>CM035843.1:228340476-229540476 GCA_020510985.1 Pholidichthys leucotaenia | reverse complement strand
ATGTACTTGTATTATTTATTGGGTTTTATTTCATTTATTATGTACTACATAATATACTCCGGTTCCGCCGGACCGGTGGCGCCACACGAGTCGGCTGCCCGTTGCAACAGCCTTTTTTTTTATCTTCCTTCTTCTTTCTACACCTTTCACTCTGTATATATATCACAGACGCACGGATCGCCCCGGGGGTCTCCCGGGTCGGCGGACGGAGCCACGGTTTGCAGCGGGAGACGTTACAGCGGGGAGGAGCTGGTGCTAGCTAGCACTTGGCCGCCGCCCGGTGCTAATGGGAAACTCGACATACCGGGAGCTGTAGCGAAAACGAAGCGGGTGCCGGGCTGGAGTTTAGGCGGCGTGCAAGAAATATAAGACAGAATAATAAAGAGCGATGGCAAGAACCAAGCAGACCGCCTGTAAAATCTACTGGAGGAAGAAGCCCCCCAGGAGACAGCTAGCCACCAGGGCTGCTCGGAGAGGCGCTCCGGCCACCGGCAGAGTGAAGAGGCCTCGCCGTCACAGGCCCGTGGCTCTGAGAGAGATCCGTCGCTACCAGAAATCCATGGAGCTGCTCATCCGTAAGCTGCCCGTCCGGCGCCTGGTGAGGGAGATCGCTCAGGACTTCAAGACCGTCCTGCGCTTCCTGAGCTTCGCCGTCATGGCTCTGCAGGAGACCAGCGAGACCCACCTGGTGGTCTCTTCTTCGCTAAGGGGGTCACCATCATGCCCAAAGACTTCCAGCTGGCCCGCCGCATCCGCGGAGAGAGAGCTTAGACTTTCTGCTGCACATTCACCAACCAACCATAATGCTCTGCACTGTGTGTCCATATATATACATTTATAGTAATATGGACATATGTTTACTAGATGTTGTTTTTTCTTGCCTTCTGATTGTTGCGCTGAGTGTTGCTATCCCTGTGCTGTTGCAATCCTGGAATTTCCCCATTGTGGGACTAATAAAGGCTTATCTTATCTTACATCCATTGTGTATGTGTGGATTGTGTGGTTGCAGCATGGGTGACAAGCCCAAGACAAATTTCCCCTTGAGGGACAATAAAGTTTATCTTATCTTATCTTATCTTATGTACGTAAGTATTCACAGCCTTTGCCATGAAGCTCAAAATTGAGCTCAGGTGCATCCTGTTTCCACTGATCATCCTTGAGATGTTTCTGCAGCTGAATTGGAGTCCACCTGTGGTACATTCAGTTGATTGGACATGATTTGGAAAGGCACACACCTGTCTATATAAGGTCCCACAGTTGACAGTGCATGTCAGAGCACAAACCAAGCATGAAGTCAAAGGAATTGTCTGTAGACCTCCGAAACAGGATTGTCTCAAGGCACAAATCTGGGGAAGGGTACAGAAAAATTTCTGCTGCTTTGAAGGTCCCAATGAGCACAGTGGCCTCCATCATCCATGAATGGAAGAAGTTCAGAACTACCAGGTCTCTTCCTTGAGCTGGCTGGCCGTCTAAACTGAGCAATCGGGGGAGAAGGGCCTTAGTCAGAGAGGTGACCAAGAACCCGATGGTCACTCCAGCATTCCTCTGTGGGGAGAGAAGAACCTTCCAGAAGGACAACCATCTCTGCAGCAATCCACCAATCAGGCCTGTATGGTAGAGTGGCCAGATAGAAACCATTCCTTAGTAAAAGGCACATGTGCAGCTCACCTGGTGTTTGCCAAAAGGCACCTGAAGAACTCTCGAACCATGAGAAACAAAATTCTCTGGTCTGATGAGACAAAGATTGACCTCTTTGGCGTGAATGCCAGGCGTCATGTTTGGAGGAAACCAGGCACCACTCATAACGACACCAATGGCGATGGCAGCATCATGCTGTGGGGATGTTTTTCAGTGGCAGGAACTGGGAGACTAGTCAGGACAGAGGGAAAGATGAATGCAGCAATGTACAGAGACATCCTGTATGAAAACCTGTTCCAGAGCGCTCTTGACCTCAGACTGGGACGATGGTTCATCTTTCAGCAGGACAACAACCCTAAGCACACAGCCAAGATACCAAAGGAGTGGCTTCAGGACAACTCTGTGAATGTCCTTGAGTTGCCCAGCCAGAGCCCAGACTTGAATCCAATTGAACATCTCTGGAGAGATCTGAAAATGGCTGTGCACCGACGGTTCCCATCCAACCTGATGGAGCTTGAGAGGTGCTGCAAAGAGGAATGGGCGAAACTGCCCAAAGATAGGTGTGCCAAACTTGTAGCATCATATTCAAAAAGACTTGAGGCTGTAATTGCTGCCAAAGGTACATCAACAAAATATTGAGCAAAGGCTGTGAATACTTATGTACATGCGATTTCTTAGTTTTCTATTTTTAATAAATTTGCAAAAATCTCAAAAAAAAAAACTTTTTTCACATTGTCATTATGGGGTATTGTGTTTGGAAATTTGAGGAAAAAAATGAATTTAATCCCTTTTGGAAAAAGGCTGTAACATAAAATGTGGAAAAAGTGAAGCGAAGCGCTGTGAATACTTTCTGGATGCACTGTATGATCAAGTGTGGATTAATGAGTCAGCTGGGAACACAGATGTCATTAGGGTGAACAGTCTATAGGAAGAGTAGCCAAAAACTGAGGTCACTCCGTTAAGCTAATTCCAAAATTCTTGGAGAACGTTTCAATAACCGTCTAGATAATTTCATAAATAAGCACAAACTTGTCATGAGCTGAGCACTGGAGGTTTCCGCCATGCTCAGTCTCATGGCTTTTCTCTATATTTGTATATTTGTCGTATTTTGTGCCTTTTGGTTTTTGTATATCTTGTACTGTTTCTTATTTTTCCTCATCCTCCTGTTTATGTCATAGTTTTGTCTTATTTTGTATTAGTTTGTATTTATTTCTCAGTCTGTATTTGTTAATATTTAATTCTTTATATCTTACTGTTGTGTTCTCCCTCTGGGTTGACAGCTGTCAGTGGTGCTTCCAGGTTTTTGCTCCGTGGTGGGCAGTGTCCCTGTCAGCTGTCAGCCCCGTTCTCTTCCCTCTCATTGTGCCCAGCTGGTCCAAATTATAATCATTGTTTCTGTTGTGTCCATAATGTAGGAATGACGAGTGAGTCTCACCTCGGTTAACAGGGGTTTATTCAGGATAATGTACAACTATATACAGAGGCTTACGGCACTCTCCTGCTGGCCAGGTGGCTTCACGACGAAAGAGGCAGAGCCTCTTCCACCCACTCTTTTATACCCTGGACGGCATCACCGCCGGAAACCGGTAGTAGCCACCCTGGTCTATCTCATAACCAACCTAGCCGCCATCTTACTAGTACCAGCCCATTTACAGACATAACATTTCCCCCCCTCAAAAAAAATGCCAAGCACACAAATAACCCACCCAAATCTATCACCCGAAACACGCACTAATCAAAATATGTACAGAAATAAATGAAACACCTATCCAATCATACAACTAGGGCTGAGGGGCTGGGTAGACCACCAGCACCCCCTACACGGCCAAGCGGGTTATTCTGCCGCTTGAAAACGGCAACATGCAAACAAAACAACTGAGCCGTGTTTCTAACTAAAAATAATCCCTTAACAATATCAAATAACACGCACAAAATAAAACACAAGACACATTCTATTGGCGGCCCCCCACCCCAACTCCTACCCCACAATGGGCACACAGAGTAAAACAAACAAGGGGCTACTCAAATAAAACAATCCAATTAAATCAAAGTCCCTCAAACATTTAGAAAAGCAATCAAAATAAGTCAAATAAACCAGGCAAGCTCTAGAAATTCACTAACGTAATCTCACACATAGCTGCTACCAGCTGCACTACAAAAATTTAACACCAAAACCTTAATTCACAAAACATGCAAAGCACAGTGCACACACAGGTATCTATGAGTGATATGCAAACAACTAAAATAGGTTCACGACCATACATCACAATGACGCCGCCCACACTCACTCTTACTGTCTTCTCGTTTCGTTTTTTCTTTTTTTTTTTAACACAATTTATCGGCAAAACAGGACTGAAGAAAACAACACACGCATGCAAAATAAAACCCTCTGTCCCTGGATGGATCCCTCTCAAGGCGTCTCTGTCTCTTCACTTCAGGACTCCTGCTGGGCCGTCCCCTCCCCGCCTCCGGCAGCCGCAGATCCTTCGGGTGTCTCCAGACATGAATAGACCTCTACCCATCTGCTTCCACCCGACCGGGCTCCACCTGGAACCGCCTCTGGTTGTCCCGCTGCACACGTGGAGTGTGATCTAGACGTACTCGAGCCTTAACCTTGGTCTTTGAGGGAGCCCACTTCCTCTTAATCAGATTACCAGTCCTGCGACAGGCCCCCAACTCCAGACGCTCCATCTCGCGGGCTCTCCTGGGTCAGGTCATTGCTGGGAGCACTTTACGATAACCACGCTCCGTGGTCTAACCCCGTTTTCTCCCGGCGTTGGCACCTCATCCTGATGAGCCTCATCGGGGGTCCCACCGTGCTGTCTGGCACCCTCGTGCAGGGCAGCCTGCATGACAGCATCGGGTCCATCCCAAGAGGGCTCCGCATGGCGCGGTGTGTGCACTCCCAAAGTCACATTGTCCATCCAGTCCAAATCCCACACCTCAGCACCCTCCATGGCAGGAACAGGTCAGCCCCACAGTCCACATCCAGACCATTCTTCACCCGAAACGTTCATAATGGAGAACCCAAGGCTGTAAAATAGGTTGCAACCCATAACGTTAACACCGGATGCAGAAACGTTAATGCGAACACTGGGCTCCACACTGTCCTTATACCGGGCCTCCATCTCAACGCAGCCCAAAATAGCCAACCTATTCCGCCCATAACCATAAAATTCTACCTGTTGCCTTCTTATCTGTTGGTGGGGAAACAGTCTGTCCATGGTTTCAAGATTCAGGACAGAAATCACCGCTCCTGTGTCCACTACGAGCGGAATCTCAACTCCATCCAACGTGACGGTGCAGTCGATCGAGACGGTATGTACAACTGTAGGAGACTTCTGTGTAGCACCTGGTTCTCTCCCACAGCTCCTGCGTATGAAGTTTTCGCACACCCTGGCAAAATGGTTTAAAATCGCACATTTGCCGCAACGCTTTCCTTTCGCCGGGCACACTCTGTACTTATAGCGGTGCTCAGTGGACCCACATCCATAATATTTTGGCGTACCAGGGGCAGACCTTATCCTGACCACTGAGGCAAAATCATCCTCTCCGCATTCACCATCACAAGGGTCCAGGCTCAGTGCCTTAGCGCAAGACTCATTCTTCTCCAGAGAGGCCCCTTCAGTAAGGCCCCTCGCGATAGTCTCTGCTGCCTCGAACTGATGGGCAAGCTCGACAGCCTCAGCTAACGCCATCTTTCCTGGATGTGTCAACAATCTGGACCAGGCCGCCGTGCAACAGACGTGTTCTGCCAACTGGTCCCGAATCATCTCGTCCTCCAGGGTCCCGAATCTGTATTCCCTCGCCAGCTTGCAGAGGTCCGCCACGAATCTTCGCACAGGCGCTCCCGACCGCTGGTGGCACTGTCGAAACTGAATGCATCTAACAATGACGTTCTCCGGCGCCTTAAAGTACTGCGCCATTAGCTGCACCACTTCATCAAAACTGTCTGCACCTCCAAGATTCTCTAGAATCCTCTGCCCTTCCATTCCTAAATTATGTACTAACACAGCTCGTGCACGGAGATTTTCCATTTCTCCCAAGTTCAGAACAACAAGATAGTTGATGAAGGCAGCGAACCAACGAGGCCACGGCACGAGGGGCTCGCCCGGTGCCTCGAGAAACAGCCGAAAGCTAGCAACAGAGCGTTCCATTACTGCTTTTACCTCGTCGCCAAATGTTGTGTCCATAATGTAGGAATGACAAGTGAGTCTCACCTCAGTTAACAGGAGTTTATTCAGGATAATGTACAACTATATACAGAGGCTTACGGCACTCTACTGCTGGCCAGGTGGCTTCACGACGAAAGAGACAGAGCCTCTTCCGCCCACTCTTTTATACCCTGGCGGTGTCACCGCCAGAAACCAGTAGTAGCCACCCCAATCTATCTCATAACCAACCCGGCAGCCATCTTACTAATACCAGCCCATTTACAGACATAACAATTTCCTCCTGCCCACTCTGGTTCCCACACCTGTTTCCATTTGTATTATGCCTTATTTAAGAACTGCGGCTCCGTGTATTCCTCGCTGCTGTCTTGACTGATGTCTATTACTTCGAGAAGTAAGTTTGTCATTCTCTGTTTTTGCCTCAGTTACCATGTTTATCTCTTTGTGGCTTTTGAGTTATTTTATGGACCTTATGTTTGTAATAAATCATCACAAGCTCACAGTCCAGCGCATGGGTCTCATCTCTGCCCTGGAGGGGCATTCATGACACAAACTACTCTCTGACTGTCAGTATGATTTCAGGACAAATACAGCTACATCACTAGCACTAATAGATTCAGTTGAGCAAGTAAGTTCTATGGACCAGAAATGGCACATACTTGAAATATTTGTGGATCTAAAAAAAGCATTTGATACGATAAATCATTGCATTTTATTTAGTAAATTGGAACAATATGGAATTAGGGGTACAGCATTAGAGTCGGTAAGGAGCTATTTGAATAACCGGAGACAATTTGTGAGGTTGGGTGATCACTGTTGCAAAACATTTGTGCATTACTTGTGGTGTCCCCCAGCTAGGGCTGCACAATTAATTGAATTTTGATTGTGATCACAATTTTGGCTGCCAGGATTAAATTACCATGATCGTCGGCGATATTAACATTTCAAACGTGGGCTCTGCTGCATGTCAAATCAAGCATTTTCTCAACTAATAGCCAGCCGACCACCAGGGGGCGAACACACATTAGGGCAACATTAAGCTGCAGAACTGACAAGCAAGCGCACCCTGTAGCGGCAGTCGTTTTCAGTAGCAGACTGGTGTGATGGTGAAACACAAACCAGACGTCAGGAGCAGAAGGTGACAGTATGGCAACACGTGGAGGCGAGGAGCTAGTGTCTTGAAAGGATCATCATCCGTTGTCTGGACGTGTTTTGGATTCAGGGCAAGTGATGCTGACTAAAAAGAAATTATATGCAAAGAGCGTCATAGAGCTGTGTCTGCGCCACAGAGCAACACAACTAACTTATTCAGCCACCTGAAAAAACACCACAAACACAAGTACGATAAATGCATTAAGGCTAAAGCGAATGTCACTTCACTAAATCACAGTCAGTGTCTGGCGCTGACCCAGACAATCATAACCCTGCACAGTGCTTCACTGTATCCATCCGCCTCCCAAAGACACACTAAAGTAACTGATGCAATAGTGTTTTATTTGGCCAAAGACACGTGTCCATTAATTACTGTATGAGCAACGAAGGCTTCAGATACAAGAAATATGTGATCCCCACATGATTGTCCAAAGTTGCATTACCTGCGCTGTATGAAAAATACAGATGGATAGCACAACTGTCAAATACTATGCAACTACGACTGACCTATGGTCAAGCAGGATATGCCATCAAGGCAGCTTCTCTCAATAAATGGACGTGACTCCAGTGCTTTGGCCACAGACTTCATCTAGCAGTTGGTAAGTAGGATGAATAAAAAAAATTGAATTTTATGTAATCTGTGTTTTTCCTAAAGTTAATCAATAATCATGATTAATAATTGTGATTTCAATATTGATCAAAATAATCACGATCATCATTTTGGCCATAATTGTGCAGCCCTACCCCCAGGGGTCGGTCTTGGAACCTAAATTATTTATTCTTTATATTAACGACTTATGCAAAGTATCAAAAGTATTCAAACCGGTTTTATTTGCTGATAACACAAATCTGTTTTGCTTTGGTACTGAGTAACAAAAACATGCTTTATGTCACAACAAAACTGAATAAATTAAAATTATGGTTTACTGTTAACAAATTATCATTAAACATGAGTAAGACAAAAATGATGTATTTTGGCAATGGGAGTGGCGACATGCAGATAAAAATTTCTTTGGATGGCTTGGATATTGAAAGAGTAAAAAAAAATCAGAATTCTTGGGGTGATAATGGATGAACATCTGTTCATGTTCAACCATGTTTCACTGTCTCCCATTCTACCCACATTTACCCAGTATGTCACATGCCACACTAGAGACAATAAAACACTGGACTTATTCCATGCAAACACTAAGGAGGCATACACCTCATCACAACTCCCCCCACTCGGGAGATCGGATCACAACTTGGTTCATTACCGGCCGGTGTACAAACCCCTAGTGCACAGACAACCTCCGGCCATGCGCACAGTGATGTTATGGTCTGAGGAGGCAATGGACACTCTAAAGGGCTGTTTTGAAGCCACCGTCTGGAAGCAGCTCTGCGATCCACATGGTGAGGACATTGATGGCCTCACTCACACCTTCACGGACTACCTCAGCTTCTGTGTGGGCAAATCCGTTCCCACCAAGACCATACGGTGTTGCTCAAACAACAAACCCTGGATCAACCCTGAGATAAAAACACTTCTGAGAGAGAAGAAGAGGATCTTCAGGTCGGGGAACAGGGAGATGCTGAAGTCCGTACAGAGGGAGCTGAGGAGAAAGATCAGAGAAGGCAAGGACAGCTTCAGGAAGAAGATGGAGGACAAGCTACAACAGAGCGACATCAGCGGGGTCTGGAGAAACCTCAAAACCATCTCTGGGCTCCAGAATACCTTCCCCCAGGCCACGGGGGGCAGGGAGTGGGCGAACAATCTGAATCTGTTTTTCAATAGGTTTGACCACCGCCCTCCCCCCTGACTGCACAACAACCACTGCTGCCTCTAAAGACATCAAGTTCTGCTGCCCACTCCCCACTCCACCAACACCCCCCCACTCCCAACACACAGCCCCCCATCCTGACCCTGACCAGGACCCAGGTGAGGACGGAGCTGAGGAAGATCAAGGCGAGGAAGGCGTCGGGACCGGACGGCATCAGCGCAAAGCTCCTCAAGTCCTGTGCAGACCAGCTGTGTGGGATTGTGATGTACATCTTCAACCTGAGCCTGAAGCTGGGGAGGGTACCACAGCTGTGGAAAACATCTTGTGTGGTACCTGTACCAAAAACTTCCCACCCCAAAGACCTGAACAGCTACAGACCGGTGGCCTTGACGTCCCACTTGATGAAGACCCTGGAGAGACTGCTCCTTGCTCACCTCCGCCCCCTGGTGGAACCAGCGATGGATCCACTCCAGTTCGCCTACCAGCATGGCACTGGGGTGGAGGATGCGGTGATCTTCCTCCTTCACCGTTCTCTGTCCCACCTGGAGAAGCCCGGGAATGTGGTGAGGATCATGTTCTTTGACTTCTCCAGTGCTTTCAACACCATCCAACCGATGATCCTGAAGGACAAGCTGCTGCGCGCAGGGGTGGACCAGCACCTGTCATCATGGATCCTGGACTACCTCACGAACCGGCCTCAGTTTGTGAGAACCCGGGACTGTGTGTCCGACACGATCTTCGGTAGCACGGGGGCCCCCCAGGGAACGGTGTTGGCTCCCTTCCTGTTCACTCTTTATACTGCGGACTTCTCACACAACACAACACACTGCCATCTACAGAAGTTCTCTGATGACTCTGCGATCGTTTGCCTCATCTCCGATGGAGATGAAGCTGAGTACAGAGGGCTTATCCAGGACTTCGTGGACTGGTGCCATTGGAACTGCCTCCAGATCAACGCAAGGAAAACTAAGGAGCTGGTGGTGGACTGCCACAGGCAAGGACAACCCCTCACAGCACCAGTAAATATACAGGGAACAGACATTGAGATGGTGACATCCTACAAGTACCTGGGTGTTCATCTGAACAATAAACTAGACTGGTCACACAATACTGACGCACTCTACAAGAAGGGACAGCACAGGCTGTTCCTACTGAGGAGACTCAGGTCTTTTGGTGTACAAGGGGCGCTGCTGAAGACATTCTATGACACGGTGGTGGCATCAGCCATCACTTTTGGAGTGGTCTGCTGGGGCAGTGGCATTACTGCAGCCGATAGGAAGAGACTGAACAAACTGATCAAGAAAGCTAGCTCCGTCCTGGGGCAGCGCCTTGATCCGGTGGAGGAGATAGGAGAGAGAAGGACGGTGGCTAAACTGTCATCTCTGCTGGAGTCTGAGTTCCACCCTATGCAGGACATACTGAATGCACTGAGGAGCTCATTTAGCAGCAGACTACATCATCCCAGGTGCACAATCGAGAGGTTTCGCAGGTCCTTCCTACCAACGGCTGTCAGACTGTACAACCTAAGCAGGGCTGCTTGCAGAGATAGCAAAAAGACGTAACAACCTAATAGTTTTTTGAATGCAAAAGATGCAATAGACTTACACAATGGTCCCCTCCGGCATACAACTAGGAAAATACCGGTCGCTATGGAGGGTGAGAATATGTATGGGCACATAATCATACCATGTAGGATAACCAAGTAGACGGTTGTGCTGTTTCATCCCATCTAGCAACAATGCTCTGCACTGTGTGTGTTTATACATTTACATATTTATTCCATCTAGCTACAATGCTCTGCACTGGGTGTGTTTATGTTTATGTTTATATTTATATATCCATATATTCATTCCATCTAGCTACAATGCGCCGCACTGTGTGTTTATATATCTACATATTATTCCTTCTAGCTACATTGCTCCGCACTGTGTGTGTTTATATATTTACATATTTATTCCACCTAGCTGCAATGCTCCATACTGTGGGTGTTTATATATCTACATACTTATTCCATCTAGCTACAATGCTCCGCACTGTGTGTTTATATACTCATATATTTATCCCATCCAGCTACAATGCTCTCCACTGTGTGTCTGTGTGTATATATACAGTATATATATATATATTTATAGTAATATGTACATATGTATATTAGCTGCTCTTGCTTGCTTGCTTTTTTTTTCTTGCCTTCTGATTGTTGCTCTGAGTGTTGCTATCCCTGTGCTGTTGCAATCCTGGAATTTCCCCGTTGTGGGACTAATAAAGGCTTATCTTATCTTATCTTATCTTATGTTCATCCATTGTTGAGCTGGAAACCACACATTAACCACATACAAAAAAAGGTGCCTAAGAGAACTGCAGTGCTAAAAAGAGCAAAACAGGTTTTGGATCACATAGGACTCCACATTTTATATTGTTCACTAGCTCTTCCATATCTAACATACTGTGTTTGGGGCAGTAACTACAAAACCAGATTACACTCATTAATCATACTACAAAAGAGAGCAATATGTCACATTCATAAGGCTGGATATCGAGGTCATGCAAACTCACTGTTCTTACAATCAAAATTGCTAAAATTATGGATCTATCCATCCATCCATCCATCTTCTTCCACTTAATCCTTTTCAGGTCGTGGGGGAGCTGGAGCCTATCCCAGCATCTTCGGGCGAGAGGCAGGGTCCACCCTGGACAGATCGCCAGTCCATCACAGGGCCAACACAGAGAGACAGACAACCATTCACTCTCACAGATCTTAATGGATCTAGCGGCATTTCAATCTGCTCTAGTGATATTTAAAGCAAAAAATAGTTTGTTACCAAATAATATTCAGAAACTATTCATTGGGAGGGAAGTGGGGTATAACAAGGGAGATTCAAAACTTCAAATCTTTGTACGTGTGTACAAGAAAAAGAAGTTTTTGTGTATCAATTTGTGGAACTAAGCTGTGGAATAGTTCGGAATGTGGATTTAAAAATACTAGTGCATGCCTGTAGAAAGCAAGTATTCCTGTCTGAAACAGGTAGCCCAATCAGGTTTACAAGGCCAAATGGAGGCTGTGTTTGAAAGTGGATACAGAGGTGTAGCCTATATGTAGGCAATCACACATGTTAGACTTTGACAAATATGAAAGGGACGGAACTGAGATTTATTTGACTGTGTGAATATTAATTACAGAACAAATGAAAATGAATGGGACATCCAATATTAGCCACTGTTTAAGAACCACTTGTTTATTTTTTTGTCAGATCACTTATTTGTGTGATCTTTTATGAGTTCTATTCATAAATGTTGCATGTTGCACTTTAGGGAATGGGGGTTGTTCAGTCACCGTTATAATTTAGTTTATATGTGTAGTTTATATTCTATTGTCAATAAAGTCATGCAGCACTATAACAGGACACGTTTACAAATATTTGAGACCCACTGTAGTGCATCCTTTTATATTTTAGCAATATTATAAGTACAAAATGCCGAGTATTATTATTGTTATTATTATTATTTTTTGTATTTGTATACTTTATTGATCACCAGAGGGAAATTCAGGGCATCCACAGTAAAGCGCTGATCCCTTCACCAGTGTCACACACACACACACACACACACACACACAGAGCAGAATGACTCATTTGGCTGCAACTGTTTCATCAGTGTTGCCCATTTGTCTGTAAATATTTAAATAAAGATGATTTATTTCATTATTTGGACATTTTTGCGTCATGCTGTCATTTAGTCAAAGCATGTGTCCGCATGTAATATGCAGTTGATCTGGTCATTCCGCTCCACAGTGAAGCAGCAGTTGAGACTTTTGTCTACCACAGACCGGGTAGGCTGAGCTGCCTCCCCCCGAACGTTCATGGAGCGCACGGTGGGACACCGGTGTTGGCCAGTTAATGAGAGTGTCGGCTGCTGCCTTACCTGTGTGCCAGTGATGTCATTGCGGTACCATGGGTCCCCGGCGGCACCTCGTGTTCTCTATGGCGAATATATCCATTAGACCTACACAACTTTATGGTATATATTTTGACTGAGCAGCTCCATACTCATGGATGCACACCCTCGTAACCTCAGCAGCAAGCGTTGTGGTGACTGACAGGTCGTGATGCTGTGTTATCCAATCAGCATGGTCGTGGTGCGGCATGTTCTCCAATGAGCACAAAGTCAATCCGAAACCACGCCCACGTTTCTTGAAGCCAGGGGATGAAGACATAGAGCGGTCCCACAGCGGTGGCTAAAGTTTTATTGATAAAAATTACATATTTTGACTGAGTGACTCCATATTCGGGGATGCACACCCTCGTAGCTTCAGCAAAGCATGTTTAAAATCTTAGGTCTGTGTGACAAACAGTTTGAGAGATATCTGAGGAACACACATGCACGCACACACAGACAGATGTCTTGAATTTATAGATAAATGTAAAAATAAACAATTTCAAATAAAATATAAAGAAATGATGTATCTAAAGCAGGGGTGTCCAATCATGTGCCATGGAGGGCCAAGACCCTGCAGGCTTTACCTCCAACCAGTGTCTTCAACAGCAGATTCCGCTGAATTTCTTCCCACCAATTGCTGATAGGTGAAAACACCTGCTGAAGAGACTGGGTAAAAGAGAAAACCTGCAGGGTCTTGGCCCTTCATAGCACACGATTGGACACCCCTGATCTAAAGTATAAAAGTGAAGACTGTGTCTAAAGATCACCAGCTCTTAATTGGTTGGTACTGGTATTTGTCATTATTTTCCATGGTGCCTTTTTTTGTATGTTCATATGCCTACATAGTATATACTTATCATATGTGTGTGTATGTATATCGTATTTTTATCATGTGTGTGTATGTATATCATATTTTTATCATATATATACAGTATATGTATATGTATACTTGAGTTATATTTTTTTAAATGGCGATATTAAGCAGGAAGTTAAATACATTCATTCATCTTCTTCCACTTAATCCTTTTCAGATCGCGGGGGGGGGGGGGCTTGATCCTATCCCAGCATCTTTGGGTGAGAGGCAGGGTACACCCTGGACAGATCGCCAGTCCATCACAGGGCCAACACAGAGAGACAGACAACCATTCACTCTCACAGTCATACCAAAGGACAATACAGAATCCCCAGTTGATGCCAATTAACCTAACTTGCATATTTTTGGCATGTGGGAGGAAACCGGAGAAATCCCGGAGTAAACCCACGCAGACACGGGGAGAACATGCAAACTCCACACAGATCACTGTTGGTCGGGGGCTGGGAAATACAAAAATAGATAATTTATGTCATGATGGGGAAAGGGGGTGGGAATAAATAAGTCTATGACTTCCTCCCACTCCTTTTTGAATATGAAATGGAAACATTACATGTGCTTATAGTGGTGTGTGTGTGTGTGTGTGTGTGTGTGTGTGTGTGTGTGTGTGTTTCATTGTGTCTGTTTGTGGTGGAATGCCCATCTGCTTTGTTTTCGGTTTTTTTTCTTTATTGTTTTTCACATGTAAACTAACTAACTACTGTAAGCTAACTATGTTAGCTGTGCTACTGATGTGTAGCTTCAGAAGCTCACGGGGCTTCACACTGCCATCAAGATGACTGGAGATGTGTTTTTTCCCTTCAGTTTTTGTCTTAGAAGCCACTCCAGATACCCACATTTGTGTGCTACATTCCCATGATACTAAATAAGACTTCATAGTGTCGAGAATTTTAATAAAGCTGTGTATCTCTATTGAGATTCCTTATCGCTTTGTAATGCATTTCCATACAGGATACCATACCAGGATAACAGACATTGTATTTAGAGATGTCGATTTGTTTCCCCATCAGAAAACAGTTTAAATGTTTTGATTGTGAACCTACTTCATTGGTGGTCCACGGCTGTCTGTGAGTCCAGTCCTGATGGTTCCTGATGTACCACCACTGGATCTCCAGAGCGTAGGAAGGTGTTCCAGCCCCTCTGAAGGAGCAGGCCATCTCCACATCCTGACCCCTCTGGGCAGTCATGTCATGAGGCACCTCTGTGAAGATGGCTAAACACACACAGAGAATAGCAGATGGTTAACAAAAGGGTTCCTATTGATAGATAATGGGAGTCCATTCAATAGCCTTAAAAACAAATAGAAAAGACATTTTAAAAGGTGGCTGCAAAGTTATTAAGACAGGGGTTCCCAACCTTTTTGGGGTCGTGACCCCATTTTGACATCACAAATATCTTGCGACCCCAGAGACATTTTTTTTTGCTATAATTATTTTTTGATCATGTTTGTTATACTGTCTTACAAATACAGAGTAGCCAGATTAGTGCACAAAGTGTCATTTTATTTTCTCTGATCAGGATGTACAGTTAGTGAAACTTGTATTTAAAGGGCTTAAAATTAATACTGAGCAAACAATTTCTCAAACAATGAATTGTGGAAAAAAAAAGCTGCAGCATCTTAAACTGGCCACAGTGAACATTTGAAAGATGGACAGTATCATAGTGCTTCAGTTTCAGCTTCAGTCATGTCTTTTATATATTATTATCCTCTGAACTCACCACATTTAATGGGATGGCTGAGCCTGCACACCTCGCTGCAGCTTTTCAAAGTTGGGTGCTATAGTAGACAAAGCGCATCTCATCTCTGACGTAACATCCAGTCGGGAACGGTACTTTGACTTCATACACACAAGGGCACTGAATCCAGCTTCACACAAACATGTGCTTCCAAAAGGAACCAACATTTTTAAAGCACACAGTGAGATCTCTGGGTACTCATCTCTTGCTCCAAACCAGAATTCGTCCACGGCCACTCGTGAATGTATTCCCTGATGCGTTTTGTCACATGACAGTTCAATCAGCTGTTCAACAGCGGTGGCAGGCAGGTCCACTGCGCCTGCATCACAGTGAAATGGGTCCCTCACCCAGTCAAACTTTGACATATTCACATCTGGAAAATAAGTGGCGAAGTGCCCTTCCAGGCGTTTCAGGTGGCTGCACATCTCCTTTGTGCAGCACTTATCGATGCTGTTGTCTTTTAAAAACTGACTCAGCTTGGGGAAAGGGGTGAAGTTTGCCTTTAAAAGGCTTTCTCTCCAGTATGTGAGCTTTCCCCTGAATCCATCAATACGATCACTCATCTGCATAACATTCTTGTTTTTCCCCTGCATGCTTGTATTAAGTTTGTTTAGTTTTCCAAAGATGTCCATTACATATGCAAGGAGGCACATTTTCTGCTGGTCACACAGAAAGTCGACAAAATCAGTTTTTTCCGCATCCATGGAAAATGCCAACAGTTCGTTTCTCAGCTCGAAAACCCGCTCCAACACCTTACCTCTGGACAACCACCGTGCCTCTGTGTGAAACAGTAAATTTTCATATTCAGAGCCCATGTCGACGTATAGTTTTGCAAACAGACGTGCGCGCAGAGGATGTGGCTTGATGTAGTTCACCATGGTTACGACCTGCTGCAGTACGTCTTACTCGTAAATCCATATTTCAGGTAGCTTTTGTCATATTTTCTCTGTCTTTTTCCTCCTGGAACTGTCTTTATAGGGGCAGGCGGACGAAGAAATCTCTCCATTTTTCCCTACTGACTAGGTTGTGTTTACACAGTTAGTGGGAACTCAAATAGGGGTCACGTGATCGCCGCCGTCAATCAAGATGTGCCAGCTCCGATATTTTTATATACTACATTTTATTTGAACTGATTTATATTGAAAGTGAAAGAATATAGTTCTTTAAGAGTGTGTGGAGCTTTAATCAAAATTTTTAAAAGAATAATAATTAGTTGAAAAAAAAATTTATCAGTAATTTTTTTTTATCAATTATTAGACATTTCAGGCGACCCCATTTGAATTCCACGCGACCCCAAGGTTGAAAACCCCTGATAACATTAAAAGCCATGCAGATGCTTTAATTGAAGGAAGCTGTTAGTAACAATTTCCTACTACTGTATCACAACAGTTACATCATTTTTAGAGCAGACTTTAATTTGCTTTACCAAAAGAGCCGATAAATCAGACTGGATGGGTGTAATGACTCTGCGTATTAACTGGAACAATATTACGGCAGCAAGCCACATTAATCACATGGGGAAAAGGTGAGTTCTTTTTACATTCAAGATTAATTCAAGATGTTTTCAGGATAATAAAACTGCAAACTGTTGCCCTGGGATCTACACATGGCTCATAAGTAATAAAATAAAATAAAAATGTAAACAATAACTAAATATTTTTTAAAAATGTGAAACTGGCAAAAACAATACAAGAAAAAAAGCCACATATTAATAACAATTTGTGAAAATGTATATGCATTGCTTTTTATGCATAAAAAGTTACACATTTGTATGAAAAAATCCTCACATTCTAGAGGGAAAAACTCAGATTCATTCAAGTCATAAATTTACGCAAAACTAACACATTTACAAAAAAAAAGCACATTTATAAGAATATTAAATGGGTCACTAAGATATAGCAAATTAAAAGTTAAAAACCGCACTTCAAAAAAGTACACATTTATGTATGTGAAACAAAAGTCAGAATTTGAGGAAAAAATAAAATAAAATAAGATAAGATAAGCCTTTATTAGTCCCACAATGGGGAAATTCCAGGATTGCAACAGCACAGGGATAGCAACACTCAGAGCAACAATTAAGAAGATAAGAAAAATAAGAGCAGTGAATATACATATGTACACATAAATATATAAATATATACAGTATACACAGTGCGGAGCATTGTAACTAGATGGAATAATCAGCATAACTGTACTTAGTTATCCTACATACTATGAATATGTACGCATACATATTGTCACCCTCCGTAGTGAATGATATTGTCCTAGTTGTATACTGGAGGGGACCATTTGTGTAAGTCTATTGCGTCTTTTGCATTCAATACTATTAGGTCATCACGTTTTTTTGCTATCTCTGCGAGCAGCCCTGCTTAGGTTATACAGTCTGACAGCCGTAGGTAGGAAGGACCTGCGAAACCTCTCAGTCGCGCACCTAGGATGATGTAGTCTGCTGCTAAATGAGCTCCTCAGTGCGTTCAGTATGTCCTGCATAGGGTGGGACTCGGACTCCAGCAGAGATGACAGTTTAGCCACCATCCTTCTCTCTCCTATCTCCTCCACTGGGTCAAGGCGTTGCCCCAGAACAGATCTAGCTTTCTTGATTAGTTTGTTCAGTCTCTTCCTATCGGCTGCTGTTATGCCACTGCCCCAGCAGACCACTCCAAAAGTGATGGCTGATGCCACCACCATGTTGTAGAATGTCTTCAGCAGCGCCCCTTGTACACCAAAAGACCTGAGCCTCCTCAGTAGGAACAGCCTGTGCTGTCCCTTCTTGTAGAGTGCGTCAGTATTGTGTGACCAGTCTAGTTTATTGTTCAGATGAACACCCAGGTACTTGTAGGATGTCACCATCTCAATGTCTGTTCCCTGTATGTTTACTGGTGCTGTGAGGGGTTGTCCTTGCCTGCGGCAGTCCACCACCAGCTCCTTAGATTTTCTCGCGTTGATCTGGAGGTAGTTCCGATGGCACCAGTCCACAAAGTCCTGGATAAGTCCTCTGTACTCAGCTTCATCGCCGTTGGAGATGAGGCCGATGATCGCAGAGTTGTCAGAGAACTTCTGTAGATGGCAGTGTGTTGTGTTGTGTGAGAAGTCCACAGTATAAAGGGTGAACAGGAAGGGAGCCAAAACCGTTCCCTGGGGGGCCCCTGTGCTACCGATGATCGTGTCGGACACACAATCCCGGGTTCTCACAAACTGTAAATGTATATGTAAAATACATTTACATATACAACAAAATGGAAAAATTATGACATACTGTAAGAGTTGGATAATTTGAGAGAGCAAAACCAAAAATTTACTTAAAAATGCAAATTTAGAACAAAAGTAAAAAATTTATCAGAAAAGTTGCATATTTAAGGGGAAAAAACTCATATTGCTAATGACTGACGGGCCGATTTAAACCTTAATAACCGCATTCTTCTCTTTTTAGAGCTCATACATATCTTATGGCACCATTCAGATTTTTGGGGGCCAAAAAAGCTCTTTCCTGCATAAATGCTGAGGAAACCCTGCTCTTGACACTGGACAGGACCATATGTTTTTAATTACTGAGCAAATCAGAAGTGATTTCAGTCCCTCAACAACCTTTAAAAATCCCCCAACCTTTGCCAGGCACCTCATACCCATTTAATTAAAAAAATTGAGTCAAAGCCATGCCAACGAAGTGCCAATTTTCATCTGGGTTCACAGATTAATCTCCCCTGATCAACCGCCGAGGCCGTGCTACGGCTCTGTCTTGTATTACTAGAGCACTACAAGCCTCAAGTCATACATCCCTCTTGTACATTGATCAAATCTGCTTGTATTTTTCATTTGTGAAACCTGAAACGCACCAGGTATCGATTTGACATTACAGAGTTGGAGTTGGCAACGATGCCCTCGGCCTCTCTCCTCTCCCTCTCTGTAAGATAATATTCAAAGCTGAGATGTTTTTAAAAAATGCCGTGTAAGAGGTAGAACGTTTGCAGCAGCTCTCACTGATGATAACTGGTCTCTTCCCACTTGCCGGTAAAGTCCGCAAAGCAAAATTCACACACAGATTCTATTTTTTAGGAGTTGTAACACACCATAACACCACAGGCAAACATGACAGTCATCAGCAGGTAATGGTCTGAATATTGTTTTTTTTTTAGATTTAATAATTTCCACGTATTTGATGCCTTAAGAAACTGGTTTTAAAATGGTGATAAATTTGAAGAAAATTGACCTTGAACCTGCTTATCCAAAGTTAAGGCCTTAATTCTACTTAATTGATTATCTATTTGCGCATACATTTTTAGGTTTGAATCTTTTATTTGTAAATTTGTGGCATTCATCTTGCCAGTTTGAGTTGTTTTCTCTTAATTGTGTTAGTCTGAGAAGAATATAATCTGAACTATCCATATTGAGATTTCAAGCACATTTCTAGTCAGTTTTCTGTGTAGCATTTTTTTTTTTATAAATAACCAAGTTAACCTTAAGGGTTTTTTTAAATTATATTTCATAATGTTAGTTTTCAGTTTTATTTTTGAATTATGAGACAAAAGCAACTACGGGGGAGGGGGGTGAAAAGTTCATAGGCTGACTAAGTCGGAGTTATGCTCGTAGGTGCTGAGCCAGTAGTATTTGTGCTTCAGTGGCAGAGGAACAAGAGGACAGAGCAGAGCTGAGAGTGAGAGAACTGTCAAGAGTATGGGTACAATAAACCACTTTTGGTCAAATTTGACCACTGCATCATCGTCAGCCTATGAACCCTTCAGCCCCCCCGTATGAACTTTTCAGCCCCACCCCCCTCAATTCTATTGGCAGCATTGGTTTTAAACTTAAATTTGTGTGATAACCCATAATTTGCAGCAATTTTCAATTCCTTTAAACATTTTGACAAAACTCTGTAATGCGGTCTTGTGGTGGCATGGGTGGGGGATCCTCCACCCAGAGAAGGCAGCTGGGATAAGGGGGAACAATGGACCAGAGGAGGAAGTGCCACCGGGGGGGGGGGTCTCAAACGGGACAGTATGGACTATACACCCCCCGGGGAGAGGAGGAACCGCTGGAAGAGAGAAGAGTGTGAGCAGCGGGGCCGGCGTTATGTTAATGTGCCACACATGTCTTTGTTCCAAACAGTGTATTATGATCAGAAGTTCCGGGTCTCAATGCATGGAATTAAAGGTATAAAAGAGGAATGCACAGAGACCCGGGAGCTTCTGTACTGTATGTTGGAGATGGAATTAAGTTCATGTGTCGTCCAGCTAGTTGCCTCGCCTGCTTCCTTTCTCCACAGTCTCATACTTTTTGCTCTTTCACAATTTTAAAGTCTTACATTTAATAAAGTCGTGTTAGAAAGATCTTAAAAAGTCTTAAAGGTCTCCTATTGAGCATTTTCCAGGGATTAGTTTCAAGTTTTGATGTTCTCGAGGACGCGCACCATTCAGATTAACAATCGGCATAACCCACCCCCTCAATCGGAATTAAATTTTGATCCGAATGAGCGTGATGGGGTTAAAATATTCAGATTGGCGTGTTTACATGAAGCATTTTTATTCCGATCAGGCTTTTAATCCGGTTACTTGGGTCCATGTAAACATGGCTATTGATTCAAACTTGTGCCTCCCTAATGTAGTGCTGTTCAGTGAAAATAGCCACCTCTAGTATCCACACTGTCATCGCTGAGTGTGGTCTGTGTGCCCTGCAGCATCGTCATTACTGTGCCAGCGCTCAAAAAGCTACACTACAGTAGTCAGACTCCATGTCAACTATTTATCTCTGGAATGATGGGGGATTTAAAAAGGAGAGTCTGCATGCGTTTGTGCAGCGATGAAGAAAATAAATCATAAGCAGGGATTGAATTAATGGGCACGTGTTTGCGTGAGGATAATATATATTGGAAGAAAATGAATTAATATGAAATACACACACAGACAGCTGTGGGCGGAAGAAGTTGCGGGGCGCCTGTTATCATTTATTTCTCTGAGAAATGGGACATTGTAATTACAGGCGCAACAGCAGAAGAGCAAGAGATGTTTCTCTGCATTTATCCCAGCCTACCTGCAACTTCCATCTTACCTCTGTCAAAGGCTCCTTTACACACACATGAAATCTGCCTTGTTACCTTAAAGAAATAATAATGGGATGGAGAATACAAGAGACAGATGGAGAGAGCAGTGTTTTATGTGTTGCTGGAAAACTATTAGATAATTTTGCACATTTAAGCAGACATGATATGAGAGATGTGGCACAAAAGAATCTTGAGATTTACTCTGTATCAATAACAACAAATATGACTAACTTCCTGTACATTTTCATCCTGGGCTCTGCTGACTGCATTTCTCAATCATGAATAAGGTGTCCTTTGGCATGGGTGCTTTGATTCAGCCTTACATTACAAAATTAAGACAATGTCCTAGTATAAGGATCAATGCATTTTTGCACCACGCTTCCTCCCTTAAGCCGGATTTATACACCCTATACACCCGCATCACACCGACACTGGCCAGTGTAGTCCTAGTGCCGGTCCCAAGCCCGGGTAAATGGGGAGGGTTGTGTCAGGAAGGGCATCTGACGTAAAACCTTTGCCAAATCAAACATGGCCCACAGAGGCCAAAAACATGCAGGTTAGGTTAACTGGCATCAACTGGGGAGGTATGAACGTGAGTTGTCCCTTGCCCCCCCGCTCCCCCTCCCAGGCCACATTTGTAAATAAAGTGTTTTTAATCTGTCCTGCCTGGTTAAATAAAATAAAATAAATTAAAAACATGCAGATCATGACAAATAAGAGGAAGAGAAATGGAGTAGGAGTAATCTTGAAGGAAGAGTCTGTGAAGAGTGTTCAGAAGGTACAGTAAAGTGGAGTCAGATAGAATCATGAGTTTGAAGCTAGAACGCAAAGGTGTGATGCTGAATGTTGTCAGTGCGTATGTCCCACAAGTTGGATGTCGGCTAGAAGAGAACGAAGAATTCTGGAGTAAGTTGGATGAAGTGGTAGAGAGTGTTCCCAAGGGGGGGGAGAGTGGTGATTGGAGGGGACTTTAATGGGCATGTAGGTGAAGGGAACAGAGGTGATGAGGAGGTCCTGGGTAGGTGTGGTTTTGAGGAGAGAAATGTGGAAGGACAGATGGTTGTGGATTTTGCTAAAAGGATGGAAATGGCTGTGGTGAAAACATACTGTTTACTTTTACTTTTTGCTATCTCTGCTGCTCGCAGAGATAGCAAAAAGACGTAACAAACTAATAGTTTTTAAATGCAAAAGATGCAATAGACTTACACAATGGTCCCCTCCGGCATACAACTAGGAAAATACCGGTCGCTATGGAGGGTGAGAATATGTATGGGCACATAATCATACCATGTAGGATAACTAAGTAGAGGGTTATGCTGTTTCATCCCATCTAGCAACAATGCTCTGCACTGTGTGTGTTTATATATTTACATATTTATTCCATCTAGCTACAGTGCTCAGCACTGGGTGTGTTCATATTTATATATCTATATATTTATTCCATCTAGCTACAATGCTCCGCACTGTGTGTGTTTATATACTTGCATATTTATTCCACCTAGCTGCAATGCTCCGTACTGTGGGTGTTTATATATTTACATATTTATTCCATCCAGCTACAATGCTCTGCACTGTGTCCGTGTGTGTGTATATATATATTTTATAGTAATATGTACATATGTATATTAGCTGCTCTTGCTTGCTTGTTTTTTTTTTTTTTTTCTTGCCTTCTGATTGTTGCTCTGAGTGTTGCTATCCCTGTGCTGTTGCAATCCTGGAATTTCCCCGTTGTGGGACTAATAAAGGCTTAGCTTATCTTATCTTATCTTATCTTATCTTATACTTCAAGAAGAGAAAGGAACATAGGGCTGCACGGTGGCGCAGTGGTTTAGCACTGTGGCAGCACAGTTTACCCTCGGCTGGGGGATCGCGGGGATCATGAGATCGTGGGTTCGATCCCAGCCCCCGACCAACAGTGAGCTGTGTGGAGTTTGCATGTTCTCCCCGTGTTGCGTGGGTTTACTCCGGGATTTCTCCGGTTTCCTCCCGCATACCAAAAACATGTAGGTTTAGGGCGCTCGCGCACACAGCGACCAGCAGCCGGTGGCTTGTCACCAGACTGCAAACCAAATCTACCTACGGGTACAAATAAGTAACAAAAAAAAAAAAATAACAGGGTGACTTACAAGAGTGTAGGAAGGTGCACACAGGTGGACAACATCTTATCCAGAAGGAGAAATCTGAAAGAGATAGGAGACTGCAAGGAGGTGGCAGGGCAGAATGTAGCTAGACAGCATCAGATGGTAGTCAGTAGGATGACTTTGGAAAGCAAGAAGAGGAAGAGAGTGAAGGCAGAGCCAAAGATTAAGTGAGGGAAGTTACAGAAGGAAGAAGGTCGCACAGAGTTCAGGAAGGAGTTGATACAGGCTCTGGGTGGTAGGGAAGAATTACCAGATGACTGGGAAAGTACAGCAAAAGTAATGAGGGAAACGGGTAGAAAGGTGTGTCCAGTGGACAGAGGAAGGAAGACAAGGAGACTTGGTGGTGGAATGAGGAAGTATGGAAAAGTATCCAAAGGAAGAGGTTAGCAAAGAAAAAGTGGAATAGTTAGGGAGATGAAGAAAGTAGACAGGAGTATTTGGAATTTAGGCACATGGCAAGGAGAGAGGTGGCAAAGGAAAAGGCATATCAACCGAGAGGTTGATACCGAGAGGTTTCGCAGGTCCTTCCTACCAACGGCTGTCAGACTGTACAACCTAAGCAGGGCTGCTCGCAGAGATAGCAAAAAGACGTAACAAACTAATAGTTTTTTGAATGCAAAAGATGCAATAGACTTACACAATGGTCCCCTCCGGCATACAACTAGGAAAATACCGGTCGCTATGGAGGGTGAGAATATGTATGGGCACATAATCATACCATGTAGGATAACTAAGTAGACGGTTATGCTGTTTCATCCCATCTAGCAACAATGCTCTGCACTGTGTGTGTTTATATATTTACATATTTATTCCATCTAGCTACAATGCTCCGCACTGGGTGTGTTTATATTTATATATCTATATATTTATTCCATCTAGCTACAATGCTCCGCACTGTGTGTTTATATATCTACATATTATTCCATCTAGCTACATTGCTCCGCACTGTGTGTGTTTATATATTTACATATTTATTCCACCTAGCTGCAATGCTCCGTACTGTGGGTGTTTATATATTTACATATTTATTCCACCTAGCTGCAATGCTCCACACTGTGTGTTTATATATTCATATATGTATTCCATCCAGCTACAATGCTCTGCACTGTGTGTCTGTGTGTGTGTATATATATATTTATAGTAATATGTACATATGTATATTAGCTGCTCTTGCTTGCTTGCTTTTTTTTTCTTGCCTTCTGATTGTTGCTCTGAGTGTTGCTATCCCTGTGCTGTTGCAATCCTGGAATTTCCCCGTTGTGGGACTAATAAAGGCTTATCTCATCTTATCTTATCTTATATAGTGAGTTGTATGAGACATTGGACACTAAGGAAGGAGAAAAGGAGTTGTATTGACTGGCGAGACAGAGATCAAGCTGGAAAGAATGTGCAGCAGGTTAGGTTGATTAAGGACAGAAATGGTAATGTACTAACAAATGATGACAGTTTGTTGAGAAAGTGGAAGGAGCACTTTGAAGAGCTGATGAATGAAGAAAATGAGAGAGAGAGGAGGATGGGTGAAGGAAAGATAGTGAACAAGGAAGTCCCGAGGATGAGCAAGGCAGAAGTGAGGGCAGCTTTAAAGTGGATGAAGAATGGAAAGGTGGTTGGTCCAGATGACATACCAGTGGAGGTATGGAGATATTTAGGAGTGATGGCAGTGGACTTTTTAATCAGATTGTTTAACACAATCTTGGAGAGTGAGAGGATGCCTGAGAAGTGGAGAAGAAGTGCTTTGCTACCAATTTTCAAGAACAAAGGTGATGCTCAGAGCTGTAGTAACTACAGAGACATAAAGTTGATCAGCCACACTATGAAGATATGGGAAAGAGTTGTTGAAGCCAGGTTAAGAGAAGAGGTGACAGTCAGTGAGCAGCAGTATGGTTTCATGCCAAGAAAGAGTACTACAGATGCAATGTTTGCTCTAAAAGTGTTGATGGAGAAGTATAGAGAAGGTCAGAAGGAGGTGCACTGTGTCTTTGTGGATCTAGAGAAAACATGATAGGGTGCCAAGAGAGGAAGTGTGGTACTGTATGAGGAAGTCAGGAGTGGCCGAGAGGTATGTGAGGGTGGTGCAGGACATGTATGAGGACAGCGAGATGGTGGTGAGGTGCGCTGTAGGAGTGACGGATGGATTCAAGGTGGGGGTGGGATTACATCAGGGATTAGCTCTGAACCCCTTCTTGTTTGTCATGGCGATGGACAGGCTGACAGATGAGGTCAGGCAGGAGTCTCCATGGACCATGATGTTTGCAGACGACATTGTGATCTGTAGTGACAGTAGGGAGCAGGTGGAAGAGAACCTGGAGAGGTGGAGGTATGTTCTGGAGAGAAGAGAAATGAAAGTCAGTAGAAGCAAGACAGAATACATGAGTGTGAATGAGAGGGGGCAGGTGTAACAGTGAAGATGGAAGGAGTAGAGGAAGTGAAAGTAGATGAGTTTAAATACCTGGGGTCAACCATCCAAAGCAATGGAAAATGCAGAAGAGAGGTGAAGAAGAGAGTGCAGGAAGGGTGGAGTGGGTGGAGACGAATGTCGGGGGTGATTGGTGACAGATGGGTAGCACCAAGAGTGAAAGAAAAGATTTACAAGATGGTAGTGACACCTGCTATGATGTATGGTTTGGAGACAGTGGCAGTGACAAAAAGACAAGAGGTGAAGCTAAAGGTGGCGGAGTGGTTAGCACTGCGGCAGCGCAGCAACTCACCCTTGGCCGGGGGATCCTGGGTTTGTTCCCAGCCCCTGACCAACAGTGATCTGTGTGGAGTTTGCATGTTCTCCCCGTGTCTGTGTGGGTTTACTCTGGGATTTCTCCGGTTTCCTCCCACATGCCAAAAACATGCAAGTTAGGTTAATTGGCATCAAACTGAGGGATTCTAAATTGTCCTTAGGTATGACTGTGAGAGTGAATGGTTGTCTGTCTCTCTGTGTTGGCCCTGCGATGGACTGGTGATCTGTCCAGGGTGTACCCTGCCTCTCGCCCAAAGATGCTGGGATAGGCTCCAGCCCCCCGTGACCCGAAAAGGATTAAGCAGAAGAAGATGGATGGATGGCTAGCATGATTGGTTTTAACATTAATCAATCAGGCTAAGCACTGGGCATGGCTAAACACCTGAATCCACTCCCCCAGGGGAAGACGGAAAAGCCGACATGGCTCTGTGGATGGAGGATCACGGTCTACCCACCACTGACCACGCTGACAGTCAGCGTCCCTTCCCGGGGATGATGCGAAACCGACTTTGGCCACCCGTAGTTTCCCACCGCTGGGGCTACTGTAGTCCAAAACCCCGTAGTGCACGTGAGGTGCAGTCTGCTTGGTGATCGGAGTCCACTGGCTGCCACGCCGCACATACGGGATCCTGGAAGTGTGCCCACGGAGGAATGGGAGGCACACAGTTGGAAGGCCAAATCAGAGAGAGACGTCTGCTCTCAGGGGGTGAAGGCGCCAAGAACGCCACCCGTCCGTTTTGCATTTGTTTTACTTGGTTCGATGAAAGTGTTTTCGGGGGGGGGGACACAAAACCCCCCAGGTACTCCATTCCATCCCCACCAGGAAGGATGGAGGAGGAGACATTAACCCCCCCCACTCCCTCTGGAAGAGGGAGGTGAGTTAGCCATTCTTTAGCAAAGCAGTCTTTGGTGTTCTCAGGTCGAGGAGAGGGGAGGGCTGGCCTTGCAGCATACACTACTGGTGGGCGAGAGTATGGGTGGAGCTAATTAGGCTATTCATAGATCTGTGCATAGTTAAGTAGGTGGAAGATGTAAAAGCTCTTTCCAAGCAATTCTAAGGCAATGAATGTTTTTTTTGGTGGGTAAAAAGCCACAATATACTATTTTGGGCAATACACATTTGTTTTTGAGGTGGTTTTAGAGCCGCTGGAGTGCATCTTTAAGAAAAAGCAACTTTTCATACAATCACTGCACAGAGAAAAAGAGAAGTTGGCGAAAACGGTGCCTGCGACCAATGCTGCTGTTGTTATTTGACAGTCTGTGTAATTACTGGGGTTATGACGAGCCATAAAATGTTCTGTATGTACTCATTTTCTCAATGTTCTTTTGAATTTGGAGCATTGTTTAACTGACTTACTTTGGAAGTTGTGTCGCCGTGAACAGACAGAGCGGAGCAACAACAAGAACCAGGAAATGTGAAGGAGACAAAGCGGACCAATCACAGCTCTTACGGTCTGTGTGGCCAACGTGTACCTCCCCTTCTCTAGAGAGGTGCACATCAGGCGACGCAGGGGGATATTGCATCAACGCTGCGTCGACACCGGCGCAGCTGCATCGACACAGGTGCATACTGTAAATCCTGCTTTACGCTATTGATTCTGTTAGTTTCTGTCAACGAATTGTCTGTTTTCTGCGCTTTGTGCCACGCCATCTAATTACCAGTAGACAGTGTCCTGGCGGGGCAGCGTGATGGCGGAGTGGTTAGCACTGCTGCAGCGCAGCAACTCACCCTTGGCCAGGGGATCCTGGGTTCGATCCCAGCCCCCAACCAACAGTGATCTGTGTGGAGTTTGCATGTTCTCCCCATGTCTGCGTGGGTTTACTCCGGGATTTCTCCGGTTTCCTCCCACATGCCAAAAACATGCAAGTTAGGTTAATTGGCATCAAACTGGGGATTCTAAATTGTCCTTAGGTATGACTGTGAGAGTGAATGGTTGTCTATCTCTCTGTGTTGGCCCTGCGATGGACTGGCGATCTGTCCAGGGTGTACCCTGCCTCTTGCCCAAAGATGCTGGGATAGGCTCCAGTCCCCCCGTGACGTGAAAAGGATTAAGCGGAAAAAGATAGATGGATGGATGGATGGACAGTGTCCTGGCTTTGTGCCGTGAGGAAGAGGCTCATTTCAAAGAGGTCTGGCAGCGTGCAGTCTCATGCGCATCTGTATTTGGGTGCATTTTATGACAATGTGCCTTTGATCACTGTAAGGACACATATTGTGTCCTTACAGACACAACATGTGCCCAAGATCTGGAAAGATGTCGTGGTTGTTCCCATTCCAAAATCCAGCTGTCCTAAAACGGTAAATGACTTTAGACCAGTTGCTTTGACTTCAATTTTAATGAAAATTTTTGAAAAATTGGTCAGATGTGAGGTCCTAAAGCAGACTGAACATGCATTGGATCCTTTGCAGTTTGCCTATAGGCCTCACAGAGGAGTGGAGGATGCCACTGTCACTCTGCTTAACATGCTTTTTAAACATCTGGATTTTAATGGGACACATGCCAGGCTTTTATTTGTGGACTTTTCCTCCGCCTTTAATACAATCCAACCTCATATTTTAGTTGAAAGGCTCCTGCAACAATTTGATTTGAGCAATAATCTGGTGGGTTGGATTCTGGATTTCTTAACCAACAGGACACAGAGAGTAAGGGTCAATGGTACATTGTCTGACCTAAAGTGCTCTTCTACTGGCTCTCCTCAGGGGTGTGTGTTGTCACCACTACTCTTCATCCTGTACACAAACATGTGTCGGAGCAGACATGACAACAGACACATTATAAAGTATGCTGATGATTCAGTTATTGTCAGTCTCCTCCAAGATGGTGAGAGTGGCCACGGCCCAGTAGTTGATGATTTTGTTCACTGGTGTGAGGATTCCCACCTGCAGCTGAATACGACAAAAACTAAAGATATGATTATTGACTTTAGGAGGAAAACTACCAGGCACAAAGTCACCGTACTAAAAGGTCAGACCACTGAATGTGTACAATCCTACAAATATCTTGGGATGATTATTGACAGTAATTTAAACTTTGAAGAGAACTGTGAAAGGGTGTGCAAAAAGGGTCAGCAACATTTGCATTGTTTGAGGAAACTTGCACGCTTCCAAATTGACCGAACCATAATGACAGTGTTCTATCGGGCTTTTATTGAATCTGTTTTATCCTTTTCTTTAGTGTCATGGTTTGGTCAGATAAAACTGAAACAGAGGAAATCCTTGGATCAGGTTGTTAGATGGTCCAGTCGTTTGCTTGGGGAGTCACAGCTGAGCCTGACATCCTTGTACACCAGACAGGTGCAGAGGATTGCTACCTCCATTTTAAATGATGACTCCCACCCTTTGCACTGCCACTTTCAGCTTCTTCCCTCAAGACGGAGGTTTGCTGTCCCAAAAAGTAAAACCCAGCGCTACAAAAACAGCTTTGTTCCTGCTGCTGTCAAAGAGTTGAACAAGTTGTAACAATATATTGCACATAATTTAGGTACCTATTTATTAGCAACATTTTATATTTACTTATTTTCGTAGGATTTTATTTGGGTTCTAAATTTTTTATTGGGTTTTAGACCTTTGAGTTTTTAACCTCTTTGACTAGTCTTTAACTTTTTAATATGACCCTTCTCTCTTATCTCATTGTTTTTTCTCCTATCTCTTTGTCCTATGTCCTGATTGGTGGAGCCTTGAGTATTTTTATCATGTTTATAGTCAGCTTCATGTGTGCCTGTGTTTATGTTTATGTTGAGTGTAATTGTGGCTTGTAAATATGGATGTCACCAGACTGCAAAACAAATCTACCTACGGGTACAAATAAAGTAACCTGAACCTGAACCTGATCAGGAAAAAGGTGGTCTGTCATCATAAATACATTGTTTAATGTTATTTCAGCAGCGTGTTTTGAAGTTACGCCGCTCCTTCTGACAGGAGGACATGAGGAAACATCGTGTGCTGGGATTTTCTGTTATTTTAATGGACAAAGTTATAATGACCCGTCATTTTAATTGTAAGATACACTTTGCAGGGGCGGCTGTGGTGCAGGTGCAGTGTGGTCGACTGTTGATCAGAGGATCAGTGCTTCGATTCCTGCTCTGTCTGCATTCTGCATGTCGAAGTGTCCTTGAGCAAGACACTGAATCACCAGTTGCTCCTGGTGGGTCAGGCCAGCGCCTTACATAGCAGCTTCACCCCCATCAGGGTGTGAATGTGTGGATAGCAGGATCTGTAAAGTGCTTTAGTCATCCAGAGATGAGTAAAAAAGCACTGTATACTGTACGTGAAAGCCATTTACACTTAATAATTTTCTATTCCACCCACATTTTCATTTTAATCACAGACTTATTAGGCATTAATGTGTCTATTTTTAGGGGAATGAATGAATAGGAAGTGTGTATAATAATAATTATAATGGATTAGATTTATATGACGCTTTACATGTCAACTAACATCTCACAGCACTTACAATGAGTCCATTATTCATTCACTCCAGACAGACATTCACAGTGGTAAGCTACTTCTGTAGCCACAGCTGCCCTAGTGCAGACTGATGGAAACATGGCTGCCAATCTGCACCAATGGCCTCTCCGACCACTACCGAACATTTATACACATTCATACCCAGTGTCCTGGACACTGGAGGCAAGGTGGGTAAAGTGTCTTGCTCAGAGACACAACGGCAGGATGTCCGGGGAGAGCGGGATTTGAACTGCCAACCCTGAGGTTATTGGACGACCCGTTCTATCTCCTGAGCCACTGCTGCACAGATGCCCAAACCACCTCAGTATGTTTTACTTCTCACTGTAACTATCAGGAGAGACAGGAGGTGCGTCTATATCTGCCTCAGCCGGTGCGGCCTCTGATTGGATCTAGACAGACCTGTGGTTTTGGTGTCCTCCCCAGCCAATGTTGACCCTCTTTCCTCTGAGCAGAAGAGAAAGAGGACAGAGGCGGTGGGGTGGAACTGTCAGTCTGAGTTTTAGCCTACAAACTGTAATGCTGTCCACAATTTATAATGCCTGTGACCCCTCAATCATCTCCTTCGATCGATCTTTTGTCCACTCGCATGCACACGTGTCCTGTCCGGGGTAATGAAAATGCTGTTGATGCTGTTACATGTCTGTTGATGCTGTTACATATCTGAGGAAAATTAAACACAAACTATCCACCTATACATTGTAATATAGACTATTCCAAATCATTTGAAGAAATAGAGTTTTTCACTGCACTGAGAAAAAAAAATGGTGCGGGAGTTTATGAAAATTTACACTGGCATCATCCTCTTTTCCTGAACTTTCAAACCCATTCATCTCTACATGTTGCATCCGTGCATGCTATGTTAAACCATTCAGCTCGATTGTTCCGCCCAACATCTCTTCCACATTTGTCTAAAAAATAACTAACTGGGCATCAACCGTGATTAATGTGTGCTTAATGCCAAGCAGTGTTACTATTGCATGCATTTTCACTCCTGTGCACACCTTTTAGAGTTTAAGTATCTCGGGATCTTATTCACAAGTGAGGGGAGAATGGAGCAGAAGATTGATGGATCGGAGCAGCATCTGCAGTGATGCGGAGGTTGTACCGGTCTGTCGTGGTGAAGAGGAGCTGAGCTCTAAAGCAAAGCTGTCGATTTACCAGTCAATCTACGTTCCTACCCCCACCTATGGTCATGAGCTTTTGGTAATGATTGAAAGAGTGAGATTGCGGATACAAGTGGCTGACATGAGCTTTCTCCGGAGGATTGCTGGACTCACTCTTAGAGATAGGGTGAGGAGCTCAGTCATCCAGGAGAGGCTCAGAGTAGAGCCGCTGCTCCTCCACATCGAAAAGAGCCTGCTGAGGTGGTTTGGGCATCTGATCAAGATGCCTCCTGGACATCTCCCATTTGAGGTGTTTCAGACACGTCCCACTGGGAGGAGACCCCGGGGCAGACCCAGGACACACTGGAGAGACTATGTCTCCCGGCTGTCCTGGGAACGCTTTAGCATCCTCTAAGAAGAGCTGGAGTAGGTGGCCAGGGAGAGGGAAATCTGGGATTCTCTGCTTGAACTGCTGCCTCTGCGATCCGGACCTCTGGAAAAGCAGTAGAAGATGGATGGATGGATGGACGGACATTCAATTTTCCATCTCATGCACAAGACAAAAAGTGTGACATATTAGTAACAAATTGAAAATAAAGGGCACAAAGTGCATGGTGTAACATGGCACTCAGAGTTATTTTTGTTTGTTGAGAGACATTGTGGAAAGAAGCTTTCTGTGAATCTGGTAGTTCTGGATGTTACTGATCCAAAGCATCTACCATAAGGTAACAGTTCAAACAGATGATAACTGGGGTGAATACACAACTATTATAAATGTCTCTTATTCAGCCTAACATAGATTAATTAAAAAAAAAAATCTACTTCTGACCTCTCCTTTTCCCCTTGGTTGAAAAAACACACCTTCTCAAACATCACTTCCCCAGTGCTCATGTGTTATTTCACAGGGGCCTAACAAGGATACTGAGAGACCCGTCATGCACTTGCTTCTATGCATTTCGCCCGCAGGCTTGTGAAAATCCAGACTTGCTTGTCTCAGCACCCACAATGCACTGCTGCAGCAGTCGGGGTGTTTTTCTATACATAAGGGCTCTGGCAACACTGAGCCCCTCTACGCCTTTGCTGCTCACGATCTGAATCCATCACGATCGGGCAGCCAGCGGCGTCCGCCTCTGAATGTCAATGCTGCTCAGTGCGTGTATGATGGCTGCTGGTGCATTGGATTCTCGAGAGCTTTTCAGCGTCTTCAAATGGTCTCATAACAGTGGAGCAAGTGGCTACAGTGTAATGTGACTCAGAAGCCATTATAATGGTAATTAGCTTGATATATATATGCATCCTCTGTTACACATGCTGTGAATAAGAGAGGGATGTACAGCAGAGTTGTTCAGCTACACTCTCGCTAAACAGAATTACATTTCCATTACAGCACCAGCTTAAGCTATCGTTCCCCAGTGGCTACAGTTTCATACACAAACATTAGATGGTAGAAATCTATTCTGTTTACATTAGTTATAAGTCTACTAAATGGGTAAAATGAATCAATGTGGTTCATATTATGAGGCATAGGCCTTACAATAAGTAACAAGAGAGGATTTAAAGCTACAGTTTCAAGGCAAAATCAATGCCACACAACTGGGACACAAATTCACCAGTTGAATTTTGGCCACTGATATCAGTGATTGTTACAGTATCTGTCGATATCAATAAACAAGGTGAAATTCATGTTAAGTCAATAAACTGGTGCATCTCTGGTAATTTTAGAAATGCTTTAATTTGCTTCAATACTGTGACGCAAAGTGTAGCATAAGACTGACAAAACTAGTGATAGAATGTTACTGTATACTGTATATATGCTACTGTATAACTAATGAGCACAATACAGCCACATGGTCCAGTGTGTATGACAATGGCCCCGTTTGCACCTGGCATTAAAATGTGTTTTTGTCATATTATTGCAATGGGATTCTGCATGACAGCATAGATTTCACTTGGTATTAACTACATTGAGATCAGATTGTTATTTAACAATGCAACAGGCCACATCATTGCACTGTCTTCCCATCTGCATGTCACACAACAACAAGGGACAATCCAAAGATGTTAACCACCTGTGAAGAATTTTTATGCAGTTCTGCTTGCTTTTGAAGCAGGGGACGAAGCCATCTTCACAAACAACTCCAGCTATGAAAAAGTTAGTCTATGACAGCTGTCGCTCTCAGTCAAAGAGGGGAACAAAACTTAAAGCTGAAGCCAAATCGAGGGACAAACAGGTTGAAGTTTATTTAAAAACAGACCTAAGTTGATCATGTTTTAGACAGCAGTATTGGACCAAATACTCAAGATGGTCACAAAAACTTGCTACCATCTTGCTGCTATCCTTCTGTTACAAATCATCTCTGAAATTTGTCAACACACGCTCCACCCTGCTTGCACTCTTGTCCATTGTTTTGGATGGTTGACACCAGGTATTTAAACTCATCTACTTTCACTACCTCTACTCCTTGCATCTTGCATCTTTTGCTTCAACCAACGTTCCTTCCTCTTCTCTCCAGTGCATACCTCCACATCTCTAGATTCTCTTAGACCTGCTCCCTGCTCTCACTACGGATCACAATGTCATCTGTGAACATCATAGTTCATAGAGACTATTTCTGACTCACTGCCAGCCTATCCATCAGCACTGCAACAAGCAGGGGCTCAGAGCTGATCACTGATGTAATCCCACCCCACTCTGAACCCATCTGTCACTCTTGCAGCACACCTCATCACCATGTTGCTGTCCTCATATATATCCTGGACCACTCTTAAGCCCCTTTTCCACTAGTACCCACTCAGCCCTACTCACTTTGACTCGGCGCGTGTAGGCTTTTCCATTAGTACCTGGTACCTGGTAACAGGTACTTTTTTCATACCTACTCCACTGGGGTTCTAATCGTGCTGAGTCAGGCTGAAAGTGTGACGTCAACAGACTGCAGGCCACTGATTGGACAGGGCGTAATGTCATGAGAGCGCCGTCTTCTGCAGAATCTAGAACCGCCATTTGCAAAAAAAAAAAAGTTCAGCAAGCAAACACGGTCAGTGAGTAAACACGATATTAATAGAGATGGCTTCACATGTTTCGCAGAAATCTACACTGTGGTCCAACAAAGAGGTGCAGACTTTTCTGTGTTTGGTGGCTGACGAGAGAATCCAGAGAGAGTTAGTTGGAGCAACCCGCAACGAAAAAGTTTACCAGGAGGTCTCCGAACAGATGACAGCCCATGGATACAACCAGACATTAAAACAATGTAGGGAGATGCTGAAGAAAATGAAAAGTGATTACCGGGCCATCAAGGATCACAACAGTCGAAATGGGGTGAACAGAAAGGACTGGAAGTGGTTCAATGGACACCATTTACAGCCATTGACTGGCGAGCAATGGCAGGGAGATTGGGGTCGACATGTCATTGTTGCAAACCATGGATGGTGAGTGTTTTGTGATATTGTACGTCTTTTCGTTTATTTATCCTATTGGGGGCAAGCTCACTTTTTTGAGCAATAACAACGCCATTCTCTCCTGGCTAACGAATGTTAGCGAGGCGTGCTAGCTAGAAGCTAGCTAGCTAGTAGCCAACTCTGCTGATTCGCGCTTCCTTTGTCTGAAGTATTCGCTTGTGAGAGCAAAACAATGCAATATGCTAATCCTGCTTAAAAAGTTTTGTGTACGTGTTGCACTTTGGTGCTGTGCATTAACCCCTTGATGCCTATTGTCGCGAATTCGCATCAATCCAAAAAAAGAAACAAAAAACAAAAAAACGATTTTCAATTATGAAAAAAAAAAATAATAGTAAAAAAAATTTGTTCACAGTTGGAAATAAATTCAGGCGTCAAGGGGTTTTAAGTTGTGTGTATTTTCTTTCTAGAATCTGTTTCTACTTGCCAGGGGTCCAGCTCCGTCAACATCTGGCACATGTTCAAGTGCTGGTAAGGCACAATAAACAAAAGGTTAACATCCTGTTGTGTTTATGGATACAGGTCAAGTGGACCCCAGGATCCAAAATCTCAACATATACAAGTGCATTTTCAAACCAGTGATTTATAAAGTGATTCATATAATTTCCTAAAGCCCCATAATAGACCCACATACCTATTCTGTGGATTTTCCAAAAACAGTGTTGGAACAGTTTTGTTGTGCTATTTTTTTTCCACCATAAATCCCTGGATTGAAAATGTACTTGTACATGTACAGAGTGGATCCTGGGGTGTTCACTTGTCAGGGGTCTACAACTTGGTCCCATTTTTAGCTGTGATGGAGAAAGGCCTGATATAATTCTTGTTTTTGAAAAACTGATGTAGCACACAAACTCACTTTCGAATGTACTTGCAGTCAACGTGCTTCACTGAAATGATTCAAGTCAGCTGACTGTATTAACTCATTCAGATTTCTGAGGCCACAATAACAACAAATTATTTTAAACATAATCTGGTGCCTGCAAAATCTGCTCTACTGAGGCACAGCAACATGACAATTGTGCTAAGTCCCAGACACTAGCCCTCTTGTGGCCACTTGATAGTCCCCCTATGGGTTTTCTAGCCAAAAAGGCCAAATGGCCCCTCTCTGGGTCTTCTAGTCTTAAATACAACAACGAAGCATTTTTGTCACCTTCCACCACTGGCTTTCACAAGTGTATTTCCCTAATATATGTTTTGAACTTGCTTTAACTAACCACCATCCATTTCTGTCTTTCGTCTAGGCAAGAGGAAAAGGAGCCGCCCCACAACGGACCTTGCCACTGTGTTTGCCCAGATGCACGACAAAGTGCAGCTCCATGAACGGCAGCTTGAATAGCACCGTGAAGCACTTGCCCAGCATATGCAGGCCATCAACTGGCTTGCCGATGACGCACGTGAAGCAAGGGAGCAAGAAGTCGCCTTCTGAAGGGAGGAGATGACACAAACTGCTGCCTTCAATCAAGCTTTCCTGGCTGAACTGGGCAAGCTTGTGAACACGATGAGTGGCCGGCGTGTGTGACCCTGTCTCCCCACCCCCAGTGTTTTTTTAACTTGTGTACATACAAAACAACACAGTCTGTAATTGTGCTGATACTTGTAATAAACCAGTGACTGTGTTTGTATCATGACTGTGTTTTGTCTGTTATGACACTGGTGGGAAAAGAGTCAATAATTACATACACATCCTCTCTTCTGACCAAATTCAGCTGTAAATCAGGTTATGTGTCTGTAGTACATTACCAACTTTCTCCAAAGTTTTAGAAAAAAGGGTTGCTAGTCAGTTTTATTGGAGTTTATTATGGGGTCAAATAATTACTTAAACATCCTATAAAAGTCTATAGATCATGGTCAGGTTGTAGGTTGTGGGAGCAGTTTTGGACCAACAAAATCTTGTGATGCAGTGAATCATGACATTGTAGTTAAAAAATATTTAGACACATTTTGGTAATCCAGCCGTGCTGTTTCCATGTTATCTCTGTGTAATGGTAAATAATGAAAGATTTTTCTTAACCAAAATTCCACTTTTCCACCCTGAAAAATTGGCAGTAATGCTAAGGGGTTAAGAAAAAGTTAAAAAAAAGTTTGTGTCTGCACCATGATTTTTGATTTTGTCTTTTACTACAGCGGTGTGAAAATAGTCAACAATACAAACCATTTATCAGTGACTTTGAAAATAATGGTTCATTTTTAAGAAAAAGTAACCAAAAACAATTATTTTATTTACTGAAGACTGTAGCCAATCATGTACAGTAGAATGAAATTAAGTTTCTCCTATCTACAATGTTAATCACATCTAGAATTAGAGGGGCTGCTGCCATGCAAGGCTCCGCCACAAACAACTTTTCCTTCCCCCATTCTATTTTGCTGAGCACCAAGCTATAAGGTGGGAAGTACCATTTTTTTATGGTCTCTGGTATGACCTGGCCGGAGCTTGAACACATGACCTCCCGGCTGCGGGGCGGATGCTCTACCACTAGGCCACCACTTCATAGTGTGGCTGTTCAACTTTATGCCTCTGTAGTTACAACAGCTCTGAACATCTTCCTTGTACCTGCAAATCTGTATAAGGACACCTTTTTCTCCATTCCTCTGGGATCCTCTCACTCTCCAAGATTGTGTAAACTATCTGCTTAAAACGTCCACTGCCATCTCTCCTGGACATCTCCATACCTCCATAGGTATCCCATCTGGACAAACAGTCTTTCTAGTCTTCATCCTCTGCATAGCTGTACTTATTTCTGCCTTCCTAATCCTCTGCAATTCCCGATTCATTGTCTTTTCTCCATTCATTCTCTTCTCTTCTCTCTCTGTGTTCTGTGGGAGAGGGGGATGAGTTATGTTTGCACTTTTGAAATGTGAGACACTTGGTGGAATGATGGTATTGGTGATCTTACATTTTTGAATTGTACAATAAAGGGATTTTTTAAAACTCAAACTCTCTCTCTCTCTCTCGCTCTCTCTCTCTCTGTTTGGACTCTTTTTCGATCTGTTTGGACTCTTTTTCGATCTTTTATTATTGGCTGCATATTCAGTTTTTGTTTTTTTGGCTGGAGGATGGCGACCTTTGAGACGTCATCTCCGTCTATCCGCCAGGGGGTGAGGATCGTTCCCCCGGATAGCAGCGTTACTGTGGAGGAGGTCCTTCTTGCTGTGGGTGAAAAGGTGGGACATGATGCGATCTGCTTTGCGTCCCGAATGAATAAAGCTGTAGTTGTGTTTCTGGCTGCTGAGGAGGATGTCCACACTCTGATTGGAAGCAGTGTTGTTATTGGAGATATGTATGTACAGGTGTCTCCCTTATCTGTCCCATCAACGCGTATCACCGTCTCAGGTGTTCCTCCTTTCATCACTGACGAGCAGTTGGAGACAGAGCTCCGCAGATTTGGGAAGTTTGCGGGCCCGTTTAGAACTGTGACTCTGGGATGCAAGGATACCAAATTAAAACATGTAAAATCACTCAGGCGACAGGTGTTCATGTTTTTGGACTCGTCCACTCAAACACTAGAAGTGTCCTTCCGGGTCAAACATGGGGACGGCTCCTACATGGTGTATGCGAGCTCTGGACAGATGAAGTGTTTTGAATGTGGAGACGTGGGCCATAAACAGTTCGCTTGTCCGCACAAGCAGCGGGCGGGAGGCTCTGATGAAGCCGCAGCTGGAGCCGGCGGTGCAGCCTCCGCTCACGCCGCTACTACAAACGACGTTGCGGGGCCTTCCGCCGGTCCTGCTCCGGAGCCTGCTGCTGTGTCTGTGGACAGCCCGGCTGTGGCGCCCGCAGCCCAGCTTACGGTTGCGACCGTGGCTGGTGATGACACACAAACAGTCACTGATGGTGCGTCAGACTCTAGCTGTGAGAAAGAGCTTGTGACATCAGCGGCTGTGTTTCCGGTGGCTGCTATCGTTTCAGAGCAGCTAACGGAACAACGCCAGTCAGCTGTTGTAGGTGGCGTTTAGGAAAATGTAGCTCATGATGAATCAGCTGGGACAGCTGTATCAAACAGTCAGTTAAGTTGTGCTGACGAGGAAATGGATTCTGAATCTGACACTGTGTCTACTGGAGCAACTTGCAGTAGAACACGAGTTTGTACTCACTGGAAGAAATAAATGTTTTCCTGGATGAAACCTATAACAGAGCCATTAAAGTCACTGATTACTTCAGTGACGCTGACAAATTTATTAGGTCGGTTAATGTGCTAAAAAAGGCAGATTGGTCTTGACCTCCTGGATGAAAGAAAACGTTTTCGGCTTAAAAAGCACCTAACAGCCCTGCGTAAATCAGCTGGAGGACAAAAGGTCAAGGGCAGCCGACAGATGAAATAACTTACATGGGCACAGCACGGTGTTCCTTAGATCTATCTCTCTATGCAAAACAAACAATTAGGATCCCTAAACATCAATGGTGGGAGGGCCAGTCATAAGAGGGGGATTAACTGGTGACCTGTTCAGACAAAAAAATCTTAACATTTTGTTTTTGCAAGAAACTCATACCACTTCAGCAGATGAAGTGGACTGGGGCTTGTGGTGGAAGGGTCCTTCTTCACTCAGTCATGGTACAAATTGTAGTGCAGGAGTAGCCATTTTGTTTGGGGAAATCTGCAAATGCAACAGTTTTATCTGTGGTGGAGTTAGTGAAGGGCAGGCTGCTCCTTGTTAGGGCCGAAATAGGGAATTCCGTGTTTTGTTTGATCAACGTTTATGCTCCAAATCACAGTTCTGAAAGAGTTGCCTTTTTCAATACACTGGCAAAAGCATTGCAGAGCTATCACCAAGACCAACTTATTGTTGCTGGTGATTTCAACTGTACCTTGGATTTCAATCTGGATCGCACTAATGCAGAACCTCATCTGCAGTCTTCTCAAGTTTTAAAAAATATCACTGTACAGTTCGACCTCTTGGATACATGGAGAGTTAAACATGCAAACACTAGACAGTATACCTGGGTCAGAGTCACAGATGATATGGTCAGAGCAGCTAGATTAGACAGAATATATGGTTCTCGAACTTTTGCCCCGGGAATCCTCCACAGTAACATAAGTCCCGTCGGTTTTACAGATCATCATCTGGCCTCTGTGGTGTTAATTAGCTCACCAGGGGAAAGAACTAAATCTTATTGGCACTTCAATAACAAGCTCCTTCAGGACACCACTTTTTGTCAACATTTTGTGTGTTTCTGGGAACACTGGAGGACTACAAAGCCTTGTTTTAGTTCCCTGGAACAGTGGTGGGAGGTTGGCAAGGTGCAAATTCGCATTTTTTGTCAACAGTATACTGCGAACTCGACTGCCATCATCAAAACCAAAGTCGGTGAACTTGAGGACACTGTCAAGAGGCTGGAGGAGAGTTTGGTTAGGGATCGGGATTCTGCTGCAGGTCCTCTGTTGCAGGAGAAGGGATCAGCCCTGAGCTCTTTCCTGCAGGAAAGAGTGAAGGGGGCACTTGTTAGGTCACGGTTTACTCGCCTGCAGGACATGGATGCCCCAACATCTTTTTTCTTCAATCTGGAGAAGTCTGCTGCAAAAAAGAAGTTGATGACTTGCTTAAAACTCCCACATGGTCAAATGACTACAAATCCATCTGAGATGAGGAGCCATGCAGTGGATTTTTATGGGGCCCTGTTTGGTGCAGAACCATGTTGCATAGAATCTCAAAACCAACTCTTTGAAGGTCTTCCCAAGCTCAGCCCAGAGGACAGGGCTGCTCTGGACTGTGAACTGACTTTGGATGAGTTGACTGTAGCAGTTAATCAAATGGCTCTGGGATGTGCGCCTGGACTTGACGGCCTTTCTTCTGACTTTTTTACGCATTTTTGGGATATTATCGGATCAGACTTTTATGACGTTCTAATTGCCTGTTACAGAACTGGAACTTTACCTGTCTCCTGCCGGCGTGCAGTACTATCTCTGCTGCCTAAGGAAGGGGACTTGGCCTTGCTTAAAAACTGGAGGCCTGTTGCTCTTCTTTGCACGGACTACAAGGTGCTTTCTAAAGCCCTGTCAAATAGACTGAAAAATGTATTGGATTTAATCATATATAGAGATCAAACATATTGTATTCCTGACCGAACCATTATGGACAATATTTTTCTCGTACGTGACATTCTTCATCTCAGTAAATGTTATGATTTAGAGTTCGGTATTATGTCTTTGGACCAAGAAAAGGCTTTTGATAGGGTTGACCATTCTTATTTGTTTTCCACACTGAAGGGGTTTGGTTTTGGCAATATGTTTTTGAGGTGGGTCAATCTGTTATATACTGGAGCTGAGTGTTTGGTAAAGATGGGGGCATGGCTGAGTCGGCCAATCCCTGTATGTCGGGGAATAAGGCAGGGTTGTCCAATCTCGGGTCAACTGTATAGCTTGGCTATTGAGCCTTTGCTGTACAGGTTGCACACTCAGCTAGGTGGTTTAATTCTGCCGGGGCCTTCCAGTAGTTGTCGTCCAATTGTCTTGTCTGCTTATGCGGATGACGTCAACATTTTCATCACATCCCACAGGGATGTACAGCGTCTGGTGGACACTTTATCTATTTATGAAAGAGCATCTTCTGCACGGGTAAACTGGGCCAAGAGTGAGGGTTTATTGGTGGGGCAGTGGTCACATCAGGACATTCCTCAGCTACCTGGAGGTCTTCTGTGGGGGAAAGCCGGTCTCAAAGTGTTGGGGGTATTTTTGGGTTCTGAGGACTTTGAACGCAAGAACTGGAAGGGAATTAAAGAGAAGGTGTGTGCTCGCTTTTCTAAAGGGAAATGGTTGCTACCACAGCTGTCATATAGGGGAAGGGTTCTGGTCGCCAATAATCTGGTCGCTTCGGCTCTTTGGCATAGGCTTATTGCTTTGACACCGCCCAGGAGCCTGGTTGAGGAGGTTCAGAAGATCATCGTGGATTTCTTTTGGTCTGGTCGACACTGGGTTCGTGCAGCTGTTCTCTACCTGCCTGTTGCTGAGGGAGGACAGGGCCTGGTGGACATACAGTCCAAGATTGCCTGTTTTAGGCTTCAGACTGTGCAACGGCTCCTTTATGGATGTGGCCCCTGCTGGATGGACACTGCAAAACTGCTCCTGAGGTGAATTGGCCGCTTGGGCTATGACAAGCAGCTTTTCCTCATGAAGTCCAGGGAGGTGGACCTTACTGGACTTTCTGCTTTTTATACATCTGTCTTGCATGCATGGCAGGTCTTCACCGTAGCCCGCATTCCTGAGGAGACAACAGGCACGTGGCTGTTTGAGGAACCACTGTTTTTCAATCAATTCATGGACACTCGAGTGCTGCAATCTGTTAGTCTGTGAACTTGTTTAAGAGAGGCAGGCTGTACCAAGCTTGGTCATCTTATGAAGATGTCAACCACGTCGATAGAAACGCTGGGGCGGAGTGCCAACATTACATCTGTCAGACTGGTGCATAGGGTGGTGAAGGAAGTGTGTGCTGCCCTGCCATGACCGCTTAGAGCGTTTGCGGAAAACCATACTCTTTCCTCTCAATGGGATGAGGACACCGTGTCCAACTTTCCTGCCCTTTCCATAAGTCCAGCTGTGGGAGAGCGGCAGGAGGGGGACGATCACCTGCTGTCCTTCGGAAATCCTCGTCTGGACAAGTTCCAGTTTGTAGGGAAGAAGACGGTGTATCACGTCTGTGTGAAAGTTCTAAATCTGCGCTCTCTGACGGAGGTGAAAGAGTCGTGGGCGGGGTTTTTGGGGCCGGTATTCTCCCCGAAAGGCAGCTGGCGGTCCATGTACAAGCTCCCTATTGAGAAACGGACGGCGGATCTCCAGTGGAGGATTGTACATGGGGCAATAGCTACGAATAAATACAGAGCACACCTGGATCCTAATGTGGGGGAGGAATGTTTGTTTTGTTCCCAAGTTGAGACCCTAGAGCATTTGTTTGTTCAATGTTTTCATTCATCTGGCCTTTTTGATCTTCTGAAAGTGTGGTTTCATAATTTGGGTGAATGTTTCTCTTTTGGTTTGTTCATTTACGGTCCAAAGTGTAAAGTGGCAAAGAGGTCTGTGCACACTTTGATGAACTTCCTATCTGGTACTGCTAAACTTGCCATCTGGCTGACAAGAAAAAATCGGACTACTAACACTGGCAATGTGGATCCTTTGTTTGTTTTCAAGGCTTTGTTAAAAGCCAGACTCCAGGTGGAGTACTCTTACTATAAAATGGTGGACAATTTGGAGGTATTCACCAATAGATGGACTGTAGGGAATATTTTGTGTTCTGTGGGAGAGGGGGATGAGTTATGTTTGCACTTTTGAAATGTGAGACACTCGGTGGAATGATGGTATTGGTGATCTCTCTCACTCTCGCTCTCGCTCTCTCTCTCTCTCTCTCTCTCGTACACATGCGTGAGCGTTTGTGGGAGCAGGGGTGTGGAGTGGTGTCGAGTGAGTACTTTAAACTTTGTTTTTTCTAACTTTTCTCTATCGTGTGTCTTGAGGTGTGTGTGTTTATTATATAGCGGTTTGAGTGTGTGTGTGCTGGGGTGTGAGTGTTGGTGTGAGTGTGTCGGGGAACGGTAGCTTCTGCTACCCGTTTTTCCCGGCCGGCATCATGCCGGTGTTTGATGGTGGTGTGGAGTTTGAGCGCTTGACCTGGCGGCATGGCGCGAGAATCCTCCCGACAGTTTCCTGTTCTGTGGAAGAGGCCGGCCTCGCTGTAGGACAGGTGGTTGGGCATGACAGCATAAAATCAGCATTGAGGATGAACAGTGCAATTGTCATCTTTCTGGATTCCACTGAAAAAGCTGATCAGGTGGTGGAACAGGGAGTTGTCATAAATGACACTTTTACTCCTGTTTTACCGCTGGTGAACCCGTCTAGGAGGATCACCATCTCTAACGCTCCTCCTTTCATTAAAAATGATCAGCTGATAAGAGAGTTGTCCCGTTTTGGCCAAGTTGTTTCCCCTATCAGAATGGTCTCTCTGGGTAGTAAATCACCCCTGCTGAAGCATGTCGTGTGCCACAGGAGGCAGTGTTTTATGGTGTTAAAAGACAGCTCTGCTGAACTGAACGTGTCTTAACTTCAGGATTGAGGGCTTTAGCTACTTAGTCTTTGCAACATCTGAAACCATGAAGTGTTTTGCGTGTGGTGCAGAGGGCCATCTCATTAGATCATGTCCTGAAAAGGTGAACACAAAGAACACTGGCAGTAAGAAAGGTGACGCTGTAGCACCTTGGGGGAGCCAGATTATCTAGCATCTCAGACAGGAGACAGTGGATAAGCTTGGGAGAACAAAGAGCAGGAGATTCCTGGTGAGATAGCAGGAAGGAGTCAGGAATGAAGGATGTTGAATGCAGTGTGATGCAAATGTCATGTTGTGTGTGATGTAAATGCCATGAAACTTAAGAGGAGAGTTTCTGCTTAAATGTTCAGTCTGTTCTGTGCTTGAGAGATGTGAGTGTGTAATAAATCGTCTGAAATGAATCTGCCTTTGATTTCACACACTCCACACTGGAGACCCAAGACGTATTATGGAACACGAGGCAAGATCCCCGGAGCCGGCCCGGTCAGGAAGCTACAGCGAGGCGGCAGCCATCCCACAGACAGCCCGGACTGGAACCTACAGCCACGCGTGTGCGGTTTCAGTCAAGCTACCGGATTTCTGGCAGCGCAACCCGCGCTCTTGGTTCCACCTCACCGAGGCCCAGTTCGCCCTCCAGGGAGTAATGGGAGATAATACCAGATTCTACCATGTGGTCGCAGCGCTCGACGCCCGCACAGCTCAGCAGGTACCGAGCCTGCTCGATCAGCCACCAGCCAGCAGCAAATACGAGATGCTCAAGGCTGCGCTCATCCAGCGCTACACGCTCTCAGACTGTGAGAGAGCGGAGAAGCTCCTGACGCGGACCGAGTTAGGAGATGGTTCGGCTGTAGACCTGATGGAGAAGATGCTGGCGTTAATGGGCACGGACGACGGGCACTTTCTGTTTGCCCACCTCTTCCTCCGGAACCTTCCTACAGTGGCAAGAGCGGTTCTGGCCAATTCGCCGTGGCTGGCCGCGCACAACTACCGTGCGCTAGCCCAGGAGGCAGACCGGATCATCATCACCACCAGGGCGATCACAGTCAATGCGGCAGCGGCGGAGCCCAGCGAGACGTCCAGAGGAGGCAAGGAGCCACCGACGGTAGCAGCAGCGGGGGCCAAGGAGCGCCAGAGAGACATGCTCTGTTTCTACCACCGCCGCTTCGGACAGAAGGCACGCAGATGTGCGCCACCGTGCCAATTCAAGCGCTTGGGAAAACGCCAAGGCCGGGGGTCGGTAGCAGCCGCGACCCTCGGTGAAGAGAACAAGCTGCTCTACTTGACGGATGCACGCTCGGGAAGGCGTTTCCTCGTGGACACCGGAGCCCAGAAGAGCTTCATCCGGCCGACCTACGCTGACCGGCTGGCAGGATCCAGCGGCCCCGGGATGTTGGCAGCAAACGGCTCGGATATTAAGACCTTTAGTGAGAGGACACTGCTCTTATCTCTACACGGCCGTACATATGAGTGGACTTTTGTCGTAGCAGCACTGAATTACCATATACTGGGGGCTGATTTTCTGTGTGCACATGGTTTACTGGTTGATGTTGCTAACAGGCGCCTGGTTAATGCACTGTCCTTTGACTCTCTCCCCTGTATAGCTCGAGTGACCCAGCCAACAGCACAAGCCAACGTCACAGCTACAGGCGGTAAGTTCCACACAATGCTCACTGAGTTCCCAGCACTCATGGTCCCGACGTTTTCCGCGGCCATTGCTAAACACGGGGTGGAGCACTTTATCACCACCTCCAGGCCACCCGTTTTTTGCAAGACCTCGGCGCTTGGACGCAGCTAAACTGGTCATAGCGCGCAAGGAGTTCGCCAACCTGGAAAAGTTGGGCATCATCAGGAGCTCGAACAGCCCATGGGCATCCCCGCTACACATGATCCCTAAGGCTGAGGGATCATGGCGACCGTGCGGGGATTTCTGCAGGTTGAACAACGCCACAGCGCACGACCGCTACCCAGTTCCCCACATACAGGATTTTTCCGTTCACCTCACCGGAGCACGCATTTTTTCCAAAATAGACCTGGTCCGCGGTTACCACCAAGTCCCAGTGCGCGCTGAAGACATACCCAAAACAGCGGTAATAACTCCGTTCGGTCTATTCGAGTTCCTGCGCATGCCATTCGGGTTAAAAGGAGCGGCACAGACGTTCCAGCGCATGATGGATGCAGTGCTGCGCGATCTCCCATTTGTGTTTGTCTACCTGGACGATATCTTGGTAGCCAGTGCGTCCGAAGACGAACACGAAACCCACCTCACGACAGTTTTCCGGAGGTTGGAGGAGCACGGGTTAATAATCAACCTGGCGAAATGCCAGTTCGGTGTGACGGAGATTGATTTTTTGGGGCACCGTGTCTCTCCAGAAGGAGCGATCCCGCTGCCCGACAAAATGCGCGCCGTGGCGGATTTTCCCCGGCCTCAGATGGTCAGGGCGCTGCAGGAATTTTTGGGGATGGTGAACTTTTATAACCGTTTCCTTCCCCGTGTGGCGCAGCTCATGCAACCATTGTACGCCGCGCTCAAGAAACAGAAACCCGCGGATAAGGTCGAATGGACCCCGGAGCGAGAGCGGGCGTTCTTGGAAGTTAAAGCAGCCCTGGCAAACGCCGCACTGCTGGCGCATCCAGACCCGACGGCCCGCATAGCGCTCACCACCGACACTTCAGACGTGGCCACAGGGGCTGTCGTGGAGCAGCGCGTCGCCGGGGCTTGGCAGCCGCTCGCTTTTTTCAGCAGAACTTTGCACGACAGTGAACATAAATACAGCGCGTTTGACAGAGAGTTGCTGGCTCTTCACCTGGCCATACGCCACTTCCAGTTCTGGCTGGAAGGGCGCAGCTTCACCGCGTTCGTGGACCACAAGCCGCTAACATTCGCGATGGCCAAGGTTTCAGAACCGTGGTCGGGCCGGCAGCAGAGACAGCTGGCCGCGATTTCAGAGTTTACTACCGATATTCAGCATGTGTCTGGTAAACTGAATGTAGTGGCGGACTGCCTCTCGCGCGCCGTAGTGGCTCCGGCCATGGACGCGGAGAAGATTAGCGATGCAGACGTGCGCGCGCTCCAGTCTGGACCAACAGGGTTAAGGCTGGAGAGCAGGGTGCTGCAGGATGGCGCCCCCCCCCCCCCAATCTGCGATGTCTCCACGGGTCGCCCGCATCCGGTGGTACCGGCTGCGTGGCGCCACCGCGTGTTTGAGTCGGTTCACACTCTGGCACATCCAGGAGTGCGCGTGTTGGTCAAAATGGTGGGAGAGAAGTTTGTGTGGCCAAGCCTACGCAAACAAGTGAAAGAGTGGGCTGCAGCCTGCATGGCGTGCCAACGAGCCAAAGTACACAGACACACGAAGGCTCCCTTGGAGCCATTTTGTATTCCGGCTAAGAGGTTCGACCATGTTCACGTGGACCTCGTGGGCCCCCTCCCGCCATCACAGGGATGCACGCACCTCCTGACAATGGTGGACCGCACCACGCGCTGGCCAGAAGCGGTCCCGCTGGCGGCAACCACGTCCGCGGATGTAGCGCGCGCTTTTTTAACAGCATGGGTGGCGCGTTTTGGAGTCCCGTCAGACATTACGTCCGACAGGGGCCCGCAATTTGTTTCCGAACTCTGGTCCACGATGGCCCGCAGCCTGGGTGTTACAATCCACCGCACAACCGCATACAACCCATAGGCCAATGGTTTATGCAAGCGTTTTCATATATCACTGAAAGCAGCACTCAGGGCTTCATTGACGGATGCAAATTGGGTAGACAGGCTGCAGTGGGTTTTATTGGGGTTGCGCTCCGCGCCGAAAGAGGATCTGGAAGCTTCCCCAGCAGAGCTCGTTTTTGCGTAGCCACTACGGCTGCCCGGAGAATTTCTGCCAGATAATCCCACGCTGGGCAGCTGCCCATCTCAGCTTTTGCAGCATAGCGCAAACACAGGCACGCTGTCGGGCCCTGCCCACCACAGTTTTCCGCGTGTTTTCGTGCCTAAAACTTTGCAGAGCGCGGAGTTCGTGTTTGTCAGACACGACGCCCACCGCCCTCCATTGCACCCACCCTATGATGGACCGTTCAGAGTGCTGGAAACAGGGGATAAGCATTTTTTGCTAGACTTGGGTGGTAGGAGGGAAAAAATTGGCATAGACAGACTCAAACCTGCTTTTGTTGTGGCGGACGAGCAAGTGCTGTTGGCTAAGGCCCCTCGGCGTGGAAGACCCCCACGGAGAGCTCCCCAGGGAAACAATTCACCAGAGCAGCCACACGGACAGATTGAAGTGCCCCCCCCCCCCAGCAACAGCCCACCCGCAGCCAGACACACTCCCAGCAGCCCTCCACAGGCACAGCAGCGCCATGGAGGCGGTAAACCCCAGTTACAGCAGATACGGGAGGAGACGGAAGCCCAAACAGCATGTGGACTGATGTTCAATTGTTCTATCACAGCATGTGGACGGTTATTCTATCGTCCTATCTAAGATGCTGGGGGGGGGGGGTGTAGCACCTTGGGGGAGCCAGATTATCTAGCATCTCAGACAGGAGACAGTGGATAAGCTTGGGAGAACAAAGAGCAGGAGATTCCTGGTGAGATAGCAGGAAGGAGTCAGGGATGAAGGATGTTGAATGCAGTGTGATGCAAATGTCATGCTGTGTGTGATGTAAATGCCATGAAACTTAAGAGGAGAGTTTCTGCTTAAATGTTCAGTCCGTTCTGTGCTTGAGAGATGTGAGTGTGTAATAACTCGTCTGAAATGAATCTGCCTTTGATTTCACACACTCCACAACGCCGCTGTTTCTGGTGGTCCGGAGGGTAGCGTTACATGTGGTGTGGTGGATGACGCTGCGGCATCCGCATCTGCTGGAGCAGCCGTAGCCGCATCTGCTTCTGCTGGGGCATCGCTGCCGGGGCGGCCGCGGCGGGCACGGTAGTTGCCCCTCCAAACAGTGATGGTGGGGAATTTCTGTCTGGCAGCAGCATTGATCATTGTGACGAGCCTGTCACCCGGAGTAAAGAGTTGGAGGGCGAAATGAGTGCAGTTAAATGAAAGAACGTGAATGAACAGACTTTGCAGGCGGGGGAGGAGCGGACTGAGGCTGTGGCGGACACACAGAGTAAACACTGCATGACAAACGTTGCAGTTGACGAAGAAATGCAGGAATGTAGTTTTGTTGAGGAGGATCCTTTTAAAGCTGCACAAAAAAGAAAAAGTGCTGAAAACTTGCAGAGCTCTGCTAAATCTAGTAGGGTTGGGAATTTGGAAATACTGGACGAGAGCGCTTCTGAGGAAAGTGGAGCTGAGTCTGAACTGATGTAGACGCAGGAGGAGCAAAGCTCCTATTGTTTTACCAAGATTAGGAAATTTCTTCAGGTGACTAAGGCGAGCAGAGCTGTGAAAGTGGAAAATTACTTTCCAGATCTGGAGTTATTCGTGGCATCAGTTCGCAAGTTTATGAAACTGAATGATGGGAATGAGACTTTCACTGATCAGGAAATATATCGTTTAAAGAAACTGGTTCTTAAACTGAAATCACAAATTACTAACAGTCATGCTGACTCTTAGTTTCTTCCCTTTTATGCTATGTGTGTGTTTTTTTACTGTACCTTATTTTTATCCTTTTTAATGCCCCACCTTAGAATTGGCACTCTTAATATAAATGGGGCCAGGGATGATGTAAAAAGGGCCTCTTTATACAAGCTTTTTAATTTAAAGAAACTTGACGTGCTGATGCTCCAGGAGACTCACAGCACTGTAGACATTGAGAGCCAGTGGAGAAAAGAGTGGGATGGCTGCATTTTTTTTAGCCACAAATGGGGGGGTGGTGGCTGTACTTTTCTCTAGGGGTTGTGTGCCTGTCTCTTATGAGGTAGAAGAGGTGGTGAAAGGACATGTACTCTTATTAAAGGTACAGTTTGAAAACGTGAACTTGGTTTTTTATAAACGTGTATGTGCCAACACAGAGCAGAGAGGATCAGGGTCTTTGATGTGCTATTGGATACAGTTAGATCCTGTAATTCAAATAGTTTTTTATTTCTGGGGGTGATTCTAACTGTACATTAAATCACAGACTAGACAGGAACCATCAGGAGCCTCACCCTGCTTCTGCCAATAGGCTGAGGGAACTGGTGAAGACACACGAAATGGCCGATGTGTGGAGATCACATCATGGGGACCAGAGGCAGTACACCTGGAGCCATGGTAAAGATAACCTTTTATCTATGGCTAGGTTAGACCGTTTCTATGGTTTTAAACATCAAAATGAGTGTTTTTAAAAATAGTTGTATCTGTCCTGTTGGTTTCACTGATCACTGCCTGCTGTTTTGTTCTGTGTTTATTGAAAATGTAAAGTGTAAGAGTGCTTTTTGGCATTTTAAGAATACACTTTTAAATGATGTGTTTTTTAAAGGAGTTTTTCATGATGTATGGAAGTCACACAGGGAACAAAAACCCTCTTTTAGTTCTCTCCAAATGTGGTGGGATTTTGGTAATGCACAGATAAAACAACTCTGCCAACAGTACACTTGAAATGTCACTCGTAGCTTGACCCAATCCTTGAAAGTTCTGGAGACTGAGGTTGTAGAGCTAGAGGAGTTGCTCAGTTCTACAGGAAAACAAGAGCACTTAGAGGCTCTTAAATCAAAAAGGTCAGCCTTGGCTAGCCTGCTAGGGGTCACCGCACAAGGTGCTCTGGTCCGCTCGCGCTACATGGATGTAGCTCTGATGGACTTGCCCTCCCAGTACTTTTTTGGACTGGAAGGGAAAAAAGGACAGAGAAAACTCATTCACTCCTTGTTGGACGATGACGGGAGAACAATCTCCACAGCAGCAGAGATCAGGAAATATGCTGCTAGCTTCTACAGTGAATTGTTTAGAGCAGAGTGGAGGGAAGACACGTCACTGGGCCAGGTTTTCCTTGATGGTCTTCCAGTGCTCTCAGACAACCTTGTTGCCGGCTTGGATGCTCCACTGTCTCTGTCTGAGCTGCATACGGCGCTAATGAGCCTCCAGAATGGAAAATCACCAGGCATAGATGGTCTCTCTGTGGACTTTTTTAAGGAATTCTGGCCCCTGCTTGGTCCAGACCTGCTGGAGGTTCGCCAAGATAGCTTGAAAAGGGGGACCCTACCCACGACCTGCAGGAGGGCCATCATCACACTGTTGCCGAAAAAAGGGGACCTACAGAGCCTAAAGAACTGGAGGCCAGTCTCTCTGCTCTGCACGGACTATAAGATTCTTTCAAAAGCTCTGGCCCGAAGACTGAGAAAGGTGATGAGCGAGCTCATTCATGTAGACCAGACTTACTGTGTGCCTGGCAGGCTGATTAGTGGCAACGTCACTTTAATTCAGGATGTTTTGGAGGTCTCTGGTTCATTGGCGGTGGAAACTGGTTTGATTTCAATTGACCAGGAAAAGGCGTTTGACCGGGTTTAACACTAATATTTATGGACAGTTTTAGCAGCTTTTGGGTTCAGCCCAGGCTTCATAGCCAGGATACGGGCCTTGTGACATTGAGAGTGTGCTGAAGATAAATGGGGGCCTGTCTGCCCCTTTAAAAGTCCAGAGGGGGGTTCGGCAGGGCTGCCCTCTCTCAGGGATGCTGTACTCCCTCGCCATAGAGCCTTTGCTTCACTACTTGAGAAGGAACCTATCAGGAGTTACTTTTCCTGGCTGTGACACCACGTTCAAGCTGTCGGCCTATGCAGATGATGTAGTCATTCTGCTAAACAAGCAGAGTGACACTGACATTTTGATTAGGAGTGTCAATCTTTTTGGCCAACTTTCCTCTGCAAAAATAAACTGGGGAAAAAGCGAGGCTCTGATGGTGGGGGAGAACCTAGAAAATCAGCTTACGCTGCCTGGTGGGCTGATTTGGAAAAAAGGAGGGTTTAAGTATCTTGGTGTCTTTATTGGAAATCAACAGTCTGAGCAAAAAAATTGGGACGGCGTCATAGAGAAAATCAAGGGGAGACTAAATAAGTGGAAGTGGCTAATGCCAAGACTATCTTTTAGAGGAAGAGTGCTCATTTTAAATAATCTTGTTTCCTCATCCCTGTGGCACTGCCTCATGTGCATGGACCCCCCTGCTGGTTTGTTGTCAAAAATTCAGTCTGTTATGGTGGACTTTTTTTGGGGGGGTGGACTCCACTGGGTCCCTCAAGCCCGGTTATTTCTTCCCAAAGAGGAAGGGGGGCAAGGAGTGGTTCATTTAGCTAGTAGAGGTGCTGCTTTTAGACTGACTTTTATACAGAGGCTGCTGACGGGCCCCCAGGACCTGGTATGGAGGCCTTTGGCCTGTGTTATTTTACAGAGAGTCCTTGGGCTTGGGCTAGACCTCCCTGTGTTTTTAATGGATTTTAAGAACTCTAATGCACTGTCTTTGCCCAGTTTTTACCGCAGTCTTTTTTCAGTATGGACTCTTTTTAAAAAACAAAGAGGGCCATGCGATTCCCTCCACTGGTTGTTGAGGGAGCCGGTGGTTTTTGGTGGTCGCCTTGGTGTCCTGCCGGGAGTTGGAAGGACCTTCCTTGATAGGCTGTGTTCCAGGAATGTTCTCACTCTGAAGCAAGTGGTGGAACTGGCTGGTCCTGGCCTCAACAACGCCTCAGCTTTAGCAGCTCATCTTGGTGTTAGATCAAATCGTTTTATCAATGGTCTTCTTGCACACTGGAAACAGAAGCTTCATGGACTTGAGCGCTCCCTACTCATGGACTTTGGCAATGGCACGCTGCAGCCAGAAAGCACAGACCCGTTTCCCTCTCTCACGCTTTGTATGGACTTTGACTTCTCTCCTTGCTCCTTACTGGCATTCTGTGCTCCCACTGGTGTGGACTTTGGAGGAGCCAGTGGCAAGGCACTCTACAGACTGGTGGTGATGGCACTCAACAAGGACAGATTGAACACCTGTGTGGACACTCCATGGAGAGCCTATTTTAGACTAGGAAAAGGGCATCGGCCTGCCTGGAGGGCTCTTTATAAAGCCCCTCTCCCTAAGAGGCATGGAGACTTACAGTGGAGGGTCCTGCATGGCATTATAGCTGTCAATGCTTTTGTTTCTGTGATTAACAGCAGTGTCAGTGATCAGTGTGTTTTTTGTTCCTCTAGGGAGACAGTTTTTCATTGTTTTACTGAATGTCAGCACCTGAGTGGTCTCTTTGAACTTCTCACAGAACTTTTTCACATTTTTAAGGAAGTTTTCTCTAAGCAGGTTTTCATTTGTGGTTTTATGTACAATCGTCGTTTTAAGCAGAAGTGTCAACTACTGAACTTTGTTTTAGGGCAGGCAAAGTTGGCTATCTATGTAAGCCGGAGAAGAAAACTTGAGAATGTTGAGAGTGATGTTGATGTCAAAATTTTATTTGTGAGGCTACTTAAAGCCAGAATCAGGCTGGACTTTCAGTTTTTTATGGGGAATGGGGATGTGGAAGGTTTCAGGACCCTCTGGTCCCTGGAGGATGTCCTCTGTTTAGTTCGTGATGGGCAGCTTTTGTTTGGGCGTTTTTTGGGGGAATAATTTTCTGTGTAATATAGCATGACATAGAAATTGTATTGAATGATGGACAAGTGTGTTTATTAAAGATCTTTTAAAAATCAAAAATCTCTCTCTCTCTCTCTCTCTCTCTCTCTCTCTCTCTCATTTTCTTCATTCACCAACTCCTCAAAATATTTCTCCCATCTCTTCAACACACGCTCTCCATTCCTTAGCACATTACCATCTCTTTCCTTAATCAACCTAGCCTGTTGCATATCCTTTCCTGCTAAATCTCTCCATGTAGTCAATCAATAAGATAAGATAAGCCTTTATTAGTCCCACCATGGGGAAATTCCAGGATTGCAACAGCACAGGGATAGCAACACTCAGAGCAACAATCAGAAGGCAAGAAAAAACAAGAGCAGCGAGTATACATATGTACATATATATATAGATATATATAGATATAGATATATAGACACAGTGCAGAGCATTGTAGCTAGATGGAATAAATATGTGAATATATAAAAACAGTGCGGAGCATTGTAGCTAGATGGAATAAATATGTAAATATATAAACGCACACAGTGTGGAGCATACAATACAAGTCCTTTTCTCCTTCCTTAGTATCCAGGCTTACATACAACTCACAATATGCCTTTTGTTTTGTCTTTGGTACCTCTCTCTTTTCCATACACCTGGACTCCAAGTACTCCTGTCTACTTTCTTCATCTCCCTGGCTATCCCACTTTTTCTTTGTCAGTCTTTTCCTTTGAATATTTTCTTGTACCTCCTCATTCCACCGCCATGTCTCATTGTCTTCTTTTCTCTGTCTAAAGGATACACCAGATACCTACTTAGCCATTTCCCTCACTACTTTCCCAGTTATCTGGTAATTCTTCCCTACCACCCAGAGCCTGTCTCAACTCCTTCCTGAACTCTGTGCAACTTTCTTTGTTCTTCAAATTGCATCCAATCGCAACAAAAAACCCAACACATTTTAATTTCAGGTGTAAATGGGGCCAATGCATGTGACAAGTGGTGAGCGAAGGAGTGTTCTCACCCACTTTGTCACGCTGCATATAGGGATCCTCCCCACCGTCACTGCTTTTCTAGCTACTCCATTTGAGCTTTTAGTGTCCTGCTGCTTTGGCCTGAATCCCAGCTGCTGTCCGGGCCTTCCACAGCGCAGGTCAAACGCTGTTTTCCCTCTTAATCAAATGAAAAAGGTTAAAAGGAGAACATGGCTTCTGGAGCCAGGGGGTTCAGCCACAACACCAAGGACAAGTTGTTTTTTTTCCCTCACTAAAACAACAAAGGTGCCACCTCTGCGCGAGAAAATTATCACCACATCATCACTTAGCGATTACTCTCCAAGAGCAGACACTTCAGAATAACAACAAAGCCCTTGCACTACGGAGCAGTGGGAGAAGAATGTGCTTAAAGAGACTAGAGAGAGGCTCACAATGGTCTGACTACCAAACAGTGTGAATATCAATAGTCTCCACAAAGACCACTGGACCATCACAGTACAAACTCCAAAGTCATAACGAAAACAAAATGACCTTCTAGATGACAAAGAGTCAAAGGTATTCAGGCATGGAGGGGAATATAATGGCAAATGTGCAGATATTTAATCAGTAGCTGATGTGACAGCACATCTAATGTAAAAGACTGTATCAGATAAATGATAAACACTGATGCAGAATTTAGGTGGAAGGAGGGGAGAGGACATGAGACAACAGAAGATTAGAGGAGCAAGGAGAGAAGTGAGAAGAAAGGATATGAGGAGAAAGGAAAGTGAGCAACAACAGAAACAAGTCATTTTTAAGATATTGCATCCTATATGTTGGGTTTGACATCCAGTGGCCTCTGGTGGTCGTGTGAATAATGGCATAAAGTGACATGGCGGAGGGTTACAGTTGTAACATGGGCAAGGTAGACCCTCAACTTTTCATAAACCTAATCATTTCCTTAACCACCTAAAAATGTTATGTATAGTCATACTTAAAGAAGTGAATTGCAAAACTAGAAGTCAAATTAACAAAAACAGGATCACAAACATAGGTCTCTAGCATGAGTGCTTTTTTTTCTGTTGCCATCATGTCCGCTTCTGCCGGAGGGCATAAGTGGTTTTTAAACAATGAAATGGGATGGTGCCACTGTCTTCAAAATGGAATATCTAGTCATAATTCAAGGTTAGGAACAAACAGTGTATGTTAATTATTAGTTGGAAAACTTGCTGGCCTTTCTTGATGCTATTTTTGTCCTAGTTATAGGGGGCCAATAAATATGGGCAAACTATTTTATCTCATACATGGACCTTGACTACCTATATACATCAGTTACTGTGTCCACATTCAGGGATATTAAGCCAAAATAATATCTTAGACAGAAATGCACAGTATTCAATTAAACTCCCAAATGCGGTCACGGGACCGAGAGGAGACATAGACACTCATCTGCTTCCTGCTCTCCATGCGTCTACGTCTCCTCTCTTTTTCTGCCACACTCTTTTCTTGTGACTCTCCTTTCTTTTAAGTTTTCTGCCCAGGTGATTGCCTTGTGTTTTCTAGTTACTGTTTTTTAGATTTTTGTAGCTCATGTTTTTCTGTAGAGTTTGCTTTTGTTAGATCTAGGGATTAAAGCCTGAGTAGCTTTTGTTTTTTTTAGAATTTATCTAGTTTAGCCACCGATCAGCAGGAGACCGTGCATACCAGCATTGCATCATGTTGTATCAGCGATGGATCAATTCCACCACCGACCATCGTGGGTTCAATCCCACCCCCTGACCATCGGTGACCCTTCTGTGTGGAGTTTGTATGTTCTCTCCGTGTCTGTGTGGGTTTACCCCTGGTACTCCAGTTTCTTCCCACAGGCCAAAAACATGCAGGTTAGGTTAACTGAAGACTCTAAAGTAGCCCTAGGTATGAATGTGTGTGTGCGAATGGTGAAGGGATTGGCGCTGTACCATGGCTGCCTCATCCATCCAGGTGGATGCCCTGAATTTCCCTCTGGGATTAATAATAAAGTTCAGGTTCAGGTTACTTTATTTGTACCCGTAGGTAGATTTGTTTTGCAGTCAGGTGACATTCATATTTACAAACCACAATTATATTCAACATGAACATAAACACAGGCACACATGAAGCTGACTATAAACATGATAAAAGCACTCAAGGCTCCACCAATCAGGACACAGGACAAAGAGATAAGAGAAAAAACCAGAGATAAGAGAGAAGGGTCATATTAAAAAGTTAAAGACTAGTCAAAGAGGTTAAAAACCCAAAAGTCTAAAACCCAATAAAAGATTTAGAACCCAAATAAAAAAACCTACAAAAATAAGTAAATATAAAATAAAATTAATAAATAGGTAACTAAATTATGTGCAATATATTGTTACATCTTGTTCAACTCCTCTGTGAGGCCTATAGGCAAACTGCAAAGGATCCAATGCATGCTCAGTTTGCTTTAGGACCTCAAATCTGACCAGTTTTTCAAAAATTTTCATTAAAATTGAAGTCCGAACAACTGGTCTAAAATCATTTACCATTTTAGGACAGCTGGATTTTGGAACGGGGACAACTACGGCATCTTTCCAGATCTTAGGCACATGTTGTGTCTGTAAGGACTTATTGAAAATATAGTGAAACACAGGACTCAGTTCATGTGCAAAGGACTTTACCAAGTGCCCACTTATATTATCAGGGCCCTGACTTTTGTTCACTTTTACAGCACAGAACGCTCTTTTAACATCCTGCACCTCAATATTAAAGTGCTGATTGTCTGAGTTTCTGTTTCAAATCTTGGGTTTCTGTGGTAAAATCAAAGGAATCAAAACGACCATAAAAACAATTAAAAGCATTAGCCAGCTCTGTGTCTGAACTAAAACCATCTAAAAACACACGATTACTGTGCTCTGTGCTCTGTAGGCCTGCAATAGTTTTCATACTGGCCCAGGCCGAACCAAGCTTCTTTGTTGCCATCTTGCTTTCCAACTCTGATTTATATTTCTGTTTTGTTCTTAAAATTTCGGCCTTCAGCTCTTTTGTGGCTACCTGTAGCTCAGAAACAACCCCCTGTTTAAAGGCAAGTGCTTTCCTCTGTAAGCAGGATTTAACTGATTTTGTAACCCATGGCTTGTTGTTGGGATATATTTTGACATGTTTACGTGGAACGATCATGTCTCTGCAGAAAGCCATGTATGAACATGTCACTTCCACTAAAGAGTCCAAATCTTCTCCACAGGCGAGCGTGAACACCTCCCAGTCCGTACAGTTAAAGCATTCCTGGAGGCAGTGCACTGAATCCTCTGTCCACACGTTTATGTCTCTGGTCTTTGCCTTGCCTCTTCTGAGGGCAGTTTTATATGTGGGCAGCAAATGTACACAGTTGTGATCTGAGGATCCTAAAGGAGGAAGTGGAAGAGATTTAAAGGCCCTCTCTATGGATCCGTAGCACAGGTCCAATGTCTTTTTTCACCTGGTTGGGCAGGAGACATACTGATAAAAGTTTTTAAGTGTCTTCTTTAAAGACACATGGTTAAAATCCCCAATGATAAAATTTGGAGTCTCTGGGGAAATCGACTGCAACCGCTGTACCACATGAAAGATGGTGCTGGAGGCGGAGGCAGCATCTGCCCTCGGGTGAATGTACACAGTCGTTATGAAAAGTTGGGGGAACTCACGGGGCAGATAAAAGGGGCGTAGTGACACGGACAGAAGTTCCATATCTGGTGTACAGATGCGCTCTCTGACCGTGACAGATGTACAGTACTGTTTATTAATATACAAACATACGCCACCCCCTGACGTTTCCCCGTTACCTCTTCCTGCCGATCCGAGCGAAGTGGGGCTTCAAAGCCGTCAATCCACAGGTCCGCATCCTGGTCATGCGCCGTAAGCCACGTCTCTGTGTAAGCCATGACACAGCAGTTCTTGAAATCCTTCTGATACTGTACATTTCCTTGAATTTCATCCACTTTCTCAGGGATTGTATGTTCCCCATAATAATGGAAGGAAGAGGAATGCGGTTAAGCTGGCACCTCCTCAGGTTTAATCTTACACCTTCACGCTTTCCGCGTTTCCTCTTATTGTCTCTCTTTTCATCGCTGTGTCCATGAAAATCTCTTAAAATAAAGTCCGGTAGTTGCGGCACAGACTCAAACACAGATGCTGCATTATCCATGTTTAAATGCAGTAGCATTTCTCTGGAATACTGCGTTCTTCCTGGCATGATCGTGATCGCGCTTACCTCCAAGACAAAGAGCCGGTAAGAAAGAAATGACAGTGCAAAAACAAGAAGGAAATCCATACTGATGGAACCAGGGAGCTCTTTGTTATATAGTCCACAAACATTCAAGGACAAAAACGGCACAGAGAATTACGTTAAAACACATTAAAGTGCATAAAAACAGAGACACAGACGTCAAACTTTTTTCACCTGCTGCCAGTCGCTGTGTGCGCATGCGCCCATATCAGATTATAAAGATTATAAAGTATACAAAATACAAAAAAATGCACATTAAACATTCATGCACTTAAAAGGAATAATTTAACCCCTGAATCGCTCCAGACTTCTTCTTCTTTTGGCTGCCCCCTTTAGGCGTAGCCACAGTGAGTATCTGACCTACATCTCACCCTATCCCTTGCATCTTTCTGTGCAATACCAACCCTCTCCATGTCCTCCTTTTCTACATCCATGAATCTTCTCTGTGGTCTTCCTCTTTTTCTCCTGCCTGGCAGCTCCATCTTCAACATCTTTGTCCAATATATCCACTATCCCTCCTCTGCACATGTCCAAACCATCTCGGCCTTTTGTCTCTTACTTTGTCTCCAAACTGCTCAACCTGAGCTGTCCCTCTGATGTACTCATTTCTAATCTTGTCCCTCCTAGTCACTCCCAATGAGAATCAACATCTTCAACTGTGCCACCTCCAGCTCCATCTCCTTATTGTCAGTGCTACTGTTTTCAAACCATACATTATAGCAGGTCTCACTACAGTCTTGTAACCCTTCCCTTTCACTCTAGCTACTGTCCTTCTGTCACAAATCACCCCTGACACTCATCTCCACTCACTCCACCCTGCCTGCACTCTTGTCTTCACCTCTCTTGTGCATTGACCATTGCTTTGGATGGTTGGATGGTTAAACCCCTCTACCTTCACTACCTCTACTCCTTGCATCTTTACCATTACATCTGCCTCCCTCTCATTCCTACATATGTATTAGGTTTACCTTGCTTCTTCAGACTGATTCAAATAAAGTGAATGGAAATAGGCCATGGCATCCTGGGTGTCAAAGATTACCATGGTTCTGAGACCACTGTGCACACAAATCTTTAAAAGCTCCTCAGGACAGCAGGTATTCTTCTCACACCTACAATTTCTGCTATCATTAAGTGTAGTTGGTTGACGTGGTTGATGGAAACAAATATTTATTTAGGCGGATGCTCAGAAATATACATTAAAAATGCAAATACACTGGACAAAACCTAGTAACTGAGGCCCTCTCATAAACACCCCTGGTACAGAACAAGTTCATTAGCTCAATCACCGAAAAGATAATTGAATGAATGAATGAATGAATCTTTATTTCGGATAGATTAAATGTAAAGATTAAAATAAAGGAACAGAATAATATAACAAAGAGGAAAAAAATCTAACAAGGTCAAATTAAACAATAACTCCACGGATTATACAGTTCAACATAAGTTATCTGAAATGGGTGATGGCTGAAGCTGCAGCTTATATTGCCCACCCATATTCCATCTAAGAATTCAAAAGGAAAATAAAATAAGAGCGATTACAATTCAGAACAAAGCTAAGACAAAATGTGACAAAAAACTAAGCTGCAACACAGACTGAATATGATCATTCTTAGATAGATAGATAGATAGATAGATGTACTTTATTGATCCAAAACTGGGAAATTACAGATTCTTATGTGATTTTACATGTCATCTTGTATATATGATTGGAGTATTTCTTCCTTTAGTTTTTGTTTAAATTGTCCAAGCGTTGTGCGTGATTTTAATTCAGGTCCAAAATCGTTCCATAATCTGACTCCTTGCACTGAGACACAGTGTTGTTTGGTGGCAGTTCTCACTGAAGGTTTTTGAAATATACATGTTCCTCTGAAATGATATTGCTTCTCCCTTATTTGGAACAACTTTTGGATATTTGCGGGCAGTGATAGATTCTTCACTTTAAACATTATTACTGCAGTTTTAAAGTCAACCAGATCTTTCAACTTGAGAGCTTTTAATTTAAGAAAAAGTGGGTTTGTTGGTTCCCTGTAAGCAGCTTTGTTTATTATTCTAATAGCTCTCTTCTGAAGTATAAAGACTGGATATATGTTTGTTTTATATGTATTTCCCCATACTTCAGTACAATATGTCATGTATGGGAGTATTAATGAATGATACAAAGTATATAGTGTGGGTTGATTCAGCAAATATTTCACTCTGTGTAGTATTGTGATTGATTTGGACATTTTACCTTTAATGTAATTAATATGTGACTTCCAACACAGTTTATTATCAATTATTACTCCAAAAAATTTAATTTCGGATACCCTTTCAATCTCTACACCATTTACACTGAGTTTAGATACTAAGTTGTTGTGATGGTTGTTAAAAATTATAAAGTTTGTCTTACTTAAATTGAGAATTAATTTGTTTGAATCAAACCACAGTTTGAGCTTTCCTAATTCCTTTCCCAGTGTATCCAGAAGTTGTTCCAAATTGCTTCCACTGCATAATAAATTAGTGTCATCTGCAAACAATATTAAATCCATTTTTTCCCGAAAATTTACATATATCATTTATATACGTATTGAATAACAATGGCCCCAAAACTGAACCCTGTGTGACTCCACAAGTAACCTTCAGTAACTGCGAGTTTTTGCTACCAACACATACTGTACATACTGATATCTGTTCTTTAAGTAACTACATAACCAGGACAGTGCTACCCCCCTAACACCATAATTTTGTAGTTTCTTTAACAATAATTTATGATCCACTGTAGCAAATGCTTTTTTAAGATCCAGGAATACCCCAACTGAATACTCTTTATTTTCAACAGCAGTTGATATTTTTTCTATAAATTCCATTAGAGCAAATGCAGTTGTCCGCTTGTGTCTGAACCCATATTGCTGCTCACACAATAAATTATTCTTCATTATGAAGTTGTCAATTCTCTCACAGAATATTTTTTTTTGAGTATCTTAGAAAATTGCGGCAATAGTGAAATAGGTCTATAGTTTGAAAATTCCCCTCTGTCACCCATCTTGTATATCGGAATTACTTTGGCTATTTTCATTGCACTGGAAAATATACCTGTTTGGAGAGACAGGTTACAGATATAAGTCAGTGGCTTCACTAAGCATTCAATGATAGTTTTGACTAAAAGCATGTCAGTACCATCACAATCCATAGATGCTTTACTTTTAAACGATTTAACAATTTCAATGGCATCTCTCTCATCTGTGTTCTTTATAAAAATGGAGTCTTTTATAGCAATCTTTTTGCTTATTATATCACCTGTAGATGCTGTAATGGGTATTTCTTGAGCCAAATTGGGATCAATGTTAACAAAAAATGTATTAAATTCATCTGCAGGTGAGACTGCATTCACACTCTGAGTCATCTTTTTTTTTTTTGAAAGATTTTTTTTTTTTTTTACATAAGCAGATCTACAACCAACCTCTTCTTATATTATTCCTAGAAATACCAATTTTCCTTTTCCAGTTCCTCACCATCAGACAGTCACATTTTCCTCATATTTCCTCTGTAGGGACAGACTGGCTTGGAGCTTCCAGTTGAAACAATAAGAAATTCAGGAGTTGGGTTTGGGGCTATTTCTGTGCGATGTGCTCTGCATAGATGAGCAGCTACTGAGAACCACCTTCAAGTCAGTTATAAATCACCAAGTCACGGAGCCAGGTAATGATGGGATAAAAATAACCGCAATAATTGTGCTCGTTGTCACGCACACACCCACCCACCTACTGTATAGTCTGTAAATATGCCGATAAATATGGCCTATTTATCTCTTTGTCTATTTGATGTATTTTTATCTCTTCCATAGTCTCAGTTACAGCTGCTGCTGCTGCTGCTGAGACAACTTAAATCCTCACTGGGTTTATTTATATCCAGCTCGTGGCAAAAATCATCTCATCCTGTTTTCTTTCGTTTCATTGTAAACAGAGAAAAATGTACCATTAAAGCTTCACTGATGTCCATTAGATGCAATCATGGTCTGTTTACCGGTGCAAATTAATGCCAAAAATATGCATGGAAGATGAAAAAAAAAGTGATTATGAGGACAAAGTAAAGAAAAAGAAAAAGATGCAAAATGGAAAATAAGGGCAGCAGCTAATAATAGAAGATAGACATTCAGACAGAGGAGGAACTGACATTTAGAGAACTAACACGACAATGTGAGACAGACTGTAGGTTACAATATCAGCCATCTAGAAATGGAGAGGCAACGAGACCATAACACACAGCCAGCTTTATTCTGTGTGACATACAGTTAAAAAAAAAACTACAGAAACTTTTGTTGTTGGTTCACTGAGCATCTGTGGGGCTGTGCTCATCTCTCTGAAGGGGTCAGCAACCTTTACAATGGAAAGAGCCATATGTTTTTTTTCCCCAAAAGTCTGCACGAAGCCACCAAAAAAACATTTGAGCATTAAAATGAAGATAAAGAACAAGCCTGTCAATATTCATGCTGTACGTATGTTAGGGCTGGGAATTGATTTTAAAAAATAACTAATTAATTACACATTTTCTATAATTAATTGTGATTCTTCTCCTTTCTTCTTCTTCTTTCGGTTGCTCCCTGTAGGGGTCGCCACAGTGGATCATCTGCCTCCATCTCACCCTATCCCTTTGCATCCTTTTCTATAACACCAACCCTCTCCATGTCCTCGTTCACTACACTCCTGTCTTTTTCTCAGTGTCACCGTCTCCAAACCAGACATCACAGCAGGCCTCACTACCTCTTGTAAATCTTCACTTTCACTCTAGCTGCTATCTTTCTGTCACAAATCACCCCTGACACTCGTTTCCTCCACTCAGTCCACCCTGCCTACATTCTCCTCTTCATTTCTCTTGTACACTGTCCTTCGCATTGGATGGTTGACCCCAGGTACTTATACTCTATAATTACAGTAATTGTGATTAATCACTAAAATTACAATGAACCATGAAAAATAAATATTTTTAAGCAACTTTTAATTGCGGTTTTTTTTCATAAAATATACCCATGACCTTCACATTCAACAAAAATACTGCTCGAGCAACATAAAACACTTGATAATCATGAATGTACACTACAAGTTATAAGTTTGGACACACCTGCACATTCATTTTCGATGGGTAGATGCATCCAAACATTTGACTGGTACTGTATATTCAATTAAAAAAAAAGAGTATGATAGCAATTGGTAATATTCTTTTAAAGTTTATTATAAAGAGGGAGTTGATTTCTCAGCAAAACTACCATTTTTTAATATTGCTGTCATATTTCCTGTTTTATTTTGAAATGGTCAAAGAGGAAACCAATTGGTCTGCTTGAGGTAATTTTCCAAATTATCTCAATCCATCAAAGAACAAACAAAATTATTGATAAATATTTATTAGCTAACAGTATGGCTATCACTTGAATTTATGACACCTGAAATAGATAGCTAAAATTATAAATTAAAGTTAGCAGCCATAAGTTTAAAGTGCTAAACTGTTGTAGATTAAAGGTACAGCATGTAAACTTTTTTGGGATAATCTGATTCTAAAATTTAATCTAGCATAAACTCTAACTGTTTTCATTGTTATATAATCATTCACAAGCAAAAAGTTGTTTAACTTTCTGTACCTTAAGTTTTTTTCATAAACAGGAAGAGGGTCTGTCTCAATATAGGCAGCCATTTTGGATCACCATAATGCCTCTCCAAGTTTTTATGTCATACTTTAATCACACAAACGGCTTCTGCAAGTTCCTCTGTATACTTTGTAAAAGGGCAATGCCCGTCTACTGGATTTCACTAAATATTACACACTGCACCTTTAATAGTTAAAATAGATTGAACTGTTAAAATGTTTTGCCAAAGCTACCAAAAAACTGTTCAAAGTGGCCATTAAACACAATGAATATCTGACAGTAAAAGTCGTGAATGAATGACTAAAATAGCATTACATTAAGACAGTTAAATATCATCCGAAAACTTAAATAGTAAACTGAAAGTAGTACCAATCCTGTTTAAAATGAGTTAAAGGGAAGTTAGGGAACACATTTGTGGCTGGGAGGTGGTGTTAATGAAGTGGTCTATCTGACAGTTTTGGGGGAGGAATCGGATAAAAAAAAAAAAAGGTTTGAAACCACCGGGCAGTAAAATGTCCCATTTCACATTTCTGCAGCTGCATGACTCGCTGCTGCCCCCCCCCCCCCCCATCTCTCTCTCCCCATTTCCATTCAGGCTTGCCAGGCAGCTCCTCAAAAATAATTAGCAAGTAACGAGTCTCTCACATGGCCTCATAACAAGCTTCACGCTCTAATAATGAGCTTCTAAACAGCTCAGCAGTAAACAGCTGCCATCACATACATGGAGAACCTGCCGGAAGCCTTGTGCACACACAAATTTACCCGAAGACAAACCAGGCTGAGCAAGCAAAATCCACAAGATTGTTTTGTCTCTGGAACATGCTTGAGTCTTTTTTTCCACAAATCCACAAATGAATTCAGTGCGGAAAGGTGCATTTGGAATTTGCTTGTGCCTATTGCCTATTCATAAGTCTAAACTACCTGACAACTTTTTTCAGCAGTCTAAACAACAGAATAAATAAAATGTTTCCACAGCACAATGAATGCAGAACAGTCCGCAGGGAGGGGGAATACAAAGAAGCAAAACATTATGTAAAGGAGATCATTTTTTAAAAAAAAACAAAAAACAGTTTTTCCTTCTAAAGCCTCACTTGAACATTTGTAGAAAAGCACCAAAGCACACAAGAGCAATTATTTGTTATGAATGTAGCAAGGATTTGCAAGTTGGGAATATAATCTGATCAATATGGGTGGTGAGTTTTTAGGAGATTAAGGCCTGTTGCACACAACATTTTCATTTAGACCCGGAGAGAAACATTTGTGTGCACACGACACCTCACAGAAGCAACTGCTCATGCACACGGATCCACCGACTACTGTGAAAACTGCTGTTGGAACTAACGAATGACAAGCTTACTAGGGACTTTCGGTTACTACTAAACGCTAGAGTCTACCTGCAATAAATATTTAGATTCATTTTCTTTAAGCTGAAAGAATGAGGGAGTAATAAATAAATAGCGCATTGAGATGACGCAGTGTTTCCTCTGGCTTAAAGATCTTGGTGCGGTGGCAACATATTTTTCCGGGGGGGGGGGGGAACACAATTGTAACCACAGTATGTTAATTTTACACTATTTTTTTACATTTTGCACAGTAATATTGCATAATGGAACTTACCATTTGAAGTACTGTACAACCAAGGCTTGAATATTGAAATATTGGGCCAATTGGGGTCCCACCCAGATGTCCTGTGTTTGGACTTTTTAATGGTGTCATCCTTCTCTCCTTCCTCTGCTCTCACCTCTCCTGGATCCTCTGCCTGAACACTTTCCTCTTCTTGGCTCTTCTCTTCTGTCTCATCTTTCCCTCTCTGAGCCCTGTCTAATTCAGGATCTCTCTCTGTCTATGGTGGTATACAAACAGGTTAGAAAATACCAAGTGTCATGTTTTGTCCTGCAGGATTTTTTTTTCATGGTTTACATAAATAACTAAAATGTGTATTTTTTTTTTGTATTTTTATTCTAGTGTTTCTTTCTTTTCCATTGACGAAGTGTAGGAAAGGGAAGGGAAAAAACATCCATAATAGTAATTTACTCATTCATACTTAAATTGTATGATCAGAGGTGGGTACAGTAGCCAGAAATTCTACTCATGTAAAAGCAGTACTAATTGAATGAAATTAATAATTAAATAAAAGTAAATAACCAAAAATTTCTAGTTGAGTCAAGAGTACAAAGAGCACCCACTTAAAAACTTGAGTAATGACTTCAGCCTTGAAGGTTTGAGGTTTTTCTCCAAAATTTATAACAATTTTCTCATAGTTTTCTACTTTTCTCTGTAAATTTATCTAAATTTGCAACAGTTTTTCTCAAATTTGTAATTTTCTCTTGTAAAATTATGAATTTTTTTGTACATTTGAGACCATTATAAATGTGGATTATTTTATGGCTAATTTTTTATCTTTTTTTAATCCAATCCAACTTTATTTATAAAGCTTTTTAAAAACAACAGTTGACACAAAGTGCTGTACATCAATGATAAATAAAATATAAAATCAATAAAATACAGCTAAAGTACAAAACAGCACAAACAAAACAAAAGTCATACAATAGAGACAATAAGAACAAATAAAATCAATGTCTCAAACTGGGTCAAAAGCCAGAGAATAAAAATGGGTTTTAAGAGGAGTTTTAAAACTGGACAGTGAAGAGGCCTGTCTGATGGACAACAGCAGATTATTATAAAATTACTGTTTTTCTAATAAATTTAAAACAGAATGTGGCAATTTTTTAACTTTTTTCCTCATACAATTTAAACTTTTGACCATAATTTTGTAGAGCCAGAACAAAGCAATAACTTTAACTCTGAATTCAAAGAAATATAATTATTAAAATTACATTTAAAGAAATAAATTAACTGAAATGACCAAATATGCAGTTATTTCTGTTATAATATTTTTATGTATTTATAGGGTTGTTTTTTTTTAGAAATCTCCCCTCCAACCCGACAGCAGGAAAAACCTCTCTTATTTTGAAATCCAAATGTTGGCACGTTTAGTTTGTCTGAAGGCTGCTGACAGATTAAAGTCATTGACTTCGTGAATTTCGGTCATCTTAACTTGCCAGGTACATAATAGGGAACATAATATTGTAGTGGCTGGTGAAATATATACTCAGCAATTCATCAGTCTCCCTTGCCTTTCCCTTCATATGAAACTGGCTGCATATGAATTCTAACCACATCTCTTAGCTAAGCGACTCTTCCATTATTGCTCCTGTTTCCAGTGGGTTAAAACCATGATAAATGCCTCCAGTGCTTACATACCTCTTCTGATTTTTTCCACGTTTAAAGTACTTTAATAAACTCACGTTTCTGTTGGACAGTCATGCTAGCGAGACACTCCGCCTGGTCTGGAAAGCTTGCGTGGGCGGGGCGCTTCTAAACTCCGCGCGGATGACGTCACACGTGTTGTTCATGTGTGTGCTTGTGGAAAGTCATTGCTTCATATATTTTTCTTAAATTCATATCTCCTTATTAGCGTGGTGGTAATTTTTCTGGCGAGGTGGGCCGCCACCCAGAAATGTTACCAGAGGAAACATTGATGTTTGCTGTGATTAGGCACTATACACATAAATTTGAATTGACTTAAATAAATAACCTACAGTGGATATAAAAAGTCTACACACCCCTGTTCAAATGCCAGTGACGTAAAAAAATGAGACCAAGATAAATCATTTCAAAACTTTTTCCACCATTAATGTGACCTATAACCTGTTACAACCTGTTACGTCCACAAACCTGGTAAAGAAGACGGACGAGGGTGCTGTTCTCGAACTTGAACTTTATTGCATGACTGTTTAATAATACACTACACATGTTAGCATTCAGCTCCCTGAGATGCTACGAGGCCAAGTTGCCAGAGAAGAAGGATTAATATGGTCAACTCCCTCATATAAAGGTCAGTGTAATGATGACACCAACCGGCTACATCATCACACTGTTCCTGTTGTAAATTCCCTTTACAACACCCCCTCCCCTTTCCCCTGGAAAAACAAAGAACACTCCTAATAAAGACCCTCCCCAATTTGGTATGCATAGACACAGAACACATGAACAAGGGTCAGTGGGTGGACCGCCGCTGGACCGAACGCGGCTGAGTGGATTATTCTGCCACTTTGCCAGCCATGCCCCCAACTAAACAGTCACTTTTTTTCTCACAGTCTTCCACGGAGAGAATAGTTCTGCCTGAGAGGTTTTGTGGTGAGTCCGTTGCAGCCTCATCCCTGGAGCTGTCAGACCCTTGGGGACAGGGTCAATCTTCATGACGCTGGAGCCTGGGTCCCACACTGTGGTAGCCGCAATGTGGGACCCGTGAAGCCTTGACTTCTGGAGCAGCTACCTAGACACGCCGTAGTTGGTTTGCATGCCGAACCGAACTGTCTGTCAGCCGAAAGCACGCTGTTCCCAACTTCGCCACAATCCTCAGTGGCGTTGTTTCGCTGCCTGTGGCCCAGTCAGTCATCATCCCAGTCTCTCGCCGGCACGAACCTGAACCCAGTCCATGACTTGGAGCTGCACCTTACTTGGTTTTATGCGTTGCTGTGCTCCTGGTGGCTCTGTGCACTCGTTTGGCTTGGGATCTCCATCATGCTGCAGCAGTTCGGTAGTCACCGTGTTCATTGCGGACCCTTCACCTGCTGTCTCTGTCGTCAGTTGAGGGTTGTCGTGGGTGCAGAAGGTGTCCAGTGCCTCTTCGGTGTCGCTTGTGGAGGCAGACTCTTCACGTGTCAGCTCAGTCATAAACGCCGTAGCTTGTTGAGCGAGAATACGGAAGCAGTCCAGTTCCTCCTCTCTGCTGTCTGAAGAGCTCTACAGTGTCGCGATGTGCGTTGTGTTTGTGCCCGGTTGCTATGTTTCAGGGCTCTATGCATGCTCAGGCTCCCTCTCATGCGGCTCCAATTCTGGCTGAGCAAGGGACAAGGGCGAGTCCAGCTTCCCCCCTCCCGGGCGGCCATCCTCCTGAGAGCGCGGAGTGGCTGGTGTGGTGCTGGTCTTAATCACGTCATCAAGGTCCGCTGTGCTCCAACTGCTGCATCCGGACCATTCAAACCCAGCGCTGTCTCTGATAGCGAAGCCCAGTGTTTAGAAAAGGTCACATCTCATAATGTTGTCACTGTGCGCTGTCACCTGGAACGTGAAGTTGTACACAATTTTGGGCTTGCAGCAAACAGTCAATTCCACTGTTCCGACATTGCACAGTCTGTGACCACCGTATCCGTACAGCGGCATTGGGTTCTTCTTGGTTTTGTGGTTGGGGAAAACCTTCTTCACCGTGGCCCAGTTTAACATCGACCGCACCGCCACCGTATCAAGTAGGAGTGGTACAACTACTCCATGTAATCCAACTATGCCGTATGAATAACCATTGATGTCGGGGCTTACCAAATAAATGGTCATTGTTGGCGGGCGGGTTGGCTTACTTGACGGGCTCCACGGTGCTGACGACCAGCACACTCTGGCGAAATGGTTCAAGAGCCCACACTTGTTGCATCGCTGTCCTCTTGCTGGGCAAAAACGTGCGCTGTCCTGGTGCATCAGGGACCCACAGCCCCCGCAGACGGGGCCTCTCAGAGCGGACCTTCTCCCTGACATGCTACAAGGCCGAGTCGCCAGGGAAGAAGGACTAAGATGGTCGACTCCCTCATATAAAGGTCAGCGTGATGATGACACCAGCTGGCGACATCATCACGCCGTTCCGGTTGTAAATTCCCTTTACAACACAACCCAATTGAAAAATAAACTAAAATCTTTTAAGGGAAAAAATAAAAAACCTACAATAACCATCCATCCATCCATCCATCCATCCATGGATGGAGGGAATTCTCAGAATTTTTAGTTTTACTTACATAAATTTGTAAATTTATTCTTTTAAATTTGCAAATTGCAAATATTTTTCATAAATTTGCAATTGAAGTCCTGTGAATTTGTAACTTTCTTCCCCATAAGTTTGCAGCTTGTCTTCTCTCAAAATTGTAACTCAGAAGCAGGAGGCTGAATATTCGTCTGGTGGGTCTGCCGGAGTCCTTTGATGTGGGTCCACGGCCATCTGAATTTTTTTCTCGGCTGTTGGTGGACGTCTTTGGCACACAAACTTTGCCATCTCCCCCAGAGCTGGATAGAGCCCACCGCAGCCTCACGCTCAAGCCGGGTCCGAACGGGAAGCCGCGTGCTGTCATTATTTGTTTCCACCGGTTTCGGACCAAAGACTTGGTGATGAGAGAAGCACGGAGACACCGTGGGACTTTGGAATATCGTGGACATAAACTTCAGTTCTACGAGGATTATAACGCCGACGTTCAGAAGCAACGAGCCGAATATAAGGAGGTTATGTCCGAGTTGTACAAGAGAGGTTTTCGTCCTTCTCTTCTCTTCCCCACCAGGCTCCGGATAACTCTTCCAGACGGCAAAAACCAGTGGCTGGCATCCGTCTCGGAGGCCACCCGCTTCATGCAAACCATGGAAAGAAATCAGCGATTTTTGCCCTGAACTGGACATTCCTGGGTTGACCAACTACTACACTGGACTACTTGATTACTACTTCATTAAAGCTGCACTGACTGGACATTGATGCATTTTTAGATGTTCAAAAAACAAGGTAAAATTGGCTCCCTATACGTTGTTGTTTACTTAATTTTTTTTTTTTTTTTTAGAGTAAAATGTTCATACTATGCAGGATTGAAGCCAGTTGTATGGGAGTATTTTGTTAGGATGAGAATAGAGCAAGAGATGGAGCGGTTGCTGTTCTTTGCAACCGACTGGAGTGTTGTTATAGGTTTGGTTGTTGAATTTTTTTTTTTTAATTGATTTATTAACACCCCCCTCACCCCCCCCCCCCCTTTTTTTTAACCCGTACCTCACCCCATTCTTTTTTGGGCTACACAATACAATATATAAATTTTACTCTTTGAATGAATAGTAATCTTACTTTGGTAAGCTGGAATGTGAAGGGGTTGAACCATCCAATTAAACGAAAGAGAGTCATGTCACGTCTAAAGCAATTTAAGCCTGGGGTACTGTTTTTGCAGGAAACCCATTTGCAGGATTCTGACCACTTGTGCTTGTCAAAATGTTGGTCAGGACAATTTTTTCATTCAAATTTTAAAGCTAAGGCCAGGGGCGCTGCTATTCTTATTGATTGAAATATCCCATTTATTCCCTCTAATGTTGTATTAGATAAAAATGGACGATTTGTAATAGTATCAGGTAAACTTGGCAATAAACATGCCACCTTGGCTAATCTGTATGCGCCGAATTTTGATGATGTACACTTTTTTCGCAACCTTTTTTCGCAGCTTCTAGATTTAAATACTCATTCTCTAATTCTTGGGGTTGACTTTAATTTGTATATGGATCCGATCTTAGACCGCTCATCCTCAAAACCTGCTAGTCTTAATAAATCTGCAACTTATGTTAAGTCTTTTCTTGAGGAGTATAGCCTTACAGACCCTTGGCGTTTTTTACATCCTAACGGCAGGGACTATTCTTTTTTCTCTCACGTACACCATACTTATACCAGAATAGATTATTTTTTTGTTGACAATTTATTAATTAATAACCTTAGCTCTTGCAGTTATGATAGCATCTCGGTTTCTGATCATGCCCCTCTTGTACTTAAAATGATCCTCCATGGATGTGACTCCATGAGAAAGCATTGGAGACTGGATCCATTATTACTTACAGATGAAAAATTGGTTGCGAATATTTCTTCTAAAATTAATTTTTTTTTGAAAGAAAATAAAACTCCTGGTATGCCAAACAAAACGATATGGGAGGCCATGAAGGCATTAAAAGACGATCCGCAATACAGGATCAGAAGGCTATTTTAGATCAAATCTTGGACATTGACAGACAATATGCTCAATCTCCATCACCCGCTCTGTACAAGGAACATATGACATTACAAATTAAACTTAATTTACTTTCCACTCGACAAATTGAAGGTTGTTTAATAAGGAACAAGAGTGAATTTTATGAACATGGTGAAAAAAACGGTAAACTTTTAGCTAATCAACTGCGTGGTATTAGAGCTAAGCAAATTATTACTGGAGTTAGTACAGATAAAGGAGAGGTGACATCTGATCAACAAGTGATTGATATTTTCAGGTCATTTTATTCCAAATTATATACCTCAGAATATACAACAAACTTAAAGGATTTGCAAATTTTTTTTGATTCTATTGATATCCCTTCGATTTCCTCAGAATCTCGGCAAATTCTAGAAGCTCCCATCACAAAAGAAGAAATTCAGCTGGCAATATCATCCATGCAATCAGGAAAATCTCCAGGACGTGATGGGTTTTCCGTTGATTTTTTCAAAAAATTCTCTGATGACCTCGCCCCTTTCTTTTGTCAAGTTTTTACAGAGTCACTTGACTCCGGTACACTTCCTCCTTCATGTTATCAGGCCTGTATCACTGTGTTGCTTAAAAAAGACAAGGATCCTGTTGATTATGCTTCTTACAGGCCTATTTCCTTGTTAAATACCGATGTTAAAATTTTGTCAAAGTTGTTAGCTTCAAGGTTGGAAAAGATTCTTCCTTTTATAATTTCACAGGACCAAACCGGTTTCATTAAAAATTGCCATTCTTTTTTTAACTTACGGCGGTTGTTTAATATTATTTATACTCCTCACCACAACATACCTGAATGTCTTATTAGTTTGGACGCTGAAAAGGCATTCGATAGGGTTGAGTGGGAGTATTTGTTTTTTACTTTGGAGAGGTTCGGTTTTGGTCCTTCCTTCTGTTCCTGGATTAAACTTCTCTATGCTAGTCCTTTAGCTTCAGTGTTAACTAATTGTCGCTATTCTGACTATTTTAGACTTTACCGTGGTACGAGGCAAGGCTGTCCTTTGAGCCCATTGCTCTTTGCCTTGGCAATTGAGCCGTTAGCTGTTGCAATCCATGGGAGCCGGGACTTTCTAGGCATTTGTAGGGGTGGCATCGAGCATAGGGTTTCACTCTATGCCGACGATCTTTTATTATTTTTCTCCAACCCACTTACTTCTTTACCTGCTATACTCAACATTTTGGATAGTTTTAGTAGGTTTTCTGGTTATAAAATTAATTTTAATAAGAGTGAATTGTTTCCGATTAATGAAAAGATTCGAGTTCAGGATCTTGAAAATTTTCCTTTCAAGGTTGTTATTGATCATTTTAATTATCTTGGGATATGTGTTACTAACCAACTTAATTACCTGCTTAAAAATAATTTTCTCCCCTTACTTGACCAGTGCAAGCTAATACTTTCCAAATGGTCCCCATTATCCTTGTCCTTAATTGGCAGAATAAATTCTGTAAAAATGATGTTACTTCCAAAGTTTTTATATTTGTTTCAATGTCTCCCCATTTTTATTCCTAAATCCTTTTTTAAGTCATTTGGACTCTCTGATCACCTCATTTATTTGGAATGGTAAACATCCGAGATTGAGGAAAGTTTTTCTTCAAAGACCCAAATCAGTGGGTGGCATGGCTCTGCCTAACTTTCAATATTACTACTGGGCAGCAAATATCAGGTGCATGTTATATTGGAAACATGTCTATCTGGAACCCAAATCACCCATTTGGATCCTTATGGAGTCACATGTGGACAATCAAACCTCCCTACCGGCAATTTTAGGTTCACCACTTCCCCTTGCTTTGTCTACACCGGGTAATAACAAAGTAGTTCGTCAGTCTCTTAGAATTTGGTCTCAATTCAGGAAAAATTTTGGTCTTCAGTTTTTCTCCATTAGAAGTCCAATTGCCGCAAATCATTTATTTACCCCATCAACTATTGATAGTGCATTTCATATATGGCACAGAAAAGGTTTAAAATCTTTTGCAGATTTATATTTTGATGGACAATTTGCAAGTTTTTCTCAACTTTCCACTAAATTCGACATCTCTTCTACACATTTTTTCCGCTTCCTCCAGGTCAGACATTATGTGCAAACCATGACAAAACAATTCCCTCAAAAACCTTCTGATAATCCTCTAGATGATTTTTTATTAGTTAAACCAACTTCTAAGGGGGTAATATCAGTTTTATATAATTTAATTTCAAATTTACAATTTTCTTCTCTGGCCGCTATTAAATTGAATTGGGAACAAGATCTTAATTTTACTTTTACTGATGAACTGTGGGACTCTATTCTTGGCCAGGTTCACACTACATCAATGTGTGCTCATCACGCACTTATTCAATTTAAGATCGTACACCGGGTGCACCTGTCCAAGGTTAAGTTAGCACGTATTTACTCGGATATAGACCCAACTTGTGAAAAGTGTGGTAACGCTCCTGGCACTTTGCTTCACATGTATTGGTCCTGCCCTTCATTGATGAATTTTTGGCATTCTGTTTTTATCACTATGTCTGAAGTCCTGCAATATCAAATTAAACCTGATCCATTATGCGCTATTTTTGGTGTGGCTCCAGAACTTGTCTTGCCAAATTCCAAATTAAAAGTATTCAAATTTTCATTATTATTGGCTAGACGTGCTGTATTACTGAAGTGGAAAGACTCTTCGCCCCCTTCACATTTACAGTGGATAAAAGATATAATGTCCTGTTTGGATTTAGAAAAAATCAGATATACAGTTCGTGGCTCTGAAAACAAATTCTATAAATTATGCTGCCCGTTTCTTGATTTCTTTGAAAGACCCACAATTATAGTTTCTTTGAGTAGCTCATATCCCCTTTACCCCACCCCCACCTCACACACACAATTTTTCTTTTTTTTTTGTATTTTTTATTATTATTATTGTTTATTTAAAGGTTTTTGTGTTTTGAAGCATCCACATTTGTTAGTTTTAAATTCTAGTTTTGCACTGTTTGGTTAAAACAAAAATGAAAATTTCCAAAACTTTGTATTGTATTGATACTTCAATTAATAATAATAAAAAGACCTTTGAAAGAAAAAGAAAATGTGAAGATCATAAAGAGAGGGACTTGTGTGTGAGATTGACAGACTCACTGCATCCCAGGTAGGCACCCAGGCTCCAGGATTACGTGTTGATAAGATGTTCTATAGGAGTCTGACTGTTGGAAACTGTTTATACTTGTTGCTACAAGTGCATCTCAATAAATTAGAATGTTATCAAAAAAAAAAAAAATTGTAACTCAATTCTTGTGAATTTGCGAAAAAATTTGATATGCTGTATATTTGCAACATTTTTCTTGTAAATCTTCAACTTTACTATCAATTTCCAGCTTCCTTTGTAATAAATTTGTGATTTTTTTTTTCTGACAAAGTTAGAAGAAGCTAGTGGATATGGTCAAGGGTTGCAGAACCCCTTTCAATAAACTGCTGCTGTGTCTTCTGTTTCAAAAAAAGAAAACAGTAAAAAGATATACAACACATTAGTACTCATCCTCACATCAGTATCTCAGCATTATTCAAAAGGTGTGAAATTACTTTTATAAGCCTCAAAGAAAACTCCTCGTAGCACATGCCTGTGGTCAGTACAGCAGTCGCTGAGCTAACTGGCCATAAAACAGTGATGAATGATATGAAGATTTAAGGAGCCAAGAGTAAATGCCAGCGTGTTTATGAAGCATTCTTCTTAGAATTTTGTGGGTTTGTAAATGGCACGCTGTTTATGATCAGAGGCTTATATCACGTGATAAACTCAAAGGTTCTGGATGTCTTTTACTGCATGTATAGATTATGGCTGAAAACTTTTCTCACATAAATATGCTGATTGAAATGTGCCTTTTCCCATTAATTTTCATCTTTTCTTGTTTTTTTTTGTTTGTTTTTTTTACCCTCACTGCATGATATGTCTGTGTGCTTATCTGTCCATTTGACCACAACTTTACTTGAGAACCAGTGTAGCCAGCATCAACAAACTTGGTAGAAGGGTTGAATATGAGGACGCCTGGGCTTGATCTATTTTTCAGGTCAGAAGATCCAAGGTTAACATTACATAAGAATCTTTTAACACTTTTTTTCACATCTGTGACCATTGTTAGCTTTAGTGTTACCGTCACCAAACTTACAGTTATGGTTGATCTGGAAGTGCTCTGGACCACACTTACATGTGTGGTCACATGGACAAGGATCGAGGTCACATGTATGACTATTATGTTTATTGCTATCAGCACCTGGATCAGCAAACTTGGTGCAGAGGTTTATATGATGACCTTCATCTGTGCCTAAGGTAGGGTTGGATGATTAACCGAAATAAAACCAGAACCAATGGAATCTTGCTTATGACGCTTTTTTTCAGTTCCTTCCTTCTTCCCGTTGTGTGCGTGTGTATATGACAGCTTTCATGTACTGCTCCTTTAAGAAGTCTCCTGCAGGTGTGGTTGCATGTCTCCACAACCCGGAAGCAGTGCAGTCAGCGCTGTTCAGAAGCGGAAAAGTTAAAATGTCTTGTACCAAAAAGAAATCTGTCCGTCTGCATAGTATGAGATGATTGACTCTTTGTTTCATCTGGGGATGAATGCACCGAGGCTGGGTTGCTGTTGGCCTCTGACTGCTATCCACGTTATTGACAGCTGCATGAAGGGCTCCCCCAGAAAGGCTGGCAGCTGGCTGGCTGCCAGCGCAAGTCATGTGGCCCAAGAGGTATGTGTGGACCAGAGGATGCACTAGACTTTTTTGGTATCTATCATTTTGAGAGACAGGATTGTAAAAATTCTGTCATAATATATTATTACCTGTCATTTTAATTGATTTAAATCAGTCTCAGTGTAATCTGTCAACATGACAGACAGTTTTCAGATTTTTCTGTCACTGCTGAAAAAAAAAAAAACTGTCAGTAAAGGACAACTTTCAGTTAACGCAAGTTGTGGGGTGGACACTGACTTCTGTACTGTACAGCACTTAGTTTGATTTCATGTGTGTGGGGTGACAATGGGCCTGTTTTTTTTATTATATTATGCTCATTTATGGCCAAATCACTGCAGTGAAATGTTCACTGATGCCACACTCTTGTGACTTAATGAGTCTTGTCAGTGAACTATAAGAGAGAAGAAAGGAGAGAGGACAAAAATGAAAAAAAAAACAAAAAAAAACCTGAAATCGACTTTAAAGCTTAAAAAACATGATGTTGATTTAAGGCCAAACTGTCCAGCCCTAGCCTGAGGTTTTGGGGTCAAAAGGGTTAACCTTTACAAGCCTTTCAGGACCCGCTGCAGAAAAACAGCCCCACAGCATGATGCTGCCACCACCATGCTTCATGGTGGGATGCTGTATTTGTAGTGATGTGCAGTGCTTGGTGTGTGCCAAACAAAGCGTTTATTCTCATGGCCAAAAAGTTTCATTTTGCTTCCAGTTGACCATACAGTTAACCGGACTCATCCTCTAATAGATCTATGTGTGAATCTCCCTCAGTGATTTTAGGATTTATCCTATATCCTCTGTCATAAAACTGTCTCCTAAAAAATATGAAAGAAACATAAGCACAAAGTCCCGATAGCCACTGCAGAGTACATGTATGAATTAGTGGTATTTCTTATGAAAATAAGTAAGATTATCTCTGACAACTGACTGAAATGATGATATTTTACTCAGGAAAAGGTGATAGTCACCCAGTGAATTTTCATTCTTCTTGCTTCCTCTAGTCTTAACTGCTTTAACTGTCCTAATTACTTTTAATGTGTATTTATTAGTATTAGTATTAGTATTAAGGTGTGTTTATTACCTTTATTAGTATTAGTATTGATGTGTATTTATTACCTAGGCATTCGCTGCAGACAGCAGAGTAAGAATTTCACTGCTCAGGAAATGTTGCATTTCTTAACTGTGCACATGATAATAAAAGCCTTTGAATCCTTGAATGAGATGTTTATTTACTAGAATAAATCAAAATATAACCTTTAAAAACTTTTAACTGTGAATATCATGCTTACCTTTTTTCCATAAAATGAGCTTGTCCAGAGAGTGGCCATTTTTAACAGACAGCACACAGAGGCTTGCATGGCCACACCTACCAACATTTTAAAGCTCCACTTATCATCTATAAATACAGCATATCTGTGTGTGTGTGTGTGTGTGTGTGTGTGCACGCGCACGCCTATCTGTGTGTTTGTTCCACGCATATCTCTTGAACCATTCATCAGACTGGCCGAAGATTTTATACGTGCTTTATTGAGGTTACAAGGGTGTGCATCCCCGAGTTTGGAGTCGCTCAGTCAAAATATGTCATTTTTATCAATAAAAGTTTAGCCACTGCTTGGTCTCTTCATGCCCTGGCTTCAGGAAGTGTGAATGGGGTTTTGGACTGACTCTGTGTTGATTGGATAATACGTGGCATCACAGCCACGCTGAATAGATAATATGTGGCATCATGACTTGTCAATCACCACAGTGTTCACTGGACAAAACGAGGAAGTGAAAAATGACAAATTTGACTAGAAAAAGATAATACTGAAGATTTAAAGCTTAAAAAATTATACCATAAAGTTGCTGTGATTGTGTAGGTCTAAATGATAATACGCCATATGTGGAGAACATGAGGCATGAGAGCAGACTGGGTGGAGTGTCAGCGGGGACTGGGTCTAATAAAGAACACTGGTGTATCAACACAGAACATACAAGGAGAAGCAGCGGCCCAACCAGGCGGACCACGGTCCTTCGTGGGGAGGCACGCCCAGGCAGTAGTAGACGGGAGTCCCTGCTTCTGCTTCACCCATGTGGTACCACTGTACTTTGCAGGACTGCAAGTCCCCCTCCCGTGCAGGTTTGTAAAAAGTAAAAACTTAATAATATCGCCATGATTGTGGAGCGGAATGGCCGGAATGACTTAATGACCAAATGCAGGACACAACAACGAGCAAATAACTAAATAAATCCATCTATCCATCTTCTACGGCTTTTCCGGAGGTCCGGGTCGCGGAGGCAGCAGTTCAAGCAGAGAAGCCCAGACTTCCCTCTCCCCAGCCACCTGCTCCAGCTCTTCAGAGAGGATACCAAGGCATTCCCAGACCAGCTGGGAGACATAGTCTCTCCACCGAGTCCTGGGTCTGCCCCGGGGTCTCCTCCCAGTGGGACGCATCCAGGAGGCATCCTAATCAGATGCCCATACCACCTCAACTGACTCCTTTCAATGTGGAGGAGCAGCAGTTCTACTCTGAGCCTCTCCCGGATTACTGAGCTCCTCACCCCATCTCTGAGGGTGAGTCCAGCAATCCTACGGAGAAAGCTCAATTCAGCCGCTTGTATCCGTGATCTTGTTCTTTCGGACATTACCCAAAGCTCGTGTCCATAGGTGAGAGTAGGAACGTAGATTGACTGGTAAATCGACAGCTTTGCCTTAGAACTAAGCTCCCTCTTCACCACAACAGACCGGTACAACGTCCGCATCACTGTAGATGCTGCTCCAATCCGTCCGTCAATCTCTCGCTCCATTTTCCCTTCACTCGTGAATAAGACCCCAAGATACTTAAACTCCTCCACTTGGGGCAGGAGCTTGTCCCCAACTCAGAGAGGACAATCCACCTTCTTCCGGCTGAGGACCATGGACTCGGACTTGGAGGTGCTGATTCTAATCCCAGCCGCTTCACACTCAGCGGCAAACTGTCCCAGCAAGAGCTGTAGGTCATTGCTGGATGAAGCCAACAGGACAACATCATCTGCAAACAACAGAGATGAGATCCTGTGGTCACCAAGCATGTCACCCTCCATTCCCTGGCTGTGCCTAGAAATCCTGTCCATAAAAATTATGAACAGGATCGGTGACAAAGGGCAGCCCTGGTGGAGTCCAACTCTCACTGGGAATGACTCCAACCGAGTGTTGGCAATACGAACCAAACTCCCACAACGGTCGTACAGAGACCGAATAGCTCGTAACAACAAGCCCGATACCCCATACTCCCGAAGCACCCCCCACAAAAAACCATGAGGGACGCGGTCAAATGCCTTCTCCAAGTCCACAAAACACATGTAAACTGGTTGGGCAAACTCCCACGAACCCTCAAGAATTCTCAAGAGGGTAAAGAGCTGGTCTGATGTGCCACGGCCAGGACGAAAACCACATTGCTCCTCCTGAATCTGAGGTTCGACCAACGGCCGGACTCTCCTCTCCAGTACCTTGGCATAGACCTTCCCAGGGAGGCTGAGGAGTGTGATCCCTCTAAAGTTGGAGCACACCCTCCAGTCCCCTTTTTTGAAGAGAGGAGCCACCACCCCGGTTTGCCATGCCAAAGGCAGTGCCCCCAATCTCCACGCAATGTTGCAGAGGCATGTCAACCATGACAGCCCAACAACATCCAGGGCCTTGAGGTACTCAGGGCGAATCTCGTCCACCCCCGGGGCCAGGCCACCAAGGAGATTTTAAACCACCTTGCCGAGCTCAGCCCCTGTGATAGGCGAGTCATCCCCCTCGTCCCCAAACCCTGCTTCCTCTGTGGAAGGCGTATCATTGGGATTGAGGAGATCCCCGAAGTATTCCTTCCACCGCCCAACAATATCCCCAGTCGAAGTCAACAGTGTCCCATCCGCACCATACACAGTGTGGACAGGGAGCTACTTTCCCCTCCTGAGCTGCCGGACAGTTTGCCAGAATCTCTTCGAGGCCGATCGAAAGTCTTGTTCCATGGCCTCACCGAACTCCTCCCATACCCGGGTTTTTGCTTCAGCACCACCCGAGCTGCACTCCGCTTGGCCTGCCGGTACACCTCAGCTGCTTTGGGAGTCCCACAAGCCAACCAAGCTTGATAGGACTCCTTCTTCAGCTTAATGGACCCCCTCACCACTGGTGTCCACCACTTGGTTTGGGGGTTGCCACCACGAGATGCACCAACCACCTTGCGGCCGCAGCTCTGGGCCGCCGCTTCAACAACAGAGGTGGAGAACATGGCCCATTCAGACTCCATGTCTCCAGACTCCCTTGGAATGTGGTTGATGTTCTTCCGGAGGTGGGAGTTGAAGACCTCCCGGACAGGGGCCTCAGCCAGACATTCCCAGCACACCCTCACTATACGTTTGGGTCTAGCAGGTCTGAATGGCTTCCTCCCCTGCCATCGGATCCAACTCACCACCAGGTGGTGATCAGTTGACAGCTCTGCACCTCTCTTTACCCGGGTGTCCAAGACATACGGTCACAGGTCTGATGACACGATAACAAAATCGATCATCAACCTGAGACCTAGGGTGTCCTGGTGCCAGGTGCACATATGGACACCCTTATGCTTGAACATGGTGTTTGTTATGGACAAACTGTGGTTAGCACAGAAGTCCAATAACTGAACACCACTCGGGTTCAGATCGGGCGGGCCGTTCCTCCCAATCACCCCCCCTCCAGGTTTCACTGTCGTTGCCCACGTGCGCATTGAAGTCCCCCAGTAGGACAATGGAGTCTCCAAGAGGAGCACCCTCCAGCACCCCAGTCACAGACTCCAAAAAGGGTGGGTACTCTGAAACATCATTTGGTACATAAGCACAAATGATGGTCAGGACCCGTTTCCCAACCCGAAGGCGCAGGGAGGCAACCCTTTCGTCCACCGGGGAAAACTCCAATATAGAGGCAGCAAGGTGGGGGGATACAAGAATACACACCCCTGCTCGTCGCCTCTCGCCGGGGGCAACTCCAGTAAAGGCCAAGCTCCAGCCCCTCTCCAGGAGACTGGTTCCGGAACCGGAGCTGTATGTTGAGGTGAGGCCGACTATATCTCGCCGGTATCTCTCAACCTCGTACACCAGCTGAGGCTCCTTCCCCACCAGAGAGGTGACATTCCACGTACCAAAAGCCAGTTTAGAAAGCTTGGGATCAGTCCGCCAAGGTCTCCGCCTTTGACTGCCACCTAATCCACATAGCACCGGACCCCCATGATCCCTCCTGCAGGCGGTGAGCCCACTGGAGGGCGGACCCATGTAACTCCTTCGGGCTGAGCCTGGACGGGTCCCATGGGTGGAAACCCGGCCACCAGACGCTAGCCTTCGAGCCCCTCCCCCAGGCCTGGCTCCAGGGTGGGGCCCCGATAACCCCATACCGGGCGGGGTACACTGAATCCTTGATATAGAATTTATCATGAGAGTCTGTTGGATCGTTCTTAGTCTGGCCCTTCATCCAGGACCAGTTTGTCTTGGGTGACCCTATCAGAGGCAAACTGCCCCGGACAATGTAGCTCCTGGGATCACTGGGGCATGCAAACCCCCCCCCCCACCACGATAAGGTGACGATCCATGAGGGGGGATTTGAATTTGAATATGAATATTTGAATTTTGTCCAATCACCGCAACTTTACTGCAATAAATCATTTTTAGTTAAATATTTACTGACAAATGAGCAACACTGACCATGTTTACATGGACACAAGTAACCGGATTAAAAGCCTGATTGGAATAAAAATGCTTCATGTAAACACGCCAATCTGAATATTCTGACCCGATCACACTCATTCAGATCAAAATTTCATTCCGATTGAGACGGGTGGGTTATGCCGATTGTTAATCCGAATGGAGCGCATGAAAACACTTATTCCGAAGGTTGGGAAGAAAATATGTTTACTGCACATGTCTGCACGCCAGCCACATGTCGACGTGATGTATTTCTGCCTTTACACCAGCTAACGGAAAACATAGTGGGAGTAAAACAAAACTGGTCTGTATCGTCCTGCTGTCTCCCTCTGTTTGTCATATGCAGAAGTATGTACTTGTAGGTTCATTACGGAGACCAGCAGAAGCAAAAGTCTGAATAACACAGTACAGGTCCATTTTGACACGAAGCGGGGCTTGTTAACGCCGGAAGTTGCTTCTTCTTCTACTATTTTCGGAATGTCGAAATGTCGACGTGCACATGTCAAAATGATTTATTCCACTGAAACGTGTAACACATGGAAACGTACGTCCTAATCAGATCAGCTTTTTCAGGATCCATGTAAACAGTAAAGTTCTGATCTGAATTGTAATCAGATTGAAGAAATTTTGCCCATGTAACCGTGACCACTGATGCAACGGTTGTAGTCAAACGGGTCCTTCTGCTGTGTATAATAATCAGTCCCTCCAAGATTTTGCGATGTTGCGATTCTACCAATTCCTGCGACTTCAGCAGGTCCTGCATAATTTGAATTTTGTCCAATCACCGCAACTTTACTGCAATTTTAGCCAATTGTCGTCAACTTCCGCCAATTTCGCCAATCAAATTTGTCCCAGAGTACTGCGCAAACGTGTACGTCATCAGTCTGACCAATCAAATGCGGTGCTGCACTGCGCTCACTTCCGTGTTTACAGTAAGTATATACCAAACACATCAGCAAAAAACAGTGTGTGATTTAAAAAAAACACTCACCTGCGAGTTTTCCCACATCGTTCCTTCCGCCGTCTCCCCTGGCCAGCTGGTGAATGTCTCCTCGAGTCTTCGTAATGACTGCATGTATGAAGTGCTGGGATTGTGATGAAAAATGTCTGCCTGCCTGAAAGCACCCCCCGTCTCGGGAGTGCGCATGAGGAGGCATGCCGTAAAATGGCACAAAAAAACAAGTGAATCTAGTACTACAGCTAAAGTTGTAACAGTTTATTCGTCGTTAGAGGTAAAAGTCACTACTACATCTTGTCAATGAGTTTTAAAGCTATGAATCTCCAGTCTGGACACGGGCCAATGCGCGATTCAGGCAATCCCCAAGGACTTACCGCAAAAAAAAAAATCCTGGAGGGACTGAATAATACAGTGGTGTGAAAAAGTGTTTGCCCCCTTCCTGAGTTCTTATTTTTTTGTATGTTTGTCACACTTAAATGTTTCAGATCATCTAACAAATTTAAATATGAGACAAAGATAACACAAGTAAACACAAAATGCAGTTTTTAAGTGAAGGAGTTTATTATTAAGGGGAAAAAAATCCAAACCTGCATGGCCCTGTGTGAAAAAGTGATTGCCCCCCCATTAAAACGTAAATTAACTGTGGTTTATCACATCTTTAGAAAGCCAAGTTCAATTTTTCTAGCCACACCCAGGCCTGATTACTGCCACACCTGTTCTCAATCAAGAAATCACTTAAATAGGACCTGTCTGACAAAGTGAAGTAGACCAAAAGATCCTCAAAAGCTAGACATCATGCTGCAATCCAAAGAAATTCAGGAACAAATGAGAAACAAAGTAATTGAGATCTATCAGTCTGGAAAAGGTTATAAAGTCATTTCTAAAGCTTTGGGACTCCAGCAAACCATAGTGAGAGTCATTATCCACAAATGGTGAAAACATGGAACAGTGGTGAACCTTCCCAGGAGTGGCCGGCCAACCAACATTACCCCATGAGCACAGCAACGACTCATCCAAGAGGTCACAAAAGACCCCACAACAACATCCAAAGAACTGCCGGCCTCACTTGCCTCAGTTAAGGTCAGTGTTCATGACTCCATCATAAGAAAGAGACTGGACAAAAATGGCTTGCATCCCAGAGTTCCAAGACGAAAACCACTGCTGAGCAAAAAGAGCATAAAGGCTCATCTCAGTTTTGCCAGAAAACATCTTGATAATACCCAAGACTTTTTGGAAAATACTCCATGGACTGATGAGACAAAAGTTGAACTTTTTGAAAGATCTGTGTCCCATTACATCCAAAATAAAAGTAACACAGCATTTCAGAAAAGGAACATCATACCAACAGTAAAATATGGGTTTTCCAAGATGGCGCCCACAGTGGTCGACATGGTGCTACGCTGCCCTTTAATTTGTTTAATTTGTTTGTTTTTGTTCGTCGATTGTGTGTCTGCCAGCTCTTATACTCGTGAAGAGTTATTAAATATCAGGACTCTCACTCCCACGGACCTTCTCCCAGTTTTTTTAGCTCCTGCCGCCGATCTGATTCATTGTTTGGCTCAAAGAGTAAGACGGCGAAAAAGAGGAAAGCGAGGGGGGGTTCTCGCTCGGCTGCGAAGGAGAGGCACGCGAACAGCCTTGCCTGGCATATTTCTATCCAATGCCAATTCTCTCTTGAACAAGGTAGAAGAATTAAGACTGCTGATGCGATTTAAGGACCTCGCTTCCTCGTCTGTCATCTGTTTCTCTGAGACCTGGCTTAAAAGGAGCATACCGGACAGCGCGATCAGCCTCAAGGGATTTCAGCTGTTTTGTGCTGATCGCGTCACAGAGCTCTCCGGTAAGTCTATTGGAGGAGAAGTGTGCTTCTACATTAACAGCAGCTGGTGCTCTGATGTAACGGTGGTTTCACAACACTGTTCTACCGATCTAGAATTTCTCTCTGTTAACTGCAAGCCATTTTATTCCCCGCGGGAGTTTGCATCATTTGTTTTGATCGCTGTGTACGCCCCTCCCGACGCGGACGCGCGCGAGGCCCAGCACGCGCTCGCAGATCACGTCCTACATGCGGAGCGGAATTTTCCAGACTCCCTGGTTATTGTGGTAGGCGACTTTAACCAGAGCAATCTGAGTCACGAGCTCCCCCGATACAGACAGTTTATTAAATGTCCAACCAGAGGAAATAACACGCTGGATCACTGTTACACTACAGTGAAGGACGCATATCGTGCTGTTCCCCGCGCTGCGCTCGGACTATCTGATCACGTGATGGTCCACCTCATCCCCACATACAGAGACTGAAACTCACTAAACCTGTTGTGACCACCACGAAGAAATTGACCAGTGAAGCTGGAGAGAAACTGAACACATGCATGGAAATAACTGACTGGGACATGTTTAAAGGAGCCACACATGATCTTAATGAGTACACAGACACTGTGAACTCCTATATCAACTTTTGTGAGGAGAGCATTCTCCCATCGCGCACCAGGGTGAGGTACTCTAATGATAAGCCCTGGTTCACTGCTAAGCTCAGACAGATCAGAAAGGAGAAGGAAGCTGCGTTGAAAAGTGGAGACAGAGACTGCTACAGGGAGGTTAAATATCGGTTTAACAGAGAGCTGAGGAGAGCTAAATCTGTGTATTCTGAGAGACTCCAGCAGCAGTTCACTGCTAATGACTCGGCTTCTGTGTGGAGAGGACTGAGGCAAATCACCAACTATCAGCCTCAGGCTTCTAAAGGTCAGGATGACAAAGCCCTTTGTCAAAAACTGTCCCAACATTACGCCCGTTTTGACACCTCGTCAGCTGTGTCCAACTCCCCCACTCCACCCAGCTCCACTGCCTCCTCGGCCCCTAATTCATCAAAAGCGGTCCCCCCCTCCTCCTCCCCCCCTGCCCTTGTCATCAGTGAGCAGGACGTGCACAGACAATTCTCCAGACTGAACCCGCGCAAGGCCCCCGGGCCGGACGGTGTGTCTCCCTCCACCCTGAGACACTGTGCGAAACAGCTGGCTCCTGTCTTCACAGACATTTTTAACACCTCCCTTAAGCTATGCCACATGCCGACCTGCCTCAAATCCTCCCCCATCATCCCTGTCCCCAAGAAGCCACGGATTACTGGACTTAACGACTACAGACCTGTAGCGCTCACCTCTGTAGTCATGAAGTCCTTTGAGCGCCTGGTCCTGTCTCACCTCAAGTCCATCACTACTCCCCTCCTGGACCCGCTGCAGTTTGCCTACCGTGCCAACAGGTCTGTGGACGACGCAGTCAACCTGGCCCTCCACTCCATCCTGCAGCACCTGGACTCCCCGGGAACCTACGCCGGGATCCTGTTTGTGGACTTCAGCTCTGCATTCAACACCATCCGCCCCGCTCTGCTGCAGGACAAGCTGTCCCTGCTCGACATGCCTGACTCCCTCTGCAGGTGGATCACCGACTTCCTGACGGACCGGAGGCAGCATGTGCGGCTGGGGAAGTCTGTCTCGGACTCTGTTAGCATCAGCATCGGATCACCCCAGGGCTGTGTACTTTCCCCCCTACTCTTCTCCCTTTATACCAACTCCTGCACCTCCTCCCACCAGTCTGTTAAGCTGATCAAGTTTGCGGACGACACCACCCTCATCGGGCTCATCTCCAATGGCGACGAGTCCGTCTACAGGAAAGAGGTGGCCCAGCTGGTGTCCTGGTGCAGCCACAACAACCTGCAGCTGAACGCTCTGAAGACAGCGGAGATGATTGTGGACTTCAGGAAAGTCACAACCCCCCTGCCCCCCCTCACCATCACAGGCTCTCCCATCACCATTGCAGATTCCTTCCGCTTCTTGGGCACCACCATCACCCGGGACCTCAAATGGGAGCCAACCATCAGCTCCCTCATCAAAAAGGCCCAGCAGAGGATGTTCTTTCTGCGGCAGCTGAGGAAGCTCAAGCTACCCACCAAGATGTTAGTGCAGTTCTACACGGCCATCATCGAGTCCATCCTCACCTCCTCCATAACCGTGTGGTACGCAGGAGCCACTGCCAGGGACAGACTAAGGCTGCAGCGCGTCGTGCGCACTGCTGAGAAGGTGATCGGCTGCAAGCTCCCATCTCTCCAGGACCTGTACATCTCCAGGACCCGGAGGCGTGCAGGCCAGATCATAGCCGATCCTTCACACCCTGGTCACGTACTGTTTGCCCCCCTCCCCTCAGGTAGAAGACTTCGGTCCATTCAGACTAAAACCTCCCAGCACATGAACAGCTTTTTCCCCTCTGCCATCAGACTCCTGAACATTAAGTGACTTATTGACTCTCGTGCACTATGTACAGCAGCTCATGTCGTTCATCACTGTTTTTCTGTTGCATTATCGACTGCACTGTGGTACCCCATATTATCTGCTACTTGCTAATTTATTTAAAACTGCCTTGACTAGTATTACTCATTATTATTATTATTATTATTACTTATTATTCTACACTTATTGCATGTTTTTAGTCTTTTAGTTTTTTAGTTTATCTCTTTATCTCATCATGTTTTTAATGTTGCAACATGGCACCGAGACAAATTCCTAGTTTGTGTACTACATGAACAATGGCAATAAATCTGATTCTGATTCTGATATGGTGGTGGTAGTGTGATGGTCTGGGGCTGTTTTGCTGCTTCAGTACCCGGAAGACTTGCTGTGGTAAATGGAACCATGAATTCTGCTGTCTACCAAAAAATGCTGAAGGAGAATGTCTGGCCATCTGTTCGTGACCTCAAGCTGAAGCACACTTGGGTTCTGCAGCAGGACAATGATCCAAAACACACCAGCAAGTCAACCTCTGAATGGCTTAAGAAAAACAAAATGAAGACTTTGGAGTGGCCTAGTCTAAGTCCTGACCTGAATCCGCTTGAGATGCTGTGGCATGGCCTTAAAAAGGCAGTTTATGCTTGAATACCCTCCAGTGTGGCTGAAATACAACAATTCTGCAAAGATGAGTGGGCCAAAATTCCTCCACAGCGCTGTAAAAGACTCATTGCCAGTTATCACAAACGCTTGATTGCAGCTGTTGCTGCTAAGGGTGGCCCAACCAGTTATTCGATCCCAGCCCCCGACCAACAGTGATCTGTGTGGAGTTTGCATGTTCTCCCCGTGTTGCGTGGGTTTACTCCGGGATTTCTCCGGTTTCCTCCCACATGCCAAAAACATGCATGTTAGGTTAATTGGCTGTTCTAAATTGTCCCTAGATATCTGTTTCCTATAGGCCCTTAGAATAGAGGGTTAGTATTAATGAAAGCGCTTTGAGTGGTCTTTGTGACTAGAAAAGCGCTATATAAGTGCAGGTTAGTTAGTTAGTTATTAGGTTTAGGGCTCAATCACTTTTTCACACACAGCCATGTAGGTGTGGATTTTTGTTTCCCTTAATAATAAACACTTTCATTTAAAAAACTGCATTTTGTGTTTACTTGTGTTATCTTTGTCTAATATTTAAGTTTGTTTGATGATCTGAAGCATTTAAGTGTGACAAACATCCAAAAAAATGAGAAATGAGGATGGGAGCAAACACTTTTTCACACCACTGACAGATAGATGTACTTTATTGATGTTGGGTGTTTTGGAGTTAATTCAGTTGATTACAATTTTAAAACTAGAAAAGCACTCGGAGAGCGCAGACCTCCCCCAAGCGCCACAGTTCCCCCCATACAGTGTTTGTGTGTACGTTTTCAGATTCCTTGACCATGAAAACATATGACTAGCAATTGGATTCACAATGATAGGATTAGTGGTTCAGTAGTTATTGACAAAAATGGCATTTTGCATAATGGCGGTTTTCTTGTGGACAGTGATCCGGATCACCACCAAAATCTAATCATCTGTAGGATACCCCATTTCTGACAATCTGTGAAAATTTCATGAAAATCCGTCCATAACTTTTTGAGTTATCTTGCTAACAAACAAACAGACAGACAGACAAACAGACAGACAGACAAACCAACGCCAATGAAAACATAACCTCCTTGGCGGAGGTAAAAAAAAACCTTTTAATAACAAAATATTGCTAAACTGTAAACTGATGCACTACAATGGGTCTCAAATATTTGTAAACATGTCCTGTTATAGTACTGCATAAGTTTATCGACAATACACAGAAGAAATTCAGTATTACACTGAACTCATCACTGAACAGTGATATAAACTAAAATAATTATAACTAGAAAAGCACTCAGAGAGCGCAGACCTCCGCCAAGAGCCACAGTTCCCCCCATACAGTGTTTGTGTGTACCTTTTCAGATTCCTTGACCATGAAAACATATGACAAGCAATTGGATTGACAATGATAGGATTAGTGGTTCAGTAGTTATTCACGAAAATGGCATTTTGCATAATGGAGGTTTTCTTGTGGATGGTGATCCGGATCACCACCAAAATCTAATCATCTGTAGGCTACCCCATTTCTGACAATCTGTGAAAATTTCATGAAAATCCGTCCATAACTTTTTGAGTTATCTTGCTAACAAACAAACAGACAGACAGACAAACCAACGCCGATGAAAACATAACCTCCTTGGCGGAGGTAAAAAAAAAAACCTTTTAATAACAAAATATTGCTAAACTGTAAACTGATGCACTACAATGGGTCTCAAATATTTGTAAACATGTCCTGTTATAGTACTGCATGAGTTTATCGACGATACACAGAAGAAATTCAGTATTACATTGAACTCATCATTGAACAGTGATATAAACTAAAATAATTATAACTAGAAAAGCACTCGGAGAGCGCAGACCTCCGCCAAGCACCACAGTTCCCCCCATACAGTGTTTGTGTGTACGTTTTCAGATTCCTTAACCATGAAAACATATGACAAGCAATTGGATTGACAATGATAGGATTAGTGGTTCAGTGGTTATTCACGAAAATGGCATTTTGCGTAATGGCGGTTTTCTTGTGGACGGTGATCCGGATCACCACCAAAATGTAATCATCTGTAGGATACCCCATTTCTGACAATCTGTGAAAATTTCATGAAAATCCGTCCATACCTTTTTGAGTTATCTTGCTAACAAACAAACAAACAGACAGACAGACAAACCAACGCCAATGAAAACATAACCTCCTTGGCGGAGGTAATGATGATACTCACTTATATAGCGCTTTTATTCTCATCTCTTGATGACCAAAGTGCTTTACAGATCCTGCTATCCACCCATTCACACACTGATGGTGGCATGCTGCCTAACATGGCGCTTCCAGACCCACCAGGAGCAATTAGGATGAAGTGTCTTGCCCAGGGACACAACGGCAGGATATCTGGGGAAAGCGGGATTCAAACCACCAACCATGTGGTTATTGGACGACCTGCTCTACCTCCTGAGCCACTGCCGTCCCCATGATGACTGAACAACCCCCATTCCCCAAAGTGCAAGATACACTATTATGGATATAAGTGATAAAAGATCACATAAATAAGTGAGCTGACAAACAAATAAACAAGGGATTTGAAACAGTCACTAATATTGGCTGTCCCATTCATTTTCAATAATTAGGTATTCTGTAATTAATATTCACACAGTCAAATAAATCTTAGTGCCATTTAGGCCCTTCTATATTTGTCAAATCTTACATGTGCGATTGCCTACATATAGCCTACACCTCTTTGTATTCCACTTTCAAACACAGCCTACATTTGGGCCTGTAAAGCCTAATTGGGATACCTGTTTTTCACACAAGAATACTTGTGTTCTATGGGCAATGCACTAGTCTACTCTAAAGCAGGACTTAACAGTGGCATGTATAGCATGACAGATGCGAGCTAAAATGTAATGTCGACTTACAACAATGGACGACAATGGACTGCTGGGTCTCGGGAGGATATGGAGCTGCAGGTTGCAGACCCCTAACAAAGGCGCACAACTGTTGGTCACACTGAAAAATGTAACCAAAGAATGAACAAATATTCATATTAAATACAGTAAACCTAATGATAAATGCAACAGATTGACAATCACCCGTCTTTATTAGTAAAATCCCATTCTAACGGTAATACACCTATATGCATGGCACACATTCCCAAGTGTTTCAGCTGATTTATTGGTCTTCTGCAGCATTTTTCACCCTCGCAGGCCTTCTCCTCCCCAAAGGCCCAATTTCCTCGTTTTCAACATTACCGTGTATGAAAACACAGCAATTAAAAAACACCTCACCAATCAATCAGTCACTGAAGTTGATGAGAGCGCAGCCCACTTCGAGAGACAGAGCGATCGATAAAACCATCTCCAAGGTGAATCTATCACGGATCCCCACAGAAAAACTGCTGTGCAAAGTGTGGATGTACACGACACAACACCCAGTGCTCAGACTACTAAGCAGCCTTCTGTCTCTCTCTCTCTTTTTTTTTTTTTTGTAATCATAAAGAGAAGCACAACATTGTATTCTCCTTCGGAAGGCTGCATGTTTAATTTTTTCTGCAGTGGTGCCGCTGTAGCAGAAGGACCAGTTTCAAAGGAGAAAGCTGGAGAGAAAAAGATGAAGTCAGAGGAGGAGAAGAGGCAAAATGAAAGGAACAGGCCTGCAGAAATCACAACAGGGTGCATCCTTCTTCCTCTGCCTCTTTAAAGGCGGCCTCCACCAGCCTATTCTCCTGGGCCAGGCAGCAGCGACAGAGAAGGAGCGGGGGAAGATATCAGCGCTCTGTATCTAATCTCCTAGCCCTCTCTAATGCACCCTGGAGTATCCTCTCCAGCACCGACATGAGCAGGAGAGATACGAGTCAACAGCTGCAAAAGCTAAAACGCAGCAGCGGAATTTTGCAGCTAAAAAAATGAGGAAAGGGAGCAAATTACTAATTTTCTTAAAGAGACTTTAAAGCTTGATTGAATGAATGAATGAATGAATCTTTATTTATTTCGGTTAGATTAAAAGTAAAGATTAAAAAAAGAAACAGAATAATATAACAAAGGGGGAAAGAAAATCCAACAAGGTCAAATTAAACAATAACTCCTCTGATTATACAGTTCAACATAAGTTATCTGAAAATTGATGAATCGGAGATGAATGTCTCCGATTGAGACATTCTGAGCTCTTTTTATGGACATTTACAGTGTTGTTTTGGGGGAATACTCTTGGAAAAAAAACTCTTCATATAAGCAGTAAGTTTAATTTCACTTCCAACAGCCACTCAAATCACCAAAATATTTGCTGCTCTGAAAGCATTAATTTTTAATCATATGACACAGACTTAAAAAAAAAAACAGGCATGGAAAAAATATTAACTTTTATGGATGAAGTTTTCAAGATTTTTTCAGAAAACTCATATATAAAATGCAATACAGTAATGTAAGATGAAGATGAGTCAGAAATGCAGAAATTTGCTTGAATCTCTTTATTTTCTAAATTTTTAAGCATTGTGTAATTATGCAAAAGAGTGATTCCAGTGAAAAGATTCCAGGGTTTTTTTTTGTTTTTTTTTTTATTAAATACAAAAATTACCAAGGATAGTATAATCACTCGTGCTGTATTCAAATTATTGTGACCGCTTATAATTTATCATTTCCATCCAAAGATATTGATGCAAATTAAGCACACTGACTGCAAACTAAGCTGGAGTGGTGGCTTAGAGGAAAAGCATCCACCCCACAACCAGGAGGTTGGGGTTCAAGTCCTGGCCGGGTCATGACAAAGACCATATAAAAATGGAACTTCCTGCCATCCAGCTTGGTGCTCAGTAAAAATGGAACAGAGGAGGGAAATGTGGGCAGCAGTGGCTCAGGAGGCAGAGTGGGTCATCTAATAACCGGAGGGTTGGCGGTTCAAATCCCGCTCTCCCCAGACATCCTGCCGTTGTGTCCCTGGGCAAGACACTTTACCCACCGTGACTCCATGATGACAGTTTTCATATGTGCAGTTGGCAACTCCTGTCCTTGACAACAATGTGGTGAACTGAAATAAAACAGAAAGCATTTATTTTGAATAATGTCTGAATATTCAGATCCACATTCCATGGTAAATGTGACAGGTCTTTTCGTAAGCGTGAGCGTGACTGCCTCTGGGAGGTCAAAATGAACCTGTGAGGCTACAAGATAAAAGCAGAGGCAGGTTTAAACGAAATGACACTGTCATACCCATGGGTCAATGAAGGCACTAAGAGCTGATCCCTGATGTAATCCCATGCCCAATCTTAAATCCATCTGTCACTCCAACAGTACACCTCACCGCCATCTCACTGTCCTGCACCACCCTCACATACTTCTCTTCCACTCCCGACTTCCTCATATGGTACCACACTTCTCTCTTGGCACCCTATCATATGCTTTCTCCAGATCCACAAAAACACTGTGCAGCTCCTTCTGACCTTCTCTATACTTCTCCATCAACACTCTTAAAGCAAAACATTGCATCTGTACTCTTCTTTCTTGGCATGAAACCGTACTGCTGCTCGCTGATTGTCACCTCTCTTTTTAACCTGGCTTCAACAACTCTTTCACATATCTTCATAGAGTGGCTGATCAACTTTATGCCTCTGTAAAGATGAAAATGTATGCCTGGAAAGGGGCTTTATAAACATTTTTTCCACCATATTTCAAAATGTCTAAAGCAAAATGTAATCATAATTAGAAACCCCAAACAGAATCCGTACCTGCTCCAGCAAACAGACAGCACATCTTGCTTTGGGAGATTGTTTAAATATGGAGATCTGCAGTGCAGATTCCATCGAGGATTTGTTCCACTTCTTAAAAATAAGATTTTGCCCGTCTCTGGTGGTTTCCAACAGTTGCACTTCCTAAAGAAGTCAAGGCCAGGAAGAGTTAATGTAAAAAAATAAACAGATAAAGTAAAAATCTCCTTGAAAAACCACAATTACAGCACTACCAACAGTGCACAGTGGTGTTTGGATTTATTGGCCTCTCCTGCCTGTGTCTAAACAAGCAAACACCTACAGGGATGAGTGTATGGTAAACACCAGAGACAGAAGTACATAAGACATGCTCTAAATTGCACCATCTGAGAATAGAAAGAAAAAAATAGATATTTTCTTTGGCAAGCTAATACAGGTTTTAAAAACATGGGCAAGGCAAATGTGGCAATAAAAAAATCTTCAGAGTAAACAACTGACTGCACAGGATGACCAGTATAAGATGGACATAGCACTGGATGTTTAATTAGAAAAGCACGTAGAGAGCTCATATCTCCACCAAGGCTCCTTCCTTCTGTCATGAATCACTTCCAAAATGTAACGGGTTTGTGTGTAGGCATGGAGCCACTTCTTGTGAAAATTGCATCAAAGTCTGTCCATTAGTTTTGCAGTATTGTTGTGAACACACTGTGAGACGAAAAGAGCCTTGGCTGAGGTATGCATTCTCAGATCATCACCAAAATGTAATGGGTTCCTTTCTAGCCCAAGAACGACTTCTGTTGAAAATTTCATCCAAATCCATCCAGTAGTTTTTGTGTAATTCTGCTGCACAAATACAAACAAAGCACTTGGTGGAGGTATGTACTCTCAGATCATCACCAAAATCTAATCATCTGTTCCCCGTGCCATTACACACATTTCCTGAAAATTTCATCAAAATTCATTAATAACTTTTTGGGTTATGTTGGTAACAGACAAACCAACCAACCAGCCAACGCTACCAAAACATTACCTCCTCCCTTGGTGGAGGTAATAAATTCTACAGTACATTAACCTGCGTTCTATCTTATTGCCAGCTGGTGGTGACTTGTGTGATTGCAAAAGATGTCCAGCAGTGTAGTAGAGTATAAGAAATACACATGTTGGTGTTAATGCACCCCAGGGGTTTATGGACTCTGTAACTGATTTTGTGGTGACCCACCACAATCTACAGGAACATTCCTCACACTCAGCTGGTCTGGAGGAAGCAGAGGACAATTTGCATATGGACAGAGAGCCCCTGGGGGACAACCAGAACAATGGACTATTGTTTATACATCCCGGATTAAGGAGAGGACGTCCGGGCGCCAGTTGGTCACGCGAATGATATGTATTGACTGATATGTATATCAATATGCTAATGTGCCATGCATTCTCTCTGTTTGTATAATATATAAAAGAGCTGACGATACATGCCTCAGCAGCACAGTAGAGCACAGTAGCGCACAGCGCTACAAGTGTGTCTCATTATGTTGGAGGAAAATAAAACTCTGCAACCTTCCAGCTCGTCGCATCTCGCCTCATCTTATTCCTCCACACTGGTGACCCTAGACGTGTCATGGAGCGTCCCTCACCCAATCTTTTCCCTCCACACTGGTGACCTGATGAGAGAGAATGACCGTCTGCTCCCTCTTCATCCTCACCGGAGCGCGCTCCCTGGAGCGAGCAGCACTGGCACCAACAGGGACCATGAACGACGACACGAGCGTAACGAAGGAAGCAGCCTGGATGGGGAAATCATCGACGCCGTCTGCATTGATTTCCACCAAGCTCCCCGACCCTGACTCAGCTCGCGACAGCGGACCTCCCGCGCACAGAAACCCCGCACGCACACCGCAGGATTACGAGGACAGTGCAACTGCCAGCTATGTGGTCACTGCACCAAGCGCGCACCACGCACAGGGACGAACCGGCTCCACAGACTGATACAGCATCCTCCGCACATGCCCGAGAAACAAGGCCGATCGCCTTCCTCGGAACCTTCAGGGCTGCTCACGCACCTGAAGCAGACGTGCAGCCCGCACACAGGACTTTGTATGGGTTTCTCAGCCATGGCGCACAATGGGAGCCTAGCCGATTGCTGTCCCTGATGGCTTTAGGGCTGCGTCTGCACTGAAAGCCAAACCGCCAAGTCCCTCACACAGCTGCAGTTGTTTCACAGCCGCTACATATCCTCGGGGAATTTGGCCGTTCGTCTTCCCCACATCCTCACTGGACCGAGCCGTGAGAGGAGTCAGAGACTTAATTTTTGCAGATCACCACCAGGGTGACCGGGAAAGTCCCTCACCATCACGGATCCACACGCAATTTTTGCGTGGCCCAGACACCTTTGATGTCTCGGGCCGGCACTCACTTACTCCCACCCCTCCCCCTCCAACTCCACAGCGCTCTTCCCGCACCCCACTCCCTAAAGCTGGCCGATTGCTGTCTTATTCCATTACGCACAACGCGCACTGGCCCCATGCACCCACGATCCACAGCCATTCAATGTGCTGGAACCCGGAGCGGAGCACACTTTTTTTTTTACCCATCCCCCATCCCCCCCACGGACTGATATGCCCTCCGACACACCCCTACAGCAGGACAGTTCTACCGGAGCTGCAGCCCAAACGACGGGGGGTGGGGGTGGGGGGGTCACAGCCTCTTCTGAGTGTTCTGGGGGGGGAGACCTGTGTTGACCCACCACAATCTACAGGAACATTCCTCACACTCAGCAGGTCTGGAGGAAGCAGAGGACAATTTGCATACGGACAGAGAGCCCCTGGGGGACAACCAGAACAATGGACTATTGTTTATACATCCCGGATTAAGGAGAGGACGTCCGGGTGCCAGTTGGTTACGCGAATGATATGTATTGACTGATATGTATATCAATATGCTAATGTGCCATGCATTCTCTCTGTTTGTATAACATATAAAAGAGCTGACGATACATGCCTCAGCAGCACAGTAGAGCACAGTAGAGGACAGCAGCGCACAGCGCTACAAGTGTGTCTCATTATGTTGGAGGAAAATAAAACTTTGCAACCTTCCAGCTCGTTGCATCTCGCCTGATCTTATTCCTCCACAATGTTAATTTTAGACATAAAGACCCAGTTCAAATCACACAATTTCAGCAGGGATGACATAATTATGGATGTAGGGAACGATGAACAGGTGTGTAGTCTGATATAATCTAAAACAGCATAATTGTCATGAATGGCCTCTCTGGCGCAGAAAGACAGACCCAGGCGCTGAACTGCATAGTGATATTTATTAACAAAGAGAACAGAAAAACCAAAAACTGTGCAGAGAATGCAAAATACAGTCAACGGTAAATTTACAGAGAAGGTGCTCCAGAGCCGGAATAGCTCAGGAGGAGATGAAGAGATACTTGGTAGTCACAATCATCAATACAGCTGCAGAGAAACAGTGAGCTGACAGTCCTTAAATAATAGGTAAACAAATGAGCTGCAGGTGTGGGCGCATGAGCGGGCAAGTGACCTAATTATCCAACTGCTCACAGCTGAGATGGCTGAAGACAGACAGTAAGCAGCTGGTGGGAATGTCTGGAGAAAGAGGCTCTTGTCACAAAACCAAAAATATACAGAGACTGACGAAATAATAATAACAAGCATAAAATGCTCAGAAATAAACTAAGAGTCTGAGCTCTGCAGACACTGAGCTCAGACTCATGACAGATCCCCCCCCCCTTTTAGGGGTGGATTCCAGACACCCCAAGGTTACATCAAAAGAACAAGAAAAAACCTGTCATCACCCAGCAAGGCACAACAATACCCAACAATACCCCCCACCACCTGGGGGGAACAGGCCAGGAGGGAACGAAACAAAAGCCCGCTCAGGACCCACACCAGTTAGACCCTCAACCCCGCAAAGCCCCCTGGACCGAGGAGCTGAACAGTTCAGGCAGGAGACCAGAGGCCCAGGCCCACCAGATAGTGTGATTGTACGAGTCGGGTGGCCTCCCAGGGAACACGGGCCACCCAACTCTGCAGTGCAGTCTGTCAGGCTGCCTGCCAGAGTTTTTTAGCCACCTGAACAGAAGTAGTCGCCCAAGAGGTGGCTGCCTGACGGGAAGGGCAAATAGTAAGCAGGCGAGAGGAGTCAAGGGAACCACAGTGACGTCAGGCAGCGGAGGAGGAGCCACAACAACATCTGGCAAAGAGGGAGAGGGGACCACGACGGTGTCTGGTGAAGGAGAATGGAGCTCGAAGCCCTTGGTCAGACCAACAGCACCCTCGGTGGTCCCAGACTGAGACACGGTTGCACCCGTGGAGGTCCCAGGCTGAGACACAGCTACACCCGCAGTGGCACCAAGCTGGAGCAAGGCAGCACCCGCGGTGGCTCCGGGCTGGAGCAAGGCAGCACCCGCGGTGGCTCCGGGCTGGAGCAAGGCAGCACCCGCGGTGGCTCCGGGCTTGAGCAAGGCAGCACCTGTGGTGGCTCCGGGCTGGAGCGGAACTGCACCCACGGTGGCTCCAGGCAGGAGTGGAGCTGCACCCTCGGTGGACCCGAACCGGGCCAAAGCTGCACTCTCGGTGGACCCGGACTGGGCCAAAGCTGCACCCTTGATGGACCCGGACTAGACCAAAGCCGCACCCTCGGTGGACCTGGATTGGGCCAGTGCTGCACCCACAGTGGGCCCCAGGCTGGGGTGCAGCACCTATGGGGGGCCCATACTGGATCGCAGCACCCAAGTTGGGTTTAAGCTGGGGCACAGCACCCATGAGGGTCCCTGGCCGGGACACAGCACCCACGGAGACTTGGACCGAGAAGGAGGAATCCAGACGGCGGCTTAGGGCAGAGGGGAAGCTGCACCCACGGAGGTCCCGGGCTGGGACAGAGCACCCGCGACAACCTCCACTGCGTGGAAAGCTGGACCTTTGGTGACCTTGGGTGACATACCTGGACCCACAGAGACCTCTGGCATCGCTGGAACATTCTTGGTGACCCTGGGAGAAAGTTCAGAAAGCACAGACAAAGAGGCAGGGTCACCAGCAGCGAGTCCGGCGAGGTGAGCTCAGGCGCAGCTGATGGCTGCACCCGACTCTCCTCACCAAGAGTCAGACAAGATTTCTCCAGAACAGATAAGAGAAAAACAAAGGAGAGCAAGGGATAGCTCAAGCTCAACCGCTGTCCAGGACTCCATCGATCCAGAAGACGACGACGTCTCGGGCCCAGTCTGTTGGAAGCCCGGCTCCAACTCTGCTGCGGCAGCCTCCACAGCAGGCATGATGGTGTTTACAGTCTCGGTTTCCCCAGGCGAAGTGGCCCACGCTGGTGGCTCATCCGGCATGACAGTTGGGGGTCGGCTCACCACTGGCACTGGAACTGGGTCCTTCAGGGCCACAGGCACCTCCCACGTCTGGCGGCTCAATCCCAGAGTTGTCGGACACTCAGGGGCCAAGGAAGAGGACACGGAGAGTGCTGGTGAGCAATTCATAACTGCAGCAGGTGATGAGAGCTCAGGGGACTGCAGACCCTGAGCCTCATTACCAGGAATTAGGCAAGGCATATTATCATAGAATGAAATGGAACTTGCCTGTTTTCCCGGTGTTTGATGTTGTCCGCTGCAGCAGGTAGAAAGTCATCCCACTCCGTGGCTATGGTGAATATGGGCCCCTCTGAGTATTGTGGAGGAGCTGCCCCTGTAATCACGGAGATGGACGTAGCCGGGGAATCAATGGAGGACCTCTCGGCAGCGGAAGAGGACACCAAAGGGGAGCAAGGAACAGCAGCTACAGGCCCGGAAAAAGCTGAGGATGCAGCCGGAGAAGAGAGAAGGGAGGGCTGTACTGCTGAGGGACGCTTCTGCTTCAGTGCCAAGGAGGCGGCTGGTCAGAGGGGCAGGAGAATTCCTCCAGTGGTCTGGAGCGGGATGAAGGCGCCGCTGTGGAGCTGGTGACGTGCATGCTGGAGCTGGAGCTGGTGAACCCTAAGAGGAGGCGGACATCTGCTGAGGAGGATGCCTCCGCGACGGTCTCAATTCAGCTGGAGGTGACCCAGTCTTCAGCCCAGGGAACGATCGCTGGTGCGCGGAGACCGTGGACAACTTCTGTGTATTGAGGATATCTCCACAAGCCAGGATGTGCCTCCACAATGCCCACAGCTCCGTTCATGCTCTCCCAGGCCTTTTTGGGTCCACAGGCGGCGAGAGCTTCATCCACAAAGCTTTGGATAAAGTCCGCTGCCCACTCTTCCTCCAAGCTCGGGGACCCTGCTGTCAATCTCCCTTTGTTTGTGTGGGGCCGGTGAGCCGGGGACATGATGAGCTCCAGAGATCAGGTTAGTGAAAAAACACAAAAAGGACATAAAAAGAATTCACTAATGCAGCAGCTGGGTCTTGTTACTGGCGGCTGTATTCTGTCATGAATGGCCCCTCCAGGGCAGAAAGACAGACCCAGGCGCTGAACTGCACAGTGATATTTATTAACAAAGAGAACAGAAAAACCAAAAACTGTTCAGAGAATGCAAAATACAGTCAACAGTAAACTTACAGAGAAGGTGCTCCAGAGCCGAAATAGCTCTGGAAGAGATGAAGAGATACTTGGTAGTCACAATCATCAATACAGTCGCAGAGAAACAGTGAGCTGACAGTCCTTAAATAATAGGTAAACAAATGAGCTGTAGGTGTGGGCGCATGAGCGGGCAGGTGACCCAATTACCCAACTGCTCATAGCTGAGATGGCTGAAGACAGACTGTGAGCAGCTGGTGGGAGTGTCTGGAGAAAGAGGAAGGCTCTTGTCACAAAACCAAAAATATACAGAGACTGACGAAATAATAATAACAAACATAAAATGCTCAGAAATAAATTAAGAGTTTGAGTTCTGCAGACACTGAGCTCAGACTCATGACAATAATGGCTAGTGATGGGATCCACAGTTCACTAAAATGTACTGAATCACTTTGGTTTGTTCACTAAAGAGATCCGTTCTAAAGATTTGTACACTGAATCACTCAGTGCTGTACTGGAGCTCTAACTGCCTTCCACTCATTGAACTGAAAAATGCAGCTGAACTGAGCAGGCGGGGCTTGCTCCTTCACTGCTCTTCAGTACGTTCATTGACTGAACAGATGGGAACATGAGGGAGACAACTGCTGTATGAAGCGGTGGCTGTACGAATCAGCCGGTTTGTCGGTCTCTGCGCCACAGTGCATGTTCGTTCGTTCATTTACTGACAACGTGTGGGAGGCTGCTATACAAATCAGTAGCTAGGCAAGGTGGCTTGGATTCATGTTGTGCATTTAAATATGGTAAACAGATGTAAGATTATTATTATTATGCTGGACTATTTTAAGAGTATATTTAACCTTATGCATTTTATTGGTTTTAATTGAGTTTACTGGTTTCCTTTTTGTTTTGTTCCTGTTGATTTGTTGCATGTTATTATTATTGCATGTTTTGTTGTGATGTTTGTGTTTTTCTAAAGGATAGCTTAAAAAAAACAGCGATTGTAAACTTGGATCCACTCCTGTAGCCTGACAGTGATTGGTAATAAATCTTGTATAAACACTATTGCCTACTGTTCCTTACTGAGGTGCATCACCCAAATGAGGAGTTCTGTTGTTTAGGGAGCTTTTGCCCCAGCTACACAGACACTTTTTTTAAGTCTGGCATTTTAGAGGTTTACTTGACAATTGTTAGATATGACTGCAGGTTTTATGATTTTTTTAAGTCTTTTTAACTGATCTGGATCATGTTCTTGGACTTGCTAAGTCCGATTCCAGCAGCAGCCGCCTCAATCAGAGCTCACATACAGTATGTTGTTATCTCACATTTAAGTTTGCTCATTGTCCCCCTTAAATGGAATCTCCCCATTGTGGGACTAATAAAGGCTTATCTTATCTTATCTTATCTTATCGTCATATTACAGATTTTACCATGGAATGTAAATGGGGAATGAGGTGAAATCAGAGAGTGCATACTTTTAAGTTTAGTTTAAGTTTAAATAATGGCTGAAAGAAAACCACTCTTGGGGGTTTTTTCAGCTCCGGTACTCCCCAGTCATTGTCTATGTGGAAAGCTTTGTGGTGCATTTTGGGCAGGTCGCACGTGACTTTTTCAACTGTTGAAAGGAGTCATCTAAAAACTTTTAAAGTATCAGATGTGTGTGTCATATAAAAACAGATTCAGCAATTAAATGATATATTTCTCACTTCAAAATCACTTTCGCTGTTTCATTTCGTCGTTTTGAATCCATCTATTATCACTTCCTGGTTGCTGTAGGCCAGGCAGGAGAAGCCTTTCGTGAATGGCTCATCCAATAAAAGCAGCTCTTTCCAGAGCTCCAGGTTTGTGAGGCTGCAATAGGCTGTAGAAGGCTTGGAGAGCTACCAGTAAATGACGTATTGTGGAAAGTGTAAATAACAAAACTGATTTATGCAGCAGACAACTTTATTCACTCTCACATCAGTCATAGACAGAAAAAGCATGTCTCAATACACCAGGGGTTCTCCTTTTATACCAACTGCCCATCTCACATCTGCATGACATCTCACATCACAATACATTCATCCCTTCTCCCCCCAACTCCTTCTTCCTGCTACCTCACCATAATCTCCATACCTGTTGTCCTTCTCTGTTTACCCTCTGCATCCAGTCTGAGATGATTAACCCAGCCTCTACACGCACCCCCCACCCCCCAGAATCTCAGACCGAGTTTCAGTCCTCACGTCCTTTTGGCTTCAGTCTCCTCCCATATCTGCTGTAACGGGGGTTTACCGCCTCCGCGGTGCTGCTGTGCCGGCGGGGGGCTCCTGGGGGTGTGTCTATCTGCGGGTGGGCCATGGCGAGGGGGGGGGGACCTTCGACTTGCCCGTGTGGCTGCTCTGATGAATCGTTTACCTGGGGAGTTCTCAGTGGGGGTCTTCCACGCCGAGGGGCCCAAGCCAACAGCACTTGCTCGTCCGCCACCACAAAGGCAGGCTTAAGTCTGTCTATGCATATTTTCTCCCGACGACCCTCCAAGTCTAACAAAAAATGTTTGTCCCCTGTTTCCAGCACTCTGAATGGGCCATCGTAGGGTGGGCGCAATGGAGGGCAGTGGGCATCGTGCCTGACAAACACGAACGCCGCGTTCCTCAAAGTTTTTGGCACAAAAGCGCATGGAAAACAGTGGTGGGCTGGGCCGGGCAGCATGCCTGTAGCTGCGCTATGCTGCAAACGCTGAGACGGGCAGTTGTCCGGCGCGGGATTATCTGGCAAAAATTCCCCGGGCAGCCACAGTGGCTGAGAAAAAACAAGCTCCGCCGGGAAAGCCTCCAAATCCTCTTTTGGTGAGGAACGCAACCCCAATAAAACCCACGACAACCGGTCTACCCAATTTGCATCCGTCAGCAAAGCCCTGAGCGCTGCTTTCAGTGACCTATGAAAACGCTTGCATAACCCATTGGCCTGTGGGTTGTACGTGGTTGTGCGATGAATTGCAACACCCAGGCTACAGGCCATCGCGGACCAGAGGTCGGAAACAAACTGAGGGCCCCTATCGGACGTGATGTCCGACGGGATTCCAAAACGTGCCACCCATGTCATCAAAAAAAGTGCGCGCCACGTCCGCGGACGTGGTTGCCGCCAGCGGGACTGCTTCTGGCCAGCGTGTGGTGCAGTCCACCACTGTTAGAAGGTGCGTGCACCCTTGCGATGGCGGGAGGGGACCCACGAGGTCCACGTGAACATGGTCGAACCTCTTTGCCGGTATACGAAACAGCTCCAAAGGAGCCTTCGTGTGTCTGTGTACTTTGGCTCGTTGGCATGCTATGCAGGCTGCAGCCCACTCTTTCACTTGTTTGCGCAGGCCTGGCCACACGGACTTCGCTCCCACTATTTTGACTGACGCACGCACTCCTGGGTGCGCCAGAGCGTGAAATGACTCAAACACGTGGCGGCGCCAAGCAACTGGGACCACCGGGCGCGGGCATCCCGTGGAGATGTCGCAGATTGGGGGGGGGGGGGCTGCCGTCTTGCAGTACTCTGCTCTCCAGCCTTAACCCTGTTGGTCCAGACTGGAGCACGCACACGTGCGTATCACCAATCTGCTCTGCGACCATGGCTGTATAATCTATCCCCACGCAGACCGGGGCCACTACTGCGCGCGAGAGGCAGTCCGCCACCACATTCAGTTTACCCGACACATGCTGAATATCGGTCGTAAACTCCGAGATCGCGGCCAGCTGTCTCTGCTGCCGGCCCGACCATGGTTCTGAAACCTTGGCCATCGCGAACGTTAGCGGCTTGTGGTCCACGAACGTGTTGAAGCTGCGCCCTTCCAGCCAGAACTGGAAGTGGTGTATGGCCAGGTGGAGAGCCAGCAACTCTGTCGAACGTGTTGTATTTACACTCACTGTCGCGCAAAGCCCTGCTGAAAAAAGTGAGCGGCTGCCAAGAACCGGCGACACGTTGCTCCACGACGGCCCCTATGGCCACGTCCGAGGCGTCGGTAGTGAGCGCTATCCGGGCCGCCGGGTCCGGGTGCGCCAACAGTGCGGCATTTGCCAGGGCTGTTTTAACCTCAGAGAACGCCTGCTTCCGCTCCGGAGTCCATTCGACTCTGTCCGCGGGTTTCCATTTCTTGAGCACGGCGTACAATGACTGCATGAGTTGAGCTGCGCGGGGGAGGAACCAGTTATAAAAGTTAACCATCCCCAAAAATTCTTGCAGCGCCCTGACCATCTGAGGCCTGGGAAAATTCGCCACGACGTGCAATTTGTTGGGCAAGGGTATAGCTCCCTCCGGTGAGACACGGTGCCCCAAAAAATCAATCCCCATCACGCCGAACTGGCATTTCGCCGGGTTGATTATTAATCCGTGCTCCTCCAACCTCCGGAAAACTGTCCTGACGTGGGTTACGTGTTCGTCTTCGGACGCGCTGGCCACCAGGATATCATCCAGGTAGACGAACACAAATGGCAGATCGCGCAACACGGCATCCATCATGCGTTGGAATGTCTGTGCCGCTCCTTTTAATCCGAAGGGCATGCATAAAAACTCAAACAAGCCAAACGGAGTTATTACCGCTGTTTTGGGTATGTCCTCCACACGCACTGGGACCTGGTGGTAACCACGGACCAGGTTTATTTTAGAAAAAATGCGTGCTCCGGCGAGGTGAACGGAAAAATCCTGAATATGGGGAATCGGGTAGCGGTCATGTGCTGTGGTGTTATTCAATCTGCAGAAATCTCTGCATGGTCGCCACGATCCCTCGGCCTTAGGGACCATGTGTAGCGGGGATGCCCATGGGCTGTTCGATCGCCTGATGATGCCGGACAAACTCCTCGCACGCTATGGCCAGTTTAGCTGCGTCCAAGCGCCGAGGTCGTGTGAAAACGGGCGGCCCGGGGGTGGTGATAAAGTGTTCCACCCCGTGTTTAGCGATGGCCGCCGAAAACGTCGGGACCGTGAGTGCTGGGAACTGAGTGAGCAGTGTGTGGATCTTACCACCTGGAGCTGTGACGTTGGTTTGTGTTATTGGCCCGGCCCCTCGACCTGTACAGGGGAGAGAATCAAAAGACGTTGCATTAACCAGGCGTCTGTTAGCAACATCGACTAGCAACCCGTGTGCACACAGAAAATCAGCTCCCAGGATTGGGAAACTCAGTGCCGCTATGACAAAAGTCCACTCGTACATACGGCCGTGTAGGGATAAAGTCTGTGTTTTCTCACCAAAAGTCTTAATGTCCGAGCCGTTTACCGCTACCAGCCCGGGGCCGCTAGCTCCCGCTAGCCGGTCGGCATAGGATGGTAGGATGATTCTCTTCTGGGCTCCGGTGTCTACGAGGAACCGTCTTCCCGAGCGCGAGTCCTTCACATAGAGCAGCTTGCTCTCTTCACCAGCGGTCGCAGCTGCTACTGACTGCCGGCCTTGGCGTTTCCCGAACTCTTGAATTGGCACGGTGGCACACATCTGCGTGCGTTCTCTCCAAAGCGGCAGTGGTAGAAGCAGAGCATGTCTCTCTGGCGCTTTCTGGCCCCCGCTGCCGCTACCGTCGGCGGCTCTTCGCCTCCACTGGTCGTCTCGCTGGGTGCCGCCGCCGCCGCGCTCACTGTGAGGTCTCTGGTGGTGAGGATGATCCGATCTGCCTCCTGGGCTAGCGCACGGTAGTCACGCATGGCCAGCAACGGCGAATTGGCAAGAACTGCTCTCGCCTCTGTTGGGAGGTTCCGGAGGAAAAGGTGGGCAAACAGAAAATGCCCGTCATCCGTGCCCATCAACGCCAACATCTTCGCCATCAGTTCGACCGCCGACCCATCTCCTAACTCGGAGTGCCTCAGGAGCCTCTCCGCTTTCTCACAGTCTGAGAGCGTGTAGCGCCGGGTCAGTGCGTGGGCTGGAGGGGTCAGCCTCAGCCTCCAGCGTCGTGGGCTGGAGGCTGTTGGAGCAGGCTCGCTACTTGCTGAGACATGCGAGCGTCTAGTGCTGCGCCCACGTAGTAATATTTGGTGTCGTCTGCCGTTATTCCCCGGAGGGCGAACTGAGCCTCAGTGTGGTGGAACCAAGACCGCAGGTCGTGCAGGCAAAAGTCTGGTAGTTTGACTGAAACAGCGCACGCATTGCTGGGGATTCTTGTCCGGGCCGTCTCTGGGATGCTTGCCGTGTCGCTGGGGCTTCCCGTCCGGGCCGACTCCGGGGTTCTTGCCTCGTGTTCCATAATTCGTCAAGGGGTCACCAGTGTGGAGAGTGTAAATAACGAAACTGATTTATGCAGCAGACGACTTTATTCACTCTCACATCAGTCATACATAGAAAAAGCATGTCTCAATACACCAGGGGCTCTCCTTTTACATCAACCGCCCATCTCACATCTGCATGACATCTCACATCACAATACATTCATCCCTTCTCCCCCCAACTCCTTCTTCCTGCTACCTCACCATAATCTCCATACCTATTGTCCTTCTCTGTTTACCCTCTGCATCCAGTCTGAGATGATTAACCCAGCCTCTACGGTATACGTGATTCGGAAGTGGGGGATGAAATGGCCGCTATTTCCTAAGTGAGTCATTCAGTTACAGCAAGTGATTCAGTACAGTTCGTTCACCCAAAAGAACTAATACACTCAAACGAATCATTCGTGAATGTTTCAACTCTAGTTATGGCACGCCACGTTTTCATCTCAATAAGACTAGTTTATCAGAATGTGTTCTACATTTTCAACTAATTTAGCAGCCCCTGACGAATGGTCAACAGTATATTCCTGGGGATGAACCAGTAAGGTGATAGCTGGTTGCGCATACAGTGGATAGAAAAAGTCTACACCCCGTTCAAATGCCAAGTTTTTGTGATGTAACAAAAATGAGACCAAGTTAAATCATTTCAAAACTTTTTCCACCATTAATGTGACCTATATCCTGTACAACCCAATTGAAAAACAAACTGAAATCTTTTAAGGGCAAAAATAAAAACGTACAATAACCTGGTTGCATAAATATGCACACCCTGTTATAACTGGGGATGTGGCTGTGTTCAGAATTAACCAGTCACATTCAAACTCATGTTTATGGGAGTCAGCACACACCTGCCACTATTTAAAGTGCCGCTGAGTAACCCCAAATAAAGTTCAGCTGTTCTAGTAGGCTTTTCCTGACATTTTTGTAGTCACATCTTACAGCACAAGCCATGGTCTGCAAAGAGCTTCCAAAGCATCAACGGGATCTCATTGTTCGAAGGTGGCAGTTAGGAGAAGGGTACAAAAGAATTTCCAAGGCAACACAATGAAGACAGTCATCATCAAATGGAGGAAAAAAATGGCAAAACAGTGACATTATCAAGAACTGAACATCCCTCCAAAATTGATAAAAAAGACCAGAAGAAAACTGGTCAGGGAGATTGCCAAGAGCCCGACAGCAACAGGAACTGCAGGAATTTCTAGCAAGTACTGGGTGTTTAGTACATGTGACAACAATCTCCCGTCTTCTTCATATGTTTGGGCTATGGGGTAGGGTGGCAAGACGGAAGCCTTATCTTATGAAGAAAAACATCCAAGCCGGGCTACATTTTGCCAAAACACATTTCAAATCTCCCAAACGCATGTGGAAAAATGTGTTAGGGTCCGATGAAACCAAGGTTGAACTTTTTCGCCATTATTCCAAAAGGTATGTTTGGCGCAAACAACACTGCTCATCACCAAAAGAACACCATACCTACAGTGAAGCATGGTGGTGGTACCATCATGCTTTGGGGCTGTTTTTCTTCAGCTGGAACTGGGGCTTTAGTCAAGGTGGAGGGAATTATAAACAGTTCCAAATACCAGTCAATGTTGGCACAAAACCTTCAGGCTTCTGCTAGAAAGCTGAAGATGAAGAGGAATTTCATCTTTCAGCACGACAATGATCCAAAGCACACATCCAAATCAACAAAAGAATGGTTTTACCAGAAGAAGTTTAAGGTTTTGGAATGGCCCAGACAGAGTCCGGACCTGAATCCAATCAAACATCTGTGGGGTGATCTGAAGAGGGCTGTGCACAGGAGATGCCCTTGCTATCAGACAGATTCAGAGCGTTTTTGCAAAGAAGAGTGGGCAAATATTGCCGCATCAAGATGTGTCACGCAGATAGACTCCTACCCAAAAAGACTGAGTGCTGTAATAAAAGCCAAAGGTGCTGCAACAAAGTATTAGTTTAAGAGTCTGCATATTTATGCAACTGTGGTCTATATTAATCATATATTCCATAACCAACATATGTTCAAGCATGTGAGAGTGTTTGGTGATTACATATGTAAGGCGACTTCACACCTCAGAACAGGACAAAGAGTCTCAACCGCCAGTGAAGATTAAAGAGCATCCAAGGCACTGCGGTGGAGACCGGATGGGTTGCCCTGACCCCCCAGGGCCAGGAGGAGGAGTACGAAGACAATGGGGGGATTAAGATAATGAGGGATGTCAGCTTTTGATATGCATGTCTTTTGTTATGTGCGAGTATAAGTTCGTAGAGCCGATGGTGTTCGTCCTCTTACTTCTTCTGCTGCTGCACCTAGATGAGACTTGTTAGAGGAGCTGATAATAAACTTTGGTTTATGAATCACATCGCCTCGTTATTTCAAGCTCCTCTACACTGGTGACCCTGACGCGAGAATGGACCAGAGGCGTTCCCCCGCGATCGACTCATCTGTGGCGACCCAGGCAGACACCGGCGCCCACGCAGACAGGGGAACAGATTGACGACGTTTCCCCACGGCAGAAGTGATAGAGAGGGCTCAACCGAGCACCAGCGCCGCGGAGAGAGCTGAAGCAAGGCACTCTCACCCTGCGGACACATCAGTGACGGTCCACACAAACGCCGTCACCGTCAACCTGCCTGACTTCTGGCAGGAAGACCCCGCCTCATGGTTTCAGCAAGCTGAAGCCCAGTTTGCACTTGCGGGCATCACGGCTGACGATACAAAGTTCTATCACATCGTCGCCAAACTCAACGCCGCCACTTCGAGATGTGCGAGGAGCATAATCCAACGGCCGCCGGCCCAGGACAAATATGAAGAACTGAAAGCGACCATCGTGGCAAATTACGTCCCCTCAGCCGAGGAGAGAGCCGAGAGGATCCTGGCGGTCTACGGCCACAGAGGAGGCAGACCCAAGGCCCTCATGGAGGACTTGCTGCAACTTAAAGAAGAGGACAATGACAACTTCCTCTTCCATTTCATATTCCTCAGTATGCTGCCGCCACACATGAGAGGGACGCTGGCCAACATGCGATGCAGCACCCAGCAAGACTTCCGCACGCTAGCTCACGAAGCTCAACGGCTCGTCAACGCATGCAAGGAGCAGACACCCTCAGCAGCATCTGCAGATGTCCGGAGCCACGAGGAGCCACAAATCACCGAGCAGAACCAGCCCGCGGTGACAGCGACACGGCCAGGACGCAACAGACAGAGCGACGTTTGTTATTACCACCACCGCTTCGCCGAGAAGGTTTACAAATGCGTTCCCCCCTGCAAATTCACAATTTTGGGAAAACGCCGAAGCCGAGAGCCGTTAACAGCAGCGGTTCTCGGCGAAAAAAGCAAGCTTTTATATGTGATGGACGGACACACCGGCAAGCGGTTCCTTATCGACACGGGAGCTCAACTAAGTTTTGTCATGCCCTCCCAAGCAGACCGGGCCATGGGCCCCCGGGGCAATGGAGCGGTGGCAGCCAACGGCTCCACCATCGATACTTTTGGCGAAAAGAGCCTGCACCTCTGCATCCACGGCCGCAACTACAGATGGACATTTGTTGTAGCGGCGGTGAGTTTTAACTTGTTGGGCGCAGATTTTTTGTGTGCACATGGGTTATTAGTTGATCTAGCGAACAGGCGCTTGGTTAATGCACTGTCCTTTGCTTCTATTCCCTGCTCAGCTCGACTTTCTCCACCACCCGTGCAGGCTAGCGTCACCACAGCAGAAGGTAAGTTTGATCAACTCCTCACCCAATTTCCAGCACTCACAATTCCCAAATTCTCAGCCACAGTGGCTAGACACGAGGTCGAACACTTTATTCCCACAACGGGCCCACCTGTATTCGCCAAAGCTCGGCGCTTAGACACGACCAAACTCGCCATAGCTCAGGACGAGTTCACCACCCTTGAAAAATTAGGCATTATCAGACGCTCAAAAAGCCCCTGGGCGTCACCACTTCACATGGTCCCAAAATCCAACAGTTCTTGGAGGCCGTGCGGTGATTACCGCAGATTAAACAATGCGACAGTGCATGACCGCTACCCAATTCCTCACATTCAAGATTTTTCACTACATCTGGCGGGTGCACGCATTTTTTCAAAAATAGACCTGGTCCGCGGTTATCATCAAGTCCCAGTTCGAGCAGAGGACATTCCTAAAACAGCTGTAATAACCCCCTTCGGTCTTTTTGAATTTTTGCGGATGCCTTTCGGCCTCAAAGGCACTGCTCAAACCTTTCAGCGGATGATGGACGCGGTATTACGCGACCTCCCTTTCGTGTTCGTCTACCTCGACGATATGCTGGTAGCCAGCTCGTCTGAGGAAGAACACGAGCAGCATCTCACTATGGTTTTTCAGAGACTAGAAGAGCACGGGTTAATAATCAATCCAGCCAAATGCAAATTTGGCGTGTCACAAATTGATTTTTTAGGACACAGAGTTTCTCCGAAGGGGGCAGTCCCACTTCCAGACAAAGTTAACGCAGTAAAAAGTTTCCCACGGCCACAAACGGTCAAATCGCTGCAGGAATTTTGGGGCATGGTTAATTTTTACAACCACTTCCTCCCCCACGCAGATCAGCTCATGCAGCCCCTATATGACGCGCTCAGAAAACAAAAACCTTCCAACGCGGTCGAATGGACCCCGGAGCGCAAACGCGCCTTTGCGGAAGTAAAAAGCGCCCTAGCTAATGCCACATTGTTGGTTCACCCCAATCCCTCGGCCCACATTGCGCTAACCACAGACGCTTCAGACCTGGCCATAGGGGCAGTTGTAGAACAACACGTCGGCGGAATCTGGCAACCTTTGGCATTCTTCAGCAAATCGCTAAACCAAACTGAGCGTAAATACAGCACTTTTGACAGAGAGCTACTAGCGCTCCATTTATCCATCCGCCACTTCCAGTTTTGGTTAGAGGGGCGGCGTTTTACGGCTTTTGTAGACCACAAACCGCTCACCTTTGCTATGGCTAAAATTTCCGAACCGTGGTCAGGCAGGCAACAAAGACAGCTAGCTGCGATTTCAGAGTTCACCACAGACATTCGACATGTGGCAGGCAAACTTAACGTGGTAGCAGACTGCCTCTCTCGCGCTCTGGCGATGTCACAGCGCGAGGAGACAGATTATACTACCTCAGCCACGGAACTCTTCACCAACACGGACACATACGCAGCCCCAATCCATGCAGGGATAGATTATGCAGCCATGGCAGAGGAACAAAGTAGTGACGCGGACGTGCGCGCACTTCTGTCTGGACCAACAGGGTTAAGGCTGGAGAAAAGGGGTCTACGCGACGGTGTGCCCCCCCTAATATGCGACATCTCAACTGGCCGACGTCGCCCGTTAGTTCCAGCTGCATGGCGCCGCCGTATTTTCGACTCGATTCACTCCCTCGCGCACCCAGGTGTGCGCGCTTCAGTTAAAATGGTCGCCGAAAAGTTTGTGTGGCCTGGCCTGCGCAAAAACGTAAAAGAATGGGCAAAGACTTGCATTTCTTGTCAGCGCGCCAAAGTACACAAACACACAAAAGCCCCTCTGGAGCCTTTTAGAATCCCTGCTAGAAGGTTCGACCACGTTCATGTCGACCTCGTGGGGCCACTACCTTCCTCCCAAGGTTTCACACACCTGTTAACAATGATAGACCGCACCACGCGCTGGCCAGAGGCAGTCCCTCTGGCGTCAACCACAGCAGAGGAAGTCGCTTGCGTTTTTTTGACAAACTGGGTGGCACGTTTCGGCGTCCCATCGGACATCACGTCCGATAGGGGGCCTCAATTTGTCTCGGAGCTTTGGTCAGCCATGTCCAGCAGCTTAGGGACAACAATTCACCGCACCACCGCTTATCACCCTCAGGCTAATGGGTTATGCGAGCGTTTTCACAGATCTTTAAAGGCCACCTTCAGAGCCTCACTAATGGATACAAATTGGGTAAATAAACTTCCCTGGGTTTTATTGGGGTTGCGTGCTGTGCCCAAAGAGGATCTAGACGCCTCTCCAGCAGAATTAGTTTTTGCACAACCTCTCAGGCTCCCAGGTGAATTTTTACCAGAGAACCCAGAGCCAGGGCATTTTCCAGCCCCGAGGTTTTTAGGCAGCAACGGACCGGACTCTCTCCCCGGGCCGGCACATCACTCTTTTCCACGGATTTTTGTCCCCCAAGCTTTGAAAAACGCTGAATTCGTTTTTGTTAGGCATGAAGCTTTAAAACCAACTTTCCGTCCACCATACGATGGGCCATTCAGAGTGCTGGAACCTGGTGATAAACACTTTGTGCTTGATTTTGGGGATAGAAAAGAAACAGTCAGCATTGACAGACTTAAACCTGCCTTCTTGTTGAGAGACGAGCCTGCACGGTTGGCGAGAGCACCTCGGCGGGGTAGACCCCCCAAGAGAAAAGACTCAGCCCCCCTGCAGGGAACAAATAATCACTCTCCTTCCCAAGCTGCAGATTCCTTACAGGAAGGTCCCAGCAGGACGCCCAAGCGGACCCACAGCAGATTCGGGAGAAGATTGAAACCCAGACGGCACAGGGACTGATGCAAACTACTCAACAGTTGTTCACTAATTGTGCTGTAACAGTTTAGGACTGACTTGTGATTTTACTATGCTGTTATGATTACCACTGAACTCTCTTAGGAGCATGGCTGCTGGAAAGTTTCTTCTGTGGCAAGAGGTGTAGCAGTTAGTATGTCATAGTAATTATCTTAAACTGTGAATTTTTCTATTGTCCTTTTCTTAGTCGTTTGGGGGGGGGGGCTGTGGTCTATATTAATCATATATTCCATAACCAACATATGTTCAAGCATGTGAGAGTGTTTGGTGATTACATATGTAAGGCGACTTCACACCTCAGAACAGGACAAAGAGTCTCAACCGCCAGTGAAGATTAAAGAGCATCCAAGGCACTGCGGTGGAGACCGGATGGGTTGCCCTGACCCCCCAGGGCCAGGAGGAGGAGTACGAAGACAATGGGGGGATTAAGATAATGAGGGATGTCAGCTTTTGATATGCATGTCTTTTGTTATGTGCGAGTATAAGTTCGTAGAGCCGATGGTGTTCGTCCTCTTACTTCTTCTGCTGCTGCACCTAGATGAGACTTGTTAGAGGAGCTGATAATAAACTTTGGTTTATGAATCACATCGCCTCGTTATTTCAAGCTCCTCTACACAACCAGGTTATTGTACGTTTTTTATTTTTCTCCTTAAAAGATTTCAGTTTGTTTTTCAGTGGGGTTGTACAGGTTATAGGTCACATTACTGGTGGAAAAAGTTTGAAATGATTTATCTTGGTCTCATTTTTTACATCACAAAAACCTGGCATTTGAACAGGGGTGTGTAGACTTTTTATATCCACTGTATCAAAATAATAATTAGAACTAACATTCAAATATCCCCAAAAGTCAATTGTTTTTCTCCTTTTGTATACATACAGTAATCCTGGTAATGCTAGCTAGCTAACAAATTTCACAGCTACATTTATCCTTGACAGAGTAATATTCTAGCATAATACCTAAAATTGTCTTCAGAGTATTGCCAGGACTTACTGTCATCTTTGAACAAGAGCACTCTTGAGGTGAGTACAATACACCCCCCCCCACCCCATTTTCTTTGAAGATCTCAATATGTTACTGAAGGAGAGCAGTTACAACGATTCCATATAATTTTGGGGCCAAAACCAAATATATCATTCATGAATATACAACAAACATTGTTTTACAACATGTGGAATTCAATATGAGACTTTCATTAGTCGATACAAATAGTTTCTGCAAAACAAAGTGAAATAAGCATATCAAGTTCATTCATTCATTCATTCATTCATCTTCTTCCGCTTAATCATTTTCGGGTCGCGGGGGGCTGGAGCCTATCCCAGCACCTTTTGGGCGAGAGGCAGGGTACACCCTGGACAGATCGCCAGTCCATCGCAGGCATATCAAGTTATGGGACAAAATTATCTGAGGTAAAAATATAACATTGTAAGTCAGGGGCTATAACTCCTGTAAAAATAATCCAATTGGAGCCAAATTAGAATATGTGCATTGTCAGTATATATCAAATTCTGGTACCAAGTTTCAAAACATTTGGAGCAAAACTGTTGGATGAGTTGATTTCACAAAGCAAGCATCTTTTGTAGGACAGACAAACGGCCATTGCCATAACATAACCCCCCTTTGGTCTTTGATCGGATGGAGATAAAAACCCACAAGTCCACAGTACTTTTTTTTTGTCCTCCTTTTCTTTGACTCCTGCAGGATCTTAACGACACCAGTGCCAGTTGGTCACAATCATATGTGTAGTGTTGCCACTGCCTGGTCACGACATGGCAAAAATTCCAAGAATTCTCAGTAGTCTGACATGGCAATGTCACAAAGGACAAAAAAATGCCTGTAGACTGAACCAAGTCTAAAGCAAAGTAAACATTTCCTGTGGCTCTACTACAGACCAAGTCTGTGCAAGGATGTGAATCAGCACAAATTTACACCTGTGTGGGTTGGAAATATTCACATTTCGAGAATTTTATGGAACGTTTTGCCACAAAGTTCAAGATTCAAAGATTTTTGTCAATACTTCTATATGTACAGGACATACAGGAGAACTGAAATGCCATTTTTCTCTCTCTTAGTGGTGTGTGCAATATATAAGAGAAGGTTTAAGGATGAAAAACATCAGCAGTCTATGTACAGTAATGCTACCCGTAGTGTAAATAAAGATAAAAGACAGCACCCAACAGTCCTATATACAGAAAAAGTGGAGCCGTAATACCCGTAATTGAAAGTTCAATGTGATAGTGTAGGTGCAAACAGTGACAGATTGGACTGCACATGATCAGCATAGCAGTGGACCCTCTGCTGTAGCCTGATGGGCACCTCTCCAGAAATGTAACTATCTGACCACAACAGCCATGATCAGTCGGCTTCATCTCTTCTGTATACATTTTCTGCTTCTTGTCTTTGTTCATTAAGGTTTTGTCTCTTCTTAAGCAGGCTGGATAAACAATGGACCGAATTGAAGAGATGTTAACCAAGGAAGTTATCAAGTATGAACATTTGTATGACTCATCCTCATTACATTGCTAAGACTAATGACAGCAGGAGTGGCAATCCTGCATCCCATCAACTACAACATCTTCTCTCGTTTCTCTTTTGCAGTGCTTGTAGAAAAAGTTGCTCTTGTTCATATTGGCTCCAACACCATCATCAACCCCCCCCCCCACTGTCTATCAACACTGTATAATCAGAAACATACGAAATATTCAAAGGAAATCACTCTACTCATCAACAATGCACTCAAAACCAGTGCTGACAGTACTAAAAATTGTATAGGTCACACTTTGGGCTAATGCAAAGTTATGAATCATTCTGAGCCTGATACACAAGCAACTCACCCCGACATTTAATTTCTCTGGTTCAGATCATCCACCAAGTCTGAGGTACAGAGGTCATAAGAAGTTGGTAAGGCCACCACCCAGCACTTTTACACCTCAACAGCCATAGTCCGTTCCTTCTGGCTCTTTCAGTATACTACAGGAAAATGTTTACAAGTGAATCAGAAATACATTCACAGTGAAATTCTGCATTCACCAGCTTTCAAAAGAGGGTGCATTTGTGGAGTTCGAGTGTATATTATGTAGGAGATGGACTCTACAACTTCTTTTGACATGAGGAAACTCTGTTAGATTTGACTGAAAACAAGCCACTGGAAGTTATATTGACCCGCTTGCAAAAGAGTTCCTCCATTATTCCGGCGCTGCTAAAAGCCTGAGCCGAGAAAACCTTTGTGTCTGACGCCGAAGGCAGCAACAGGGAGGAGGAGGAGGAAAAGGAGGCGAGAGGTGCTGGTAGACAGGACTGATGGAAACAAGCCTCAGAGTCTGGCAGGGAGTGGAGAAATTCCCTTCCGCCCAATTCACACCTCCTTTTTTCAGCTATTCTCCTGCTCTTCCTCCTCCTCCTCCTCTTCCCTGCAGGTTACTGTTGTGCAAGTGGGGCTCTCCTGGGGTGAGCTGACAGCACGGACAAATGAGTGAACTGGATTGCTGGATGTGCACACCTTTCTGCACAGGAACACATATACAGTATGGAAGTAGATATTCCAACACGCACACACACACACACACACACACACACACACACACACACACACACACACACACACGGGCACCTGTCACTGGAGGTTTACTGACATCCAGGACTCCCTTCCTTTTCCTCTCCACCTCCATTGAGGCTGACATTGATGAATGACTGAGATTACAGGACAGACTGCTGCTTAGCTTCATCACAGAATGAGTGTAATCAAACGGAGAGATGCGAAGGGAATCAGGGGAACTTTACACCCAGCAAGGCAGAGGTGCCAGAGGTAACGGAACAGACAGCGTGGGTCAGCATCAGGAGGTGATGGGTTTAATTTGTTGGAGAAAAAAAAAGGAAAAGAGACAAACAGAAGACAAGTTTCACATGTCATCCATCTGGCAACTGGTGGAAAATGTGAAGGACCAGTGACTTTACCTCCTGCTTTCTGGCAGTGCACTTATGATGCATCTCAGAGCAGAGAATCCATCCTAACCAGGCAAAAACATGCAGGGTGAGACCATTACTGGTCCGGTTGACATATTAAAGGCAACTTAAGTATATTTGTTATTCATTTTCATTGTGGATTTATTCTTTAATTTGTTTGGGAAACGAGTGAAATTGATTTAATAATATTCAGATCCTTAACACTTATTTTGGAAATTCAGTCAATGCTCAAAAATCCATTTGAAACCAAAATTCTAATTCTCCATTTGCAAGCTGACAGTAGAAAATGTAGTGGATCTGGGTGAGTGTGGCACCATCTTGCTATGTGTTGCTCTTTGTGCTGCATAACCTTTCACATCATACCTGCTATTAAATTCAGATAAGACTGAAGTCATTCTTGTTGGTCCAAAAAACCTTAGAAATTCCTTTCCAAATCAAACTTTCAGTTTGGATGCGGTTACTCTTTCTCTTAATAGCTCTGTGAGGAACCTTGGAGTTATTTTTGATCAGGATTTGTCCTTCAATTCACATATTAAATTTGTTTCTAAGACTGCCTTCTATCATTTGCGTAATATTGCCAAGATTAGGAGCATCTTGTCTCAAGAGTGATGCTGAGAAACTGATCCACGCTTTTGTTAGCTCGAGATTAGATTATTGTAATTCTTTATTATCAGGCTGTCCTAAAACATCTTTAAAAAGTCTTCAGCTGATCCAAAATGCTGCAGCAAGAGTTTTAACAGGTACTAGAAAGAGAGATCATATCTCTCCGGTTCTGGCCTCCCTTCATTGGCTTCCCATAGAGTTTAGAATTAAGTTTAAAATCCTTCTTCTTACTTCCAAAGCTCTAAACAATCAGGCTCCTTTTTATTTAAAAGATCTGATACTACCGTATTATCCTAACAGAGCACTACGCTCCCAAAATGCAGGATTACTTGTAATACCTAGAATCTCCAAAAGTACAATGGGAGGCAGAGCCTTCAGTTATCAAGCTCCTCTCCTGTGGAATCGGCTGCCAATCTGGATTCGGGAGTCAGACTCGATCTCTGTTTTTAAGAATAGGGCTAAAACCTACCTTTTTGATATAGCCTACAATTAGGGAGGGATCATGTGTTTCTGAACCCTCCCTTAGTTATGCTGCTAATAGGTTTAGTCAGCCGGGGGACCTCCAGTAATGCACTGGGCCTCACTCCTTTCCTCACTCTCTATGAAATATTTTATTTTGCTGATCATTAACATCTGTTTGTTCTCTCCCATAGATTGAGTCCCCATCGTGCCGTTTGCTCTCTACATGTCTGTTCTTTTCTTCTTCTCTATCCCCTCACCCCCCAGCCAGTCGCAGCAGATGACTGCCCCTCCCTGAGCCTGGTTCTGCTGGAGGTTTCTTCCTGTTAAAAGGGAGTTTTTCCCTCTCCACCGTCGCCAAGTGCTTGCTCACAGGGGATCGCCTGATTGCTGGGGTCTTTCTGCACCTGTGGGGGTTCCCCCCTACAGTTGATAGTGCTATGAGATGACTGTTGTTGTGAAATGGCGCTATATAAATAAAGTTAAATTGAATTGAACATCAGGAGACATGAGGGTGATTGGTGCAACTGGCTGATTACTCACACCTGCTGGTAATCACTGGTCCTGGCATTTATAAACTTCAATCTGGAGCTGCTCAGGATCTTCATGTGATAAACCCCATCCCCTTGGCTGCTACAGAACTAGAAGTATGTAGTCTCAGTTCTCCAACTCACGCTCACCTTTTGCTCTGCTCCTTTGCTCCTAGAAAACCCTGTCTGTCTGCCAGCCTGCTAACCTGCCCTCCTAGGCTCCTGCATGCTCACCCTGCAACAAAACTCTTACCTCTGTGCTATGGATGTCCTTCACTCCACTGAAAAGGAAGTAGATCTCAAGGAAGAATGAACTCTCCTTTGCACATTCTCTAGGATCAGCTCCTCTGTGCTCGACCTGTGGGGAAACCCCTGATAGTATTTTAACTCCCCTGGAAACCTCTAAGTAAGGAACAATACTTTCCAATATCTTCACTACAATGAACTCTTACCCCAGTCCTCTCTGGCCTGTAGAGCTCCTAAATGGTGAAAACCCTCACCCACAGTACGCTCTCAAGACCACAAGTAAAAACTCACTCCTCCAAGATACTAAATTAGTCTCAACTCCATGTGAACCCCTGTCACTCACCTTCTCCTTCCCCTGCAGGAGTAAAATCCCCAGAGCAGGTCCAACATAATTATTATTAGAGCTGTGTGATACGGTGCATCCGGAAAGTATTCACAGTGCTTCACTTTTTCCACATTTTCTTTTGTTACAGCCTTATTCCAAAAGGGATTAAATTCTTTTTTTACCTCAAAATTCTACAGACAATACCCCATAATGGCAATGTGAAAAATGTTTTTTTTTTGAGATTATTGCAAATTTATTAAAAATAAAAAAACGAAGAAATCACAAATAGATAAGTATTCACAGTCTTTGCAATGAAGCTCAAAATTGAGCTCTGGTGCATCCTGTTTCCACTGCTCATCCTTGAGATGTTTCTACAGATTAATTGGAGTCCACCTGTGGTAAATTCAGTTGATTGGACATGACGTGGAAAGGCACACACACCTGTCTATATAAGGTCCCACAGTTGACAGTGCATGTCAGAGAACAAACCAAGCATGAAGTCAAAGGAATTGTCTGTAGACCTCCGAGACAGGATTGTCTCGAGACACAAATCTGGGGAAGGGTACAGAAAAATCTCTGCTGCTTTGAAGGTCCCAATGAGCACAGTAGCCTCCATTATCCGTAAATGGAAGACGTTTGGAACCACCACGACTCTTCCTAGAGCTGGCCAGCTGTCTAAACTGAGCAATCAGGGAAGAACGGACTTAGTCAGGGAGGTGACCAAGAATTCAATAGTCACTCTGTCAGAGCTCCAGTGTTCCTCTGTGGAGAAAGGAGAACCTTCCAGAAGGACAACCATCTCTGCAGCAATCCACCAATCAGGCCTGTATGGTAGAGTGGCCAGACGGAAGCCACTCCTTAGTAAAAAGCACACGACAGCCCACCTGGAGTTTGCCAAAAGGCACCTGAAGGACTCTCAGACCATGAGAAGCAAAATTCTCTGATCTGATGAGACAAAGATTGAACTTTTTGCTGAATGCCAGGCGTCATGTTTGGAGGAAACCAGGCACCGCTCATAATCATGCCAATGGTGGCTGTAGCATCACACTGTGGGGATGTTTTTCAGCGGCAGGAACTGGGAGATTAGTCAGGATAGAGAGAAAGATGAATGCAGCAATGTACAGAGACATCCTGGATGAAAACCTGCTCCACAGCGCTCTTGATCTCAGACTGGGGTGACGGTTCATCTTTCAGCAGGACAATGACCCTAAGCACACAGCCAAGATATCAAAGGAGTGGCTTCAAGACAACTCTGTGAATGTCCTTGAGTGGCCCAGCCAGAGCCCAGACTTGAATCCAATTGAGCATTTCTGGAGAGATCTGAAAATGGCTGTGCACCGACACTTCCCATCCAACCTGATGGAGCATGAGAGGTGTTGCAAAGAGGAATGGGCGAAACTGCACAAAGATCAGTGTGCCAAACTTGTGGCATCATATTCAAAAAGACTTGAGGCTGTAATTGCTGCCAAAGGTGCATCAACAAAGTATTGAGCAAAGGCTGTGAATACTTATGTACATGTGATTTCTTAGTTTTTTGCTTTTAATAAATTTGCAAAAATCACAAACAAACTTTTTTTTTCATGTTGTCATTATGGAGTATTGTGTGTAGAATTTTGAGGAAAAAATGAATTTAATCTCTTTTGGAATAAGGCTGTAACATAACAAAATGTGGAAAAAGTGAAGTGCTGTGAATACTTTCTGGATGCACTGTATGATGATTGAACTGAATTCCTTTTATTGTCATTGTATGCAGATATACAACGAAATTAATCAGCTCCTTAAACATACTGCACAATTAACCATATAAAAACACATACAATCAAATAAAAATGTGTATAAATATAGGTATAAATAAACATATTAGGACTAAGAGTAAGTAAATTTAAAAAATGAATAAGGACTTGATATGGCACATCCTACAATATTCCCGTTCTTTCATAATTAATTAATTATGCATGATTATATGATGTAATGTGGGGGATTCAAAGTTATTGTTTAGTTCATGTATGGCTATATAATAAAAAATGTTCCTCAATCTGGAGGTGCGACATTTCAAGGCCCTGTCGTGCCTTCCAGAAGGCAGTAGGACAAACAGATGATGGAATGGATGATTGCTGTCTCCAACAATCCTGCAGGCGCTACTGTAACAGCAGGACCTGTAGATGTTTTCCAGGGAGGGCAGGGGAGCACTGATGATCTTTTGTGTAGTGTCAACTGCCCACTGCAGGGCTGCCTTGTCTGCTGCTGAACAATTTCCATACCAAGCTGTGATGCAATATATTAAAGTACTCTCAAAAGAACATCGATAAAAGGATTCTAACAGTTTTTTTGAGAGATTGACCCTCCTCAAAAGTCTGAGGAAGTACAATCTCTGTTGGGCCTTTTTCACCACAGCGGTGGAATGAACAGTCCTCACTGATATGAGTGCCTAAAAATCTGAAGCTGGAGACCCTCTCGACCTCCTCTCCTCCTATTTTAAGTGGCAGGTAAGCTCCCTGTTTCTGCCTGAAGTCGATCAGCAGCTTTTTTGTCTTTTTGATGTTTAAGGACAGGTTGTTCTCAGAGCACCACTCCGTCAGTCTGTGGGCCTCTTCTCTGTAGGCATCACAAATGCCATCATAAAGTCTGCAAACTTTATGATGGCATTTGTGGAGAATGAGGGTGTGCAGTCATATGTATATAGAGAATAAAGGGCAGGGCTCAGCACACATCCCTGCGGTGCTCCAATACTCAGTGTCAGACTTGAGGAGGTGTATGGACCAAGCTTCACAGTCTGAGACCGATTGCAAAGAAAATCTTTGATCCACTTGCAAAGATGGTTACTCAGACCAAGAACCTGTAGCTTCATAACCAGCCTACTGGGAATGATTGTGTTAAAGGCTGAGCTGTAATCCACGAACAGCATCCGCACATATGTTCCCTTCTGCTCTAGATGGGTCGTTGCAGTGTGAAGAGCCGTGTTTATAGCAACCATAGTCAATCTGTTAGCCCTGTATGTATACTGGTGCAAGTCAATGGTGGCGGGCAGGGTGGATTTAATGTGGTTCAGGACAAACCTTTCAAAGCACTTAGAAATAACGGGTGTCAGGGCAATTGGTCTGTAGTCATTCAAGGAGCTGCTGTTGGTCTGTTTGGGCACAGGGATGATGGTGGCACTTTTCAAGCAGCTTTGGATTGAAGCATGCAACAGGGAGAGATTGACAATATCAGTGAACACCTCACTAAGTTGGTGGGCACAGTCTTTGAGAACCCTGCTTGGGATCCCATCTGGGCCTGGTTCTTTTTATCATTCACAGCTCTCAAGACTCTTTTTACATCCTGTGTCTGTAGAATGAGAGTGTAGGAAGAAGAGTTTAGCAAAGAAGGGTCACTGATGTCTGATTGTTCAAATCTAGCAAAGAAATGGTTAAGATTCTCAGCTAGCAATGCACTTGTCCGAATCAGTGGATTACCACTGCTCTTAATGTTTGTTATGTGCTGGATTCCTTTCCACACTGACGCTGGATTATTAGACACAAGGTGATGTTCAATTTTCTCCCTGTATGCTGCCTTTGCTGTCTTTTTGCCTCGTTTGAGGTTATGTCTGGCTGTACTATATTGCTCCTTGTTCCCAGATTTATAGGCAGCATCCCTCTCCCTTAAGAGAAGCTGAACCTGTTTTGTCATCCATGGTTTTCTGTTTGGGTAAACCTGAATGCGTTTATTGATGGTGACAGACTCAACACAGTTTCTGATATAGAAGAGAACAGTGGATGTGTACCCTTCAAGATCTTGGGTGGAAAACAGACTCCAATTAGTGTGTTGAAAGCAGTCCTGCAGCTGTAGGAATGCCCCCTCTGGCCAGATGCTAACAACTTTTGTGGTGGGTTGCAACTTCTTAATGACAGGACGATAGGCAGGGGATAAAAACAGTGACAGGTGATCAGACTGTCCAAGATGAGGCAAGGGGAAGGCTCTACATGCCTTTGAGATGTTAGCATATACATAGTCAAGGGTGTTATCTCCTCTAGTTGGATATTTAACATGCTGGTAAAATCGTGGGAGTACAGTCTTTAAATTTACATGATTAAAATCACTGGCAACTATAAAAACCCCCTCTGGATGTATGCGCTGTTGTTTACAACTGTTAGCATGTGGCCAAGGGCAACACTAGCATTTGCATCCGGAGGCACATAAATGGCTGTCACGACAACAACAGAGAACTCCCAAGGCAGATAATGGGGTCTACACTTTATTGCCAGGAGCTCAAGATCAGGGGAGCAGAATCGCTCAATAATGGTAGTGTTTGTGCACCAGCTATTGTTAGTGTAAACACACAGTCCACCCCCACGGGTCTTACCAGAGTTCTTGTCCCTGTCACTTAGGTGACAATATAAAAACGTGATGATATAAAAACATCTATCATTTCATAGAATACTCTATCATTTATATTGTTATTTAAAATGCACATACTGCCATTTCTTGAGCAAAGCTCCTCACCTCTCCTCATCAGTGCCTTGCCTCTCCCCCGCAGTGCGTGCAGCCTATGTGATGTGTGGCTAGGTTGCTAACTCTGAACTCTCAGTTTGGTCAAATAGCTGCTACTCCTGTTTGTCAGAGATGTGGGACTGTTTTCCATCGTTCTGCGTCAGAAAAGCTAGTCCGCTAACCTCATTTTAATAAGAGGCAAGTGACGTTAACACTGTGTCTAATTATAAAACGGCAAATGCTAAATGACAATACTATGTTGTGCTAACTGGAAACATAGTGCAGTAGACCATTGTTTCTATGGTTTAAATTACTGCTGAGTTTCTTAGTTTTGTCTAAAAAAAATTATTAAAGCTGCAAAAGTGCATGATGGTGGCACATACATGCAAAATAAGTAATAAATAAATGAAAGCACCAAGGTACTGATGCCTTGGTGCCAGAGCCTTAGTGGAGGTATGCATTCTCAGATCATAACCAAAATGTCATGGGTTCATCTCTAGCCCAAGGACCATCTGTGGTCAAAATTTCATCCAAATCCATCTAATAGTTTTGGAGTATTCTTGCTAACACTGTGAGAAGATAAGAGCCTTTGTGGGAGTATGCGTTCTGGGATAATCACCAAAACGATATGGGTTTCTCTCTAGCCCAAGGACCAGCTCTGGTAAAAATTTCATCCAAATTCATCCAGTAGTTTGAGTACATGCATGCGCAGTGAAAATAATCTGCAGTTCACATACCCATACTGTCGGCAGCAGCCAAGGGCCACCAAACTGATTTGAACAGCTGCAATCCAAACAAAAGAAGAGCACGGTGGCAGACGTTTTAAATGGCAGAAGCGATGGAGGTACATGAATACAATGGCAATCAAGACAAGCAGGAGGTTTTGCCATTTAGTGGCAGAGGAAGAAAACAGACGGGCAAAAAGACGAGCATTCGCTCACCCAGTATTGGCAGATTGCATCTGGAAAGTATTCACAGCGCTTCACTTTTTCCACTTTTTGTTATGTTACAGCCTTATACCAAAAGGGATTAAATTTGTTTTTCCTCAAAATTCTACACACAATACCTCATAATGACAATGTGAAAAGTTTTTTTTAGATTTTTGCAAATTTATTAAAAATAAAAAACTAAGAAATCACAAGTACATAAGTATCATAAGTATTCACAGCCTCTGCCATGAAGCTCAAAATTGAGCTCTGGTGCATCCTGTTCCCACTGATCATCCTTGAGATGTTTCTACAGCTGAATTGGAGTCCACCTGTGGTAATTTCAGTTGATTGGACATGAGTTGGAAAGGCAGACACCTGTCTATATAAGGTCCCACAGTTGACAGTACATGTAGGAGTACAAACCAAGCATGAAGTCAAAGGAATCATCGGTAGACCTCTGAGACAGGATTGTCTCGAGGCACAAATCTGGGGAAGGGTACAGAAGAATTTCTGCTGCTTTGAAGGTCCCAATGAGCACAGTGGCCTCCATTTTCTGTAAATGGAAGAAGTTCAGAACCACCAGGACTCTTCCTAGAGCAAGCTGGCCGTCTAAACTGAGCAACTGGGGGAGAAGGGCCTTAGTCAGAGAGGTGACCAAGAACCCGATGGTCACTCTGTCAGAGCTCCACCGTTCCTCTGTGAGGAGAGGAGAACCTTCCAGAAGGACAACCATCTCTGCAGCAATCCACCAATCAGGCCTGTATGGTAGAGTGGCCAGACGGAAGCCACTCCTTAGTAAAAGGCACATGGAAGCCCACCTGGAGTTTGCCAAAAGACTGAAGGACTCTCAGACCATGAGAAACAAAATTCTCTGGTCTGATGAGACAAAGATTGACCTCTTTAGTGTGAATGCCAGGCATCATGTTTGGAGGAAACCAGGCACTGCTCATAGCCACACCAATGGTGGTGACAAAATCATGCTGTGGGGATGTTTTTCAGCGGTAGGAACTGGGAGACTAGTCAGGATAGAGAGAGAAAGATGAATGCAGCAATGTACAGAGACATCCTGGATGAAAACCTGCTCCACAGTGCTCTTGACCTCAGACTGGGGCGACTGGTTCATCTTTCAGCAGGACAACGACCCTAAGCACACAGCCAAGATATCAAAGGAGTGGCTTCAGGACAACTCTGTGAATGTCCTTGAGAGGCCCAGCCAGAGCCCAGACTTGAATCCAATTGAACATCTCTGGAGAGATCTGAAAATGGCTGTGCACCAATGCTTCCCAAGCAACCTGAAGGAGTTTGAGAGGTGCTGCAAAGAAGAATGGGCGAAACTGTCCAAAGATAGGTGTGCCAAGCTTGTGGCATCATATTCAAAAAGACTTGAGGCTGCAATTGCTGCCAAAGGTGCATCAACAAAGTATTGAGCAAAGGATGTGAATACTTATATACATGTGATTTCTTAGTTTTTTATTTTTAATGAATCTGCAAAAATCTCAAAAACTTTTTTCACATTGTCATTATGGGGCATTGTGCGTAGAATTTTGTGGAAAAAATGAATTTAATCCCTTTTGGAATAAGGCTGTAACATAACAAAATGTGGAAAACGTGAAGCGCTGTGAATACTTTCCAGATGCACTGTACTTCCCTGTGGCGGGAATTTCTGGGCACCTGCGCAGTTCACTGCAACCATTTGTGGGTGAGGAATGCTGGGACTTGGAGTTTTTAGTGAGTTTTTAACGAGTTTTACCTCACCCTTCCTCTGCAAAACTAAACAGCATCATCATCATCATCATAGCAGTCTGTCCAAGACGACAACTACTGTTTCATTTAGGTCTGATCAGATTCCTCCACGCAGCTCTGTTCTTCGCCCTCCGCTGCCAGGAACTCCTGACCTTATTAACCTGGGTGACATAGGAGCCGGTATGAGTTGCTCTCTGACTGACCATTTCTTGAAACTGCTTGCAAAGTATGTGACTACCGCTAGCTTTTGCTGGACTAGCGGCACATTCTTGGCAGACAGAGGTATTATCAGTGGCAAGGACCAAAAACATGTAGGTTTAGGGCGCTTGCGCACGCAGCGACCAGCAGCCGGTGGCTTGTCACCAGACTGCAAACCAAGTCTACCTACGGGTACAAATAAGTAACAAAAAAAAAAAAAAAAAAAAAGGACAGGCCAAGACAAACTGACTCCAGTATCTGTTGAAGTGACTGACCAGATGATAGGTTTGTTCATCTCTGCTCTTTGTGTAGTGCATGTCACGATGCACTGACTGGCAAAACCAGTGTGAAAACAATCAATGTGATGAATGGTGTAGTTGCTGAATACGGGGTTTTTTTCAGTAACTGCTATTTTTTCACAGTTCAGCTAGAGATTGACTGTGACAGGAAATCATCCATGTGCTGTAAAAAAGTTGCACTGCCGCCTGTAGTGGCCCGGCATAGTTATTACAATACCTTTTCCCCCAGCTTCATTGACGTTAAAGGTGAGTTAAATTTGTGTTTATTTTGAAAACAAAACCTTATCTTGGAATTCTGGCAAATTAAAAGTTGAGAAAATATGGCAATACAATGATACAAGCCTTTAGTTCCACTTAATTTTGACCGCGCGAACTGAAACACAGAGGTGGACAGACGGACAGATACATACACACATATACATATCCATACACAGACGTATTAACTGATTACCGTATGCCTCTCCGTTTCACCGAGGCATAATTAAAACAGGTTGGAGGAGCAAGTTGGTTCTTAATGTAATTTATTTGATTTCTAATAATTTTAATTAGTCAAGCAGCGATAATGAATAAAGTTAAAGTCATCACATGTATCTTATTACATTACCTTTTGTGTCTTTTGATTTTCAGATCATGACCATTCTGAAATATTTTTACTAAGAAGCAAACAGGTTAAATCAGACCAGAATAGCGGTCATTAGGCTATGGATCTACACTTAAATTTTCATTGATTTAAACAAACAGCTAATTTATATTTGTAGATGGCAGCGATGGGTAACTTCCTCATTTTCAATTTTTTTTTTTTTTTTTGGGCTATTCTCCTCTGGCTCAGGAAATATTTAACTTACTGATGTTTACTTTTTATTCATATATGATTTAGAAGAAAAACCTGAAATTTATGATAATCAAGTCTCAGATTCACATTAAACTATTTTATAACGATGCAAAATTATGAGGGGAAAGGGGTTCATGTAAAAAAAGATGGTCCTTTTTATGTGATTGTCTAAACCGTAGAATTTACAGAAAATGTATATTGTGATATACTGTATATTGTTATCATGATATAAGATGACTTATAGAGTCAAGAGTTGCAAATTAGCTAATAGCTATACACTCTATGTGCAACACATCAGATTGATTGTCTTTGATTAATTGTCTATGTTTATTGCACTGTCCCTGTCAAATAAACTAATCTACTACTACTATCATGATATAAGATGACTTATATCGTGATATGAAATTTTTGTCACATCGCACAGCCCTAATTATTATTACAACTATCACTATCTGTTTCAGTGGCTGGAGGCCCTCAGTCCTCCATGGGATGGCGTGCTTGTGCATTCCTTTCTGCTATGCTCAGCGATTTCTCTGCTTTGGGCTTCACTTCTCAATTCAGTTTCGGGACCACCATGGCAGCAGGATGGGGTCACATACCTGGGCTACAGCGGTCTTATGTTCCACAGCAGGCTTTGTTTTCCGCTACGACACAAATATCTGCACACAGGGAGGGCGGTGAACTGTGTTGTCTTCTTGCCTCGCTCACTGAGTTTGGAAGTGGCTTTGATGCATGGAGGATGCCCATAGTTGGTTGATTTTTACTGGGCACCATTATGGCTTGACTGCCGTCAGGGCTCTGCACCACTCTTGCATTGTTTCTAGCTTGGCTGTTATTCACTAACGTTGTTGTTGCTGGATGGTTCCGAGAAGAGTGTCCCGACCCACATGTTCCCAACTTGTGCACAGCGCTCCTTGCAGGTTGAGTGTGTCATATCAAGGTCTTTTGTTCCATCTTTGTTATAAAATCCAACAAAGGCCCGACATTTGAGTTAACTTTTCAATGCATCCAACTGCTTGCTTGCATACTTGGACACCTGGCTGCAAATCTTGTGAGACAAGCTACAACTTCATCTGACAATGCACGCTTACTTTGTGCCATCTAGTGGACTGAAAACTCAGATCGTTGAGTGGCTGATTAATCGCCTCTGTGTGTTTGTGTCCTGCAATTCAGTCCTCGCCTTGTTAGATCATGACAGAAAAACTGTCAAACCTTTCTATAATTTGCCCATATTCTAGCCAAAGCAAAGAAAGGTCAGACTTATATGCTTGTTCAAAGAACTGACAGAAATGGGGATTGCTGAGATAACGTTTGGGGTCGACACTAGAGCTCAAAATGTCAATATATGAGAATTTAGGTGGTCTAGTGGGGCTCCACAATATTAACCACTAATTTATTTTTCACTTTTTTCTTATCTCTTCTTCCTGTCCTCTAGTTCTCTTTAAGGGCCCCTCTACACAGCAAGGAGATTATTGAGCAATTGGGCCAAGTTTTGATGTCTGAGATCACATGGGAGATCATTGTGTGCTTTGGACTGAGTCAAAACTTTGAGGAGACTGTGGCGACTAAAGATCACTTAAGATCATTGATAGATCACAAATTGGCCAGATCTCTCAATAATTTCCACCCCTGTGTAAAGAGGGTATAAGACATACCAGGGTGAATCTTGCTTTTTCTGAACAGAAAATACACATTTGCTCCAATGAATATAGCATGCGGTAGGGCACTTTTACAACCAAAGGTGCATAAATTTCCACCATTCTCTCACTGAAAAGAATGGAACCAGTGGTTTCCATCTATCGAACACTATCGGCATGTGAAGGCAGAATTAATTATTTTACACAGAGCCTAAAGGGAACTGATATCACTGTCCCGAATCTCAATGTCAGATCTCTGAAAATTAGGAGTATTCAAAGTAAGTTTTTTGCTTCATTTCTGTACATTTGAGTGAGTCAAAAATGTGTAACAGTGAGGAATGGTATATTAATAATGTATGAATTTATTAATACATTATTAAATACATCAAGTTTAATAAGACATGGGGACGACTCTGAGCATCTGAGTCTTGGTCAATCTTCTAACTTTTGAGAGAATCCTAAATAATCCCTAATATGCTGTAAAACATCAATCCATTCATCTTCTACCGCTTTTCCTGAGGTCCGGGTCACGAAGGCAGCAGTTCAAGCAGAGAAGCCCAGACTTCCCTCTCCCCAGCCACCTGCTCCAGCTCTTCAGAGAGGATACCAAGGCGTTCCCAGATCAGCTGGAAGACAGTCTCTCCACTGAGTCCTGGGTCTGCCCCGGGGTCTCCTCCCAGTGGGATGTGCCCGAAACACCTCAAGTGGGAGGCGTCCAGGAGGCATCCTAATCAGATGCCCATACCACCTCAGCTGACTCCTTTCAATGTGGAGGAGCAGCGGTTCGACTCTGAGCCTCTCCCGGATGACTGAGCTCCTCACCCTATCTCTGAGGGTGAGTCCAGCAATCCTACGGAGAAAGCTCATTTCAGCTGCTTGTATCCGCGATTTTGTTCTTTCGGTCGTTACCCAAAGCTCGTGACCATAGGTGAAAGTAGGAACGTAGATTGACTGGTAAATCGACAGCTTTGCCTTAAAACTAAGCTCCCTCTTCACCACAACAGACCGGTGCAACGTCCGCATCACTACAGATGCTGCTCCGATCCGTCTGTCAATCTCTCGCTCCATTTTCCCCTCACTTGTGAATAAGACCCCAAGATACTTAAACTCCTCCACTTGGGGCAGGAACCTGTCCCCAACCCAGAGAGGACAATCCACCTTTTTCCGGCTGAGGACCATGGACTCAGACTTGGAGGTGCTGATTCTCATCCCAGCCGCTTCACACTCAGCGGCAAACCGTCCCAGCAAGAGCTGTAGGTCACTGCTGATTAAGCCAACAGGACAACATCATCTCCAAACAACAGAGATGAGATCCTGTGGTCACCAAGCATGACACCCTCCATTCCCTGGCTGCACCTAGAAATCCTGTCCATAAAAATTATGAACAGAATCGGTGACCAAGGACAGCCCTGGCAGAGTCCAACTCTCACTGGGAATGAGTCCCACCGAGTGTTGGCAATACGAACCAAACTCTCACAACAGTCGTACAGAGACTGAATAGCTCGTAACAACAAGCCCGATACCCCATACTCCCGAAGCACCCTCCACAAAAAACCATGAGGGACGTGGTCAAATGCCTTCTCCAAGTCCACAAAACACATGTAAACTGGTTAGGCAAACTCCCACGAACCCTTGAGAATTCTCGAGAGGGTAAATAGCTGGTCCGATGTGCCACGGCCAGGACAAAAACCACATTGCTCCTCCTGAATCCGAGGTTCGACCAACGGCCGGACTCTCCTCTCCAGTACCTTGGCATAAACCTTCCCAGGGAGGCTGAGGAGTGTGATCCCTCTAAAGTTGGAGCACACCCTCCGGTCCTCTTTTTTGAAGAGAGGAACCACCACCCCGGTTTGCCATGCCAAAGGCACTGCCCCCGACCTCCATGCAATGTTGCAGAGGCGTGTCAACCATGACAGCCCAACAATATCCAGGGCCTTGAGGTACTCAGGGCGAATCTCGTCCACCCCCGGGGCCCGGCCACCAAGGAGATTTTTAACCACCTTGACGGTTAAAAATCGTTGTAAAACAAGCGGTCAAAAAACTGACAATCCTACACCACTGCAGCTAGAGGAATAAAAGGGATTTTAAAACCTAACAACACTTTTTTATAGATGCAGGTTGAGAAAGTGCAGTGCTGATTTGTGTTTTTCTTTTTTTTTTTTAAACTACAAAGGCATGGGCCATTGCTGTTGGGATTGTTACATGAGCATCGGAGACAGAATTGCATTTTCACCTCAGATAATTGTGGTCAACATGGGTTCCTGACCACCTTTGGAGGTGGTTTCGGATATAATCCATCCAAGTTGCATTTTAATTATATTTACATTGCATTTTACAATGTCTGATAGCTGTCCAATCACAGAAAAAGCTTTTTAATTCAAGGTGTAAATGGGGTCTCTCTCATGACCGACTGATTAGATTAGATTAGATTAGATTCAACTTTATTGTCATTACACATGTATGAATACAAGGTAACGAAACACAGTTTAGCATCCAATCAGAAGTGCAAAGGACAGCAGTGCAGTATATACGGTAATTAACAGTATGTGCAATTTAAGCAAATATATGCAAATATATGCAGCAGTGCAGAAAGTTAAAAGTACTGTTATGTGCAAATAATGTGCAATAAGTTAGATGTAGTTATGTAGTTATGCAGTTATGTACAGGTGAGGATGGTAAAAGATGATTGTAAGAGAGTCAGCGGGGAACTAAGTTTAATAACGTGACAGCTGTTGGAAAGAAACTGTTCCTAAACCTGCTGGTTCTAGTCCGAAGGCTTCTGAAACGTCTTCTGGAGGGGAGAAGCTGGAACAGTCCATGAGCAGGATGGTTGGAGTCCCTAAGAATGCTGCGTGCCCGGCGCAGACATCTTTTCCTGTAGACGTCCTCTATAGCTGGAAGTGGAGTCCCTGTGATGCGTTGGGCGGTTTTCACCACCCGCTGCAGCGCCTTGCGGTCAGCTACAGAGCAGCTCCCATACCAGAGTGTGATACAGTTGGTCAGGGTGCTCTCTATCACGCAGCGGTAGAAGTTGCCCAGGATGTCAGCTGACAGATGGTTCTTCTTCAATGTCCTCAAGAAGAAGAGGCGCTGATGGGCCTTCTTGATCAGGCTGGTGGTGTTAACTGACCAGGACAGGTCCTCCGAGATGTGGGTCCCCAGGAATTTGAAGCAGGGGACACGTTCAACAGCTATGCCATTGATATGGATGGGGTCATGTGTCTCTTCCCTCTCCTTCCTGTAGTCCACTATGAGCTCCTTGGTTTTGCTGGTGTTAAGGAGCAGGTTATTGTCAGCGCACCAAGTAGTCAAGTGCTCAACCTCTGCCCTGTAATCTGACTCGTCGTTGTCCCTGATGAGTCCAATCACCGAATACGAATGAATTAAACTTGATTGCCCCCATGTTTAATTAAGTTTAATGTTAATAAATTAAATTTGATTGTCCCCAGGCAGCTCAGTGGTGCAGTGGTTAGTAGCTGTGGCAGCACAGCAAGAAGGTCATGGGTTTGATCCCACCCTGTGACCCTCGATAAGCCTTGTGTGGAGTTTGCATGTTCTCCCCGTGTCTGTGTGGGTTTCTCCGGGCACTCCGGTTTCCTCCCACAGGCCAAAAGACATGCAGGTTAGGTGAACTGCCATCAACTGGGGATTCTAAATTGTCCTTGGGTATGAATGTGAGAGTGAATGGTTGTCTGTCTCTCTGTGTTGGCCCTGCGATGGACTGGCGAGCTGTCCAGGGTGCACCCTGCCTCTCGCCCAAGATTCTGGGATAAGCTCCAGTCTCCCCCGCGACCCGAAAAGGATTAAGCAGTTGAAGATGACTGAATGAATGATCGCACCCTTATTGTGGTGGAGGGATTTGCATGCCCTAATGATCCCAGAAGCTATGTTGTCGGGGCAACTTGTCCCTGGTAAGGTCTTCCAGGCACAAGTGAAGGGTCAGACTAAGGGTGGTCCAGTGGATCCTTATGAAAACAATTACAGCAATGACCCTGTGTGCCCAAAGGAGCCACATGGGTCCACCCTGTAGTGGGTCACCACCTGCAGGAAGGATCATGGGGATCATGGTGTTATGTGAACCAGGCAGCACTCTGGGCTACTTTGAACTGTTGCCCCCCACGACCCCCTGATAAGTAGTAGAAGATGGATGGAAACTTGATTGCTTTACTTCCCCTTGATTAATGTGCTGATTCATGTCAAGTCATACATTGAGGGGATAAGGGGGAGGAGAAGGACCTGTACTTTTACAGCACTTTTCTAGTCACAGAGACCATTCAAAGCTCTTAACTAGTAAATACACTAACCTTCTATTTTAAGGGCCTATCAGAGACAGATACCTAGGGACAGTTTAGTCACCAATTAATCTCACATGCATGCCTTTCGATTGGGGGATTAAACCGGAGTGTCATGTTCTTGAGGCACGGGTTAGAGCTGTGCCCAGCTTTTCTGGAGTTGTGGAACTGCTGGAGGATTCTCCCTCACTTCATCCCAAGCAGAAGAAACTTTCATGGGGACGGCGGGCTCGCCACTTCCACCACCAGCCCTCACCACCACCCTCAACCCAGACAGCGCTCGAGGCTCTCAAGGAGAGAGAGCCAGACCTCGGAGCAGCAGCTGACTCCATCATTTCTCAGGAACTCAGGCAAGTGAACTCTTGTATTTCATTAGTAAAGAATGAATCTTCTTGCCTGATTCTTGGAGAGAGAACCCAGTGTTTACAGTCCGCTGGGTCCTCTCCATCTGCCGTTACTGAGTGTCTTTCACCTGCTACCTCCATGTCTCCTTTATGTGCTCCTGAGTGTCCACCGGATCCTGACCTGAGCCACCGGATGATGGAGGAGCCAGTGGCTCTGGAGGACTCTAACCCAGCACCAACACGGAGCCAAACCCAAGCTGCCACGCCGGATGAGCCACCAGCGTGGTCCACTCCAGCTGGGAAGACTGAGACTGCATATTCCACCACGCCTGCTGTGGAGGCTACAGCAGAGTCACCACTCAACCTCCAGAGGACTGAGCCCGGAACATCGTTGTCAGGATCAACAGAGTCCTGGATGGTGGTGGAGCTCGAGTTCAGGCAAGTGCCCTCTTCTGTTCCTTTTGTTTCTATCTGGGAGAGGTCTAGTCTGGCTCATGGGGAGGAGAGCCAAGTGCAGCCATCGGCTGCACCTGAGCTCACCTCGACGAGCTCCGCCGCTGCCAGCAACCCTGACCCTGACCCTGTTTCTCTACTTGTTTTTCCTGAGCCTTCTCCCAGGGATGTTGGGAAGATCCAGCTGGGCCTAAAGTCTCCGTGGGTCCAGGCTCTCCACCTGAGGTCATTGTGGGTCCAGCTCCTCTCGCTGGGATCGACGTGGACAATCCTTCCGCTGCAGCAGACATTTTACACCAGGAGATCAGGCAAGTGTCAGTTTTTTCCTCTTCTAATCATGATGTCATGCCTTGCCTGACTCCCGGTGATGAGGCTGAGGGTGTGCAGTCCCCTGAGTCCTCACTACCTGCTGCAGCCACCATTGTCTCACCAGTTTCCATCGTGTCTCCTCTTGGTTTTCCTGAGTGTCCGCCAACTCCAAAGCTAAGCCGCCGGACGACAGAGGAACCCTATGGCCCTGGAAAATCTCACCCCAGTGCCAGCGGTGAGCGAGGCCCCAGCTGCCACGCCGGGAGTGCCATGATCGTGGTTCATGTTGTCTGGGGTAACTAAGACTGCGAGTTCCATCCTGCCTACTGCGGGTGCCACCACAGCAGAGTCGGCAATCAAGCCGGGCCTCCAGAGGGCCGAGCCACAGGAGACATCACCACCCGGATCATCAGAGTTCTGGACAGCGGAGGAGCTCGAGCTCAGGCAAGTGCTCTCCTTTGTCTACCCAGTGTCAGTTTTAGAGCAATCTTGTCTGGCTCATAGTGAGGAGGGCCAGGTGCAGCCGCTCGCTGCATCAGAGCTCGCCGTGCCGGGCTCTGCCACTGCCGGTGACCCTGATCCCTCTTCTATGTGTATGTCTCAGCTTTCTTCCAAGGCCATCGGAGACAACTCTACACCGTCAGAGGCTTCCGAAGATCCAGGTTTGCCACTGGAGGTCGCCGTGGGTACGGCTGTGCTCCAGCCCGGGGCCACCCAGGGTCCGGCGTTGCTCCCATCCGGAGCCACCGAGGGTGCAGCCTTTGCTCCCGTCCGGAGCCACTGAGGGTGTGCCCCAAAAGGTGTCTCTTAAAAGACCGTCTAACGGACTGCCTCCTTTGTTTTGTTGGTTTTGGGGCAAGGGTAGGCCTCCCGACGTGTCCCAGCACAGATGCCGGTGGCCTTGGGACTTAGGAAGACCGCCGCAACTGCCCTTGCTGCTTTGTTGGTGCTGGGCATGGGGAGGCCACCCGAAGCATTCCAGCACACATACCAGTGGCCATGAGACTTGGGAAGACCACCCAAACTGTTTCGTCCACTCCATCGAGCTTAGAGTCCCGTCTTGCCACCTACAGGACTGAGTGTACTCTTGAGTGTTTTCTTTTGGTCTTCTTTTTTGTTTCAGTTTTGAACCCTCCGTTCCTGGGTTCCCCCTCCTTTCCCCCCAGGGTGGGTCATTTGTTTGTGTGTGGGAGGTTTTGTTTTTCTTGTGATGTTACCCTGGGGTGTCTGGTATCCACCCCTTGAGGGTGGGGCTCTGTCATGTTCCTGAGGCATGGGTTAGAGCTGTACCCAGCTTTTCTGCCCAGTGAATATGTTGTGGGTTATTTTTCTGTTATTTTTTAGTTTATTATGTTGTCTTGTATTTTGCGGTATCATATTTTCTTTTTCCGGTTGTTTATTTTGGCAGCACAGTGCAGCTTCCAGTTGCCTATCCCTTTGGGGCTGCACAGCTGCTGCCTATTGACCACTCATTTGCTACACCTGTCTGTAATTATGTATGGGTATTTTAGAGACATGACGACTCCTGTTCGTCGCAGTGTCCTACTCCTCTCTTCCTGTTGTTCCAGCCGTGACCCATCTTCACGGTTTTGGCTTTGCTGTGGAGGTAAGTTTGTGTGCTTCGTCTTTGTGTCTTTTTTCTCCACTTTTCTCCTACTCCAGCGTTTCCTGTTGGCACCTCTGGCATTGAGTCCAACTTGCCTCCAGCATTTATTATATTCCATTTCACTGTGCAGCCAGTGTGTGTAGTCCTACGTGCTCGCCAGTCTTGTATGTTGGCGCACCTTATGTCTATTCCATATTTTTCTACATGCTCAACCAGTTAGTTTGTGAGCAGTGGTATTATTCTCTGTGTGCTCAACCACTTCATTTGGGAGCGTTTGTATTATCTTTAGTTTGCTCATCAGTTTACTTGGGAGTGTTTTCTGTGTTTGTCTTTAAGTTAATAAACATGCAAAACCTACAGTGTGCGTTTGGTGTCCCATTCCTCGCCTGTTAAACAGGCAGTTCATGATACAGAGCCCCTGCAGTAAACCCACACAGCACAGGGAGAACATGCAAACTCCATCCAGAAAGGTTCCCACCCCAGAAATTTGCACCTGAAATCTAACTGTGAGCCAGTACTAACCACTGCATCATCAAGCCAAAACAGTTGCAACCAATTACTATGAATGAGGTTGCAGCATATAATATTGGACTTTTCTTTGGGTATTTTCACACCTGAAAGTCCGCATCAAGGTCTCAACCAAGGTTCATATTTTTGTTACATTGTTTGGTCCAGTTAAGTTTGGTTTCACAGTGCTTCTTTTCTTAGTGAACTAAACAACTGTACGTGACCGCATCTATATTTTGTTGTCATGGCGACATTTGTGTTTTTAGCACAAACTGGTAGTTAGCAAACATGCTACTCACCCTCCCAGGTGTTTTCTGCAGCTCTGGACACGTCGGTGACCGCACTTTATCTATCAATCAATCAAGGCTTTATTTATATAGCACTTTTCATACAAAAAGATGCAGCACAAAGTGCTTCACACATTGAAATAAAACACAATTTACCCCCTCCTCCACACACATAAACACACACAAAGAAACTTTCATCAGTGTAAAACTTATGGCTTAAGGCTTATGGTTGGGCACTGAGGATTCACTAGGGAGCCTTCACCAGCAGGGAAAGTGCCAGGTCCATGGCTACAGGAACACCATCTCCAAGACCGCCCAAGTCTAACCCAAGGGGTCGGGCAAACCAAGGCAATCACAGGCCAGCGCCCCGCAGCCAAAAAACAGGCACAGCCCCCCAATGAAGAGCCCCCCATGAGGAAACGTCAGCGCTTGGATAGGGTGATAAAAAGTCACTGATAAATAATAAGATGGTTTGCTGATAAAACAACTAGGCTGTTAAGATGACTAGAAGAATAAAACAACACCCAAATACAGTCAAACAGACATATCAGTCCCTCCAGGATTTCGCGGGATGTTTTTGTTGTTTATGATTGTTGCAGCCCAAAAAGCCTGAATTCGCGGGAGCTTTTTTAAAAAGTTGCGATAAAAGTTGCAATGTTTTTAGAGTATTTTTTGCACTAAAAGCTGTGGGAAGAATTACAGATTTTAAAGCAGATGTTTTTTTTCCAGTTTACTGCAGTGATATTCTATATACAGTGGGGTAAAAAAGTATTTAGTCAGCCACTAATTGTGCAAGTTCTCCCACTTAAAAGATGAGAGAGGTCTCCAATTTTCATCATAGGTATACCTCAACTATGAGAGACAAAATAAGAAGAAAAAAAAAATCCAGAAAATCACATTGAAGGATTTTTAATGAATTAATTGGTAAATTCCTCAGTAAAATAAGTATTTGGTCAATAACAAAAGTTCATCTCAATACTTTGTTATATACCCTTTGTTGGCAATGACAGAGGTCAAACTTTTTCTATAAGTTTTCACAAGGTTTTCACACACTGTTGCTGGTATTTTGGCCCATTCCTCCATGCAGATCTCCTCTAGAGCAATGATGTTTTGGGGCTGTTGCCGGGCAACACAGACTTTCAACTCCCTCCAAAGATTTTCTATGGGGTTGAGATCTGGAGACTGGCTAGGCCACTCCAGGACCTTGAAATGCTTCTTACGAAGCCACTCCTTCGTTGCCCGGGCGGTGTGTTTGGGATCATTGTCATGCTGAAAGACCCAGCCATGTTTCATCTTCAATGCCCTTGCTGGTGGAAGGAGGTTTTCACTCAAAATCTCACGATACATGGCCCCATTCATTCTTTCCTTTACATGGATCAGTCATCCTGGTGCCTTTGCAGAAAAACAGCCCCAAAGTATGATGTTTCCACTCCCATGCTTCACAGTAGGTATGGTGTTCTTTCTCCTCCAAACACGACAAGTTGAGTTTTTACCAAAAAGTTCTATTTTGGTTTCATCTGACCATATGACATTCTCCCAATCCTCTTCTGGATCATCCAAATGCTCTCTAGCAAACTTCAGACGGGCCTGGACATGTACTGGCTTAAGCAGGGGGACACGTCTGGCACTGCAGGATTTGAGTCCCTGGTGGCGTAGTGTGTTTCTGATGTAGCCTTTGTTACTCTGATCCCAGCTCTCTGCAGGTCATTCACTAGGTCCCCCCATGTGGTTCTGGGATTTTTGCTCACCGTTCTCGTGATAATTTTGACCCCACAGGGTGAGATCTTGCGTGAAGCCCCAGATTGAGGGAGATTATCAGTGGTCTTGTATGTCTTCCATTTTCTAATAATTGTTCCCACAGTTGATTTCTTCACACCAAGCTGCTTACCTATTGCAGATTCAGTCTTCCCAGCCTGGTGCAGGTCTACAATTTTGTTTCTGGTGTCCTTTGACAGCTCTTTGGTCTTGGCCATAGTGGAGTTTGGAGTCTGACTGTTTGAGGTTGTGGATAGGTGTCTTTTATACTGATAACGAGTTCAAACAGGTGCCATTAATACAGGTAACGAGTGGAGGACAGAGGAGCCTCTTAAAGAAGAAGTTACAGGTCTGTGAGAGCCAGAAATCTTGCTTGTCTGTAGGTGACCAAATACTTATTTTACTGAGGAATTTACCAATTAATTCATTAAAAATACTTCAATGTGATTTTCTGGATTTTTTTTTCTTATTTTGTCTCTCATAGTTGAGGTATACCTATGATGAAAATTGGAGACCTCTCTCATCTTTTAAGTGGGAGAACTTGCACAATTGGTGGCTAACTAAATACTTTTTTGCCCCACTGTAACAATACAAGAAAAGCACAGGATTGTTAAAAATTTCCTATTACAGTGATTTGTAAATTATTTATTTTATTTGTTTATTTGTCAGGGACAGTGCAATAAACAGACAAAAAAGAAAATCTGATGTGTTGCACAGAGAGTGTATAGCATTAAGCTAGTTTGCAACTCTTGTCCCTGGATGGGCTTTAGAGAAAAGAAACAGAGAAAACGAGAAAAAGATGAAGAAAAAACAAAATGAAAACAGTATAAACATTATCCACATACATCAATGCAAACAAAATTATAAATACACAATATAAAAACCTGATTCACATTTGCCTGTTACAGTAAAATGCCTGTTACACATTTGCCTTCCCTTCTTCACTCACACCCTGCAGACAATCATTTCATACATGGGTACATTCTTGTTTACTTTTCAGCCAGTTTTTAACCTTTGTAGTAAATGTTTTAAAATCCGTTATTATTTTGATTTCATTTGGCATTGTGTTCCAGATATGACTGCCTTTTATAGAAAAAGCTGTTTGTCCAAATGTGGTTCTGCGGTGGGATATTTTACAGTTATTGTTAACAGAACTCCTGGTGGCTCTGCTGCTGTCCTGTCTTTGGATGAATCCAACAAGTGGCTCTGGTGCTGATTTATGGAAGCATTTAAAAATTAATTTCAGAAAACAATGGTCAATGAAACTCTCAAAACTCAGTAGATTATATTTTTTTAGAATATAACAATGATGCCACCTAATGGGCTTTTTATCCAGAATTTTTAGAGTTTGATTATATAATGAACCTACTGTATATGTTTTATTGTAGAAGGAGCTGCTTGAGTCCAAACTGTCAGACAGTATGATATATGCGAAAAAACCATAGAATGCATATACAGTATGGCTGCTTGGTGTGGTATGTAATGTCTAATTAATTTAAAGCAATTCAATTTTTTTTTTACTGTTTTAGAAATCTTCTTTATGTGAAGATTAAAAACTTAAATTAGATTAAACTTCTGTTATACAGAAAAACCCTAACAGCAAACACAGGCTTTAACACAATATCCATTACAGCAGCTAAATTGCATTGAATGCATTTTAAAGAGTAGAGATTTGGAAATTATTAACAGCACCTTCATTTGAAAACTCCCTACGGTCCCCAACCACTCGGTACCAAGCGGAGATGGAAGAATAAATAATTTATTCTGTTAGTCTGTATTGTCTATTGGAGTCTGTGTTTTTCTGAAAAAAAAAAATTACAGAGAATATTCTCTCTTTCCATGCCTACCTGTCTTTCCGCTGCACGTTGGTCTTAACACACACACACACACACACACACACATCTTTTCAGACACACAGCTTTCATTTAAGGCGGGACGGCGGAGGGGTGGTGCGTTTGTCTGTCCAGACTGGAGATTCACAGCTTTAAAGCTCATTGACAAGATGTAGTAATGATTTTACCTGTAAAGATGTATAAAATGTTCAAACACTGGCTGTAGTGTTAGACTTGCTCGTTTAATTTGTGGTTTTATGGCATTTGTCCTCATGCACGCTCCAGTGACGGGGTGCTTTTGGGCCAGGGAGATGTTTTTCAACACAAACCCAGCGCTTCGTACATGTGGTCAGGATGGAGATATGGCTAGACGTCCACCGGCAGGCTGGGGGAGATGGAGGAAGAGACGGCGTTGGAAACCTTGCAGGTGAGGTTTTTTTAGTCACACACACTCTGTTTTTGCCATTTTGTTCAATTAATACTGTAAATGCGGAAGTGAATGCGGTGCAGTGATGCATTTGGTTGGTTAGACTGAGTGTTTGAGCACCAGTCAGACAAATTTGACTGGTGAAGTTGGCGGAAGTTCACGAGGATTGGCCAAAATTGCGGGAAAGTTGCTGTGATTGGACAAAGTTGCCAGGTCGCACAATAGTTGCGCTGATTAGCTGATTTTGCGTGAATTGACGTGATCGCAACATCGCGAAACCCTGGAGGGACTGATATATTCATAAGTATTAATAATTTGCAGTAAGATAAGTAATTGTGACATAAACTAGATTTAAAATCAGAAATTAAAAGAATTAAAATAGGAAACTAATCAAAAGCAAGGTTAAAATAGTAGGTCTTGAGCCTGCTTTTAAAAACATGAACATTTTGCCCTGATGTTCTCCAGCAGCATGTTCCACAGACGTAGGCCATAGTAACTAAAAGCCACTTCGCCATGGGAGGATGTTCTGACAGTAGGGATAATTAAAAAGCCAGTGCCGGAGGACCTCAGGGGCCGTGGTGGCGCATATGCAAAAAGCAATTTTGATAAATAAGAAGGCCTAAGACCATACAGACATTTATAAACCAGAAAAGGAACCTTAAAAATCGATCCTGAAAGACATGGGGAGCCAATGCAGTGCTTTTAAAACCAGTGTGACATAAGCCTGCCGTCTGGTCCTCGTCAGAACATGTGCAGCTGAATTCTGTAATAACTGCATTTGAAACTGTCTTTTTGGGAAGACCACAGAGGTAATAATAACACAGGGTTACAAAAATATTTTTTTTGTAAGCTGTCTGTGTTTTTTCAACTGATTTAAGACAATTTTGCGCCTCTGAATCCGAAAATGACATCTGTTTCTCTCGATCAGGTCAAAAAAAAAATCTGATCTTCTGACTAAATCGATTACACTTTTGTGACATTATCGCTTGGTTTTTGTTAATATTTCTCATCTGAAATAGATTTTTAAGAGAAAAAATCATTTTCTAACACAATTTATTGATTAAATGTTACAAACTTCGATTACTGTGAAACTAATAGTAGACAGTGATAAAAGTAATACATGTAAATTGAATGTTATGTCATCATTATTCAAAATTCAGAGTTTCAACTTCCGTTTATTCAAACCTCTAGAATGCTCAGCGACAGGGATGTCTCTCTTCAGAGTCCAACAGTAATCAGCCATCATGACAATGTCATAAATTGTCATGACATGATATCATGACAATTTATGACATCATGTCATAAATTGGCGCATGCAAACTCTTCAGAGTTCGAGAAATTTCAAGAAATAAAAAAGAATTTTGCATCATATAAAGTGAAAATACTCATACATGTAAACAAAAACGTAAAAAAACATGTGGCCATACTTCAAAAAGTTGACCCGATTGAAAAAAACCCAATGATTTTTGGATTCAGCACATCAAAATTGTCCTAAATCAACTAAAAAAATCTTAGACAATAAATTTGGCGTTGACCAATCGATAGAAAAATTCCATATTATCTACATTATTATTGATATTAATAATGTATTATTATATTTGAGAAGTATCATACCTTTCATATGCCATGTTTAATGTTTATATGTGCATTCCGTATAGGATAAGTTTATATATTCTTGGCCTGTTTCTGTGAGCAATTTCAGAGAGTTCAGACTGAGGACCAGTACAGGGTTAGTACATGCGTAAGGAATGATCTAAGCCATTTATTATAATCTCTTTGACATGTCCTGTTTCGGGTCACAGGAATGCACAGGAACTCCTCATCTTATAGATTAGTGTTTTATGGACGTTCTGTTAGATTTACATTCTTGTCACCAGAGTGTCTGTGACGTCCGCCTGGATAAGCTCAGTTATCAGGACTTTCTGTCTGTCCCTCTCCTTTCCTCCTCTTATCCCATCCTCCCCCTGCTTTCTCCTACCTATATCTATCAGACTTAGAAGAATGGATCCTTTAGGGATTCTAAGCATGTCTGAATGCCATGCTTTGTAATTTCTCCCCCAAAGTGGCCACTGGGGTGACTCCTTATATTGTTGTAATAAATGTACATAAATTCAATTTTCCGCCTGATTTTTGACTTTGAATAATTTAAGCTCAAAATTATTCTAACACCAGTGTAATCAATATAAGTAGTAAAAACATGCATCAGTATCTCCGTGTTTGCTCGAGAAAGAAATGAGCAGACTCTGGCTATGTTCTTTAGATGGTAAAATCCTGTTTGTGTTATATTTTTAATGTGTGGAGTAAAACCAAGCTTAGTCTAAAATGACGCCCAAATTCTTCATATATTGGGACAGGGTAAAGGACAGTCTATGTAATTTTGATGAAATTTTCTCTCTCTGAGCTTCAGGACCAATGAGTAAAACTTCAGTTTTGCCCTGGTTGAGCTGAAGAAAGTTTGCTGCTATCCATGACTTGTCTAAAATACATTTAAAAAGGGTGTTAATTGGTTCCATGTCATCAGAAGACACAGCGATATACACTTGGGTGTCGTCAACATAACTATGGTAATTAACGCCATGTCTCCTGATAACATCCCCCAGGGGCAGCATGTACAGGTTAAAAAGTACTGGACCTAAAATTAAACCTTTGAGTTGAAAGAGGGGAAGACTCCACCATATTAAGATTCAAACTAGTTTCTTGAGGCTAGAATATTATCCCGGTCTTCATTAAACCACATTTGTCCGTCTCATCAGCCGTTATGATTTACATGTTCCATTGCTTGACCATATTTTTTTCAGTAACTATTTTGCATGGTCTCCAAAAAAAATATCTGGAAGTTTCTGCAGTTTTATGATTTTTTTCAAGTGACTATTTATGCCACTTATGGCCATATGAGTGCTACCACGGCTCACTTTCCTTCTGATCTGCTGCCTTCCAGACTTCCTGTGTTTGGTCCAAAAGTCCAAACCTTTCTAAACAAACCAGGCCAAGGTTCAGTTTGACCTGGACCGAGACCACCTCTTTTTTCGGATCAAAGTTTGTCTCTTTCATCCAGACCGTGGTTCGGGGGAGGTTTCACACCTAAAAGTTTTAGTCCAAATCAAGTCTGCACCAAACAGACCTTGACCTGAAAGTAACTCTATACAGGGTTTTTCAATGGTTACATAGACCACTTTTAACTAAATACAGATTTGTGTCCCACCTGTTAACAGTTGGGGATGTGAAAATATTCATCAATGCTTTTAACTGGGACATACTTTGTTTGTGCATGTAAGTAGAGGAGGAAACATACAGTGATACTTTTGTTTGCCTATAAACAACAAGGGTTTATCTGCTCAGGTAAATCATAATGCATGGATTAGCACACTGGTTGTTTAAATAAAATGGGAGGATTTGGATGACTGACTTCCGGGTCCAGGGATTTAAAGACGAGAATACATATTCTATTCTAATTAGGTTGTAAAAAACTGTCACAGTGATCACTGAATCAGTTCAAACATGGAAGTTTAAAAGTCTGCCATGTCAAAGAGTTGTCTAAGATTACCGACCTGGAGCTTGTAAAACGACTCCTACCATTGTTAAACCTGAGAAATGAGCAGAGGATAAGGTTTTATAGTTCAGATGTGGGGGCAACAATTTTAAACAATGCTGCAGTGTGGAGCTGTCAACAGGAAGATAAAAGGCTGGCGATAGTGCAGTTCAGACTTATCTTGTATTGTTCCAACAGATACTGCACAGATTCATTTACTCACAATGCAGCTTTTACCATTCACAGGTACGTAATACCATTTGTAGTCATTTTTTTTATATATCTAACAGCATCGTTAAATATATGTGACTTATCCCCATTTAAGCTCTTCTTTGAATATTTTTTTGTATACTTTATTAATCCCAGAGGGAAATTACAGGGCATCCACTTGGATGGATGAGGCAGCCACTATGCAGCGCCAATCCCTTCACCATTCACACCTAGGGCCATTTAAAGTCTCCAGTCAGCCTAACTTGCATGTTTTGGGCTTGTGGGAGAAAACCGGAGTACCCAGGGTAAACCCACGCAGACACGGGGAGAACATGCAAACTCCACACAGAACGGTCACCGATGGTCTGGGGGTGGGATTGAACCCACGATGGTCAGGGGTGGAATCAATCCCATGACCTTCTTACTGTGCTGCCACAGTGCTAACCATTGCGCCACCGAGCTGCCCCATATATGCATTGTATATGTATAATTGTCCAATGACTGATATTTAACAGGTACAGCAAACTAATATTAAGGCTTTTAAATGTTGAAATAAACTTAATATAGAAATACATGACCATCTGGGTTAAGAATCTTTACCAAAGCTGATGGAATTTTCTGGTCTCTAAAGGTACTCTAGAGTTAATTTTCTCATTTAGTACTTTTCATTTCCTCTGGTGAGAGCACAGTAATAGCACTCAAGTGCACACCAAAGCAACCATACCAAGTACACAAATTTTATGGATTTTCCTAAATTAAGACAATTTCAAATGTAGTAAACTATTAGAGTGACATCTAATCTCTTGTCAACATTTTGTACAAGACTTCAAAGAAGAGAAAGGCTATTATACATTTCACTGCCCAAAAGTGATTCCAACCAAAAAATTTGACCAGAAGATATCACAGACAATATATATTCTTACTGGAATTACAGTAAATCAAAGGCAACATTACTATTTTCCTGTAGAGGGAAGAAGTGGCTTTGTTTTCAAATCTCACAGGCCTCACAGCTCCCTCCCCTGACCTTGGAAGCACAATCCAGGAACATGCATACCTATTCAGTTGGTTCTCAGAAGAAATGGGAGTTAAGAAATGAACCCCAGACAAAACAGATACAGAAAACTTTATTAACCCCCAAGGGGCAATTCAGTTTCTGCAGCCCACCAACCACTACACACATTCACACAGTACGTATGGATATCAAAGAAGCACCCTTTGACCACTGGGAACAAAATAGTCCTGAATGTGAAAGCATTCAAGATATATTACAGAGCAGAAATGGGCAAGAAAATATATAGAAACGGTGCAAGAATAAATAAGTCTAGTGAAAATACAAAGCTAAAACCAGATTTTTTAAAGGCTAAAAGCATCCAAAGAGTCAATAAAAGCAACATTAAGAATAATATCTAAAAAAAAAAAAATGCAATCATAAAAAAGTTAAATACAAGAATAAATAGAACAAATATCCAGCTCAATAGACGTACTGCACATAAACAGTAACATTCTGCTAATGGTCTGTAGAAAGACTACTGAACCAGAGTGGTGGCCTAGAGGTACAGGATCTGCCCTACAACTGGGTGGTCAGGGGTTCAAGTCCTGGCCGGGTCATACCAAAGACTATATAAAAATGGTACTTCCTGTCTTCTAGCTTGGTGCTCAGCAAAAATAGAATGGAAGACAGAAAGTTGGTTACCCAGCCACAGCCAGTGTACTCCCTGTTCCGGTCCCAAGCCCAGATAAATGGGCAGGGTTGTGTCAGGAAGGGGCATCCAGTGTCCATCCATCTTCTTCCGCTTAATCCTTTTCGGGTCGCGGGGGTGCTGGAGCCTATCCCAGCATCTTTGGGCGAGAGGCAGGGTACACCCTGGACAGATCGCCAGTCCATCGCAGGGCCAACACAGAGAGACAGACAACCATTCACTCTCACAGTCATACCTAAGGACAATTTAGTGTGTAAAAAAAAAAAAAAAAAAAATCCTTGCCAAATCAACATGCGGATCATCATGATATAAGGTGATTATGCGCTGTGGTGACCCCGAAAGGGAGCAGCTGAAAGACAAAAAAAAAGGTCTGCAGAAAGACTACTCTACATTCATCGGTTTAACAGCAGAAGGAACAAAAGTCTTAGTACAACAGTTAGTCTTCCTGGGAGACTGCAGGTGCCGTCAATAAGAACTCACTGTTAAGGACATGAGCTAGTGGTAAAAACGGTGGAAACTGTAGTGGGTCATATGCCCTGGAAATCAAACAAAGTTAGCATTACAAGTAGTTTGCACAATAATAAGCTACCACAAAAAAACAAAACAAAACAAAAAAAACCCAAGAGTGCAAGAGGTGGGGCACACCCTGGACAGATCACCAGTTCTTCACAGGGGAAACGCAGAGAACCATTCACTCTCATACCTAAGAACAATTTAAAATCCCCATTTGGTGCCAATTAACCTAACGTGCATGTCTTTGGAATACCCTACAAAAACAGACACGGGGAGAACATGCAAATGCCACATAAAAGGTCATCACTGGCCAGCTCTTGGGTTCAACTCTACAACCTTCCTGCAGTGAGGTGACAGCATTAACCACTGCTCCAGTGAGCTGCCAAGAGTGAAACAATGAGAGCATAACTCCTTCAGCAAGCATTCTGAGACCACTGTGATGGACCACAGCCTGGTATTTTACACCAAAACTGACCCACAGTCTCTGTTCATCAGTTCATATAATAAATAAGTAAATGCAGAATTTGTATGCTCATCCTTTGAGTTCATGATTAAGGCTGCGTATCCACCAAATGCGTTTTTTGTCACCCGACTGCCCTGAGCATTTTTATTTATTTTTTTTTTTTTAAAACAGCGTTTGTGCACGGCGCTCTGGGGAAAAAAAAAGTCTGTGCCCTGTATCCCAGCAACAGCTTGTCACTCTCAGCTCTTCGGCATTTCCTATGGTCAGACTTTCCACTGATTTTTTAAATAGTCTCTAAATAACAATGGACAGGAAACGTATTCTAGCAGCTCTGGATGTAAAATATGATGACACTGAAAGCAGGAGTCTGAGTACAGACTAGTACCGGCGTCCTATGTCCCGCCCACACAGCAGTTCTGATTGGCTGCTTAAGGTCTGACATTGACGAGCTCAGCTGCAGTCTGTGAAAAGTTGAACTTTTTTCAGCTCTGAGCGCCGCAACAAAAAACAACCACCGCCGAGAGTGTTTCTGCGCCACGGGTGCGCAGCGCTGTAAATGCTGGACTACATAGAGAATGAATGGTAAATAGTTGTCCAGAGCAGAAAAAAAAACGCGTTTGGTGGGCACGCAGCCTACAACTGAAAATATGAATGAACTCTAATGGGAAAGCCTAGCGCAACCACCAGTAAACCCAGGCACAGTTTATTTCCACATCAGCTGTACTCACGAAGTATGTGTGTACATTTCTCTTACATGAGCAGGCATGTCCATTGATTGACAGGCCAACTGACAAATTGCACGAAGCGGTACATCTCAGAGTAAGTGACTGATTTCTCAAAATCTTGCCATACCCAAGACCATTAATTTTCAGGGTTTTTGTAGGTGCTGATTTGGAGGAAAAAGGTCTACAGGACTACCAATATTTTATGAGAAGATTAAAAAAAAAAAAAAAAAAAAATCAAAATTTTTAGAGATGCTACCTGTACGACAGGAAATAACTCACATAACTGATTTTCACTATTGTCTACTTCCAGACGGGCATGCCCGAAACACCTCATCTCGGAGGGATCCAGTAACTATATCAAATGATTCCTTTCAAAATGAATTCTCAGTGACTCTATCCTGAGCTGTACTTGAGTCATCTATGGATCATCATCATCATCATCATAGCAGTCTGTCGTAAGCGACAATGACTGTTTCATTTAGGTCTGATCAGATTCCTCCACGCAGCTCTGTCCCTAGCCTTCTGCTGCCAAGAGCTCCTGTCTATATCCAACTTCTTCAAGTTTCTTTTTACAGTGTATTTAAATCTGAGCCTTGGTCTACCCTGATTGCGTTTGCCCTCGCATAACTGTGAGTAGAGTAACTGCCGAGGGAGATGCTGGTGGTCCATCCTCTCAACATGTCCGAGCCATCTCAGGTTCATCTGTATTAGCATGTCCTCCATTGATGGTAGACCAGCTCGTTTCAACACTTCTACGTTGGTTATCTTGTCTTTCCATGAGATTTTCGTTATGGCTAGAAGGTGTCTCATGTATGCGTGGAGTTTCTTCACCTGCACTCTGTAGACAGTCCAAGTTTCAGCACCGTACAGTAGAGTAGCCAGTACTGTCGCTGTGTACACTTTGCATTTCACATGGATAGACACATGTCGATTGTTCCACAGTCTCTCCCTCAAGTTTCCAAACACAGCGCTCGCTCTTCCCATTCTGAGAGATAGTTCATCCTCTAGCCTAGCATTTTCTGAAACAGTACTCCCTAGATACTTGAAAGTCTTGCACTTGACTAGTGGCTCTGTACCAATGCTGATTTCTTCTGGTAGTGATGTTGATAACTGGAACTTTGGTGGTTGATAAAGGCACTCTGCCTTCTTGATGTTGATTTTGAGGCCAAATTGGCTAGCTGCTCTTGCAAGTTTCTCCACTAAAGATTGCATATCTTCCACACTGTTGGCAACTAGAGCACTGTCGTCAGCAAAGAGCATTTCTCTTACTACCTTTATCGATATCTTACTCTTGGCTTTAAACTGTGCCACATTGAACAAGTCTGCTTCTTTCCTTGTTTGAATGTATACTCCTTCTGAAGTGTATTTGAAGGCCACCTCAAGCATGGCTGCCAGATATAGCGAGAAGAGTGTAGGCGCCAGCACACCCCCTTGTTTCACCCCGTTGCTTACTAAAAAGTCTTTAGATACTGAACCACTCATTGCCACGCTTGCTTGCATACCTGTGTGGAGTGCCTCAATCAGGCTGACAAACTTCTCTGTATACGCGTTTGCAAAAAGAAGCATATTTTCTTTATCAACGGTAACCTTTACCTTCTGTAGTTTGTGCCAGTTCGAAAACAAAAAGCTCCAGACATAAAACATTTCATCCCTTCTCTACAAATTCTTCATAGTCATATGCAGAACCTGTTTATAGAGAGAAGCTCATCAATACTTTCTGTGGAAGGAAATGATTCAGCATAATAATGTTGGAGACTGTGTGTCAGTGTACCCTTCTCCACATTATAGCATCTAATAAACAGGAAATAGCATATGTTCTCTGGAGAGTCGCAGTGACTCTTAAATGACATTTAAAGCAGCAAAACAAACTGTAGCTGCGAGGAGCATAAAGGGCAGCAAACTGTGGTTCTGCATTTTAGTCACTAGGGATTAAAGAAAGTGTTTTAGTATTTGTGCGTTTATATGTATATGGAGGATGCTTGAATATAAGACGAAGGGTAGACCAAGTAACAGGCATATGGTTGTGTGTCTGTCTGTCACCAGGTTTTCTGCTCGCCCGGTCAAAATCAAGTGGATCTAAAAGCTTGTATCAGTGTATTGCCGTGTTTTCTCAACTTTTAATTTGCCACAATTTTGAGATAAGGCTTTGTTGTCAAAATAAGCAATGATTACATTACAGAAAACACACAGTGACCCACCCAAGGCGTGAAAAACTGCTGTTGTAATAACTATGCTGGGCCAGTAGGTGGCAGTGTGACTTTTTTTTACAGCACCACGTACGATGTCCTATCAACTGTCAATTGCATGCTGACCTTTTAAAATAGCGGCTGTTAGTGAAAAGTAAACACATTCAGTACCAACACCATTTATTTCTCACCTCTATTGTTTTCAGAAACATGTTTCATTGTTTGGTTTTGAAGACAGGAGAAAGTCCAACATTCCTGTGCCCATCTTGGATGGGGATGAATAGACTTGAACAGACTATCTTCCAGCGGGACACATCGACCAATGAGGTGCAGCTTGTGTGTGTTGTAACAGTGACGTCAGTGTCACAGGTGGATAAGTGGGACATGATTGACATGCATATGTGCTATTGGCTGCTGTCTCTCATGCACACAGAGCAGAAAAAACAGCGCCCTTCCATAATAATAATGAACTGCATTTATATAGCACTTTTCATGAAACCTGAAGCGCTTTACAATGAGTCCATTATTCATTCACTCCACGAACAGACAATGGTAGTGGTAAGCTACCTCTGTAGCTACAGCTGCTCTGGGGCAGACTGACAGAAACGTGTCTGCATATCTGTGCCAACGATCTCTCTGACCCCCGCTGAACATTTATTCACATTCAAACACCAGTGTGGATAAAGTGTCTTGCCCAAGTACGCAAGTTTAAGTTTAATGTTTATTTGAAAGGGGCATTACATACTAATGAACATTAACACAAATGTAAGTATGTCACATTTAGCAATACTGCTAATTTGCATCTCTAGTCCCCCAGCGGGTCACAAAAATAAACAGTCATACATGAGAAGAAAATCTGCAATAAAACTGTATAAAGTGGATATGCAAAAGTGCAAGAGTTAAGATGCTACAAAAGAAAACATAACATTCAAATGTCACACAAGTGAAGTGGTATCTATGTGTACACACATGCATCCAAGTATCTCACAACAAACAACAGCAACAAACAAGAGGCGGGCCATGTGTGTGTGACGCATGGGCACATATATATATGCGCACACCGCAGAGCAACCACTAGTTATCGATACAGTTTTGATTATTTAAAAGCCAGTTTTTACAATGAGTCTTAAAAGTGTTTAGTGTGGTACGTTCTGATTGGTCTGGTAGTTGTGCCGGTGGCAGTCCTCAGTTTAACATATTCTCCCAGGAGGGGTCGTGCATAGCCATTTAATATTTTATAGATTGAACAGGCAAATTTGAAAGTTTTATAATTTTCAAAAGTCGGAAAATTATGCTTCTTGTAAATGTGACAACAATGATATGTGGGATCTTTCTTGATAAAGATTTTTATGGCTTTTTTGTATAAAGATTCAATGTGTTTCATTATTGTTACACCAGTGAGAGACCAGTTGGTGAAACAGTAATCCATGTGTGAAAAGATCACTGCATGCAGAAACATTCTGGCTGCACTGACTGTCAGCGATGGTCTAATTTGTTTAAAATTTCTCAGATTGAATTTGATTATGTTTGAGATTTTTTGATGTGTTTTTTAAAGGTTAACAGCAGGATGGGGGAGCAGGATTCAAACCACCAACCCACCAGTTATTAGACAACCTGCTCCACCTCCTCAGCCGCTACCGCTTCTAAACAAATAGCAAGCGTTTCCAAAGGCTGCATGCATGGACTGATACAATACTTAGCTATCACATGCCACAAGCTCTGAGGCATCAGCATCTATGGTGTTTACATCAAGCACCTGCACTTGTTAAAAATGTTAAAGACTGCAGTGCTTGTGTGAAAACATCATAACTGTCAATGGACTGTGACAATGTCATAATAAAACTGTGGTCTCAGAGGATGTCAGGGTCTCTGTTTTATCTTGGATGATGTGATCCTTGAGTTTCATACAAAGATTACAAGAAGCAAAGACTGTGAAATAATTTACAGAATGCACTCTCTTAGGAAATGTATAGAATCTAATTTTCTTCTATGTGAAAGAAATTTACAGAATGTGCTCTCTTGGGAAATATATGAAATCTACTCTTCTGTATCTGACTCTTGCCTTTCCTAACAATACCCAGAGGGTCGCTAACTCCACCCAAACTGTTGGGCAAACTACCTTTGTTAGAAGGGACCCACACCAATTAATCCTGTCACATCTCCACCCCGTCCCCTGCCACAACCCTGTGTTATAAATGTATCCATGTTGAACCTTATTTCCAGTATCAGATTGAAGCAGACTGCTCGGCACTCTGCGTCAATCTGGTCATCTTTACAGGGATTAAAGAACATGGTCCCCAGTAGAAATAAATGGTGGATTTCTCACCCCAGGTTGGATAGGACTTCCTGTTTAAAGTGAGAGATTTTCAAGTATCTCAGGAGTAAAATGAAAAGTGGAGCAGGGAATTAAAAGACAAACTGAGCATCATTTGCTGGGATCTGGATGCCAAAAGGGCTTTTAAAACTAGCTGCGCCACTATCCAAGAACATTGGGTGGTGACCAAAACAAAGAGATTCAATACAAGAAGCTGAAATGGGCTTCTCTGCAGGATGTCCAGGGTCAGTTTCAGAGATCCTCCTTAGACAAAGGAGTCAGCTGAGGTCGTCTGCACATCTGATATAAAATAGAGCTCCATTAACTCCATTCCATTTTATTTCACAGAAGGACAGCTGTTTGTATTCCCCTTTCTAAGAATAACTCTCAGAAGTGACTTGAGGGAAATAATGGGGTCACACTTCACCTCATAACCAAAAGACACCATTACAATCCTAGTTCTAAAAATTCGATACAGTACTGTGGAATAATGCTTTTTCTTTGTTCCTACTCAACTGTTTTGGACTTAAGTTACAGATGCTATGCCTACATCACTGCATGAACTTACGTCACACCCCAGAGAGCCAGGATCCTGATGAGGATCACTTCAGGCACTGAATTGGCTCTGGTGGCTTCCTGTGTCCTGAACATAACAAATATGAGCCTGAGGTGGCCCATATGCAAAACACCAAATTTGGCCCATTTGGCCAAGATGTAGAACATAGAATAGAATAGGCTGTATTGCCATTATACAGTTGTACAGTACAACGAAATTGTGGGTACTCCACCAGGCTACTGCGCAATAAAGTCAGAGAGAAGGATTAGATAAAACACAGTTACAGAACACACAAACACATAATGGAAATAAAAATAGCCCACGATTCTGGAAATATACACAGGTATGGTAGTGGCTTCACGGATGGAACTATGTACATAAGAGTGCAGAGTGCAGAACACACAATTGAACACACATCTGCCATTGCTCTGCTTATAGATGAGAGGCGTCAAACAGGAGTAGATAGTCCTATTCCTGTCATTCCTTGTGGTATGTGGGCCAGATGAAATGTCACATTTGGGCCATGCCAATTTTGCTATGTGGGACGGCTGTTGATCAGAGGTGAAGCTGTTAAAAATCTGTCTACTGCAGAGTCATTTGCCCCAGGAGTGAATACTGGGTAACTGTGTTTCAACAACAGGCTTGTAGTGTTGTTGGCCAATGGGAAAAAGGCGGCGGGTGGATAAGTTGATAGGCGTTTTTCCTGGCACTTCCAAATGGGTGGGCAATGTCTCACCTCAAGAACTGAAGGGAGGAGCTGGGTAGAGGGATGTGTGAATATCCTTCGAGTCTAAGGACAATGGTAAAAAAGCTCTGTTTGACAGTGAAGGTTGTGGGGAAATAAAATGACAACTTCTCAAGAGTTTTCCAATGTTTACCTATTATCTCACACAGTGCAGCATTTCCTCGCCATTTCTGCATGAGAGGGAACATGTCAAGGTTGGCACTGTCCAGATGGTCTTACCAGACGTGTATCTTTTAATAAATACATTTATTTTGTCTGTGCTTGTGAGCAGGTTTTCATTTTTGCCTTGCATTTGTGTGTTCAATTCAGTTTTACTATGGCAACTTAATCCTTAGCAACTTTTCTTGATAGAATGCTATCGAAGGTTGCTAAGGTGTGAGTTGACTTCCTGTTTAAATCTCCGTTTATCCTTGATGATGGCAATCTCTTCTGAAAGACAGTTCCAGGGTTGTACACTCAATGGCACTGCATGACCTGCAGTGGATGATTCAAGTTCAGATACTGATCTGGAATGATGGGAAGCTGGTTGCCTAGTGCTCCGGTGAAATGCTGGAGGTAGTGGCACAAGATTGTATAACAAGAACCGGAACTTCTCCGTAGTACATCCGATGAAAGAGAGTCAGGGTTCCCACTTTTCTGCAGTGGTTGAAAGGTTGGATAGACATGGTTTCCAGTGCATGTGGTGGGAGTCCAATGATTCTGATAGCTCATTTCTGGATAGCATTCCATCCTAGGCTAGCAGCTAAGGCCCCCATTCATACAGAAGAGGTATACTACATGCAGGATCTTACCATACTTTTATAGATGATTGCCCTCTAGGTTGGCTTAAACCCTCATGTCCTCCTGATTGCCATACACCTTTTGTCCTCTGGGGTCAAGAATGTTCCCGCCTGATTTGTTATTTAAAGCAAATTGTCAATCAATTCTGTCTTACACTTTTAGTCTTACTTCAGTCCAACTCGGTGCAACAATTTTTTCCTTGTTTTGTAATTTAGGGCCAACAGACCTCATTTAGATGACGGTATACCCTGTTTTTGAATTGACCCTCATGTTGTTCTGGGGTCATTCTGACCCCAAGGACATTCTGAAGGTTACGAAACCTTGATACCCTTCTTAGGAGGCCCAAACATTTGCCAGCATTTTCTGCCATCTTGTCAACTACATGGTTTTGTGTCAGCCCTCTGTGAATGGAAATACCCAGCAGCTCTACTTCTACTTCAGAGAGTATGGTGCCCTTAAGAATGTAGAGGAGGGTGATGTGCAGAAGCAAGCAGCTTTGCGTCATCGCACTTCCCATCAGTCAAAAACACTTTCAGTTCCTCTTGGAGCTCATACAGATAGGTCAGCACTTTGCCATGCGACAACCATAGGACCACTCTATGGAGCAATAAGGTTTTATGCGCTGTTCCCATTTCCTCACATAAAGACACAAATACTGTATGTGGCTTTTCAGTGTTTGTATCTTTGCAAAGTTTACCATTCATATGACATCATCCAACACAGGAGACAGGCCTGCTGGTAAAGTCTTGGCAACGAGTGCCTCGGGATGCAAAAGCTCGCAACTAACCTAACACTGAATGAGAACTTTAAAAAAAATAAAAGAAAGAGAAGAAAAAGATCATCATTATTGTGTTCATACTGTCACCTACTGACATGGAAGAGGCACCATAACAATGGGAAATAATTTGCAACAACTAAATAATTTTTGGACCAATTAAGTGAAAACAGACAACTTTCCACGGCACATCTGATGCGCTCTCATGGCACACTGATGTACCGCATCGTAGTGGTTGAAAATCATTGCCTTAGACTACCAGCAGGACACACTGCTCTGCAGTCTGGGATCAACTCTTAGGTCTTAGATTTATGAGTCTGAGGACTTATCAGAACCCTCAACATTGCACAAAAATATTTAATAGCATAGGAAAAAATGCCACCATTTGATTCCCGCCAGCCAGGTAAATGGTAGCAAGATACTGCATATGGAGGCAGTTTTTTATTTTTTTTATTTTACCTGTCCGCACACTGCTTTATTACACCTGGAAAACAGAAGATTGGGTTCCTGCTCCGACACCATTTGGGATCGCATTGCTGGTGTTTTTGTTCCTCGGAAAACCATTTATAGCCGAGGGGAAAGAGGCCGCCGGCGCACTGTCACGTAGCCCCGTAAAAAAATCAAAGTGATATACTGAGGAGGCCGGACAGTGGACAGGCACTGACAGCAGGGATTGTTAGGGGCCTGGCAGGGCTGCAATTTATCGCCACGTCCTGATAGCAAAGCTGAACATAAATAACACCGCAATTCATTCTGATGTGCAACAGCCTGAGCCGCTATCTGCCCTGATTCAATATAAACACAAAATAATACACTTTGCTTAACACAATCTTTTCCCCTTTTTAACTGCATTTGTGTGATAAACAAGCTGTACAAACCAGGAAGAAAGGAGCATCATTTTCAAATAACTGCAGTCTCACTTGAGTGCAGCTCATTACATTAAAGAAAGGAGGGGAAAAAACACCTCAGGACTGCAGCACAAGTAGCTGAAGGGGAGAGAAAGAAGCACCTGGCCTACTTTCTCAAGAAATTTTAAAGGAAATCACAACCAATTAATCAGAGGCCGTGATAGGCCGGTGTCTGCCCTTGCGTGCGTCAAAACCAAATCTTTTCATTTCCTCGTCAGGCTGCCACACCAGTGACACCTACGCCACATTAACGCGAGCAGGAAGAGAGATGAGGAAGAGAGAAAAGAGGAGGGTGAGACAAAGGAAACAAAGGGAGAGCACGACTTTGACACTGCAGATTAGAAAAGAATAACAGGCGCGAAAAAGTGTCACATCTAATAGGGACACGACGTGTCAGGCCTCCTCCGAGACACCAAGCTGTCACACAGGAATGACTCAAAAAAAAAAAAAAAAAAAAAAAAGAGAATGAAGCGGCATCTACACAGCGCTAATCAGAGGTGACGTTGGGAATACGGCTCCTCAGTTGTAATCTATTTGCAGCAGTGACGCTAAGCTTCATTTGGAGAAGATTTCATTTGCAGTGTTTGTCTTTCTCGGAGCACAATCTGGCTGTGCTAATGAGCCCGATGTATCGCAGAGCTCGGGATGGCAGCGGGGCGTCTCGGCTTATCGGGGGTTCTATGCTGCATTTAATCTAGACTGGAAGGCGATTTGAAATTGACCCTTTAAACGTCAGTGTGAAATGTAGAGAAATAGCTAGCCCTGTATCAAATAGATGCATTTTCCACTGATGTTTAGCGGGGTTTGGTGTGACTTGTAGAGTTTTTTGATGATATCACTTGTCAAGATTATGGTCTTCAGTAAAATGGAAGTACATGGCTCTCTACTTTTGCAGCCCAAAGCATGAAGTTGAGCAGACTGGATAACAACCTTTAATGGTGCAAAAATAGACCAAAGCTTGGATTCTGCTGGGTTAGTGAGAGGGAGCAGTCAAAAACAGTAGCCAGTTATCACTCCTAGAAAGGATGCATTGGAAAAAAAAGAAATGCATTTAAAGTAAATTACGCCATAATACGCTATGTATAATAAATGCAAAATAAATTGACTAAAAGTGTAGGCTATAAACTGATGCAGCACATGTGCTGAATTTTAACACGTAGTATTTTTAGGGAGTGAAAATGAATAAATTTTCAGGGAGAATTTTAATGTGTTGACTTTTTCAATTAATGTGAGCCAGTTACCTAATTTTTAAAAAATGCTATCAGGTCACTCCCTGAGGTAGTGTTGGCAGTGGTGACTGGTTTGTCTCAGCAGCTGGCTCAGTTTAAAAAAAAGAGTAGGTCTTCTTTTCTTCAGCATTTAAATTCACACCACACTTAACAGATTCTCCAGTACCGAGGGCAACTTCATCCTATGTGCACAAAGCCCACTGAAACGCACACACATGCACACACACCTGAGTAGCATTATTAATTGGGGCTATTTGCTCAAAAGTATGAAAAGATCAAGAGTTTCTGTCAGAGTGAGCAGAGAAAAAATACACACATTCCAATATGAAGTGGAAAAAAGCTTCTAACTCACCACGGAGGTCAGGAGCTCCCAAAATCAATTGATAATTGCTCCCATTTGTTTGTACTTTGAAGGTTTGAAATAATTAGGAAAGTTACCTTAATTAGAAGCACTGATTTCCTCTTTTTCATTTCAAAATAAAACAGGAAATGTGACAACAATATTAAAAATGGTAGTTTTGCAGAGAAATTAACTCCCTCTTTATGAGGGGGTAGAGCTGGGCGATATTCCTAATATATTCTTTGTATCGGTACATTTGGCCGCCCGTGACACAAAAATGATTGTATCACATATACAGTGGTGTGACAAAGTGTTTGTCCCCTTCCTAATTTCTCATTTTTTTGTGTTTGTCACACTTAAATGTTTCAGATCATCAAACAAATTTAAATATTAGACAAAGATAACACAAGTAAACACAAAATGCAGTTTTTAAATGAAGGATGTGGGGGACCCAGACAATACATTCTCTACTCAGACTGAATGGCACAGGAGGAGATGCTTAAAAGCTGTGAAACGGATATACAGCTTCCACCACGTCCACATAAGTTGCACTCGCTTTTTTGACGGCATGGGTGGCACACTTCGGCGCCCCTTTGGATATCATGTCCGACCGAGCCCCGCAGTTCGTTTCCGACCTCTGGTCCATGATGGCCCAGAGCCTGGGTGTCACAATTCATCACACGACCGCGTACAACCCCCAGGCCAATGGGTTATGCGAGTGTTTCAATAGGTCGCTTAAAGCAGTGCTCAGAGCTTCGCTTACAGATGCAAATTGGGTGGACCGGTTGCCGTGGGTTCTATTAGGGTTGCGTTCAGCACCGGAGGAGGATTTGGATGCCTCCCCACCAGAGCTTGTTTTTTCCCAGCCGCTGTGGCTCCCCGGAGAATTTTTGCCTGACAACCCCACGCCGAACACCGATCCATCCCCACCTTCACTACATAGCACAGAGGCAGGGACAGTACCCGGCCCAGCCCACCACTGTTTTCCCCGCGCTTTCATGCCAAGGACCTTGAAGGATGCGTCGTTCGTGTTTGTCAGGCACGATGCCCACCAACCCCGTTGCGCCCGCCCTACGACGGCCCGTTCAGAGTGTTGGAACCTGGGGATAAACATTTTGTGTTAGACTTGGGGGGACGCAGAGAAACAATCTGTATAGACAGGCTTAAGCCCGCCTTCGTATTAGCAGACGAGCAGGTGGTGTTGGCCCGAGCTCCTCGGTGCGGACGACCCCCACTGAGAGCTCCCCAGGTAAATGACTCGTCAGCTCAGTCACAATGGCATGGTGAAGATGTGTCCCCGCCTCCCCCCCCAATGTCCTCCCACTGACGGACGCGCCTCCAGGAGCGCACCACCGGCACAGCAGCACCTCGGAGCCAGCAACCCCCCGTTACAGCCGCTACGGATGTCAGCTGAAGCCCACAGGACATGAGGGTTAAGGCCCAGTCTGAGTTTTGGGGGGTAGGGGGTGGGGACCCAGACAATACATTCTCTACTCAGACTGAATGGCACAGGAGGAGAAGCTAAACCTAATAACTGGTTGGGCCACAACTGCAATCAAGCATTTGCGATAACTGGCAATGAGTCTTTTACAGCACTGTGGAGGGATTTTGGCCCACTCATCTTTGCAGAATTGTTGTAATTCAGCCACATTGGAGGGTTTTCAAGCATGAACCACCTTTTTAAGGTCATGCCACAGCATCTCAAGCTGATTCAGGTCAGGACTATGACTAGGCCACTCCAAAGTCTTCATTTTGTTTTTCTTAAGCTATTCAGAAGTGAACTTGCTCGTGTGTTTTGGATCATTGTCCTGCTGTAGAACCCAAGTGCAGTTCAGCTTGAGGTCACGAATAGATGGCCAGACATTCTCTTTTAGGATTTGTTGGTAGACAGCAGAATTCATGGTTCCATTTACCACAGCAAATCTTCCAGGTCCTGAAGCAGCAAAACAGCCCCAGACCATCACACTACCACCACCATATTTTACTGTTGGTATGATGTTCCTTTTCTGAAATGCTGTGTTAATTTTATGCCAGATGTAATGGGACACACACCTTCCAAAAAGTTCAACTTTTGTCTCATCAGTCCACAGAGTATTTTCGCAAAAGTCTTAGGCATCATCAAGATGTTTTCTGGCAAAACTGAGATGAGCCTTTATGTTCTTTTTGCTCAGCGGTGGTTTTTAACTTGGAACTCTGCCATGCAGGCCATTTTTGCCCAGGCTCTTTTTTAATGGTGGAGTCATGAACACTGACCTTAACTGAGGCAAGTAAGACCTGCAATTCGTTGGATGTTGTTGTGGGGTCTTTTGTGACCTCTTGGATGAGTCATCACTGCACTCTTGGGGTAATTTTGGTTGGCCGACCACTCCTGGGAAGGTTCACCACTGTTCCATGTTTTCACCATTTGTGAATAATGGCTGTCACTGTGGTTCGCTGGAGTCCCCAAGCTTTAGAAATGGCTTTACAACCTTTCCAGACTGATAGATCTCAATTACTTTGTTTTTCATTTGTTCCTTAATTTCTTTGGATTGCAGCATGGTGTCTAGCTGTTGAGGATCTTTTGGTCTACTTCACTTTGTCAGGCAGGTCCTATTTAAGTAATTTCTTGATTTAGAACAGGTGTGGATGTAATCAGGCCTGGGTGTGGCTAGAGAAATTGAACTCCACTTTCCCAAGGTGTGATAAACCACAGTTAAAACATAAATTAACAGGAGGGGCAATCACTTTTTCACACAGGGCCATGTCAGTTTGGATTTTTTTTCCCCCTTAATAATAAACACCTTCATTTAAAAACTGCATTTTGTGTTTACTTGTGTTATCTTTGTCTAATATTCAAATTTGTTTGATGATCTGAAACATTTAAGTGTGACATAGAAAAAAAATGAGAAATCAAGAAGGGGGCAAAAACTTTTTCACAAGACTGTATTTGAATATTTATCACATTACTGTGAGCTGCCGCTGTGAGAAAGGTCTGTCTGCAGCTTGGCCGCTGCTGAAGTGTGACACTTGCAGCCGTTGCTAGTGAGCTTCCACCTCCTGCATGCTCACAGAGAAATCTAAACTGCAGCGAGGAGGGATAAAGAGAACAGAATAAAAGTAGGCTCAGCTTAAGCACAGGAAACGGGGGGGGGGGCAGGAGAATATAAACATTTCAAGTCTAAACCCTGCATGTTCGTTCGCTAAGTGAACTAACTTGGCGAACAAACTTTCAAAATAAGAGCTCCTATCTGGTCTTACAACCCTTCAAAATAGAGACGAGTAGCTCACCAAATAAATGATGGAATGTAGACACATAAAAAAACAAAAATAAGCAACAAATTAGACTTCTGTCACTGATTAGACCACCAAGTATTAACTACACACGTGGACAAAATTGTTGGTACCCCTCTGTTTATATACAGTATATATATACTATATATATATATATATGTATATATACAGTATATATATATATATATATATATATATATATATATATATATATATATATATATATATATACTGTATATATACTGTATATACATACACACACACACACACACACACACACAGACGTGGACAAAATTGTTGGTACCCCTCTGTTAATGAAAGAAAAACCCACAATGGTCACAGAAATAACTTGAATCTGACAAAAGTGGTAATAAATAAAAATTCTATGAAAATTAACAAATGAAAATCAGACAATGCTTTTGAATTGTGGTTCAACAGAATTATTTTAAAAAACAAACTCATGAAAAAGGCCTGGACAAAAATGATGGTACCCTTAACTTAATAGTTTATTGCACAACCTTTTCAATTCAATTCAACTTTATTTATATAGTGCCATTTCACAACAACAGTCATCTCATAGCACTATCAACTGTAGGGGGAATCCCGACAGTTGCAGAAAGACCCCACCAATCAGGCGATCCCCTGTGAGCAAGCACTTGGCGACGGTGGAGAGGAAAAACTCCCTTTTAACAGGAAGAAACCTCCAGCAGAACCAGGCTCAGGGAGGGGCAGTCATCTGCTGCGACTGGCTGGGGGTGAGGGGACAGAGAAGATGAAAAAAACAGACACGTAGAGAGCAAACAGCATGATGGGGACTCAATCTATGGGAGAGAACAAACAGATGTTAATGACCAGCAAAAAAAAAATATTTCATTGAGAGTGAAGAAAGGAGTGAGGCCCAGTGCATTATTGGAGGTCCCCCGGCTGACTAAACCTATTAGCAGCATAACTAAGGGAGGGTTCAGAAACACATGATCCCTTCCTAATTGTAGGCTATATCAAAAAGATGGGGCTGCACGGTGGGCTGCACCGTGGGCTGCACGGTGGCGCAGTGGTTTAGCACTGTGGCAGCACAGTTTTACCCTTGGCCGGGGGATCGCGGGGATCATGAGGTCGTGGGTTCGATCCCAGCCCCCGACCAACAGTGAGCTGTGTGGAGTTTGCATGTTCTCCCCGTGTTGCGTGGGTTTACTCCGGGATTTCTCCGGTTTCCTCCCGCATACCAAAAACATGTAGGTTTAGGGCGCTCGCGCACGCAGCGACCAGCAGCCGGTGGCTTGTCACCAGACTGCAAACCAAGTCTACCTACGGGTACAAATAAGTAACAAAAAAAAAAAAAAAAAAAAGGTAGGTTTTAGCCCTATTCTTAAAAACAGAGATCGAGTCTGACGCCCGAATCCAGATTGGCAGCTGGTTCCACAGGAGAGGAGCTTGATAACTGAAGGCTCTGCCTCCCATTGTACTTTTGGAGATTCTAAGTATTACAAGTAATCCTGCATTTTGGGAGCGTAGTGCTCTGTTAGGATAATACGGTAGTATCAGATCTTTTAAATAAAAAGGAGCCTGATTGTTTAGAGCTTTGGAAGTAAGAAGAAGGATTTTAAACTTAATTCTAAACTCTATGGGAAGCCAATGAAGGGAGGCCAGAACCAGAGAGATATGATCTCTCTTTCTAGTACCTGTTAAAACTCTTGCTGCAGCATTTTGGATCAGCTGAAGACTTTTTAAAGATGTTTTAGGACAGCCTGATAATAAAGAATTACAATAATCTAATCTCGAGCTAACAAAAGCGTGGATCAGTTTCTCAGCATCACTCTGAGACAAGATGCTCCTGATCTTGGCAATATTACGCAAATGATAGAAGGCCGTCTTAGAAACAAATTTAATATGTGAATTGAAGGACAGATCGTGATCAAAAATAATTCCAAGGTTCCTCACAGAGCTATTAAGAGAAAGAGTAACCGCATCCAAACTGAAAGTTGGATTTGGAAAGGTATTTCTAAGGTTTTTTGGACCAACAAGAATGACTTCAGTCTTATCTGAATTTAATAGCAGAAAATTACAAGTCATCCAAGCTTTGATTTCCTTAAGACAGGCTTCTAACTTGGCTAATTGATTACTATCATCTGGCTTCATTGACAGGTATAATTGTGTGTCATCTGCATAACAATGAAAATGTATACAGTGCTTTCTAATAATGTTGCCTAACGGAAGCATATATAAACTAAAAAGAGTAGGGCCTAGCACAGATCCCTGTGGAACTCCGTGACTAAGCTTTGAGTTGAAAGAAAACTCATTATTGATATGAACAAACTGGAACCTATCAGATAAATAAGATCTAAACCACTGCAACGAAGTTCCATTAAGTCCAACATAGTGTTCTAATTTATCAAGTAGAATATTATGATCGATAGTATCAAAAGCTGCACTAAGGTCTAAAAGGACAAGTACAGAAACCAGTCCATTATCAGATGCGATGAGGAGGTCATTAGTGACCTTCGCTAAGGCTGTTTCAGTACTATGATGGATTCTAAACCCAGATTGAAACTCTTCAAGTAAACCATTTCCCTGCAGGTGGTCAAATAATTGCATAGCAACAACTCTTTCTAAGATTTTTGAAATGAAAGGGAGATTAGAGATTGGTCTATAGTTAGCTAAAGCTCCTGGATCTAGTGTTGGCTTTTTGAGTAAGGGTTTAATTACAGCCTTTTGAGGCAATCACAGCAATCAAGCAATTTCTGTAACTGTCAATGAGACTTCTGCACCTCTCAGCACATATTTTGGCCCACTCCTCATGAGCAAACTGCTCCAGTTTTCTCAGGTTTGAAGGATGCCTTCTCCCGAGGGCATGTTTCAGCTCCTTCCACAGATGTTCAATAGGATTTAGATCAGGGCTCATAGAAGGCCACTTTAGAATAGTTCAATGTTTCGCTCTTAGCCATTCTTGGGTGTTTTTAGCTGTGTGTTTTGGGTCATTATCCTGTTGCAAGACCCATGACCTGTGACTGAGACCAAGCTGTCTGACACTGGGCAGCACATTTCTCTCTAGAATACCTTGATAGTCTTGAGATTTCATTGTCAGATTCAAGACACCCTGTGCCAGATGCAGCAAAGCAGCCCCAGAACATAACAAAACCTCCTCCAAGTTTCACAGTGTGGACAGTGTTCTTTTCTTGGTATGCTTCATTTTTGCATCTGTGAACATAGAGCTGATGTGCCTTGCCAAAAAGTTCCAGTTTTGTCTCGTCTGTCCATAGGACATTCTCCCAGAAGCTTTGTAGCTTGTCAACATGCAGTTTGGCAAATTCCAGTCTGGCTTTTTTATGATTTGTTTACAACAGTGGTGTCCTCCTTGGTTGTCTCCCATGAAGTCCACTTTGGCTCAAACAACAACGGATGGTGCAATCTGACACTGATGTACCTTGACCTTGGAGTTCACCATGAATGTGTTTAGAGGTTGTTCTGGGATCTTTTGTTACCATTCGTATTATCAGTCTCCTCCTGTGGCCACATCCAGGGAGGTTGGCTACAGTCCCATAGATCTTAAATTTCTGAATATGTGCAACTGTAGTCACAGGAACATCAAACTGCTTGGAGATGGTCTTATAGCCTTTACCTTTAACATACTTGTCTATAATTTTCTTTCTAATCTCCTGAGACAACTCTCTCCTTTGCTTCCTCTGGTGTATGTTTAGTGTGGTATACACCATGTCACCAAACAGCACAGTGATTACTTGTCACCCTTTAAATAGGCCGACTGACTGATTACAAGTTTGTAGACATCTGTGATGTTAATTAGAGGACACATCTTGGTTGAACATTTCCCTATGGTCACATTATTTTCAATCTTTTCTAGGGGTACCATCATTTTTGTCCAGGCCCGTTTCATGAGTTTGTTTTTTTAAAGTAATTCTATTGAACCACAATTCAAAAGCATTGTCTGATTTTCATTGGTTAATTTTCATAGAATTTTTATTTATTACCACTTTTGTCAGATTCAGGTTATTTCTTAATTAATTAATTAATTAAATCACCCTTATTGTCATTCAACCGTACAACCAATCATGTACAGTAGAACGAGATTGTGCTTTACCTATTTACAGTGTCAAATCACACACACCCCAGTGCAGAATCAGAGGGCCGCTGCCATGCAAGGCGCCGCCACAGATTTCCCTCCTCCATTCTATTATTGCTGAGCATCAAGCTGGATGGCAGGAAGTTCCACTTTTATATGGTCTTTGGCATGACCCGGCCGGGATTTGAACCCCTGCCTCCCGGGTGTGGGGCGGATGCTCTACCAACTGAGCCACCACTCTGTGGTTTCTGTGACCATTGTGGGTTTTTCTTTCATTAACAGAGGGGTACCAACAATTTTGTCCACGGCTGTATGTGTGGTAAACTAAAACATTTCTGCCCATGTGGATAAACTTGATCACTTGATAATGTGAGTTCTGTTAAACAAAGGTGCGGGGGAGCAAGGTGTTGGACTTCACCCAGAGATCAATGAACCAAGACAGGAGATGTCACCGGGGGGTCCAGACGGAACAGTAAAGGCTAGGCACCCCCCGGGGAGAGGAGCACATGCCGGGCCACCAGGAGAGGAGGGAAAGGCGGCACCTGTGTAATGTCATGTTAATGTGCCGCACAGGCTTTGTTCTATACTTAATGTGAGGTTGGAGCCTTGGGCCACGATGCATGTTATTAAAGGTATAAAGGAGAGCTGCACAGTGGCCTGGGAGCTCTTTTTGTGATCCTGTTCTGTTAGAGGGAGAATAAAGTCTGTGTTGATCAGCTTGTTGCCTCGCCTGCATTATTCCCTCTACACTGGTGACCCTGACTTGCCATGGAAGGCAAGACAATCACCCCGGAGACATCCTGGAGGGAAAGCACCAGCGCTGCGTGCGCCGTTTCTGTCAAGCTCCCAGATTTCTGGCTGCACGACCCGACAGCATGGTTTCTACACATTGAAGCCCAGTTCGCTCTCCGCAGGGTAGCAGCAGACGACACGAAATACTACTATGTGGTCACTGCACTGGACACGCGTGCCACACAACAGGTGGCAAGCCTGATCCAAGAGCTGCCGGTCCGGGGGAAATATGAGGCGCTCAAAAGGATGCTTATCCAGCGCTATACCCTTTTGGACAGTGAAAGAGCGGAGAAGCTCCTAACACATTCACAGTTGGGGGATAGATCAGCCGTGGAGTTGATGGACAGCATGTTGGCCTTGATGAGCAGAGATGACGAGTCCTTCCTGTTCGCCCACCTGTTTCTCAGGAACCTCCCGGCTGCATTGAGGGCAATCCTGGCCAACGCGCCACTGCTGGTGACGAGAGACTACTGCGCACTAGCGCAGGAAGCGGTCGCATCATTTTAGGGATCAGAACCTTCGTTGTGAACGCAGCGGCACCGGAGCCCAGGAGAGTTTCCAGCGAGATTGAGGAGCCGTTGGTGGTGGCCAGAGCAGACACCAGGAGACACAAGAAGGAGGTGATCTGCCACTATTATCGCCGTTTCAGCTCAGACGCCCGGTGATGCATGTCGCCATGCCAATTCAAGCGGTCGGGAAACGCCAAAGCCAGTAGTCGGTAGCAGCTGCGACTGCTGGCGACAGACAAGCTGCTGTATATCATAGACACACGTTTGGGGAGACGATTTCTGATGGACTCCGGCTCCTAGAAGAGCCTCATCCTGCTGTTCAACAGATAGTGTGGCAGGGTGAAGCGGTCCCGAGCTGGCGGCCACCAATGGATCCACCATCAGAACATATGATGAACGGACACTGACAATATGCTTGCATGGGCGCAATTTTCAGTGGAATTTTGTGATAACTGCATGTTCCACCCCCATTCTGGGTGCAGATTTCCTATGTGCTCATGGTTTATTAGTTGACGTTGCTAATAGAAGACTAGTGGATGCCGTCACTTTTGCTCCTCTGCCCTGTACAGCTCGGGGAGCCGGGTCAACAACACTGGCCAACGTTACAGCTCCGGGGGGGGGGGGGGGGGGAGTACCAACAGTTACTTGCCCTGCTCTCAGCACTCACGGTTTCAACGTTTTCAGCGGAGGTAACGAAACACAGGGTTGAGCATTTCATCACTACTAAAGGTCCGCCCGTATTTGCATGACTTTGGCGCCTGGACGCAGCTAAACTGGCCAACGTGCGTGAGGAGTTTGCCAACTTGGAGAGGTTGGGCATCGTCAGGCGCTCAAACAGCCCATGGGCATCCTCACTTCACATGGTGCCTAAAGCCGACGGGTCGTAGCGACCATGCGGCGATTTCTGGTGCTTGAACAATGCTATGGCACATGATCGCTACCCAATTCCCCACATCCAGGACTTTTCCGTGCATCTGGCCGGGGTGCACGTTTTTTCAAAAGTGGATCTGGTCTGCGGTTACCACCAGGTACCGGTGTGAGCAGAAGACGTCCCAAAGACAGCGGTAATAACTCAGTTTGGCCTTTTTGAATTTTTACGCATACTGTTTGGATTAAAAGGTGGGGCGCAGACCTTCCAAAGAAGGATGGAGGCAGTGCTGCGCGATTTGCCCTTCGTTTTTGTCTACTTAGATGACATTCTGGTAGCCAGTGCATCCAAGGATGAACACATCACCCATTTCAAGACTGTTTTCCAGAGGTTGGAAGTGCACGGTTTGATAATCAACCCGGCGAAGTGCCAGTTCCATGCACCAGTGATTGATTTTTTGGGCCACCGCGTTTTGCCGGAGGGCGCGATCCCGTTGCTGGACAAGGTACGTGTGGTGTTGAACTTTCCGCATCTGCAGACCGTGAGGGTACTACAGGAGTTTTTGGGAATGATTAATTTTTACAACCGTTTCCTCCCCTGGGCAGCCCAGCTGATGCAGCCGTTGTATGCCGTACTTAAAAAAAAAAAGATGCCTGCGAAAGTATTGACTGGACTCCCGAGCGGGGCCAGGCTTTTTCAAACACCAAAACAGCACTAGCAAAGGCTGCATTGCTGGCCCACCCAGATCAGTCTGCATGGATAGCACTCACTACAGATGCATCTGATGTGGCCATAGGGGCAGTGGTGGAGCAGTGCATCTCAGGTTTGTGGCAGCCGCTCGCATTTTTCAGCAGAACTTTGCGTGACAAGCACAAATACAGCACATTTGACAGAGTTGCTGGCTCTCCACCTGGCAAAACGCCATTTCCAATTCTGGCTGGAGGGGTGCGATTTCACCGCGTTTGTAGACCACAAGCCGCTGACGTACGCCATGGCCAAGGTCTCTGAACCGTGGTCGGCCCGGCAGCAACGGCAGCTGGCTGCAATCTCAGAGTTTACTACCGACATTCGACATCTTGCCGGTAAACTCAACGTGGTGGCCGAATGCCTGTCACGCGCATTGATCGCCCTGGTTTATGTGGGCATAGATTTCCCTGCCATGGCCGTGGAGCAAGCCAAGGACACAGACATTTGCACGCTCCTGTCTGCACCAACGGGGTTAAGACTGGAAAGCAGGGTGGTGCAGGAAGGGTGCCCTCCCCTACTCTGTGACGTCTCCACAGGCTGCCCACGCCCAGTGTTTCTGAGCTGTTGGCGTTGTCGCGTTTGAGTCGGTCCACTCCCTTTCGCACCCAGGAGTGTGCGCTTCAGTGAAACTAGTGGGGGCGAAATTCGTCTGGCCATGTTTGCATGAAGAGGTGAAAGAGTGAGGTGCTGCTTATGTCGCATGCCAATGAGCCAAAGTGCACAAGCTCACCAGAGCTCCCCTCGAGCCATTCCAAATCCTGGCTAAGAGGTTTGACCATGTCCACGTGGATCTGGTGGGACCCCTCCTGCCATCGCAAGGTTTCATGCACCTTTTGACAATCGTGGACCACACCACGCGCTGGCCCCAAGTGGTCCCGCTGGCTTTGACCACGTCCGCGGAAGTGGCGCGCACTTTTGTCTGCTTGGGTGGCATGGTTCGGATCTCCGCCGGACATCACGTCCGACAGAGGCCCACAGTTCATTTCAGAACTCTGGTCCGCGATGGCCTGGAGCCTGGGAGTCAAAATTCACCGCATTACCGCGTACAACCCCCAGGCTAATGGGTTATGCAAGTGTTTTCATGGGTCGCTTAAAGCAACGCTCAGAGCTTTGCCCACGGACACAAATTGGGTTGAACGCCTGCCTTGGGTTCTTTTAGGGTTGCGTTCTGTACTGAAGGAGGATTTGGCAGCCCCCTCAGCAGAATTAATTTTTTCCCAACCGCTGCGGATCCCTGGAGAATTTTTACCAGAAAACTCTGCTCCCGAGGCCGAGCCGCCCACGCATTCTCTACGCAACACAGAGGTTGTGAGTGTACCAGGCCCAGCCCACCATTGTTTTCCCCACACAGTCATCCCAAAAAGCTTGCAGAACACACGTTTTGTTTTCGTCAGGCACGATGCGCACCAGACTCCGCTGCACCCACCATACAGACCGTTCAGAGTGTTGGAACCTGAGGCGAAACATTTCATGTTAGACTTGGGGGGGACGCAGAGAGACCGTCTGCACTGACAGACTAAAGCCTGCTTTTGTGTTGGCAGATGAGCAGGTGATGTTGGCCCAGGTTCCCCGGCGCAGACATCCAACGTTGGGGGCTCCACAGGTCGGTGATTCCTCAGCAGGGACCGGCACTCGCCAAGAGAATGTGTTCTCCCCCGCCCTCTTTTCCCCCTACAGACTGACGTGCCCTCCTGTGCTCCCCGCCAGCAAGGCAGGTCGACTGGATCGGCGACCCCCCATTACAGCCACTATGGACCCCGGCTCAAGCCCAAAGGACTGGGGGGGGGAGGGGTTAAGGCCCATTCTGTTTGTTCGGGGGGGGGCAGTGTGGGGGAGCAGGGTGTTTTCTCCACCCAGAGATCAATGGACCAAGAGAGGAGACGTCGCGGGGGGGGGGGGGGTGTCCAGACAGAACAGTTAAGGCTAGGCACCCCCCAGGGAGAGGAGCACATGCTGGGACACCAGGAGAGGAGTGAAAGACGGCACCTGTGTAATATCATGTTAATGCACCACAGGCTTTGTTCAATACTTATTGTGAGGTCAGAGCCTCGGGCCATGATGCATGTAATTAAAGGTATAAAGGAGAGCTGCACAGTGGCCTGGGAGCTCTTTTTGTGACCCTATTCTGTTAGAGGGAGAATAAAGTCTGTGTTGATCAGCTTGTTGCCTCGCCTGCATTATTCCCTCTACAAAGGAAAAAAGACACTTTGCTCAGTTTCATATGTCAGAGAAAACTCTTCACAACAATAAGTTTTCATTTTATTTTATTATTCAGCTTTTTCACTAGTGAAATGAACATACTGTAGAGGAAAGGATGCAGGTGAGGCAACGAGCTGATCAACAAACTTTATTCTTCTAACAGAACAGTATAGCAACAGAATCACTCGGGACACAGCGCATCTCTTTTATACCTTTAATTACATGCATAGCAACCCGAGACTCTGACCTCACATTAAGTTTAGAGCAAAGCCTGTGCGGTGCATTAACCTGATATAACACCGGTGCCGCATTTCACTCTTCTCCTGGCGGCCCAGCATCTGCTCCTCTCCCCGTGGGGTGCATAGCATTTACTGTTCTGTCTGGACCCCCAGCAACGCCTCCTCTCTTGGTGCATTGTTCTCTGGGTGGAGAAGTCCAACACCTTGCCCCCCCCCCCCAAACACCCAGAATGGGTCTTGACCTCCCTGTCCTTTGGGCTTGAGCCGGCGTCCATAGTGGCTGTAGTGGGGGATTGCTGATCCAGTCGAACTGCCCTGCTGGCAGGGTGCACCGGAGGGCACGTCAGTCTGTGGGGGGGGGGAAAAAAAAACAAAAACAAAACACATCCTCTTCGCGAGTGCCTGTCCCTGCTGAGGAATCACCAACCTGCGGAGCCCCCAACGGTGGGCGTCCGTGCCAGGGAGCCTGGGCAAACACCACCTGTTTGTCTACCAACACAAAAGCGGGCTTTAGCCTTTCAATGCAGATGGTCTCTACGTCCCCCCCAAGTCTAACACGAAATGTTTCGCCCCAGGTTCCAGCACTCTGAACGGTCTGTTGTATGGTGGGCGCAGCAGGGTCTGGTGCGTGTCATGCCTGACGAAAACAAAACTTGCATTCTGCAAGCTTTTTGGGACGAATGTGCGCGGGGAAAACAATGGTGGGTCAGGCCTGGTACGCTCACAACCTCTGTATTGCATAGAGATTGCATGGGCAGTTCGGCCTTGGGAGCGAGGTTTTCCAGTAAAAACGAATTCTGCTGGGAAGGCTGACAAATCCTCCTTCAGTGCAGAACGCAACCCTAAAAGAACCCAAGGCAGGCATTCGACCTAATTTGTGTCCGTGAACGAGGCTCTGAGCGCTGCTTTAAGTGATCTATGAAAACGCTCGCATAACCCGTTAGCCTGGGGGTTGTACGCGGTAGTGCAGTGAATTTTGACCCCCAGGCAACTCATTGTGGACCAGAGCTCTGAAACAAACTGTGGGCCTCTGTTGGATGTGATGTCCGAAGGAGATCAGAAACATGTGACCCAATCAGACAAAAAGTTTCGCACCACTTCCGGACATGGTAGAAGCCAGTGGGACCACTTCGGGCCAGTGCGTTGTGCGGTCCACGACTGTCAAAAGGTGTGTGAAACTTTGTGATGGCGGGAGGGGTCCCACTAGATCCACGTGGACATTTTCAAACCAACTAGACGGGATTTGGAATGGCTCGAGGGGAGCTCTGGTGTGCTTGTGCACTTTGGCCCATTGGCACGCGATGCAAGCAGCAGCCCACTCTTTCACCTCTTCACGCAAACGTGGCCAGAAGAATTTCACCCCCACTGGCGTCACTGAAGCACGCACTCCCGGATGCGAAAGGAGTGGACCGAAAATACGAAAAAAAAAAGTATATATATTTTTTTTAAATCTGTTAGAGGGAGAATAAAGTCTGTGTTGATCAGCTTGTTGCCTTGCCTGCATTATTCCCTCTACAAAGGAAAAAAGATACTTTGCTCAGTTTCATATGTCAGAGAAAATTCTGGGGTGTTTGTTCTCCAGGGACAGGCTGTCCAGGGACAGGCACTCGCGAAGAGGATGTGTTTGTTTTTTTTTAATTTCAAAAAATATGAAAATCAGCTGATAAATGTCACCTGGCAGCAATCAGCTGACTCTTCTGACGAAGGCTGCAGTGTACAGTCGAAACATGTTAAGAAGGTAAATACATCTCCTTTCTATTGTTGTCTTTAATAAGAACAAAAGATAAATAATTAAAAGAAGACAAAATGAACCTACTTGAGTTGGGAGTGGACTGACTCAAAAACGCCAATAGCGCCAAGAGCTCGGAACGACCAGGCACCTGTGCCCAGTGGAGACGTCGCAGAGTAAGGGAGGGCACCCTTCTTGCACCACCCTGCTGTCCAGTCTTAACCCTGTTGGCGCAGACTGAAGCGCGCAAATATCTGCGTCCCCGGCTTGCTCTGCGGCCATGGCGGGGAAATCTATTCCCACGTAGACCGGGGCGATCAATGCATGTGACAGGCAATCGGCTACAACGTTTAGTTTACCGCAATATGTTGAATGTTGGTAGTAACCTCTGAGATTACGGCCAACTGCTGTTGCTGCCAGGGTGACCACGGTTCCGAGACCTTGGCCATGGCATATGTCAGTGGCTTGTGGTCTACAAACGCGGTGAAATTGCGCCCCTCCAGCCAGAACTGGATTGTCACCAGGTGGAGAGCCAGTAATTCTCTATTGAATGTGCTGTATTTGCGTTCGCTGTCACACAAAGTTCGGCTGAAAAATGTGAGAGGCTGCCACGACCCTGAGATGCACTGCTCCACCACTGCCCCATGGCCACATCAGATGCATCTGTAGTGAGTGCTATCCGTGCAGACGGATCTGAGTGGGCTAGCAACGTGGCATCTGCCAGTGCTATTTTGGCGTTTGAAAAAGCCTGGCCTCGCTCGGGAGTCCAGTCAATGCTTTCTGCAGGCTTTTTTTTTTTTTTTTTTTTTTAACCCTTTGCACTCCGGTCAATTTCCCTAAAAACGCCAAAAATTAACGTGCCCAAATTAAATCAAAAGCTGTTCTTCAACCCTTTGCAGCATCTTCATGGGGTTGGTCTCATTTAAAAGAAAACACTTTGAATTTTTTGGCAAAATGGTCATAATCTCTCTAAGTGCTCTGGCCACTGAGTTACAGTCATCTAAACATAGTGAACTTGAAGAAAATAAATTTGGCCTGGGTGGGTTTTTTTGGATACAAATGCTTGCAAATAACACACAGCTTCAGATCCAGGCTGGAAAATGCAACAGAAATGTAGAACCAAGTGTTATCCAGCTGAGGTCCAAATTTTGTAACAATACCCCCAAAAAAGAATATATTACACAGCTTTTTACTCAGGTAGTTCCCAGGCGTTTTGGAACTGTGCCAAATTGTGCCAAATGGCACAGTTTGGAAAAATGTCTGTAACGTTTGAATGCTTCAATGTAGAAGCTTCATTTTGGGCACTAATGAAAGGTCACACTCAGGGCTGTCTGTGTGTGTGTGTGGGGGGGAGGTTTGCCCCCCCCCCTCGCTACAGAGGATGGACATCGGCCATCGCTACACAACGGATTAGCCTCATGTGGCGATGTGGGACAGCAGCGCAGTCACCGCGGCTCCCCCCCCCCCCTCTCGCTACAGAAGAATAGCGGGGGTGGGGGAGGGCGTTCACGGTCTGGACGCGGCGAACAACCCCTTGTACCACGGCGCAGTTGTAATTTACCGATCGGTCAAAAGTCATTTTGGATTACAATTTTCAGGGATAAATAATAATTTAGCTTATAACACCTTACCTCTTCACAGCAGCAGAGTCCTAGCGAACTTCTCTTCCTCACTGTCAGACGAACGCGACGCTGGTCCGCTCGTGGTTCTGGTCTCGCGACCCGATCAAAACATAATTCCATTATTGCGGTTTTGTGCTTCCATGATTGCGGTTTTTGGCGAACGATTTTTCAAAACAAATAACAGTAGTAATTAAAAAAAGACTGGCGAAGGCGTGTGTGTCACTCAGCCTTCGTCGTCAGCCTCCGTCGGTCTATGACCATGGAAGAAATCATAACGTCTACTCTGCTGGAACCAAAACCAAATAAGCACCGCCTGTGGCCGAACATGCCGATGCGCGAATGGCACTCCCTGTCACACAGGTTGCATTTGTGGATGGTTTCTGTGCTGCTGGGTCTGTGGGGTTCTTCCTGCAGGTCCTTTTTTGATCCGCTGCAGCAGCCAGTCTTCACCCAGCCTTAAAAAAAAACAGCTCGCGAACTTCTGCTTCAATTGGCTCACTGCATTCACAGCATTGGGAGGCGGGTCCTTCTGGCTAGATTTTCAGTCATTGGTTCTTCAAGGTTTCAGAAACCCAATTCAAGGCTCTTATTAGTCGAATGAGAGGTCAATCAGATGAACTAATCTGTTCGCGGCTGTGTCTGCAGCTTTTATTTTCAGTGCTCGCTTGGACGCCATACACAACCTACATCACAATCTCCATCATGCGTCCAAGAGCGCACGAGAGCGCCCTCGTGCGCTCTAGGACGCAGAGACTTGCCCGTCCGTGGTACAACGGAGCGCAAGAGGTTAAGTGCGGCATACAACGGCTGCATCAGCTGGGGTGCCCAGGGAAGGAAACTGTGGTAAAAATTAACCATTCCTAAAAACTCCTGTATTGCCTTCACAGTCTGTGGACACGGAAAGTCCAATACCACAAGCACCTTGTCTGGTAATGGGATCGCGCCCTCCGGCGAAATGTGGTGGCTCAAAAAACAATCACTGGTGCACGGAACTGGCACATCACCGGGTTGATATCAAACCGTGCACTTCCAACCTCTGGAAAACAGTGTTGAAATGGGTGATGTCCTCCTCCTTGGATGCGCTGGCCACCAGAATGTTGTCTAGGTAGACAAAAACAATAGACAAATCGCGCAGCACTGTATCCATCAGCCTTTGGAAGATCTGTGCCGCACCTTTTAATCTGAACAGCATGCATAAAAATTCAAAAAGGCTAAACGGAGTTATTACCGCTGTTTTTGGGATGTCTTCTGCGTGCTACCTGGTGGTAACTGTGGACCAGATCCACTTTGGAAAAAACGCGCACCCTGGCCAGGTGCACAGAAAAATCCTGGATGTGGGGAATAGGGTAGGGATCGTGTTCTGTAGCGTTGTTCAAGCTCCGGAAATTGCCGCATGGTTGCCATGACCTGTTTATAGTATTGCTATGTTGAGAAATTATATTGCAATACTGTGGCACATATGTTTGGTTCATATTTCCCACAAGAGTGTGGCACATATGTCTGGTTCATATCTTCCACAAATGTATGGCTTATGTGGATTGTATGGCTTATGTGGATTGGGGCTTCATGTCTGGAGGAACAAGACAGGAGATGGCGAGGAGGTGTGAAGTCGGGCCCTCGTCTCGGAGAAGAGGACGTGGGGGGTTTCCCGGTACAGAGAATAAGAGACAATGGTGAATCTTCAGAGACTTGCATTGTGATTGAATGTTTGCAGAAGCACCATGTGACTTGAGTTCTTAATCCCCCGGAGGTATAAGAGTGAGCTGTAACATTATTCTGCCTCTTCTTGCTTTTTGAGAATGTTGGAAGATTGTGTTCTTCAATAAAGCTGAACCTGAGAAATACACTCAAGTCTCGTCATTGAACACATCTTCCACACTGGTGACCTACGACAAAGAATGAGCAGGGAGAATTCTCCCGAGTGGAGCTCATCAGAGGCCAGCCTGATGGCTGCCTCCACGCTCCGGCTGCCCGATTTCTGGCAGCACAGCCCGCGCTCCTGGTTTAGCGCGGTCGAGGCGCAGTTCAACCTCCGGAGAATCTCAAAGGATGAAACGAGGTTCTACCATGTGGTGGCGAAGCTGGACAGCCACACGGTCCAGCGGGTGGAAGACCTGGTTAACCACCCACCGGACACCGACAAGTACGGCGCATTGAAGGAGGCGCTGATCAGCCATTTCACCCCCTCAGTGCAACAGCGAGCAGAGGGGCTCAGACGACCCGATGGCGGCGGCGACAGGCGTCAGGCGACGCGGAGCTGAAGACGGCCTGTGTTTCTACCACCACCGTTTTGCAGAGAGGGCACACAGCTGTCTCCCACCGTGCCGCTTCAAGCGTCAGGGAAACGCCAAGACCAGGGGTCAGTAGCGGCTGCATCCCTCGGAGAAGAAAATAAGCTGCTTTACCTGACAGATGCACACTCGGGGAAACAATTCCTCGTGGACACGGGCTCCCAGCTGAGTTTCGTCACGCCTACCTACGCGGAACGGCTGATGCCGTCCAAAGCTCCCTGGGTGTCAGTATCAGCAGCGAATGGCTCAGCGATTAAGACCTTTGGTGAGAGGACCATGCGTCTGTCCTTACAGGGCCGTTCATTCGAGTGGACCTTTATTGTAGCAGCAGTCAGTTTCAACATGTTAGGGGCTGATTTTTTTCTGTGATTTTTGTGCTCACATGGTTTATTGGTTGACCTTGCTAATAGACGTCTGGTTAATGCACTTTCTTTTCATTCTATTCCCTGCACAGCTCGGGTGGCTCCGCCGACTGCACACGCCAACGTCACAGCTGCGGGTGGTAAGTTTCATGCTCTGCTCACTCACTTTCCAGCACTCACAGTTCCAAAGTTTTCGGCGACAGTGGCCAAACACGGGGTGGAGCATTTTATCACCACAACTGGGCCCCCCGTTTTTGCAAAAGCCCGGCGCTTGGACTCCGCTAAACTGGCCATAGCGCGTGAGTAATTTGCCAACCTGGAGAAACTGGGCATAATTAGACGCTCGAACAGCCCCTGGGCTTCCCCGTTACACATGGTCCCAAAGGCTGATGGCTCGTGGCGACCTTGTGGCGATTTCCGCAGGTTGAACAACGTCTCGGCACACGACCGCTACCTGATTCCGCACATCTAGGATTTCTCAGTTCATTTGGCGGGGGCGCGCATTTTTTCTAAAATAGACTTGGTGCGCGGCTACCATCAAGTCCCCGTGCACGCGCAGGACATTCCCAAAACCGTGGTAATAACTCTGTTTGGGCTTTTTGAGTTTTTGCGCATGCCGTTTGGGTTAAAGGGCGCCGCGCAAACTTTCCAACGCATGATGGATGCTGTTTTACGCGACCTGCCTTTCGTGTTCGTCTATTTAGACGACATTTTGGTAGCCAGCACGTCCGAGGACGAACACGAAACCCACCTCACAGCGGTTTTTCGGAGACTGGCAGAGCACGGGTTGATAATTAACCCAGTGAAGTGCCAGTTCGGGGTGGCGCAGATCGATTTTTTGGGGCACCGCGTTTCGCCTGAAGGTGCGGTTCCTCTGCCGGAGAAGGTGCGCGCGATAACAGATTTCCCCCCGACCTCAAACGATAAAAGCACTGCAGGAGTTTCTAGGGATGGTTAATTTTTACAACCGGTTTCTTCCGAGCGCAGCGCGGCTTATGCAGCCACTGTACGCGGCACTGAAAAAACAAAAATCCACGAATAAGGTCGAATGGTCTCCGGAGCGGGAGCACACTTTCTCCCAGGTTAAATCAGCCCTTGCAAGCGCCGTTTTGTTAGCGCACCCGGTCCCAACAGCCCGTTTGGCGCTCACCACCGACGCTTCAGGCCTAGCAGTGGGGGCAGTCATTGAACAGTGTGTGGCAGGGACCTGGCAGCCTCTCGCTTTCTTTAGCAAATCCTTGCACGATAACGAGCGTAAATACAGCGCGTTTGACAGGGAGCTTTTAGCCCTACACTTGGCCATCCACCATTTCCAGTTCTGGCTGGAAGGGTGCCGTTTCACCGCTTTTGTAGACCACAAACCGTTAACTTTTGCGATGGCCAAAATCTCAGAACCTTGGTCAGGCCGACAACAAAGACAGCTAGCTGCAATATCGGAGTTCACCACCGATATCCAGCATGTCGCAGGCAAACACAATGTAGTGGCGGACTGTCTCTCACGTGCTGTGGCAACGCCAGGCCACGTGGGGGCAGACTCGGTGGCTGTGGGCCAGGGCAGCGACGCGGGAGCGCGCGCAGCCCCGGTCCACATAGGTTTACATTATGCAGACATGGCTGCGGAGCAGGTTGGTGACGTGGATGTGCGCGCGCTCCAGTCTGGACCAACAGGGTTAAGGCTGGAGCACAGGGTGCAGCAAATAGGTATGCCCCCCTTAATATGCGATGTCTCCACGGGTCGGCCTCGTCCAGTGGTGCCAGCCGTGTGGCGCCGCCGCGTTTTTGACTCTGTCCATTCGCTGGCGCACCCGGGGGTGCGCGCATCGGTCAAGATGGTGGGGGAGAAATTTGTCTGGCCGGGGTTGCGCAAACAGGTCAAGGAATGGGCAGCGGCTTGTGTAGCGTGCCAGAGGGCTAAGATACACAAGCACACGAGGGCCCCTTTGGAGCCTTTTCACATCCCGGCTAAGCGGTTTGATCATGTGCATGTTGATCTGGTGGGCCCGCTTCACTCGTCTCAAGGGCACACACACCTTTTGACGATGGTGGACCGCACCACACATTGGCCAGAAGCGGTACCTCTGGCGTCAACAACGGCGGAAGAGGTTGCGCGCGCGTTTTTAACAGCTTGGGTCGCGCGTTTTGGAATTCCGTCGGACATAACGTCAGACAGAGGCCCTCAATTTGTTTCCGAACTGTGGTCGTCTATGGCCCGCAGCTTAGGGGTGAAGGTACACCGCACTACCGCGTATAACCCGCAGGCCAACGGTTTATGTGAACGTTTTCATAGGTCATTGAAAGCAGCCCTCAGAGCATCGCTCACGGATACAAATTGGGTGGACAAACTGCCATGGGTTTTATTGGGGTTGCGTTCTGCACCGAAGGAGGATTTACAAGCCTCCCCAGCGGAGTTGGTGTTCGCACAACCTCTCCGTTTGCCCGGGGAATTTCTCCCGGAAAATCCTGCGCCCAATTGCCCCCCCCCCCGCTCAGCTGTTGCAGAGTGGCACAGGATCAAACACGCTGCCTGGCCCAGTGCATCACAGTTTTCCACGCGTTTTTGTGCCAGAGGCTTTGAAAAACGCAGTTTGTTTTTGTTAGACATGATGCACAACGCCCAGGGCTGAGACCGCCTTATGATGGACCGTTCAGGGTGCTGGAAAAAAATGAGAAGCATTTTTTGCTAGATTTGGGGGGCAGAAGGGAGCTAATTTGCATAAACAGACTCAAGCCTGCTTTTGTCCTGGCTGATGAACGAGTGCAGTTGGCGAAAGCCCCCCGCCGGGGCAGGCCGCCGAGAAGGCATGCTCCAGAGCTCCCACAGAGATGTGCTAACAAATCTAATCCCCAGGTGCGAGGAGACGCTGCAGATGCAGCGAAGCCGACCTACAGCAGATTCGGCAGGAAGCTCAGACCTAAGAGATTGGGGGATTGATTGTTGTTTATGTGGTAATGTTTTTTATGTATGCATTTATGAATGTTTGTCCCATGCAGACGTTTGGGGGGGTCATGTGGCACATATGTTTGGTTCATATTTCCCACAAGAGTGTGGCACATATGTCTGGTTCATATCTCCCACAAATGTATGGCTTATGTGGATTGTATGGCTTATGTGGATTGGGGCTTCACGTCTGGAGGAACAAGACAGGAGATGGCGAGGAGGTGTGAAGTCGGGCCCTCGTCTCGGAGAAGAGGACCTGGGGGGTTTCCCGGTACAGAGAATAAAAGACAATGGTGAATCTTCAGAGACTTGCATTGTGATTGAATGTTTGCAGAAGCACCATGTGACTTGAGTTCTTAATCCCCCGGAGGTATAAGAGTGAGCTGTAACATTATTCTGCCTCTTCTTGCTTTTTGAGAATGTTGGAAGATTGTGTTCTTCAATAAAGCTGAACCTGAGAAATACACTCAAGTCTCATCATTGAACACATCTTCCACAATACATTTATTTGCTATATTGCCCAGCCCTAGGAGGAGGCGGGGGTGAAAAGTTCATAGGCTGACTAAGAAGGAGTTATGTCTGGGGATCAAGAAGAGAGTTTCTCTACTGTGGGGATCCAAGTGCTGCAACATCGATGGAAGTAGTGTTTGGACCGAAGGGGAGACTATGTTGAAAAATAAACCACATTTGGTCAAATTTGACCATTGCATCATTGTCAGCCTATGAACTTTTCAGCTCCCCCGTATAATGAACTGAAAAAGAATATCACAAATTGCTATCAATTTTTTTTAATTGAATAAACTTTCGTGATTATTAAGTGTTCTATTAAAAACATTGGTTCCAAGGTTGTCATAGCCAGGAGCGGCACTGGGGTTAAGCTCCGAGTGCTCAAAATGCTCCTTATGGCGTGCGTCTCGAAAAGCCTCTGACAACTAAGTCCAACTCCTAGCCTGCCTGTGTGGTTTAGTCTCTAAGCCCGGCGGAACTGCTTTTACTAATAGGAGAAGGGGTGAGGGCGGATCTCTGGCGCCTTAAAACCAGATGCTTGGGGTAGATGGTGGCTCGTCAACCTGGGAAGGTAGCCCATCTAGGGGAAGGTAAACCCTGATTTCAAACCTCCGCTGCCTTGCGGCACACCCGGTCATGGGAAAGGCTTCGGGAGTCAACCCTGAGGTAAAATCCGGAGTCGGAGCCCCTTAGGCAGTTCTCTGTTGTGCTCAACATCGTTCTGGCAGCTCCTGCGACTGCGCTGGTGCCAAACTGTAGCAGCCCTGCTGTTCCTTTGGATTCATCAGTGACGTGGAGAGGGGGGACATGCTGCATGGGCAACATCTTGTCCTTCATATCTTCCTGCCCAAGCTTGAATCCTACCAACGCTGGAAGGTAGAACACCGGATCACTGGAGAGGACACTCCAGCTTCACCTTTGGCGTAGACAAAACACGGGGAATGACAGTTACCGGTTATAAGCCACCACTCAATTGGCATAGAGCGCGGCGCCAGGGGTTGTTCCCAACGGTGGGAGGGATCATCGGATCTCACTGAACAGCTACCGCCCGTCTCAAGCTGGGCAGCCCCCAGCCAATAAGGTGTTGTCCCGCCACAGCTTGCTTTCCTCATTGGGTGCATGGGGATGAGGAGAAGTCCGAACGGCAGGCTGAGAACCTTCGCACCAGGCAAGACAAAAAAAAACAAAAGAGACCAACTCTAAAACTGGGAACTTGGAACGTCCCCACTATGATGACAGGACTTGCTGCTAACCTCAAGGACATCAACGACACCAGGAAGACTGCCATCATCAATAATGAGCTGAAGAGACTGGAAGTGGATATCGCCACTCTCCAGGAAACACGGTTGGCTGACGCAGGCACACTGAGAGAGAAGGACTACACGTTCTACTGGCAGGGAAAGGGCAGTGACGAACACAGGGAACATGGAGTGGGCTTCACAGTGAAGAACACCTTGCTGAAGATGGTGGAACCGAGCAGCAATGGCTCTGCATGACTCCTCACCCTCCGCCTGAACACCACTCAAGGCCCAGTCACCCTCGTCAGTGTGTATGCCCCAACACTGACAGCCACACCAGAGGCAAAAGACAAGTTCGACGAGAATCTTGCAACAACAGTCAGGATCATCCCCAACTCTGAACAACTCATTCTCCTTGGAGACTTCAATGCCAGAGTGGGTGCTGACCACGACTCCTGGCCCTCCTGTCTTGGACCAATTGGCGTGGGCAGAATGAACGACAACGGACAGCGGCTGCTCGAGTTCTGCACATATCACGATCTGTGCATCACAAACTCGTTCTTCAAGACCAAGCCCCAGCACAAGGTTTCCTGGTGACATCCGCGCTCAAAGCACTGGCACCAGCTGGACTTGATCCTGACCAGGCGCACCTCACTGAAGAACGTGCTAATCACCCGTTCGTTCCAGAGTGCAGATTGCAACACAGACCATTCATTGGTGTGTTGCAAGGTCAAGCTGCAGCTGAAGAAATTCCATCATGCTAGACAGCCTGGAAAGGCACGGATTGACACCAGCAAGATGGACCAACCAGAACCTGTTGAGCAGTTTGCCTCCACCTTTGAGAAGGAACTCAAAGACCTCGAAGTCACAGGACTGGTTTGATGCCAAGATGACTGAGATGACCCCCGTCATTGAAGCCAAGCGCTCAGCACTTGCTGAGTACAAGAAGTACCGAAACGAGAAGATTCTCCAGATTCTCAGGGCTGTGAGAAGCAAAGTTCAGCAGACTGTTCGGCGCCGTGCCAACGAGTACTGGACTCAGCCCAGCCAAGACATTCAAACCGCTGCCATAACAGGGAACATCCGTGGTATGTACGATGGCATCAAGAAAGCACTTGGTCTGGCTCAGAGCAAGACGGCCCCCCCTCAAATCCTCCACTGGGGAGATGATCACAGAAAAGAACAAGCAGATGGAGAGATGGGTGGAACACTACTCCGACCTCTACTCCAGACAGAACACTGTGACACCGTCAGCCCTTGATGCCATCGACTGCCTGCCATCCATGGATGAACTTGACGTCGAGCCAACCATCGACGAACTCAGCAAAGCCATTGATAGCTTGGCCGCTGGCAAGGCACCCGGCAACGACAGCATACCCCCCCGACCTGATCAAGCACTGCAAGACCGCCCTACTGCTGCCATTGCATGACGTCCTCTGCCAGTGCTGGAAGGAAGGTGCCGTACCACAGGACATGAGGGACACCAAGATCATCACCCTCTACAAAAACAAAGGGGAGAGAAGCAACTGCAACAACTACAGGGGCATCTCCCTCCTCAGTGTTGTTGGCAAAGTCTACGCACGAGTTGTTCTCGTTCGTCTACAGAAGCTTGCCGAACGTGTCTACCCCGAGTCTCAGTGTGGCTTCCGCGCTGAGCGATCGATGGAGACATGATATTCTCCATCCGCCAACTCCAGGAGAAATGCAGAGAACAGAACATGCCCCTGTACGTCGCCTTCATCGACCTCACCAAAGCGTTCGATCTGGTCAGCAGAGAGGGCCTTTTCAAGATCCTGCCAAAGATAGGATGCCCACCAAAGTTGCAAAGCCTCATCGAATCATTTCACACCAACATGCAGGGGATAGTGCAGCACGACGGCAACGTCTCAGAGCCATTCAACATATGCAGCGGAGTGAAACAGGGCTGTGCACTTGCACCAACCCTCTTTGGGATTTTCTTTGCTATGCTCCTGAGGCATGCCTTCAGCACAGCAACAGAGGGAATCTACCTGCACACAAGATCTGACGGCAGGCTTTTCAACCTCGCCCGCCTGAAAGCCAGAACCAAAGTACACGAGGCTCTAATCAGAGACATGCTGTTCGCAGACGATGCTGCAGTCGCAACCCACACACAGCAGGAGCTTCAGACCTTGATGGACTGCTACTGCCAGGCATGCAAGGACTTCGGGCTTACCATCAGCCTGAAGAAGACTAACGTCTTGGCGCAAGGCACAGAAGCACCACCAACCATCACCATCGATGACTACGAGCTGGAGGTCGTGAATCAGTTCACGTACCTGGGGTCCACGATCAGCAACAACCTCTCCCTTGATACAGAGATCGACAAGAGGATTGGAAAATCAGCCTTCACACTCGCTCGCCTCACCACACAAGTGTGGGAGAATCCCAAACTCTGTGTCAAGACGAAGATGGCAGTGTACAACGCCTGCGTCATCAGCACACTGCTCTATGGGAGTGAGACGTGGACAACATACGCCCGGCAGGAAAAGAGACTGAACTCCTTCCACTTGCGCTGCATTCGCCACATCCTGGACATATCCTGGCAGGACAAAGTGCCCAACACAGAAGTTCTGTCCCGCGCTGGCCTTCCCTCCATGTTCACTCTACTCAGGCAGCGCAGGCTCCACTGGCTAGGCCACGTTCACCGTATGGAGGATGGCAGAATCCCCAAAGATGTCCTCTACGGAGAACTGGTGACTGGCAGGAGAGACGTTGGCCGCCCACAGCTGCGCTTTAGAGACGTCTGCAAGAGAGACATGAAGACCCTGGAGATCAACACAGAGCGCTGGGAGGACCTTGCAACGGACCGCTCCAAATGGAGAGGCACCCTGACCAGACAGCTCAAGGCGGGTGAAGAGAGACTGACTACTGCAGCTGATGAAAAAAAGGGCCCGCAGGAAGAACCGCCACAGACCCAGCAGCACGGAGACCACCCACAAGTGCGACCTGTGTGACAGGGACTGCCATTCGCGCATCGGCCTGTTCAGCCACAGGCGGTGCTGTTCCAGCAGAGTAGACGTTTAGGATTCTCTTCCATGGTCATCATAGACCGACGGAGGCCGACGACGATGATTAAAAACACTGGGCTAAAAACTAATTAAAATACAAGACGTTTCAGTGTTCATCCTAACACCATCATCAGTTGTCAGACTGTAGCAGGAAGTGTCTCTGCCCAATAAAATAACCTGCAAGGAGGTCACATGACTTGTGAGAAATGTAAAAAAAAAAAAAAAAAAAAAAAACACCTGGTGCTCCTCCTTTAAACCTGACACTCTGAGCAAGTTAATTTGTCCATAAAGTGTCGAGGAATGGTTTTTAACATGACATTGTAAGTGGAGGACAGATGATGTCTTAGTCCCCCTCCTCTAACTCAAACTTTCGAGAAAAGAAAAAGTAACAGATTTTAGAGAAAAAAGTTGCAAACTTACAAGAAAAAAAATCAAATTTCTTATTAAGTAAGTGTTGCAAGTTTGTGGGAAAATGTTACAAATTTACAAGAAAAAAAAATAATCTAAATTTCCTAACAAAAAGTCACAAATTTTTTTTTTTTTTATTTAAGTTTTTGTAAAGGGTATACAGGTCGTTACAGCAATGCAGTGTTTACATTTTCATCACATGTTCCCTTATTTCCTGATATCTGACAACATTGGAAGATTAATTCTTACAACACCCCTTATTTTTTTTTTTTTTAAAGTGAAAGAAAAAGTGAAAAGAGAAAAAAAAACAAACAAAAAACAAATAAAAAAAACAAACAAACCAGTAAAAAACAAACAAAAAGAAAAAGTAAGTAAATAAAGATAAAAGAGCATCTGAGTAGCTTTGGAACAAAGAGAGGAACCATTATTGAAATGGTATTTGTCAAAGATTAGATCTAATGGAAGACACATATGCGGTCCAGGGTTGCCAAAAGTTCATGAACCCATCCATGTCCTGTCTCAGTGCGAATGTCAACTTTTCCATCGAGTAAATGTCTTGGATCACGTTAGTCCAATCTTCAGGTGTAGGACAGTCCTTCAACATCCATTTTTTAGTTAGAGCTTTTTTGCTTGCCAATATTAAAACATTGAATAAGTATTTTTCTCCTCGTCTTTCCAGTGAGTCCGGTAGTAAACCCAAATACAAAGTTACAAAAGAAAAGGGAACTGTAATTTTGAATATTTTCCCCAATATTGTCTGTACATTGGTCCAATATTGGTGGATAACTGGGCATGACCAAAACACATGAAAATGATTTGCAGTCTTTTCACCACACAAGCGCCAACAGTTCAATCCCTTATGGGTAAATTTGTTTTGTGCAGGTGTTCTGAAAAATCTTGCCAAGTTTTTCCATCCAAATTCTCTCCACTGCAGGGATGAGGTACTTTTCCATTGCTGTTTATTTAGCTTTTCCCATATTTCCAGATGTAAAGTGAAATTCCCCTCTTTTTCCCATCTCTCTTTTATATAAGATGTGTTGTCTCCTTTTAAGTCTTGAAGACCTTGGTATATTTTAGAAATGTATCTGATCCCTGGGATCCCTTTATATGCCATTAAGAAGACCTTCAGAACACCTGACTGGGCCCTTTCCAAAACCTCCTTTTTAAGTATATTGTTTATGTGGTGTCTAAGCTGGAAGAACCTGTAAAGGTCTTGATTTATTAGGCCTTGTTTTTTCAAATCTTCAAAACTTCTTAAGATTTGCCCTTTAAAAAAATCGTAATATTTTATCAGCCCCTTCTCCTTCCACTTTTTAAATCTGGTGTCTGTTTTATTAGGAGTAAAGTCCTGATCATAGGCGATCCATTGCAGAAGTCGATAGGGCTCTTTAGTTTGATTCTCTCTGACTATCTTAAACCAAATTTTTAGCGGGGTCTCTATCCACGGGTTAGTGTTATTCAAAAGCTTAGGTAAGACATTGTTCCCTATTATCGCCTGTAGGGGGATGTCACTTGTTATTTGGCATTCGATCTCCTTCCATTGTGCAGAGTAGACTGGGTTACATATCTCTACTAAAGTTTTAATTTGTGCGGCTTTAAAGTAGTCCCTGATATTTGGCAGCGCGAGCCCACCTTTGTCTTTGTTTAGCTGTAGGGTTCTATATCTGATTCTAGGTCTCTTGCCCTGCCATATGAATCTTGAGATCCTTCTGTCCAGCTCCTGCCATGTTTTATTGGGAGGTTCTACCGGTATTGTTTGGAAAAGGTATAGAAGACGTGGAAGTATATTCATTTTGACTGCTTCAATTCTTTGTGCAATACCCAAGAATGGTATCATATTCCATCTTGCTAGGTCAGATTTTATTTTTGTCACCAGTGGATCATAGTTTAGTGATATAATTTTGTTGAGTTGTTTCGGGATAATGACCCCCAGATATTTCATAGATTCCGACTCCCAGTTAGTTTTGAGTTTGCTTAGTGAATAATGATTTGGGTCATAGTTGAATGTTAAAACTTGGGTTTTATGCATATTTAATTTGTACCCCGATAAATCTCCATACTCTGAAAAAACTGAGGTTAGTTCTGGTAAAGAAGTGTCCGGCTGCCCTAGGTATATTAAAATGTCATCAGCAAAGAGTGCTATTTTATGTTCCTTCTGACCAAGTGTAATACCTTGAATTTTTTGGTTTTGTCTTATCCATTGGCTCAGAGGTTCTATGAAGATTGCAAAGAGCAGTGGAGACAGGGGGCAGCCCTGACGACATCCTCTTTCCAGTTCAAAAGATGATGATAAATTACCGTTAATCCTTATTTTAGCTGTTGGTTTTTTATATAATGCCTGTATAGTTCTAATGAAGTTGTTATGAAAATTGAAACTGGATAAGATTCTGTATAGAAAAGACCAGTCAACCGAATCGAATGCTTTTTCAGCATCTAATCCTAATATGACTGCATTTAAGTTATATTTTTTTATATGATGAATTATGTGTAAAGTGCGTCGAATGCTGTCTTGTGTCTGTCTTTGTCTTATAAAACCTGTTTGGTCTAAATGAATTAGGTCTGTCAGTATATTCTCTAACCTTTTGGCAAGGATAATGGTAAAAAGCTTATAGTCCTGATTTAGTACACTGATTGGTCTGTAGTTGGAGCACTCTAGTTTATCCTTTTCAGGTTTAGGTATAACTGCAATGACCCCTTCTCTCCAGGAGGGGGGGATTTCCCCTGTGTGGAGGACATAATTAAATGTTTTCAGGAGGAGAGGAGATAGTTGCTGTTTAAAGGTTTTGTACCACTCTGCTGTATAGCCATCAGCTCCTGGGGATTTGTTAGCTTTAAGTTTCATAATTGCTTTTTCCAATTCTTTAGGATGTATTTCTGACAGTAGTGTTTTATTTTGTGACTCCGTAAGTTGGGGAAGGTTTAATGTGTTTAGGAATGCCTCGGATGCATTTTTATGTTTTTTGTGGGAGTATAAGTTCTTATAGTAATTCTCGAAGTTTTTAAGAATATCCTGAATTCTGAATTTTATTTCCTTTGATACTGGGTCTCTGATTTTGTAGATTGCTCTTTCTGTTTGATGTTTCCTCAATTTATAGGCTAGCAATTTTGCCGATTTACTGCCTGCTTCATAGTATTTTTGTTTCAGAAATGTAAGTTTCTTCTGGATTTCTATTGTGTAGATCTCATTTATTTGGTTTTTAATTTCCTTAATCTTGAGCGAGTCAGTAGAATGAGTGTTGCCTTTGTGTTCTTTTTCTAGGTTCCTAAGTTCTGACTCTAATGTGGATAGTTTTTCTTGTCTTAGTTTCTTTTGGGTTGCCAGTTTTGCAATAATCTTTCCTCTTATTACAGCTTTACATGCATCCCACAGTATTAAAGGGGATACTTCTCCATTATCGTTATCTTCCAAATATCTGAGAATATCTGACTCCAATTCATCTTTCAATGGTCCTTTCAGGACATTTGAATTTAACCTCCAAGAAAATGTATTATTTGTGTATTTTTGGATATTTAAGTCCATGTAGATCGGACTGTGGTCGGAGAGATCCATCAGTCCTATTTTACATGTTTTTACTCTACCAATGTCTCTATTAAACATAAAAAAATAGTCAATCCTTGAGTAAGATGAATGTGGAGTTGAGTAAAATGTATAGTCTTTTACACTGGGGTTGAGTTCCCTCCACACGTCACAGACTCCCAATTCTTTTAGTAGCATCCGAGTATTCCTGTTTTGGGTGTTATTTTGATGTGGGGAATTACCAGAAGCATCCCAGTATGGATTCAGTCTAAGATTGAAGTCCCCACCACATATCACTAAACCTTGAGCTTTAGTTATCATTAGGTCGAATACATTTTTATAAAATTTCCAGTTAGCCCCTGGGGGAGCATACACATTCAGCAGGGTGATATCTTCTCCCTCTAGCCGTCCAGTTACCAAACTGTATCTCCCTTCTTTATCTTTGTGTTCTGATTTTTTTTCAAATGTAATTTTGGTTGATATCAATGTTGCTACTCCCCTCCTCCTCCCTGATTTATATGAAGATGAAGAGATCATTTTAAACCCTTGTCTACTGAGTTTATTGTGTTCCACGTCTGTTAGGTGGGTTTCTTGTAAAAGTATTATTCCTGCTTTGTCTTTTTTCATTTTGCCTAGAATCTTGGATCTTTTAACTGGATTCAGGATTCCTTTTACATTATATGAAATTATTTTGGTTACACCCTGTTTCTCCATTGTGTTGTTTTGTTTAGTATAACTGTGTGGTGGCCCTCTTTTGTGCTACTCAGAAACTGAAAGAACATTAAAAACAAGAAAAACATTAAGAACATAGTGTAAAAAACTTTAAAACAAAAAGCTGTCAAAAGAACTTCCTGAGCTGAGGTCTTTTTAAAGACCCTGTAAGAGCCTTGATGGAGTGAAGGCTCTGAGGGAAATTCCTCAAACTCTGTTACGTGTTGAGGGCCCTCTCTTACCACTGAAAGTTGTCCCATGCTTTTAACGTGAGTTTCAGAACCCAATCCAAACTTGTAATGATTTTTTTTTTTTTTTCCTTTTATGCCTAAACCCTGTGAAATTGTGTGCACCCTCCCACCCCCATCACATCAAACATTCACGCAAAAACAGTATTTGTTAGTATGAGGAGAACATGTGGATTATTGTCACATTTCTATTTTAACAAGTTTTTTTTTTTTTTTTTTTTTTATTACAAATAATTATTTGTTTCAAATAATATGATTGTTCCATGAAATGTTTTACCACATGCTGAATATGCATCTCCTTTAATGTTTGTTACCTTGTATGAGGGGGGTTGGATGTGCGGATTGATTCAAGAGGAAAAAAAAAAAAGGTCGCTATTCCAACCTGAAAACGGATAGTTTATCCGCGACGCTCTGGTGCTGGGTTTCCCGCTGCTGGTCCGTGGATTTTGAGGGTCTTTGTGTTGTCCATGTTTGCGCTTTGATCTTCACACTCGGGTCTGCCGCGGGTTTAAATACCGTTACCGGGAGCCCTCTTTTCGCCATGTCAGCTGTTGCTTCTTCCGCCGAATTATAGAGACACGTTTCATCGCCGTAGAAGACCCTTAACTTCGCAGGAAATGGTGTCTGAAAGCGCAATTTCTTCTCTCTTAACACCTTTTTCGCGTCATTGTATTCCCTGCGCTTTTTAAGGACCTCCGGGGCGTAATCGTGTTCCACGTAGACTTTTCTCTCCTGGTGCATAAATCCTTTTTTCTGCCAGGCCAGTCTTACAACCTCTTGTTTTATTTTGAAATTGGAAAATCTTACCAACACCGAACGTGGGGGCGCTTCCGCCGCCGGCCTAGCGGCTAATGAACGATGTGCCTTTTCTATCTTCAAGTCGGTGGTTTGTGGAATATCCAATTTCTCTCTTAGTAAGGATTCCACGCATTCTGCCATTGAGTTAAAACCATTTTCGGTTCCTTCTATCAGACCATGAATTCTTATGTTATCTCTTCTTTGTTTTCCTTCTTGGTCGGTTAGCTTAGCCTCTATAGCTGCTTGTCTTTTGCGTAGGTCCAGCACAGAATCTTCGAGCACTTTTATTCGATCCTCTGTTTCCAAGATTCGGTTCTCGGCCTGGTCCACTCTGCTGTTTGTCCTTTTCAATTCTTCTCTGAATTCCCGAAATTCGGCCGTAACATCTCGGCAAAATCGTCGTAGCTCCTCAAATAGTGATTTCAGGCTAACCCTTTTGTTAGCTATCACCAGCTCCTCGTCTTCTGAACGGGGATCTTCCAGTTCAGATTCTCCGGCCGATACGTGTCCTGGCCTGGAGAATTTCAGTTTCTTCTGTTTTCCTTTAGACATGATGATTTTGTCTTTTGATTTTCACTCCTCCAAAAATCCGTTAAGTTTGATTTTCAAGGTGTTATCCTGGATTGAGTCTGAGAGCTTCAGTGTTAAGCTGCAGTCGCCATGGCGTCCAGCAAAAAGTCACAAATTTTAAAGACAAACATCACAAACCTACATGAAAAAAGTGAAAAAGCTACCAGGGCAATTAAAAAAAATCTAATTTCTCAGGAAAATTGTCCAATAGCCCTTTAATACTCATAATTCAAGGCTTTATCTTCATTTTAAGGCTCAAATACAGTGCATCCGGAAAGCATTCACAGCTCTTCACTTTTTCCAGATTTTGTTATGTTACAGCCTTATTCCAAAATGGATTGAATTCATTTTTTTCCTCAAAATTCTACACACAATGTCATGTTCAGGCCCCTTCAGGGCAGAGAGGACACACCCAGGCACTGAATGGTGTTGTGCATTTATTAAACAGAAAAAAATGCAAAGTCCAAAAATAGTACAGTACATACACAAAAAAATGCAAACAAGAAAAACTTACAGACAGGAGCACTCCTGAGCCAGCTTGACTCAGGAGGAAACGAGGAGGTGATCAGAGGAATGATCATGCAGAGGAAAACCAGTCTTGACATCCAATCTAGCAGCAATGAAATAGTGAAAAGGCAGTGCTTACATGCCATACATACTAATGAGCTGCAGGTGTGAGTCAATGAGGGAGCCAGTGACCTAATTAGCCCCACTGCCCACAGCTGAGCTGACAGGAGAGTAACCTGTGGGCAGTGGTGGGAGAACCTGGGAAGAGGAGGCTCAAAAGCAAACAACCCACAAAGCATATACAGAAATAGACAAATCAAATAAACAAACAAACAATACTTAGAAATAAAGTGATGGTCTGAGCTCAAGTAAAAACATGAGCTCAGACACATGACACACAATACCCCATAATGACAACATGAAAAAAGTTTTTTCGAGATTTTTGGAAATTTATTAAAATTAATAAACTAAGAAATCACATGCTGTTGTTTGTCCGTTGTTCTCGACGATGACCAAGGACATCACAGGGAACAGGACTGGGTGTGGTGTGTTCGGCTGTGGCTGGTCAGTCCAGTGCGGGCACGGAAGGCTCTGCCACAGGTCGGGCACAGGTGGTGTGTGCAGGCAGAAGATACAGGGGTGGCTCTGGACTTGCAAAGCTCACATTTTCTCTGGGCCTTGGCAATCCTGTTCAGCTCAAAGGAGGCAGCGCCTTTGCTGGTATGGCTACGCCAGTCTGGTCGGTCTAGCGCTAGGGTCTCCCAGGTGTCAGGACTGATGTTAAAGCTCTTCAGGGAGGCCTTAAGAGTGTCTTTGCAGTGCTTCTTCTGACCACCTTGTGAGCACTTGCCCTCTGCTAGTTCACCGTAGAACAGTCTCTTTTGTAGGCGTGAGTCAAGCATATGAACAAGGTGACCAGCCCACCTAATCTGAACTCTCTTGAGCAGGGTGTGGATGCTAGGCAGCTCAGCTCAGGAGAAGACCTCTGTGTCAGGGATTCTATCTTACCAGGTGATCTTCAGGAGCTTTCTGAGGCAGTTCAGGTGGAAGCAGTTTAGCTTTCTGGCATGGCACTCGTAGACTGTCCGGGTCTCGCAGGCGTACAGTAGGGAAGGGCAGGACAACTGCCTTGTACACTTTCAGTTTTGTGGTCAGCCTGATGCATCTCCTTTCCCACACTGCTGCACGTAGCCGTCCAAATCCTGAGCTTGCCTTGGCAATGTGCGAATCGACCTTGTTGGTGATGTTGACAGAGCTGGAGAGTGTGCTGCCGAGGTACGTGAACTTGTCAACAGCCTTAAGGACCTCCCTGTTGACAGTGATGGCTGGTTTCACATAAGTCTTCTGCGGTGTGGGTTGGTGCAGGACCTTGGTTTTCTTCGTACTGATTGTGAGCCCAAAGTTGTCACAAGCAGTAGAGAAACAGTTCATGCTCTGCTGCATCTGGGCCTCTGTAGCGGTGTTGAGTGCACAGTCATCTGCGAACAGGAAGTCATGCACTGAGTCCCCTTCCACCTTGGTTTTAGCTTGGAGCCTCCGCAGGTTGAACAGCCTGCTCTCCATCATGTACCTGATCCTGATGGCACTTTCTTCATCGTTGCAGAAGGCATCAGACAGCATGGCTGTGAACATCATGCTGAAAAGTGTGAGCACGAGTACACAGCCCTGCTTGACCCCGTTGGTGACTGGGAAAGCTTTGGAGGAGTCTACATCGTCCAGTACTTGAGTAAGCATGCCATCGTGGAACTGGCACACCATGCTGATGAATTTGTCCGAGCAGCCGAACTTCGCCATGATCTTCCACAACCCCTCATGACTGACAGTATCAAAAGCCTTAATCAGATCTACAAATGTGATGTAGAGGTCCCTGTTTTGTGCTTGACACTTCTCCTGAAGTTGGTGTGCGGCAAAGATCATGTCAGCAGTTCCACGACCCTCCCTGAAAACACACTGGCTCTCTGGCAGGTGACCACCTTCCATGTGCTGAATGAGGCAGTTGAGAAGGACTCTTGCGAGGATCTTGCTGGCGATGGCGACAAGAGAGATCCCACGGTGGTTGTCGCAGGACTGCCCGTTTCCTTTTCTCTTGTAGAGATGGACAATGGAGGCGTCCTTGAGCTCCTGGGGGATAACTTCCTGCTGCCACATGGTCTGAAAGAGCTCAGTGAGTTTCTGTATTAGAACTGGTCCTCCTGCCTTGTAGATTTCAGCTGGGATGGTGTCAGAGCCTGGTGCTTTGCCGTTCGAAAGGAGTTTGATCGCTTTTTGGACTTCTGATTCCGTTGGAGGTTCTGCCCGAGACGTGTTCACCTCTGCATGGGGCATGCGAGTGATGGCTTCTGCACTGATGGACGAAGGTCTGTTCAGGAGGCTGCTGAAATGTTCTGCCCATCTTTCCAGGATTGCGTTCTTGTTGGTGAGGAGAGTGGACCTATCAGCACTGAGCAGTCGTGATACTCCAGAAGACTGAGGCCTGTTGATTGTCTTAAGGGCATCATAGAAGCGTTTGGAATTGTTGCTGTCAGTGTACTGCTGTATTTCATCTGCCTTTTTGCTGAGCCAGAAGTCCTGCATCTCTCTGAGCTTTGCCTTTCCTGTACCTTTCCTTTGATGGAGTTGAAGGCTGCCTTCTTAGAGGCAGATGTGGTCTTGCTGGTATGCTCTGTGGGCTTCACACTTCTTGTCAAACAGCTTTTGGATGTCCTCATCGTTTTCATCACACCTTGTGCATGTTCAGGCCCAGATGAGTGAGTGAGGTGTTGTACACCATGTCTCTGAAAGCTGCCCAGTCTTCTTCTGCTCTGTACACCCTGAGGTCGAGCTGACTAAGCTTGCTGTCCAGGTCCTCACTGAGGTTCTGTCACACAGAGTGCTGTTCCAGCTTGCTGACATTGCTTGTTTGCCTTTTTTCCCTGTGGACGCCGTTTGGCCTGGATGTGCATGTTGAGCTTTGAGAGAATGAGTCTGTGATCTGTCCAGCAGTTTGCGCCACACATCGCCTTTGTCACTCTAATGTCCTGCCTGTCTCTCCTTCTCACAATGATGTAATCGATCAGACGCCAATGCTTGCTGCGTGGATGCATCCAGGAGGTCTTGTTGCGATTAGGCAAGCAGTAGACGGTATTAGTGATCAGAAGGTCATGAGAGGTGCATGTCTTCAACAGGAAGCCATTGCTGTTGCACTTTCCAGCTCCATTTCTCCCAAGGACTCCCTCCCATGTCTGGTAGTCTGTACCAACTCTGGCGTTAAAATCTCCAAGAACAATGAGTTTGTCCTCCTTTGGTAAGCCTTCAATGAGAGTCTCTCTAAGTCCTCATAAAACTTGTCTTTGATCTCATCTGGGTTTGTCATGGTCGGGGCATATGCAGTGATGAATGTGACATGGCGTTTTCCTCGAAGGGGGAGCTGCAGGGTCATGAGGTGGTCGTTGGTTCCTTTGAGGAGGCTGGTAAGCTTGCTGATCAGATTGGATCTGATCACAAAACCCACTCCTGCTTCACGGCGTTCTTCGCTGCCTCAGACGCTCCAGAAAAAGGTGTAGCCAGCTTTGACTTCTGTCAGCTTACCTTCGTCTGCAAACCTGGTCTCGCTCAGAGTTGCGATATGGATGTTGTACCTGCTGAGTTCTCTTGCAACAAGTGCTGTCCGTCTCTCAGGTCTGTCCACTTTGGAACTTTCCATGAACGTTCGTACTTTCCAAGTGCCAATGGTGAGGGATGTCACCTTAGTTGATTTCTTCTGAGAATTTCGACCACTAGGGTGGGATCCCCACCAGCCGCAGCTTGCTGGCCAGGGTGTAGCAAAGCAGGCTATGTTTAGGGCACCTTTTCCAGTCCCTTCCTCAGGCCATGGAGGTGAGCAAAGTGAATCCTAAAGAGGGCTGCTCAGGCACCCAGGGAGCTGCCGAACTCCACTGCTGCTTCAGTCGACCCTATGCCCTGGACCGCCTGTGTGTGGGATTGTGGCTACAGCTTCCACTGTATCTGCACCTGCTGCTTCATCACTTGCCCATCACCACAGGACTTGGAGGGAGAAGGGGGGGTGTGAGAGGAAATTTGGGGGGTGGGGGTGATGTCTTGACTTGTGCGGGAATTTGATTTAAGTGAGAGAGAGTTGCACAGGGTCGTCAGCCTCACTCTCTCGTCCCAGCCTATCTGGATCCAGTGGCAAGACGTAGTCAAGATGGCTGGAGACAGGTTAGGATGCAGTGGATAGCTAGCAGTGTCCTACGTGTCTCACTGTACCCTAGTTGCGCTCCACAACACTTTGCTGGGTCTGCCTTCCTGCCCATTGAGCCAATCTGGTGGTTTCCTCCGCGCAGTCCGCCAGGTCCAGTCTACGCATGCGTAGGTAGATAAGCCCTACCTCACCGAGGGTTTCAAACCCATCGGCTACCCTCACCTGGCTTTGCTCGCCAGTCGAAATGGTTTACCGGGGTGTGGCCGCTGTTGCATGCAAACAGCTACTTGGAACCACAGGTGAGAGTTGAGTGCCAAGTGGGAACCAAAGCGGACGACCACCCGGAGGTGTGACTGTTGCCCCATCAGAGGTACTAACCCTCCGTGATACATCATACACATGTACATAAGTATTCAAAGCCTTTGCTCAATACTTTGTTGATGCACCTTTGGCAGCAATTACAGCCTCAAGCCTTTTTGAATATGATGCCACAAGCTTGGCACACCTATCTTTGGGCAGTTTCACCCAGTCCTCTTTGCAGCACCTCGCAAGCTCCATAAGGTTGGATGGGAAGTGTCGGTGGACAGCCATTTTCAGATCTCTCAAGAGATGTTCAATTGGATTCATTTCTGGGCTCTGGCTGGGCCACTCAAGGACATTCACAGAGTTGTCCTGATGCCACTCCTTTGATATCTTGGCTGTGTGCTTAGGGTCGCTGTCCTGCTGAAAAATGAACTGTCGCCCTAGTCTAAGGTCAACAGCACTCTGGAGCAGGTTTTCATCCAGGATGTCTCTGCACATTGCTGCATTCATGTTTCCCTTTATCCGGACTAGTTTCCCAGGTCCTGCCGTTGACAAACATCCCCACAGCATGATAGTGCCACCACCACGCTTTGCTGCAGGGATGGTATTGGCCTGGTGATGAGCGGTGCCTGGTTTCCTCCAAACATGACACCTGGCATTCACACCAAAGAGGTCAATCTTCGTCTCATCAGAACAAAGAATTTTGTTTCTCATGGTCTGAGAGTCCTTCAGGTACCTTTTGGCAATCTCCAGGCGGGCTGCCATCTGTCTTTTACTAAGGAGTGGCTTCCGTCTGGCCACTCTACCATACAGGCCTGATTGGTGGATTGCTGCAGAGATGGTTATCCTTCTGGAAGGTTCTCTTCACTCCACAGAGCAACGCTGGAGCTCTTACAGAGTGACCATTCGGTTCTTGGTCACTTCCTTGACGAAGGCCCTTTCTCCCCCGATCACTCAGTTTAGACGGCCGGCTTGCTCTAGGAAGAGTCCTGGTGGTTCTGAACGTCTTCTATTTACGGATGATGGAGGCCACTGTGCTCACTGGGACCTTCAAAGCAGCAGACATTTTTCTGTACCCTTCCCCAGATTTGTGCCTTGAGACAATCCTGTCTTGGAGGTCTACAGACAATTCCTTTCACTTCATGCTTGGTTTGTGCTCTGACATGCACTGTCAACTGTGGGACCTTATATAGACAGGTGTGTGCCTTTCCAAATCATGTCCAATCAACTGAAGTTACCACAGGTGGACTCCAATTAAGATGTAGAAACATCTCAAGGATGATCAGTGGATGTGATTTATTAGGTTCCATCCATCCATCCATCTTCTACCGCTTTTCCGGAGGTCCGGGTCGCGGAGGCAGCAGTTCAAGCAGAGAAGCCCAGACTTCCCTCTCCCCAGCCACCTGCTCCAGCTCTTCAGAGGGGATACCAAGGCGTTCCCAGACTAGCTGGGAGACATAGTCTCTCCACCGAGTCCTGGGTCTGCCCCGGGGTCTCCTCCCAGTGGGACGTGCCTGAAACACCTCAAGTGGGAGGCGTCCAGGAGGCATCCTAATCAGATGCCCATACCACCTCAACTGACTCCTTTCAATGTGGAGGAGCAGCGGTTCTACTCTGAGCCTCTCCCGGATGACTGAGCTCCTCACCCTATCTCTGAGGGTGAGTCCAGCAATCCTACGGAGAAAGCTCATTTCAGCCGCTTGTATCCGCGATACAAGCCCTCATGGATCGTCACCTTATCGTGGTGGGGGGGTTTGCGTGCCCCAGTGATCCCAGGAGCTATGTTGTCCGGGGCAATTTGCCTCTGATAGGGTCTCCCAAGACAAACTGGTCCTGGGTGAAGGGCCAGACGAAGAACGATCCAACAGACTCTCATGATAAATTGTATATCAAGGATTCAGTGTACCCCGCCCGGTATGGGGTTACCGGGGCCCCACCCTGGAGCCAGGCCTGGGGGAGGGGCTCGAAGGCTAGCGTCTGGTGGCCGGGTTTCCACCCATGGGACCCGGCCGGGCTCAGCCCGAAGGAGTTACATGGGTCCGCCCTCCAGTAGGTTCACCACCTGCAGGAGGGATCATGGAAGTCCGGTGCTATGTGGATTAGGTGGCAGTCAAAGGCGGAGACCTTGGCGGACTGATCCCAAGCTTTCTAAACTGGCTTTTGGTACGTGGAATGTCACCTCTCTGGTGGGGAAGGAGCCTGAGCTGGTGTACGAGATTGAGCGATACCGGCTAGATATAGTCGGCCTCACCTCAACACACAGCTCCGGTTCCGGAACCAGTCTCCTGGAGAGGGGCTGGAGCTTGGCCTTTTCTGGAGTTGCCCCGGGCGAGAGGCGACGAGCAGGGGTAGGTATTCTTGTATCGCCCCACCTTGCTGCCTCTATATTGGAGTTTTCCCCGGTGGACGAAAGGGTTGCTTCCCTGCGCCTTCGGGTTGGGAAACGGGTCCTGACCATCATTTGTGCCTATGCACCAAATGATGTTTCAGAGTACCCACCCTTTTTGGAGTCTGTGACTGGGGTGCTGGAGGGTGCTCCTCCTGGAGACTCCATTGTCCTACTGGGGGACTTCAATGCGCATGTGGGCAACGACAGTGAAACCTGGAGGGGGGTGATTGGGAGGAACGGCCTGCCCGATCTGAACCCGAGTGGTGTTCAGTTATTGGACTTCTGTGCTAACCACAGTCTGTCTATAACGAACACCATGTTCAAGCATAAGGGTGTCCATATGTGCACCTGGCACCAGGACACCCTAGGCCGCAGGTCGATGATCGATTTTGTTATCGTATCATCAGACCTGCGACCGTATGTCTTGGACACCCGAGTAAAGAGAGGTGCAGAGCTGTCAACTGATCACCACCTGGTGGTGAGTTGGATCCGATGGCAGGGGAGGAAGCCATTCAGACCTGGTAGACCCAAACGTATAGTGAGGGTGTGCTGGGAGCGTCTGGCTGAGGCCCCTGTCCGGGAGGTCTTCAACTCCCACCTCCGGAAGAACTTCAACCACATTCCGAGGGAGTCTGGAGACATGGAGTCTGAATGGGCCATGTTCTCCACCTCTGTTGTTGAAGCGGCAGCCCAGAGCTGCGGCCGCAAGGTGGTCGGTGCATCTCGTGGTGGCAACCCCCGAACCAAGTGGTGGACACCAGTGGTGAGGGGGGCCATTAAGCTGAAGAAGGAGTCCTATCAAGCTTGGTTGGCTTGTGGGACTCCCGAAGCAGCTGAGGTGTACCGGCAGGCCAAGCGGAGTGCAGCTCGGGTGGTTGCTGAAGCAAAAACCCGGGTATGGGAGGAGTTCGGTGAGGCCATGGAACAAGACTTTCGGTCGGCTTCAAAGAGATTCTGGCAAACTGTTCGGCGGCTCAGGAGGGGAAAGCAGCTCCCCGTCCACACTGTGTATGGTGCGGATGGGACACTGTTGACTTCAACTGGGGATATCGTCGGGCGGTGGAAGGAATACTTTGAGGATCTCCTCAATCCCACTGATACGCCTTCCACAGAGGAAGCAGGGTTTGGGGACGAGGGGGATGACTCGCCTATCACAGGGGCTGAGGTCGCCAAGGTGGTTAAAAATCTCCTTGGTGGCCGGGCCCCGGGGGTGGACGAGATTCGCCCCGAGTACCTCAAGGCCCTGGATGTTGTTGGGTTGTCATGGTTGACACGCCTCTGCAACATTGCGTGGAGGTCGGGGGCAGTGCCTTTGGCATGGCAAACCGGGGTGGTGGTTCCTCTCTTCAAAAAAGGGGACCGGAGGGTGTGCTCCAACTTTAGAGGGATCACACTCCTCAGCCTCCCTGGGAAGGTCTATGCCAAGGTACTGGAGAGGAGAGCCCGGCCGTTGGTCGAACCTCGGATTCAGGAGGAGCAATGTGGTTTTCGTCCTGGCCGTGGCACATCGGACCAGCTCTTTACCCTCTCGAGAATTCTTGAGGGTTCGTGGGAGTTTGCCCAACCAGTTTACATGTGTTTTGTGGACTTGGAGAAGGCATTTGACCGCGTCCCTCGTGGATTTTTGTGGGGGGTGCTTCGGGAGTATGGGGTATCGGGCTTGTTGTTACGAGCTATTCGGTCTCTGTACGACCGTTGTGAGAGTTTAGTTCGCATTGCCAACACTCGGTCGGAGTCATTCCCAGTGAGAGTTGGACTCCGCCAGGGCTGCCCTTTGTCACCGGTCCTGTTCATAATTTTCATGGACAGGATTTCTAGGCGCAGCCAGGGAATGGAGGGTGTCATGCTTGGTGACCACAGGATCTCATCTCTGTTGTTTGCAGATGATGTTGTCCTGTTGGCTTCATCCAGCAATGACCTACAGCTCTTGCTGGGACGGTTTGCCGCTGAGTGTGAAGCGGCTGGGATGAGAATCAGCACCTCCAAGTCCGAGTCCATGGTCCTCAGCCGGAAAAAGGTGGATTGTCCTCTCCGGGTTGGGGACAGGCTCCTGCCCCAAGTGGAGGAGTTTAAGTATCTTGGGGTCTTGTTCACGAGTGAGGGGAAAATGGAGCGAGAGATCGACAGACGGATTGGAGCAGCATCTGCAGTGATGCGGACGTTGTACCGGTCTGTTGTGGTGAAGAGGGAGCTTAGTTCTAAGGCAAAGCTGTCGATTTACCAGTCAATCTACGTTCCTACTCTCACCTATGGTCACGAGCTTTGGGTAACGACCGAAAGAACGAGATCGCGGATTTATTAGGTTATTATTTTTAATAGATTTGCAAAAAAATAAAAAAAAAATAAAAAATTCCACATTGTCATTATAGGGTATTGTGTGTAGAATTTTGAGGAAAAAATGAATTTAATCCATTTTGGAATAAGGTTGTAACATAAAATGTGGAAAAAGTGAAGCACTGTGAAGACTTTCTGGATGCACTGTATATTTTACAGTTTTTGCGTCCAAAAAGACTTACTTGAAATGGCTTCTTCTGTAACAACCCTGTCCCTCAGAGGAAACATGTCAGACTAATGGTAGGAGTCAGGTGATAGTTTAAGAAAGGACACTAATCAATGCTTTTCGGATCCATTAACCAAGCAGTAAATTTACTGAGACATACTTTGATGGAAATTTTTAATCTTTAACGTTTATTCAGTGCCTATCCTTGGCTGTAGAATTAGAAATACTGTATCTTGTGATGTTCAAGGAACACTTACTTTCTATACAGTTGTGGAGAGTGCAAATAATGGAACCAGACTTGCACAGCAGACGAACTTTATTCTATAACTCTCTCACTTCATTCATACACAGAAAAAGACTGTCCAATACACCAGGGTCTCTCCTTTTATATCACTCCATTCCTTCCCCCTGCTGCCTGAAATCTTGCATCACAATACATTCAACACATCCACCCCTTACTCTCCCCGCAGCTACTCCTTCCTGCTGCATTACCATAACTTCTCCCATTACAATACGTATTGACCTCCTCTGTTTAATCCCCCACGCTCTACCGGCAGAGGGATATTTTACCTCCCCTCTGTTTCCAGTCTGAGATGAATATCCCAGCGTGGGTTCCCTACACAGTACACATAAGTGGGAAGGCATGATGACCTTTTCTGAGGCTGAATCCAACTAGTTTGTGACTGTCTCGGAAGTCAGGGGTGTTTAGCATCTCTCTGCAGAGATTATAAACTCACCAAAAGCCATTTCTGGTGTAATATGTTTGTATTTCACCATTCACCATGCAGAAGACAGACAAAGTTTCTGCAACAATATACAGATGCAGAAAAATTGTGTGATGATTGTGGCATTTAGAATTATGATTAAATTTATAGGATATTCAAATTTTTTTGAGATTCAGTCTCTTCTTCTGTGCCAATGGCAGAGGATGTATAGCAGAGAAAATATCCTGAAGTAAATCTCGGACCTATGTAAATACTCCATATAGTGTAAATAGTTACCAGAGAATCTATATTTGTGTGTGGGAACAGCAAAGTCTGTTGGTGGATGCAGCAGTGGGGGTCAAATGAGATTTTCTGGCCTGGTGTCTTGATGTTAATGTTGTTTATTTTAAAGCTGACATTGTGCAGAATATTTCCCTCCTACACCATTTTGAGCTCCTGGAGACATTTAACCAAAACATTTCACTGGAAAAGGAGATAAAATGGCCACTGCAGAACTGTGGTGAAAAGAAGTGAGGCAAAGAATCCTGAGAAAGAAGATGAGGAGGAAATGCAAGAGTCTAAAAAAAAAAAAAAAAGCTGAGAAACATCATCTCCGGGTGATGCTTCCCTGCAGTCAAAAGGTGATTTGATATGCAACATATTCTCATCACTAATCCCTTGTCTGGGGTTATGGCTTCAGCGCGGGCTGTTTCATGGCTAAAGCATCCTTCTCGTAGCAGTTCAGCCGGATCTGCAGCCTGCACTCATGGCTGATAGTGTGTCATGTTTAGAGCGATGTAGCTCTACTATTGAGCCACATCCTCTTCCACTGCAGGCAGTTGCGGACAGAAATCCACCCAGGGGACCATTAAGCTATGAGAAGTCTCATCCATGGCTTCTCTGAAATGTCCTCGGCATGTGTGAAACGTCTGGGGCTCCCTTCAGCGTTTAAGGTGCTCCAGTTCGCTCTCTTGTCTGCAGCTAAATGCCAAGAAACTTTTATGCCATTCTTATTAGCTCTCTCAGAGGGACACTGGTGAAAATAAGAAGAGTTAACTCAATTTAGCTGCAGGAGAAAGTGGTCACCTTCAGGCTAAAAATGAAGCCAAAGCCAAGCTTCAAACAGTTGTCTGCACACCTACAAGCTTTATCCAATTTCAATAAAACTCATCAAAGGGAATTCATTTTCATTCTTAGTGCTCCATGGTGAGAACATGGTAACCAAATTTGGGTGAGCACCAAATAATCCGAACCGAGACCCCTAAAAAAGTCATTCGATCTGGCAAACTCTGGTAAGGCCCTGCAGGTGAGAATGCACACTGAACTAAAAAAGGATCAAAAGCTATGAATTAAGCTGATTTCACAGTAAAGTGTCTAATTCTACACAACTGCACAGTGTACAGACCCCTTTATAGAAACCTGCGTGCAACCCAAATTTTGTAAGCATGCAGACAAATTACAAAGGGTCTGCACTGAACTGTGGGTGAACCGTGGCATTTGTGTTCTCATGCAGAGATCAAATGTATTTCTGTCTTTTTAACCATGTGCCTATTTTCCTCCTCAGACGTCAACAACAACAAACACAAAAGCTCCCTGTCCTCCATTGTTTACACTCAAATGAGCTGCCTTTATGTTCTTGCTCCTCATTTTCTTTGATTTGAGGTATTCAAATTAGGGATGCATGTTATCGATTAATTCATTACTCATTAGTTGATTCATCTTATTGATTTAACAATTAATTGATAAGTGGCAATTTTCCTGAGAATCCAAATTTCCCTCGGTACAATACGGTATTTCCATCTTTAACATATAAAAAGTTACTGGTTTTTGATATACTGAATAAAACATGAACATCACATTCCTCAATGATTTATTGTACCATTTGCATTTTTTTTACTGCAGACAATTGCATTTTTTGTAGTTTAACAAATTTTGTACTGTGTATTGTGTACTATGTTCTGGTACCATCCATCTTCTTCCGTTTGATCCTTTTCGGGTTGCGGGAGGGCTGGAGCCTATCCCAGCATCTTTGGAAGAGAAGCAGGGTACACCCTGGACAGATCGCCAGTCCATCAAAGGGCCAACACAGAGAGACAGACAACCATTCACTCTCACAGTCATACCTAAGGACAATTTAGAATCCCCAGTTTGATGCCAATTAACCTAACTTGCATGTTTTTGGCATGTGGGAGGAAACCGGAGAAATCCCGGAGTAAACCCATGCAGACACGGGGAGAACATGCAAACTCCACACAGATCACTGGTGGTCGGGGGCTGGGATCGAACCCAGGATCCCCCGGCCAAGGGTGAGTTGCTGTGCTGCTGCAGTGCTAACCACTCCGCCACCACACCACCCATGTTCTGGTACATCTCAGTAAATTAGAAATGTCATGATTTTAGATTTATTTTCAAAACGATTACCATTATTATAAAATTTATCTTTTTTAGTTATATTACAAAATAAAAAATAACTTTCACATTCTAATTTACTGAGCTGCACTAGCAGACTGTTTTAACAGGAAAAAAAATTGTGAGCTGCTTCATCTGTTGCATGTTAAACATTATCACAGTACCCCAGCAATCCAGGCAAACCCAGTACAATCTGGACTCCCTCTGTTGTCTGTTACCTAGTAGTAGTAGATTAGTTTATTTGACAGGGACAGTGCAATAAACATAGACAATTAATCAAAGACAATCAATCTGATGTGTTGCACATAGAGTGTATAGCTATTAGCTAATTTGCAACTCTTGTCCCTGGATGGGCTTTAGAAAAAAGAATCAAGATAAAAATATACACAATAACCACATACATCAATGCAGAAAAATTATAAATACACAATTATAAATATTATAAATATTATAAATACACAAATATAACAGCCTGACTCACCTTTAACATAAATATTATAAATACACAAATATAACAGCCTGACTCACATTTAACACATATAACATAACTCACATTTGCCTATTTCAGGCCTTCCTCCCTCACTATAAACAAACACATTTATTCCTTCCCTTCATTCACTCTCACTTTGCAGACAAATAATTCATACATGAGTACATTCTTGTTTATTTTTCAGCCAGTTTTTAACATTTTTAGTGAATGTTTTAAAGTCCGTTATTATTTTAATTTCATTTGGCATTGTGTTCCAGATGTGACTGCCCTTTATAGAGAAAGCTGTTTGTCCAAATGTGGTTCTGCGGTGGAATATTTTACAGTTATTGTTAACAGAACTCCTGGTGGCTCTGCTGCTGTCCTGTCTTTGGACGAAACCAGCAAGTGGCTCGGGTGCTGATTTATGGAAACATTTGAACGTTAATTTCAGAAGACAGAGGTCAATGAAGCTCTCAAAACTCAATAGGTTGTATTTTTTTAAAACATTACAGTGATGCCACCTAATGGGCTTTTTGTCCAAGATTTTTAGGGTTTGATTATATAATGAACCTATATGTCTTATTGTGGAAGGGGCTGCTTGAGCCCAGACTGTCAAACAGTATGATATATGAGAAAAAACCATAGAATGCATATACAGTGCAGCTGCTTCGTAAGGTATGTAATATCTAATTAATTTAAAGCAGTTCAGATTTTTTTTTACTGTTTTTGAAATTTTCTTTATATGAAGATTAAATTTGAGTTGAGGATCTAGTACAATGCCAAGGTATTTGAATTCTGTAGCTAAACTGATGTCATGATCATGTATATTAACTTTAAAATGTTGCAGGTTACATTTTTTGATTGAAAAGCACATTGAGACTGTTTTCTGAAGGTTCAGCAATAGATGGTTCTTGAGGAGCCACTCTTGGACATCAACCATACTTGTAGACAGTACATCTGCAGCCTGTGCTGGAGTCTTGGCAGCTGTGTAAATAACTGCATCATCTGCATAAAGTTGGCATGTTGCAGCTGAGCAGTGTAACGGCAAGTCATTAATAAAAATGCTGAAAAGTAAAGGACCAAGAATGGACCCTTGTGGGATACCCATGCGGTTGTTTAAAAATGAGGATTTATCCTGGTGAACTTTTACACACTGTTCTCTATTCTGGAGATAAGATGCAAACCATTCTAATGTATTTGGGGAGAAGTTAAAAGATACCATTAAAAGATACCTCAGTGGTAACTTGAGTCCGGTCTGCTTTCCCATCTAGCAGCAGGTTGAAGGCAGCAGGGATGGGTTTTTGTGCTCGTGTAGTTTATTCCTTGCTCCGGTCCATTTCTCCGCCCTGCTGATTTGAAGCAAGTGGGTGGATCTTCAAGCTTGTGTGCCATGAGAACATGTTGTGGCTCTCTGACGTAACTCGGAAGGGCAAGGTTTTTTGCTCTGCACTGCACTCTGGGGGCTTGGCATCCATCCATCCCTCCATCCATTTTCTACCACTTTTCCAGAGGTCCAAGTCGCAAAAGCAGCAATTCAAGCAGAGAAGCCCAGACTTCTCTCACCTTAGCCCCCTGTGCCAGCTCTTCAGAGAGGATACCAAGACGTTCCCAGGCCAGCTGGCAGATATAGTTTCTCCAGTGTGTCCTGGGTCTGCCCCGGGGTCTCCTCCCAGTGGGACGTGCCCAAAATGCTTCAAGTGGGAGGCGTCCAGGAGGCATCCTGATCAGATGCCCAAACCACCTCAACTGGCTCCTTTTGATATGGAGGAGCAGCGGTTCTACTCTGAGCCTCTTCCGAATGACTGAGCTCCTCACCCTATCTCCAAGGGTGAGTCCAGCAATGGAGTATGGAGAAAGCTCAATTCAGCCGCTTGTATCCGTGATGTCATTCTTTCAGTTATTGCCCAAAGCTCATGACCATAGGTGAGGGTAGGAATGTAGATTGACTGGTAAATCGACAGCTTTGCTTTAGAGCTCAGCTCCCTGTTCACTACAAAAGATTGGTACAACATCCGCATCATTGCAGATGCTGCTCTGATCCGTCTATCAATCTCTCACTCCATTCTCCCCTCACTCATGAAGGGGACCCCGAGATACTTAAACTCATCCACTTGGGGCAGGAGCTTGTCCCCAACCCGGAGAGGACAATCCACCCTGATGGCTGAGAACCATGGACTCAGACTTGGAGGTGCTGATTCTCATCCCAGCTGTCTCACACTTAGTGAGACTAAGTGTCTCACACTTAGTAGCAAACCATTCCAGCAAGACCTGTAGGTCATTGCTCGATGGAGCCAACAGGACAACATCATCTGCAAACAGCAGAGAGAAGATCTTGTGGTCACCGAGCATGACTCTCTCTGTTCCTTGGCTGTGCCGAGATATCCTGCCTATAAAAGTTATGAACAGGATCGGTGACCAAGGGCAGCGCTGGCGGAGTCCATCTCTCACTGGAAACGAGTTTGATTGGGTGTTGGCAATATGAACCAAACTTGTAAAACAGTCATATAGGGACAGGATCAACAAAGTCTATCTATCTACAGTGGTGTGAAAGTGTTTTCCCCCTTCCTGATTTCTCATTTTTTTGTATGTCACACTAAAATGTTTCAGATCATCAAACAAAATTAAATATTAGACAAAGATAATATGAGTAAACACAAAATGCTGTTTTTAAATGAAGGTGTTTATTATTAAGGGAAAAAAACAACCTACATGGCCCTGTGTAAAAAAGTGATTCCCCCCGTTAAAACATAAATTAACTGTGGTTTATCACATCTTTGGAAAGCAGAGTTCAATTTCTCTAGCCACACCCAGGCCTGATTACTGCCACACCTGTTCTCAATCAAGAAATCACTTAAATAGGACCTGCCTGACAAAGTGAAGTAGACCAAAAGATCCTCAAAACCTAGACATCATGCTGCGATCCAAAGAAATTCAGGAATAGATGAGAAACAAATTAATTGAGATCCATCAGTATGGAAAAGGTTATAATGCAATTTCTAAAGCTTTGGGACTCCAGCGAACCACAGTGAGAGCCATTATCCACAAATGGTGAAAACATGAAACAGTGGTGAACCTTCCCAGGAGTGGTCAGCCGACCAAAATTACCACAAGAGTGCAGTGACAACTCATCCAATAGGTCACAAAAGACCTCACAACAACATCCAAAGAACTGCAGGCCTCACTTGCCTCAGTTAAGGTCCACTGCTGAGCAAAAAGAACATAAAGGCTCATCTTAGTTTTGCCAGAAAACATCTTGATGATGCCCAAGACTTTTGGGAAAATACTCTGTGGACTGACGAGACAAAAGGTGAACTTTTGGAAGGTGTGTGTCCCATTACATCTGGTGTAAAAGCAACACAGCATTTCAGAAAAGAAACATCATACCAACAGTAAAATATGGTGATGGTAGTATGATGGTCTGGGGCTGTTTTGCTGCTTCAGGACCTGGAAGACTTGCTGTGGTAAATGGAACCATGAATTCTGCTGTTTACCAAAAAATCCTGAAGGAGAATGTCTGGCCATCTGTTCGTGACCTCAAGCTGAAGCGCACTTGGGTTCTGCAGCAGGGCAATGAGCCAAAACACACCAGCAAGTCCACCTCTGAATTGCTTAAGAAAAACAAAATGAAGACTTTGGAGTGGCCTAGCCAAAGTCCTGACCTGAATCCATTTGAGATGCTGTGGCATGACCTTAAAAAGGTGGTTCTGTCACGAGCCGAGCCGGCTTGGCTTTCCTCAGCTCAGTCTCAATCACTTTGAGGGTTTTTTGGCGCTACTGTTTATGTGCATTTTGTGTATTTTCCCATCCTTAGCCACTGCCTGACCGGCAGCTGTTAGTCTGCATTGTGACCTACCTTTTCCCACGCTACTGACAGTCTATCGGTCCAGCCACGCCCCCTCGCTCTCCCTAGACTCCATCAGCTGTTTCCTACCCCGGTAATCATCTTCCCCGCGTCTTGCCCAGGTGTTCCTTATTTGCTACATCAGTGGCGTGTGTTCATAAGCAGCTCATTGCTGGATAAACTTTGCTGGTTCATTGTATGTGTTAGATGGCTGTGCGCCGCCGTCTAACCATCACTTCAACGAAGGACTATTTGGAATACGCTCACCACTCCACTAGAGGACCCGGATCGCTAGGCTGTAAGTAATTGTAGCATTTCCCTGTGCAGTTGTGTCGCTACGCTGGTAGCGTTTCTCTTTGCGGCACAACTGCTACCCTTTCCCCTGTACAGCCTAGCATTACAGTTGGACTCTTTCCTTAGCGCGAGCTGCTCCACCATTTTGTATAGTTTCTTCTGTGGACTGTGTTAATAAATGTGTGTGTGGTAACCCCAGCATTTAAATCCTCATTTCTCCTTCTCTCCTTTATGACAGAATGAACCAGCCCGTTAAAAGGATTTAGCGGGTTCACCCACACACCATTTCCCCTTATCACTATCTGTTCCTTTGTTTTGGACTAACCCGTGTTGGAGTTCATTATGCCCCAGTCCCGCCGGAGAAAGGGAGCGGCAGCGGGGTCTCCGAGTGGGGAGGAGGAGTTGGCAGCGGTCTATATCCAGAGCTATGTGGATGAGTTTCTCGCAACCAGCACACCCGAGAGGGATTGGTGGTGCATCCACGGAGCGGTGGGGATTCTGCAAGAATACCCCAGGCCATGGATCTACCCGCAGTATGTCGATTTGTTCTCCACAGTCTGCTCGCTCCACCGCTCCTCTCCAGGTCTGGCATTTCCCGCGACGCCAGAACGGAGGCCCGCTTACCTGCAAACTGGCAGCCTCCGTGGCGCGTTGCTCGACCCTCCATTCGCTCCAGCACGGTCGATTCGGCCACATAAAGGACAGCGTCGTCCCGCAGGGGGATGCCGGGAGAATCCCTCCTCTTCTCCAGCGGCCATCATTGCTTCAGCTGCTGAGAGAGCCACTGGGTTCACCCCGGCCATGCCTATCCCCGTTGTCAGGGAGACGGCTCCTCCAATAGCCTGCGGAGGGGTCAAAGTCATTGCTGGCACGGAGAGGGGCGAATGCCTGCCTTCTGCAGCTGCAGATGTCATCAACCGGGGTGACAGGCAAGTATTTTTCCATCCTAAATCATTCATGAACACTGAACCTTGCCTGTCTCACGAGGGGGAGGCCCAGTATCAGCAGTCCACTGGGTTCTCTCCTCCAGCTGCAATAAATAATTGTTTTCTTCCCCTCTCCGTGTCTCCTCCCATTCCCCCTGAGGGCCTGCCAGACCAAGAACCGGGCTGCCAGATGATGGTGGAGTTTGAGGCCCTGGATGATCCTGCTCAGGAGCCCGCAAAGAGGCGTCCCTCTGCAGCCACGCCGGTGGACGACGAGTGGTCGGCTATGCTCACCGCGCTCATCCACCGGGTTGAAAAGGAACGCTGTGAGAGGGAGGTCCATGGACGCGCTTCACTGGTGGTGAGGGTCTCATCTCCTACACCTACGCTGACCCTGAATGCACCATCTGACGAGGAGTGGGCGAACCTGCTCGCGCAGTCAACCGCCGGGTCGAGGAGGAGCGTCGTAGGACCAGGACTGCCAACACCAACCCGCCAGTTAGGATACACTGGGAGAAGTCCTCTTCACCTTCGGCAGCCCTCTGCCCTCCAGCTGCCGTGAGGTCCACCGAGTCCACCCCGGTAACGCCCTCCTCCGTCGTCGTGGAGACAGCTCCTCCACAAGTTTCTGATGGGGCCCGTGTCATCATGGACACGGAGAGGGAGGGTTGTCTCCTGCCTGCAGCTGGGAACGATGATGACCGGGAGGACAGGCAAGTATTTCTTCATTGCTTACCAGCTAATGACACTGAATCTTGCCTATCTCCCGAGGGAGGGGCCCAGCATAAGCAGTTCGCTGGGTCCTCTCCTCCAGCTGCACGCACTAACCCATTTTCTCCCCTCTCCGTGTCTCCTCCAATTCACCCTGAGGACCTGTCAGCCCAGGGTCAGGGCCAACAGATGGTGGAGGAGCCAATGGCTTTGGATGATTGCTGCCCAGAGCCAGCACAGAGAGGTCCCCCTGCAGCCTCACCGGAGGAATCCCCAGCGTTGGAGCTGCTGCAGGTGGACAACAGGACTGCCAACACCATCTTGCCAGCTGCTGAGCCGTTTGCGGCAGACTGGGAGCATGAGCTGGTCCTCCTGGAGGCCGGGCCCGAGGATTCATCACCAGGATCGACGAAGTCCTGGACTGCGGTGGAGCTCGAGCTCAGGCAAGTACTCTCTCTGGTTTTTCTGATCACAGTGTTGGAGAGATCTTGCCTGGCTCTAGATGGGGAGAGTCAGGTGCAGCTCACAGCTGCGTCTGAACTTCCCTCGCCAGGCTCTGCCGCTGTCAGCGACCCTAACAACCCTGTTTCTTCTCCTGCTTCTGAGCCACTTTCTAGGGTCGCCAGAGAGGAACCACCATCTCCAGGGGTCCTCATGGATCTGGCCTCACTGCCCGATGACGTTGCAGGTCCAGTTCCCCGGAGGTCTGAGGTTATAGTGTGGTCTCTTCCACAGCCCACGTCGCCCTGGATCCAGCAAGCTGGCTTTGGACCCTCGTGGGGGCTGCCTCCCAGGATTAGCCCAACGTGGGTACTGCGCTCCTGCCCAGACCCATCATGGACACCACGCTCTGGGTCAGGGTCCACCGCGGGTGCAGCTGAGCCTCAACCGGAGGTCATCGCGGGTGCAGCTGAGCCTCAGCCGGAGGCCACCGCGGGTGCAGCTGAGCCTCAGCCAGAGGCCACCGCGGATGCAGCTAGGCTCCCGCTGGAGTCCACCGTGGGTGCAGTGGAGTCGGCCCGGTCAGGGGCCACCATGGACGCGGCAGAGCCTCAGCTGGAGGTCACCATGGACACAGTGAGGTTCCCACTGGTGCCCATCGTGGGTGCAGTGGAGCTGGCCCGGTCAGGGGCCACCATTGGTGCAATTAGGCTCCCGCTGGAGTCCACTGTGGGTGCAGCGGAGCCAGCCCGGTCAGGGGCCACCATGGGTGCCACTGCGGACCATCCAAAGGACGCCATGGAGGTTCCCTCTCTCTGGTCCGGGTACTCATTGGTCAGCCTTCCGGTGGGCAGGCCGCCTCCTGCTTCACCCCTTCAGTCAGAAGAATTGACTCCCCGGGTCAGGTGGCCCACGTTCCCCGGCAGGCCACCGGACACCGTCCACCGGACCTTCTGCTGAGCCTGGGACTCTGGGCGGCATCCTGAGCCCCAACGCCTGTGGACTTGGGGGGGGGGGGTAATCATGGACCCTGGGCAGAGTATTGTGTTCCCTCCTTCCTGTTCCCCCTACCTCCCACCCGAGTTCATGTTGTTTGTTGTTGTTGCTCCTGTCGAGGGGGGGGACGGTGATGTTACCTGGGGTGTCTGGGAATCCACCCCTTAAAGGGGGAGCTCTGTTACGAGCCGAGTCGGCTTGGCTTTCCCCGGCTCGGTCTCAATTGCTTTGGGGGTTTTTTGGCGCTACTGTTTATGTGCACTTTGTGTATTTTCTCATCCTTAGCCACTGCCTGACCGGCAGCTGTTAGTCTGCATTGTGACCTACTTTCTCCCATGCTACTGACAGTCTATTGGTCTAGCCATGCCCCCTCGCTCTCCCTTGACTCCATCAGCTGTTTCCTACCCCGGTAATCATCTTCCCCGCGTCTTGCCCAGGTGTTCCTTATTTGCCACATCAGCAGCGTTTGTTCATATGAGCTCATTGCTGGACAAACTTCGCTGGTTCATTGTATGTGTTAGATGGCTGTGCGCCGCCGTCTAACCATCACGTCAATGAAGGACTATTTGGAGTACGCTCGCTGCTCCACTAGAGGACCCCGATCGCTAGGCTGTAAGTAATTGTAGCATTTCCCTGTGCAGTTGTGTCGCTACGCTGGTAGCGTTTCCCTTTGCGGCACAACTGCTACACTTTCCCCTGTACAGCCTAGCATTACAGTTGGACTCTTTCCTTAGCCTGAGTTGCTCCACCATTTTGTATAGTTTCTTCTGTGGACTGTGTCAGTAAATGTGTGTGTGGTAACCCCAGCGTTTAAATCCTCATTTCCCCTTCTCTCCTCCGTGCGCTAATGGAAGAGTGCACAGAGGGTTTATGACAGGTTCATGCTCAAAAACTCTCCAACATTTTTTTTTTTTTAGATTTAGTATACTTTATTGATCCCCAGAGGGGAAATTGAGGGCATCCACCACCTGAATGGATGAAGCAGCCACGATACGGCGCTATCCCTTAACCATTCACACACACATTCACACCTAGGGCCACTTTAGAGTCTCCAATTAACCTAACCTGCATGTTTTTGGCATGTGGGAGGAAACCGGAGAAATCCCGGAGTAAACCCACGCAAACACGGGGAGAACATGCAAACTCCACACAGATCACTGTTGGTCGAGGGCTGGGTTCGAGCCCACGATCCCACGATCCCCACAATCCCCGGCCAAGGGTAAACTGTGCTGCCGCAGTGCTAACCACTGTGCCACCGTGCAGCAACATGGCTGAATTACAACAATTCTGCAAAGACGAGTGGGCCAAAATTCCTCCACAGCACTGTAAAAGACTCATTGCCAGTTATCACAAATGCTTGATTGCAGTTGCTGCTGCTAAGTGTGGCCCAACCTGTTATTACGTTTGGGGGGGGCAATCACTTTTTCACACAGGGCCATGTAGGTTTGGATTTTTTTTCCCTTGATAATAAACACCTTCATTTAAAAACTGCATTTTGTATTTACTTGTGTTATCTTTGTCTAATATTTATATTTGTTTAATGATCTAAAACATTTAAGTGTGGCAAACATACCAAAAAATGAGAAATCTGGAAGGGGGCAAACACTTTTTCACACCACTGTATCAGTCAGGGTCTGCATCTCCTCACTACTCCAAGTCCGTCCACGAGACACTTTTTAACTTTTCTTCTTGGCGTTCTCTGGTAAAAGGATTTCTTGGATCCACGCAGTTGTCTTTAAAGTTATTTTTTTACCCAAAATGCGCTAAAGCAAATGCCACTTCCTCTTCTCACTACATGTTGCTATGGTTACACAAACGCCAAGAGGCACTTCTGCCCTTTGGCCCGCTGGATACGCCATTTGGATTCACACGGCAAGCGAAGTGCACCAGATTTCATTTGCAAGCAAACCAAAACCGCTGTTTTTGAGGGGTCAAGACTTTGTTTGTTTGGTGCGCACCAGAGTTCCAAAGGGTGTTCAGACGGCACCAAACGAACCGAACTGTCCCCGGATAGTCCTTTGGTCCAGACCAAACAGTGGCCGTCTGAATGCACCTTTAGTCAACATACAGAGGATGTCAGACCATTTCAGCGAGGCTTCAGTATACAGATACACTACCGTTCAAAAGTTTGGGGTCACTTAGAAATTTCCTTATTTTTGAAAGAAAAGCACTGTTTTTTTCAATGAAGATAACTTTGTCTGGTTTTTGGTGCAATATCTACATAGGTGTATAGAGGCCCATTTCCAGCAACTATCACTCCAGTGTTCTAATGGTACAATGTGTTTGCTCATTGCATCAGAAGGCTAACGGATGATTAGAAAACCCTTGTGCAATCATGTTAGCACAGCTGAAAACAGTTTAGCTGGTTAGAGAAGCTATAAAACTGACCTTCCTTTGAGCAGGTTGAGTATCTGGAAAAAATTATTATTTCAAATACAAATCATTATTTCTAACCTTGTCAATGTCTTGACTATATTTTCTATTCATTTTTCAACTCATGGTGGTAAATAAGTGTGATTTTTCATGGAAAACACAAAACAATTGTCTGGGTGACCCCAAACTTTTGAACGGTAGTGTATATGTTGTGCAGTACTAGAGGAGACGTATATGAATTTTCATCTCAGGTATGCAAAGGCTCATCCAACTTCATGAGAATCTTCATATCATGTCACACCAGAAAGCTAGCTTTGCTCTGTCGTTAACCTGGCTGAGGTCTGCAGATGTTAAATGTACCAGACTTATGGGAGCAGATAGTCACAAGATGGTTCATATTCTGCGCTTGGTGTCTGCCTTCACAGCCTGTATTTCCAGCAAGTCCCCATTTCACCAAGTTGGTTTTGGTTGATCCAACAATGGTTTTTGTACGATTCTCTTCTGTGCAATGTAGTGCCTTTTGGTATTTTTTTCTTGAGGTTTGGGGATGGTTGGGTGTTGTACGGTTGCTTATTCGACATGGAGCTAATGCAGCAATTCTCAGGGTCTTATGGGTGTGCGCCTCATTTGGTGTTAGCTAATTTTGGCAGGAGTGATAGTTGTAATGACAGCTTCCCTCAGAGTGTTTTTATACTTGGATGATAGGTACGAAAGTGTTTGATCTAAGTTGATGCCTAGATGGACTGGATATCCTAATGTTCAAGAACGCTCCCATTCCATGCAATATTAAGTTTCCTGTTTGTTGCATGCTGCTTCAGGAGAAGAAAAACTGACTTCATGGCCAAAGTACAAGAAAAGCACACCCCTAAAACCAACTTGCAGGAGCAGAAGGAACATCAAATTAAAGCTTACAATACCGGTCTATTTAACTGGCAAGTATGCTGCTACCTTGCTGCCAGGCCAGGGATCAGGAATGTCCACTACAGAATGAGCAATTTAGAGCAATTTTCCCTGGGGGACGGGGAACAACCCAAAATGACTAGTGCGTGTTGTGTTTATTTTTCATGGGTTTAATAGAAAATAGTTTCAGGGGAAAGAAGGAAAAAAGCAGGATACTCTGGACTACAGCTGTCATCTGCCATGAAACCAACCATTACAAACCATGCTGAGAAAATACATTGTGCAGTTTCACCACATGGGCTGAGTGTAATAGCATTAGTGTGTTTGTGTGCGCGTCTCATTGTGCACTGCCCACAGGTATCAAGCTGTCCGACTCAGCAGCTCTTTGTAAACACCACGCAGGGCCTCAAAAATGGCCAGGAGCTTATTAGTCGGACATGAAAGAGAGAATTTGAGAACCACTGGCAGGCGGCTGAAGAAACGAAAGAGCGTGATTGGATTCAGGAGAGTGCGTCCATCTGTGTGCTTGTGTGTGTGAGTGAACCACAAATAATACCGTGTCCAGCTACACATGTGTGTCGATTAATTTAGCTCCAGTTTTGGTAATTGCAGAACGAACCACTGGCTGCGGTCGCACACAAATGTCCGCACTTTGTCTGTGTCCATACATGGGTGGGAGAGAGGCTGCAATTAGGCCCCGGTCACTGCAGAAGCGCCATAATGGATAACGCCGCCTGAAAGCAGACGGGGGAAGCACACATAATTGAGCGTACTGTGCTTATATGTGAATGTGTCACTTTACAAAGTGAGGAGCAGCATTTCTTCCCTCTTGCTTTATTCTGTCCCAGCTTGTTTGATTATGTGTGCAGCTGCAGCTAATGAATGTGAAGTTTAAAGTCATCTGTTTTTATAGCAAAAGTGAGTTCCTAAGTGTTCATTCACACAAACATTTAAAGATCTCCTGTGGCTCAAGCTTCAATCTTCCACCAAATTTCATCAAAACCAAGTTAATGGATTATGTGTTATTCACCTAAAAGACAGACAGATGGAAAATGCCACTGAAAATATAACATCATTGGCAGCGCATTGCGGCGCTCCGGTCCATCTGTCTCCAGTGAGTAGGGTTCTCGTTTTCAAAGGGCTTATCCTCCATTATTGATATTCACACCCGGTAACGGCAGAATCTCAATGCTGATTGGCTATTGTGACTAAGTATCAAGCAAATTTTTCGCCTGAATTGAACAAAATCCAGCTTGTATGAATTTGTGTGAATTCATGTGTATTCATGTAGCCCAAAGCAAATTTGCCTGTATTTGCATCTTTCCATTGCCTTTGTATGTAATCATGCCACAGGAAAAATGTGCTTCACATTTGGTCTGATTGCACCATTAGATCCCACTGCATTCTATGGCCTTGACACTTCGGCAGTCTTCCTTTGAACGCTATGTTCACCCCAAAGTTTTGCACACAAGCTGGTACAATGCCCTGTTTCATCTACCACATATAGTAGGGCTTCCCTGTAATTTTATTATTTGAACTGTGCAATTCAGTTATGTGGAGGTTGGCTTCAGATGTATAAGAAGTCACCTGGATATACAGAAAAAAGTATAACTTCTTACAGTTAATGCTGTACATGCCTATATTTCTTTTATGTGCTGGACAGTGTGAACTTTGCATTTTCCAAACTTCCCTGACCGGGAGCAGCTGATTTTGTCCAGGCACAAGGGCTAGAATTTCTGTGCTTTAACCGAGGAGGTATAGAATTGACCAAGGCTGAGAAGTACACGAGACCGGGGCTGTCACCACTGCTGTAAAATCTATGCAAATCAAGTAATTTACACCTTGATACAAGTGTTAAGTTTTCACATTGGTGGTGAACATAGCTGAAAGGAGAGCTCTCTCCTTCTTATACAGTAAAACCTCCCTGTTTTCAGCAATGTGCCGAAGTCATCTCATGTTCCCAGTCACTAAAAACAGAGAGTTATAAATGCTTTCTAAATTGGATGTGGTTTAGGACTAAGAACTGGTGTTTTTTTTATCAGATTTTTGACAATTTCATCTTTAGAATCATTTTACACTTCTCACCCTTTAGTTAACCTTCATTATGTTTTACAACTTGATAAAGACTCAAAGACACTTTTCCACCGTGTTCTGACAAAACACAAAGCTAAGGCCTGGTGCATATGACTACGTTTTCGTTTAGAACCGGAGAGAAAGATCTGTGTGCACACAGCATGTCACAGAAGCAACCACGCATGCACACCGGATCCACCGAAGGTGTGAAAACTGCTGTTGTAACTAGTACCTTTTTACACAGGGGTGGAGATCATTAAGAGATCATTGAGAGATCTATCAATGATCTTCAGTGATCTCTGCAGTCACCATGGTCTCCTCAAAGTTTTGGCTCAGTCCAAAACACACAAGGATCTCCCAGACAATCCCAAAGATCAAAAATTGGCCCAATGTCTCAATGATCTCCGTGCTGTGTAAAGGAGTCCTAACGGATGACAAGTAGAAATTTTACTCAGCGTGACTATGAATTATAAGACTACAACTATAAACGCCAGATTCCCCCTGCAAGAAATGTATACATTTGAAAGAGTGAGGGGGTCATGAATAAAATAAATAGACTAAATAAATAAATAACCTGTGTAACTGCGGGCAATAAAAAAAATCTGACTTACTGACAGCTGGTTTGAATATTTGATAAGGAGTCTTCAATCATAACTTTTAGAAAAACAATACAAAGTAAGAAAAAAATAGTGATATAATGTGATGTCGGCGGGCTGAGGAGCTGCACAAAACTGGATTTAAAACATTAGCTGCTCCATAGTGATTTTTTTTCTTCATTCAGCAAAGGTAGGAGTCATTTTAGGGATGCATGTCAGTCTGTAAATCCTCCTTGGTTATAAATTTGATTGTTATTTTTTTTTTATCTATAAGACTGCATCTACTGTTTAAAAAAGTATTTTACAGATACTGGTTTACAGCAGTTTTTTTTTTTTAAAACGTTGTCCTAACTAAAACTTTTTTTGTAACACTATAAATGTCAGATTCCCCAGTGGAACGGACCGGGGGGGCTGAAAAGTTCATAGGCTGACCATGATGAGGTGGTCAAATATGACCAAAGGTGGTTTATTTTTCAACATAGTCTCCCCTTCGGTCCACACACTTCTTCCATCGGTGTTGCAGCGCTTGGATCGCTGCGGTATAGACACTCTCTTCTTGATCCTCAAAAGCATAACTCCTTAGTCAATCTATGAAGTTTTCAGCCCCCCTCGTGTGTGTGTGTGTGTGTGTGTGTGTGTGTGTGTGTGTACACACACACACACACACAGACGTGGACAGAATTGTTGGTACCCCTCTGTTAATGAAAGAAAAACCCACAATGGTCACAGAAATAACTTGAATTTGACAAAAGTGGTAATAAATAAAAATTCTATGAAAATTAACCAATGAAAATCAGACAATGCTTTTGAATTGTGGTTCAACAGAATTATTTTAAAAATCAAACTCATGAAACAGGCCTGGACAAAAATGATGGTACCCTTAACTTAATATTTTGTTGCACAACCTTTTGAGGCAATCACTGCAATCAAACGATTTCTGTAACTGTCAATGAGACTTCTGCACCTCTCAGCAGGTATTGTGGCCCACTCCTCACGAGCAAACTGCTCCAGTTGTCTCAGGTTTGAAGGGTGCCTTCTCCAGACAGCATGTTTCAGCTCCTTCCACAGATGTTCAATAGGATTTTGATCACGGCCCATAGAAGGCCACTTTAGAATAGTCCAATCTTTCACTCTTAGCCATTCTTGGGTGTTTTTAGCTGTGTGTTTTGGGTCATTATCCTGTTGTAAGACTCATGACCTGCGACTGAGACCAAGCTGTCTGACACTGGGCAGCACATTTCTCTCTAGAATACCTTGATAGTCTTGAGATTTCATTGTACCCTGCACAGATTCAAGACACCCTGTGCCAGATGCAGCAAAGCAGCCCCAGAACATAACAGAACCTCCTCCATGTTTCACAGTAGGGACAGTGTTCTTTTCTTGGTATGCTTCATTTTTGAGTCTGTGAACATAGAGCTGATGTGCCTTGCCAAAACGTTCCAGTTTTGTCTCGTCTGTCCATAGGACATTCTCCCAGAAGCTTTGTGGCTTGTCAACATGCAGTTTGGCAAATTCCAGGCTGGCTTTTTTATGATTTGTTTTCAACAGTGGTGTCTTGCTTGGTCATCTCCCATGAAGTCCACTTTGGCTCAAACAACGATGGATGGTGCGATCTGACACTGATGTACCTTGACCTTGGAGTTCACCATGAATGTGTTTAGAGGTTGTTCTGGGCTCTTTTGTTACCATTCGTATTATCCATCTCCTCCTGCAGCCACGTCCAGGGAGGTTGGCTACAGTCCCGTGGATCTTAAATTTCCGAATAATATGTGCAACTGTAGTCACAGGAACATCAAGCTGCTTGGAGATGGTCTTATAGCCTTTACCTTTAACATGCTTGTCTATAATTTTCTTTCTAATCTCCTGAGACAACTCTCTCCTTTGCTTCCTCTGGTCCATGTTTAGTGTGGTTCACACCATGTCAACAAATAGCACAGTGACTACTTGTCACCCTTTAAATAGGCCGACTGACTGATTACAAGTTTGTAGACACCTGTGATGTTAATTAGAGGACACATCTTGGTTGAACATGTCCCTATGGTCACATTATTTTCAATCTTTTCTAGGGGTACCATCATTTTTGTCCAGGCCTGTTTCATGAGTTTGTTTTTTAAAATAATTCTGTTGAACCACAATTCAAAAGCATTGTCTGATTTTCACTGGTTAATTTTCATAGAATTTTTATTTATTACCACTTTTGTCAGATTCAAGTTATTTCTGTGACCATTGTGGGTTTTTCTTTCATTAACAGAGGGGTACCAACAATTTTGTCCACGTCCATGGAATCGATCCATGTTTGACTGAACCAACATCTATCCACAAAATCCGTGGCTCTTTTAATATCATAATTTTACAGTCTGTGAAGCACAAAACGCAAGCAGCTGGTTGAAGACACTGACACTGAACAAGACACTGAACCCCCAGTTGCTCTTGGTGGGTCAGGCCAGCGCCGGTGCATGGCAGCTCTGCCACCATCAGTGTGTGAATGGGTGGATAGCAGGATCTGTAAAGCACTTTGCTCATTGAGGAATGAGGAAAAGTGCTGTATACATGAATGGCATTTACCATTTACTCTGGAGGCTGGTTTTAAATCTCTACACTTTCACGCCTCCAAAATCTTGGTGTCATATGAATGGACAGCTAAACTGTGGATGAACTTTCCCAGCTTGGGGTAAAAACACTGTTGTCCCCTAACTTAAATAATTTGTATCTGTCAGTTAAAGAAAAATAATTTAACTGACAGATACAGTAAATTAAAGCAGCTACGGTTACAATGGCTGAAGTTAGAACTGAATGATGGCTCCTTTGTAGAGTCTCCCTTTGACTAATTTAGGACTGAATACTTATGTTACAGAAATGGTCCAGTGACTGTTTTCATAAGATTACCAACCCACTTGAAATTTGGCATGAACTCCTCAAATACACCCAGTGGAATATTTAAACTTTGCGATGCTTCTAATGGCTGAAGTTCTACATCAAACAGAAACATTCAGTGACTCCATCAAACAAATTTCAAAACTAAACCTTAATATTTATCTCAAATAAACAAAGCTCTGCGAACCAAAGCTCACTGGTGGGCCTGAAGGCATTTAAGACGCTTGGGGAGAAAAAAAAAGCACCTCACATTTTAAGGCAATGCAGACTGTGAGCTATATAAATAATGCAAACCTTTACCAGTGATGTAGAGAGAGTGCTTTGGAAAAAAGAAAATCATCAAGAGTGCTGTAAATGCTCAGATTCTACAGTATATTAGCCACATGAAAGAAGGTGTAAGAAGTAAACACATTAAAGCAATCTTCAAAGTCTGTTTCTCCCCTTATGCTTAGAGTTGAGTGGGATACCGCCTGCTGATTATGCGATGGGTTGATTTCAAAGTACTGACACGGGGCCATAACATCACAGCGTATACAGCAGTGGGATTTACTGTACTTTCTCCAGAGCCTGAGGGCCATAAGAGACCGATGCCATGGTAAGGAAATGGTCGGCGTTGAGAGAGAGCGGCTGTGGGAAAGGGTGAAGGTAATGAACCTCATTTGGACATAGGCAGCAACAGTCTGGAGGACTTTTCTAGTTTTACTATAAATTGATCAGTTTTGAAGTTTGGCAAGCTAAGGCTGGCAGGTTTTAATTGGAAGAAGGATGCAAATGGAGTGCAGGATGCTGAGGGTTTGAATGTCACTGTAGTTGGTTTTTCAATGAAGGTGTGGAGAAAGGAATAGGTGAGGCAACGAGCTGAACGACTCAACACTTTATTCTCTCTCCAACAACAGAACAGCAAAACAGCGATCCCGGGTCTCTGTGCATTCCCTTTTATATCTTTAATTCCATGCATCGAGACCCGGAACTTCCGACCATCTTGCATTGTTGTTGAACAAAGAAATGTGTGGCACATTAACATGACATACACCGGCACCGCCCTCACACCTTTCTTCTCTCCGCGGCTCCGGTAATTCTTCCTCTCCCTGGGGGCTACATAGACCTAACTGTCCTGTCTGATACCCCCGGTGACACGTCCTCCATCAGTCCATTGTTTCCTCCTTCCCCCTGCCCTCTCTGGGTTGAGAACCCCTCCACACTATGCCCCCCCACAGCCCCCTAAACACCCAGAAGGGGCACTAACCCTCCGTCCTTTGAGCTTGAGCTGGTGCCCATAGCGGCTGTAGCGGGGGGTCGCCGGTCCAGTTGAACCACCCTGCTGGCAAGGTGTGCAGGAGGGCACATCAGTCTGTGGAGGGAAAAAGGGAGGGGGGGAAACACATTATCTTCGCAAGCGCCGGTCCCTGCTGAGGGATCACCAACCTGCGGGGCCACCAACGGTGAGCGTCCATGCCGGGAAGCTTGGGCCAACACCACCTGCACGTCTGCCAACACAAAAGTGGGCTTCAGCCTGTTGATGCAGACGGTCTCCCTACGTCCCCCCAAGTCTAACACAAAATGCTTGCCCCAGGTTCCAGCACCCTGAACAGTCCGTCATACGGTGGGCGCAGCGGGGTCTGGTGCGCATTGTGCCTGACGAAAACAAAACCGGCATTCTGCAAGCCTTTTGGGACGAAGGTGCGGGGAAAGCAATGGTGGGCCAGGACCAGTACATTAAAAGCCTCCGAGCTGTGCAAAAATTGTGTGGGCAGATCAGCCTCGGGTGCAGGATTTTCCGGTAAAAACTCCGGGGATCCACAGCGCCTGAGAAAAAAAAAGTTCTGCTGGGGAGGCTGCCAAATCCTCCTTAGGTGCAGAGCGCAACCCTAAAAGAACCCAGGGAAGGCGGTTGACCCAATTTGAGTCCTTGAGCGAAGCTCTGAGTGGTGCTTTAAGTGACCTACGAAAACGCTTGCATAACTCGTTAGCCTGGGGGTTTATGCGGTAGTGCGGTGAATTTTGACCGCCAGGCTCTGGGCTATCGCAGGCCAGAGTTCTGAAATGAATTGTGGACCCCTGTCAGATGTGATGTCCGACGGAGTTCCAAAACATGCAACCCAAGCCGACAAAAAACTTAATGGACGTGGTAGACGCTAGCAGGACCACTTCAAGCCAGCACGTGGTGTGGTCCACAACTGTCAAAAGGTGCGTGAAACCTTGTGACAGCAGGAGGGGTCCCACCAAATCCACATGGACATGGTTGAACCTCCTAGCCGGGATTTGGAACGGTTCGAGAGGGGCTCTTTGCACTTTGACCCGCTGGCACGCAACGCAAGCTGCAGCCCACTCTTTCACGTCCTTGCGCAAGAGCGGCCAGATGAAATTCGCCCTCACTAGCTTCACCGAAGAGCACACTCCCAGATGTGAAAGGGAGTGGACCGACTCAAAAACGTGACGGCGCCAAGAGCTCGGAACCACCAGGCACGGGCGGCCTGTAGAGATGTCGCAGAGCAAGGGAGGGCACCCTTCTTGCACCACCCTGCCATCCGGCCTTAACCCAGTTGGCACAGACTGGAGCGTGCAAATGTCCGCGTCCCGGACTTGTTCCGCGGCCATGGCAGGGAAATCAATTCTCATATAGACCGGGGCGATTAACGCACACGACAGGCAATCGGCCACGATGTTGAGCTTACTGGCAACGTATTGAATGTCGGTAGTAAACTCCCAAATTGCGGCCAAATGCCGGTGCTGCCCAGCTGACCACGGTTCCGAAATCTTGGCCATTGTGTACGTCAGCGGCTTATGGTCCACAAACGCGGTGAACTTGCGCCCCTCCAGCCAAAACTGGAAATGGTGCATCGCCAGGTGGAGAGCCAGCAATTCTCTATCGAATGTGCTGTATTTGCGTTCGTTTTCGTGCAAGGTTCGGCTAAAAAATGCTAACGGCTGCCACGAACCTGCGACGCACTGCTTCACCACTGCCCCTATGACAACATCAGATGCATCCGTAGTGAGCGGTATCCGTGCAGACGGATCCGGGTGGGCTAGCAACGCGGCATCTTCCAGCGCTGCTTTGGCATTTACAAAAACCTGGTCTCGCTCGGGAGTCCAGTCGATGGTTTCCACAGGCTTCTTTTTTTAAGCACGGCATACAACGGCTGCTTCAGCTGGGCTGCTTGGGGAAAGAAACGGTTATAAAAATTAACCATTCCCAAAAACTCCTGTAGTGCTCTCACGGTCTGCGGACGCGGAAAGTCTGACACAGCACGCATCTTATCCAGTAACGGGATTGCACCCTCTGGCAAAATGTGGTGGCCCAAAAAATCAATCACTGGCGCAACAAACTGGCACTTCACCAGGTTGACTATCAGCCCCTGCGCTTCCAACCTCTGGAAAACCGTCTTGAGATGGGCGATGTGCTCCTCCTCGGACGCGCTGGCTACTAGAATGTCGTCTAAGTAGATGAAAACGAAGGACAAATCACACAGTACTGCGTCCATCATCCTCTGGAAGGTCTGCGCTGCGCCTTCTAATCTGAACGGCATGTGTAAAAATTCGAAAAGGCCAAAAGGAGTTATTGCCGCCGTTTTTGGAACGTCTCCCGCGTGCACCGGGACTGGTGGTAACCATGGACCAGATCCACTTTGGAAAAAACACACGCCTCGGCCAGGTGCACGGAAAAATCCTGGATGTATGGAATAGGATAGCAATCATGTTCCATGGCACCAGAAATAGCCCACATGGTCGCCACGACCCATCGGCTTTGGGTACCATGTGGAGTGGAGATGCCCACAGGCTGTTGGAGCACCTGACAATGCCCAACTGCTCTAAGTTGGTGAACTGCTCGCGCGCACTGGCCAGTTTAGCTGCATCCAGGCGCCGAGGTCGCGCGAGAATACCAGAGGCCCTCTCGTAGCTATGAAATGTTCTACCCCGTGTTTCGTTGTCCGTAGATGAAAACGTCGGGACCGTGACGGCCAGCACGGGACTGTGCTGGGAACTGCGCGAAGTAACTGTTGGTACTTACCCCTGGAGCTATAACGTTAGCCAGTGTTGTCAACCCAGCTCTCTGAGCTGTACAGGCAGAGAGGCAAAAGAGACAGCATCTACTAATCTCCTATTAGCAACATCAACTAACAACCCATACGTACATAAAAAATCTGCACCCAAAATTGGGGTGGAACATGCGGCTACCACAAAGTTCCACTGAAAGTTGTGTCCGTGGAAGCATATCGTCAGTGTCTGCTTGCCAAATGTCCTGATGGAGGAGCCATTGGCGGCCGTAAGCTCTGGACCGCTGCCTACTGCCACCCTGTCTGCATTGACCAGCAGAATTAGGCTCTTCTGAGAGCTGGAGTCCACCAGAAACTGTTTCCCCAAACCTGTGTCTGTGACATAAAGCAGCTTGTTTCTGTCACCAGCGGTCACAGCCGCTGCTGACTGCTGGCCGCAGTTTCCCAACTTCTTGAATTGGCATGGCGGCACACATTGCTGGGCGTTTGAGCCAAAGCAGCGATGATGGAAGCAGATCGCCCCATTCCTGCGTCTCCTGGCGTCCGCTCCGACTACCACCAATGGCTCCTCGACCTCGCTGGAGTCCCTCCTGGACGCCGGTGCCGCTGCATTCACGCTGAGAGTTCTGGTCGCTAAAATGATGCGATCCGCTTCCTGCACCAGTGCATGGTAGTCCTTAGTCACCAGCAACGGCGAGTTGGCCAGGATCACACACGGCACTGGTGCTCTCCCTCCAGGTAGTCTCCAGGGCGGTGCTCGTCTCGCTCTTCAAGGCACGTCTTGGGGTCACCAGTGTGGAGAAAGGAATAGGCGAGGCAACGAGCTGAACGACACAAGACTTTATTCTCTCTCCAACAACAGAACAGCAAAACAGCGATACCGGGTGTCTGTGCATTCCCCTTTTATATCTTTAATTCCATGCATTGAGACCCGGTACTTCCGACCATCATACATTGTTGTTTAACAAAGAAATGTGTGGCACATTAACATGACATACACCGGCGACGCTCTCACACCTTTCTTCTCGCTGTGGCTCCAGTAATTCTTCCTCTCCCCAGGGGGTGCATAGACCTAACTGTCCCATCTGATACCCCCGCCCTCAGTGTCACCTCCTCCATCAGTCCATTGTTTCCTCCTTCCCCCTGCCCTCTCTGGGTTGAGAAACCCCCCACACTATGCCCCCACAAAGGGGTCTCTCTTTTTACCTGCCACATCACCACGGTAATTTAAGTTGAACATATAAAACCTGGTTCAGAGGAGTTTAGGTAGGCGTTTTGGTTTATTGTTGGAAAGAAAGAAAGAACAACAAAGACAATAAACATGACCTGATAAATCTTTCATGCTTTCATCTTCATCAAATCTTTCATTTCTATTTAACGTTTTCAGTAACAATATATCACTAATGCATCCAAAATACTGTATCTGCCAAATTCTTTAGGACAGAATGTGTGTAACGTGTACTGCATGTAGCTAAAGATTCTGTTAGGCTGGTGATTTTTTTTGTCTTTGGCATGAAGGACGAGCAGTTCTTCAGTGTGACCATCAGACCAGCTTGAAGACATTACAAGTCCTCCAACTAAAACGTTAACACACACCCCAATATGACTCAGTGACCACTTTGAAAATGGAGACATCACCTCAATTCATCACACGACACAGTTTCAAATGCACTCATCCTCGTATGGAGGAGGGCAGGAGGGGATGTGGGAGTCTGTGAAATTAGCTCTCCTATGTAAGAGAGGAGTACAAGTCCAGCTGGTGACTTCTGATTCCTATGTGTTCATGCTACCTTCTGTTATAGCGATTTGCTGACTTTACACAATAAACTAGTGCAGTGCCTGGTCACATGACCACATAAGGAGTTGTTCAGTTCCTGCTGAATTGTTCAGAATTCCTTATAAGAACTCCTTATAAGGAGTCTGAGGTCAGGAGTTCTGAACAACTCCTTTTAAAGTCTTCTAAGGAAGACCCGCTTCTGGAGCTCAAATCAGGCCCAAACTGTTATCATTTTATCCCACCAGCCTCCAAAGCCTGCCCTGTGAATTTCAGTTCCTAACTCCCAGCAGTTATACCTTTTCCACATCTGTGTTCCTTTAATAGCCCCTCATGGATGTTCAATAAAGATTTTCGTTCAGTTACATACACACTATATGGACAAAAGTACTGGACATATCTCTTGATCATTGAATTCAGGTGTTTCATCTCATGTTAATATTTCGATCTTACTGAGACATTCTGACAATTCTACTCTTCCAACTCTGTGGGAACAGTTTAGGCAGGATCCTTTTCTGTTTCAGTGTGACTGCTTCCACGGGCACAAAGCAAGATCCATAAAGGAATGGTTGAATGAGTTTGGTGTGGAAGAACTAGACTTACCCACGCCAGAAGCCCTTACCTCAATCCCATCCAACACCTTTGGAATAGACTAGAACGGAGCCTGGAGCCAGGCCCTCTGGTCCATCATCAGTGTCTGACCTCACTAATGCTCTTCTGGATGACTGGGCAAAAAATTTCCACAGATACACTCTAACAACATCTGGTGGAAACCTTCCCAGAAGAGTGGAAGCTGCTATAGCTACTGGGGGGGGGGGGGGGGGGGGCATCTGAAAATGTCCTTTTCAGAAAATTTGTTTGACGCTAACTAAACTAACTAACCAACCTGCACTTATATAGCGCTTTTCTAGTCACAAAGACCATCAAAGCGCTTTCATTAATACTAACCCTCGCTCTGAAAGTCCTCTTTTATATTCTTTAATTTCAATAATTACAAATGCACATCTATGCATCTTCAGTTTCAGAATAGTTTCTAATATGGATATGACATTGGGTTGATTAATATTTTACAATAGATGCTGAAAGAAAAATCATTGCAGCTGACTCATGTGGCAGCATCGTCATTACACTATTGCATTAAAAGTCATTGTTTAGCACTAAGTAGTTTTTTTGCAGTAGTGTGATGGATTCTTGCAACACATATGCAAAAAAAGTTTTTTTTTAACCATTTTTTTTTCTACACCACAGGAAGTTCCTTCAGCACTAAGATATTCATTATCTTTAAGCAGCAGCACACAACAAATGAGCAGAAGCGTCTCTCTCATCTGAAAAGAGCCGACGTCAATCTGAGGACTCTCCATGGAGGACAATACCACTTGAACGCATCGTGTGTGCGCCCTGCTGGAAGCTGAGGAGTTCTTTCAGGCTGCAAATGACTGATCCTGGACCATGGATGTGCTCCCCCCCCCCCCCCCCCCCCCCCCCCACACACACACACACACCTCCTCCTCCTCTTCCCTCAGTTTTTCTTCCCTCAGTGAGGCTGCCAACACATGGCTCCTGCCAAGAGCCTCCCCGGGAGAAGTCTGTGTATGTGTGTGCGAGTGCCCCCCCCCCCCCGACAGCATTGTTGGCAGTAATGTGTCTAATGGAAGAATAAGCAACACTCTCGCAGACAAGTCTTCACAGCCCTGCACTTCGCCCAAACATCATCATGCTGAGTGCGAACACAGGAATACTCTATCCCCTTCTACATCTCTTGGCACGTACACATACACACACACACACACACACACATACAGAGGGTTTGGATCATCTGTGTCAAAGCTGCCTTTATCATCCCTCTCACAAAGCCACACACAGCCGCTGGTCGGATGATGAGTTTCAGCCATAGAAGGGACACCTCAAAGAAAAGTGTAGCTTTGGATCGCCGCGCTCAAAGCTGCCCACAATCATTTCTCCTCCAGCCCAAATGCACACCCGTACACAAAAACCAGTGAAGTGCTCTGCAGGAGAGAGAGAGAGAGAGAGAGAGAGAGAGAGAGAGAGAGGAGAGAGAGGAGAGAGAGAGAGAAGGACGAGCGCAGCAGACAGCACTTATGGAGAAAGTCGTAGGGAGAGTCCTTGACTGCCGCATGACCCCCAGCTTGTTTGTGCCATTTTTTTTTTGTAGGTGTGTGTTCTGATCGGGGCGGAAGGGAGCGAGAGGTTTCTGAGTTTATTAATACTCAGCGAGCAGGTGACAGGAGGAAGTGAGCGGTATGAATGATGGGAGGACACAGAAGGTCCAAGACCATGTTGTCAAGCAACAAGAGAAAAAAAAATAAACACCTGAAGTGCTACCCTTGTTTCTTTACGAGCTAGTCAGGTAAATCTGATACAGCCTGTCAGTTTTGTCTACTCAGGTACTGCCTTGCATGACTGCAGCTGGAGTGATGTTTTAATGATGCTGCTGTGTTATGGTGATCCTTTATGTCAGACCTGAAGATACTGATCAAAATCATATCACATATATCATATTAACTTAGAACATAATGGGATTATTAGTAAATATATAATTGCTAATAAACTGATTATGAACAAGCCCATATTCTGAGTAAAGGTGTGTTCAGGCCAAAAGTGAAGCAAAAATTTATATTTCTTTACTCACACGAATATGGCTTGCAGAGTTGAGAGCTACAAGGGAAAATTCACACTTCGGAGGGATGGGATTACCTTCATAACTTCTCATTGCTGCCTTGAACCTGCTGTGGAAATCCTGAAATGCTGTCTGTTACATTAACCAACTGTCCACAAATGGGGAGAAGTCACTGCCTCCTAAAGAAAACTGCATCTTGATGATGGTTGTTTTCGGCCGCCGACTGAGGCTAACCAGTGTCCAGTTGATGAGCTGCTAGTCCTTGTTATCTGATCAGTGGCAGGAGTTCATTGTTTTATCACTCTGTCTCAGCCACAAAACACTGGTCATCTGTCTCCAGTGAGTGTCAGCTTTATTTTCAAATGGTTATCTTCCAGCATTGATTCTCACTCAGCAGAATTCTCAATTGAGTGTCTGTCGCAACATGCATTAAACAAATTTTGATAAAATTCAGTTGCCGTGGCTTTGCGTGTATTTGCATCTCCCGGAGCAAATTTGCTTGTATGCCCTTATTAAGCAAAGGGAAGCTATATTGCAGTTCAGATCTAACAGCTTACTTACTTTACTATCAATAAGCAGGTATTAAGTGTGTACAAAGAAAAAGGTTTATTAGTTTAATCCAGGAATATATGGTCAAGCTGTTAAGCTGTTAATAGGCGTTTTAGCCCGCGACAGACTGCTATGATGATGATGATGATGATGATAATGATTATTATAGATCTAATAGAATACTAACAAGAGAACTCTGAGGCAAGTGCAATATCCCCTGCCTCTGTCTCTTTTGAAGATCCCAATACTTAATGACAGAGAGCAGTTTTAAACTTTTCAATATAGTTACTGTGGCAGAACCAAATTATGATAAACCCATCATCCACAAACATACAACAAAGTATACAACCCATAGTTGTAGGGCAGGATCCCGTGGTGAACATGTGTATCAAGTTTGGTGACCCTAGAGAGCTTTACACATTCTACTGTAAAAGAGCATAGGGAGTGTCAACCTTGACCTTTGACCTTTTGACCCCAAACCTGTAGTCAGAGGTCATGGTCTCAGAGTGAACCTGTGTACCAGGTTTGGTGACCCTGGCTTTCTTTGTTGCTGAGATATAGTGTACAAGCCATTTTGATGTGACCTGTTGATTCTTGCAATCCCAAAACCATAGTCACACTTCAGGGTCACAGGGTGAACCTGTGTGCCAAGTGTGGATGCCCTAACATTGCTCATTGTATAGTAATAAGGCATAAGGAATGTTAACCAAGACCTTTAATCTTCTGACCCCAAACCCATAGTTTGGGGTCAGGATCCCAAGGTGAACCTGTGTACCAGGTTTGGTGGCCCTAGCTTTACTCATTTTATTGTAGTAGTGCAAACGGAATGCTAACCTTGACCTTTGACCTTTTGACCCAAACCCATAGTCTGAGGTCAGGATCCCAAGGTGAACCTGTGTACCAGGTTTGGTGGCCCTAGCTTTACTGGTTGTACAGTAATAAGGCATAAGGACTGCTAACCTTGACCTTGCAATCCCAAAACCATAGTCACACTTTGGGGTCACAGGGTGAACCTGTGTACTAAGTTTGGTGACCCTAGCTTTACTCATTGTATAGTAACAGTAAATGTAGCATTCAATTTCCCCTCTGGGGATCAATAAAGTATACTAAATCTAAATCTAAATATCTAAATTTACCATAGTGCAACGGGAATATTAACTTTGACCATTGACCCCAAACCCAAAGTTGGGTCAGAGTGTAAATTATCCAAGATGTGTATTAGATACAACTACTGTGATGATTACCTCCGCCAAAGGGGGAGGTTATGTGATCATCGGCGTTGGTTTGTCTGTTTGTCTGTATGTTTGTTTGTTTGTTTGTCCTGTTAGCAAGATAACTCAAAAAGTTATGGACAGATTTTCGTGAAATTTTCACAGATTGTCAGAAATGGGGTATCCTACAGATGATTACATTTTGGTGGTGATCCGGATCACCGTCCACAAGAAAACCGCCATTACGCAAAATGCCATTTTCGTGAATAACTACTAAACCACTAATCCTATCATTGTCAATCCAATTGTTGTGAATCCAATTGCTACTCATAGGTTTTCATGGTCAAGGAATCTGAAAGCGTACACACAAACACTGTATGGGGCGAACTGTGGCGCTAAACCGCCATTACGGAAAATGCCATTTTCCTCAATAACTACTGAACCACTAATCCTATCATTGTCAATCCAATTGCTAGTCATATATTTTCATCATCAAGGAATCTGAAAACGTACACACAAACACTGTATGGGGGGAACTGTGGCCGCCATTACAGAAAACGCCATTTTCAAGAATAACTACTGAACCACTCATCCTATCATTGTGAATCCAATTGCTTGTCATATGTTTTCATGGTCAAGGAATCTGAAAACGTACACACAAACACTCTATGGAGGGAACTGTGGCCTCCATTACGGAAAATGCCATTTTCGTGAATAACTGCTGAACCACTAATCCTATCATTGTCAATCCAATTGCTAGTCATATGTTTTCATGGTCAAGGAATCTGAAAACGTACACACAAACACTGTATGGGAGGAACTGTGGCCGCCATTACGGAAAATGCCATTTTTGTGAATAACTACTGAACCACTAATCCTATCATTGTCAATCCAATTGCTAGTCATATCTTTTCATGGTCAAGGAATCTGAAAACGTACACACAAACACTGTATGGGAGGAACTGTGGCCGCCATTACGGAAAATGCCATTTTCGTGAATAACTACTGAACCACTGCTTGTCATATGTTTTCATGATCAAGGAATCTGAAGACTGTATGGGGGGAACTGCGGCGCTTGGCGGAGGTCTGCGCTCTCCGAGTGCTTTTCTAGTTTGAAAAGCCTACATCATTTCTTTCAGTAGTTATTGTATATAGAAGATTTCGGGAAAATCTGACCTCTGACCTCAAGGTCATCCGATGAGAGTGAAATTGCAATATGCGCATCATCAGAGTATATCAAACCCTGGTACCAAGTTTCAAAACAATCAGAAAAAAACTGTAGGAGGAGTTGATTTCACAAAACAGTTACTGTCTATGTCCGCCAAGGTCTCCGCCTTTGACCGCCACCTAATCCACACAGCACCGGAACCCCATGATCCCTCCTGCAGGTGGTGAGCCCACTGGAGGGCGGACCCATGTAACTCTTTTGGGCTGAGCCCGGCCGGGTCCCATGGATGGAAACCCGGCCACCAGACGCTAGCCATCGAGCCCCTCCCCCAGGTCTGGCTCCAGGGTGGGGCCCCGGTAACCCCATACCGGGCAGGGTACACTGAATCCTTGTTCTAGAATTTATCATGAGAGTCTGTTGGATTGTTCTTAGTCTGGTCCTTCACCCAGGACCAGTTTGTCTTGGGTGACCTTATCAGAGGCAAATTGCCCCGGACAACATAGCTCCTGGGATCACTGGGGCATGCAAACCTCCCTACCAGAATAAGGTGACAATCCATGAGGGTATCCACTGATACGCCTTCCATAGAGGAAGCAGGGTTTGTGGACGAGGGGGATGACTCGCCTATCACAGGGGCTGAGGTCGCCAAGGTGGTTAAAAATCTCCTTGGTGGCCGGGCCCCGGGGGTGGACGGGATTCGCCCTGAGTACCTCAAGGCCCTGGATGTTGTTGGGCTGTCATGGTTGACACACCTCTGCAACACTGCGTGGAGGTCGGGGCAGTGCCTTTGGCCATGGCAAACCAGGGTGGTGGTTCCTCTTTTCAAAAAAGGGGACCGGAGGGTGTGCTCCAACTTTTGAGGGATCACACTCCTCAGCCTCCCTGGGAAGGTCCTATGCCAAGGTACTGGAGAGGAGAGTCGGCCGTTGGTCGATACCTCAGATTCAGGAGGAGCAATGGGGTTTTCGTCCTGGCCGTGGCACATTGGACCAGCTCTTTACTCTATCGAGGAATTCCTCGAGGGTTCGTGGGAGTTTGCCCAACCAGTTTACATGTGTTTTGTGGACTTGGAGAAGGCATTGGTCCGTGTCCTCATGGTTTTTTGTGGGGGGGTGCTTCGGTGTGTATGGGTATCGGGCTTGTTGTTACGACTATTCAGTCTCTGTACGACCGTTGTGAGAGTTTGTTCGTATTGCCCAACACTCGGTCGGACTCATTCCGGTGAGAGTTAGACTCCGCCAGGGCTGCCCTTTGCCACCGATCCTGTTCATAATTTTATGGACAGGTTTCTAGGCACAGCCAGGGAACGGAGAGGTGTCATTCTTGGTGACCACAGGATCCCATCTCTGTTGTTTGCAGATGATGTTGTCCTGTTGGCTTCATCCAGCAATGACCTACAGCTCTTGCTGGGACGGTTTGCCGCTGAGTGTGAAGCGGCTGGGATGAGAATCAGCACCTCCAAGTCCGAGTCCATGGTCCTCAGCTGGAAAAAGGTGGATTGTCCTCTCTGGGTTGGGGACAGGGCTCCTGCCCCAAGTGGAGGAGTTTAAGTATCTTGGGGTCTTATTCACGAGTGAGGGGAAAATGGAGCGAGAGATTGACAGGACGGATCGGAAGGCAGCATCTGCAGTGATGTGGACGTTGTACCGGTCTGTTGTGGTGGAAGATGGAGCTTAGTTCTAAGGCAAAAACTGTCGATTTACCAGTCCAATCTACATTTCTACTCTCACCTATGGTCATGAGCTTTTGGGTAATGACCGAAAAGAACAAGATCGTGGATACAAGCAGCTGAAATGAGCTTTCTCCATAGGATTTGCTGGACTCACCCTCAGAGATAGGGTGAGGAGCTCAGTCATCCGGGAGAGGCTACAGAGTAGAACCGCTGCTCCTCCACATTGAAAGGAGTCACGGTTGAGGTGGTATGGGCATCAGATTAGGATGCCTCCTGGACGCCTCCTACCTGAGGTGTTTCGGGCATGTCCCACTGGGAGGAGACCCCGGGGCAGACCCAGGACTCACTGGAGAGACTATGTCTCCCCAAGCTGGTCTGGAAACGCCCTTGGTATCCTCTCTGAAGAGCTGGGAGCAGGTGGCTGGGGAGAGGGGAATGATGGGCTTCTCTGCTTGTACTGCTGCCTCTGTGACCCGGACCTCCAGATAAAGCGGTAGAAGATGGATGGATGGATGGATGGACTGGATGGATGGATGGATGGTGTTACTGTCTATGAAGTGAGGTGAAACAGGAGTCATAGGTCAGGGGCTACCAATTCCAGCAAAATTCATCTGATCAGAACAAATTGCAATATATGCATCCTCAGTGGATATCAAAACCCATGGTACCCAAGTTTCAGAACAAATCGGAACAAAATGTAGGAGGTGTTGATTTCACAAAAGTGGGACAGACGGTGGATGGACAGACAGACTGACAATAACATAATCCCCCCCTTTGGACCTTCTGCCGACGGGGGATTAAAAAAGCATACTAATAAGCATCTATAACTAAACTAAAGTGTTACCCAAGCTACTAACACAACGAACAATAATGAAATACTTGAATATCTGGGTGAAACTTTTGGTCTCCATTCTCTTGCATGCAGTGCCTCTCTAATTTAATACTGAAAAACACAATGCCAAATGCATTTCAGCAGATGAAATCAACACCTAATAGTATTAACGTGAAAATGTGTCTGATTACTCTTGTGCCCACAAAAGGATATGCAGGCAGAGGTGGGAGAATGTAAAAAGATTGATTTTTAAGACCTGAGAAAACCAAGCTGGAGTGTAGGTGCTACTACACTAATAATTTCTCTCCTTTGTGTAGCTTATCCCAGGCTGCCCTCCAGCACTTGTCTTCCCAGTGAGGAGTGTATACCAAGGTCGGGACCTAAATGCATTGGTAGTACCTCCCGCTGAGCACCAACAAGCTTTAAAACTGTCAGGCTGTCCCTCTCTCTCCCCCTCACCCATATTTCCTGTTTATTCGGACACCATCAGTATTTTTTCAGGTTTTACTGTGCGTCTCTTTCTGAGTTAAAGCCAGGGCTTGACATTAACTTTTTTTGCCCACTGGCCACTGTGGCTAGTGATTTTCCAAAGTTACTAGCCACAATTTTGAGGTTGGAAAATTATGTTTAGGTTTCAAATTTGACTATCGTATGCTACATTTTACTTGAACTAAATTTACAACCTTGTTACATGTAAATGACCCTTATACATACATAAAAATAGCAAGAGAAACACTGTTTAATTATTAACAGCAGTAAATACTATAAAGCAATCGAGAAAAATATTTGCAATATGAGAGTGAAGTACAGGTAGATTTGGGGTCTGTCCCAGTTCTCATTTGTACGTCTTCCCCTTTGCCTACTCCCACCCCTTGGTCCTTGAAATCAAAGGCCAAGTGGTAGGGGTTGAAAATTACCCCTATGAGTTGGGACACCCCTTCAGGGCTGCATGATGTCATTAGTACATCTCAAAAAATTAGAATATCATGAAACAGTTCAATATTTTTTGTCACTCCTTTAAGAAAGTGAAACCCATACATTATATAGATTCATTACATGGAGAGTGATATATTTCAAGTGTTTATTTATTTTAATTTTGATGATTATGGCTTACAGTCCATGAAAACCCCAAATTCAGTTTCTCAAAAAATTAGATTACATAAAATTAATTTTAAAAAATTGTTTTTTAATAGAAATGTTGGCCGACTGAAAAGTATGTCCATGTACACACTCAATACTTGGTCGGGGCTCCTTTTGGATTAATTACTGTATCAATGTGGCGTGGCATGGAGGTGATCAGCCTGTGGCACTGCTGAGGTGTTATGAAGGTCCAGGTTGCTTTGATAGTGACCTTCAGCTCGTCTGCATTGTTGGGTCTGGTGTCTCTCCTCTTCCTCTTGACAATACTCCATAGATTCTCTATGAGGTTTAGGTCAGGAGCGTTTGCTGGCCAATCAAACACAGTGATGCCATGGTCATTAAACCAGGTTTTGATACTTTTGGCAGTGTGGAGGGGTGCCAAGTCCTGCTGGAAAGTGAAATCAGCTTCTCCATAAAGCTTGTCAGCAGAGGGAAGCATGAAGTGCTCTAAAATTTCCTGGTAGACAACTGCACTAACTTTGGTCTTGATAAAACACAGTGGACCAACACCAGCAGATGACCTCTGTTCAGAAAAAAGTAAATTTGGCATTTCATTTGTAAATGAAAGTCCCAGAGTCTCGAGAAAGAGTGGAGAGGCACAGAATCTAAGTTGCTTGAGGTTTAGTGTGACATTTCCACAGTCAGTGATGATTTGAGGAACCATGTCATCTGCTGGTGTTGGTCCACTGTGTTTTATCAAGACCAAAGTTAGTGCAGTTGTCTACCAGGAAATTTTAGAGCACTTCATGCTTCCCTCTGCTGACAAGCTTTATGGAGAAGCTGATTTCACTTTCCAGCAGGACTTGGCACCCTTTGGAGCCTGTTTATGCAAATCAACTCCCTTCTGCCCCCTAAATCTAGCAGAAAATGCTTCTGCCCGGTCTCCAGCACTCAGAACGGTCCGTCATAAAACGGCCGCAAACTTGGACGCTGAGCATCATGTTTCACAAAAACAAACTCTGCATTTTTTAAAGCCTTTGGCACAAAAATGTGTGGTAAACTGTGATGGACCGGGCCAGGGAGCGTGTTTGCTCCCGAGTCGCTCTGCCACGGCTGAGCAGGGGGGCCATTTGGTGCGGGATTATCGGGGAGAAATTCCCCCGGCAAACGGAGAGGTTGTGCAAAAACTAATTCAGCCGGGGAAGCATGCAAATCTTCCTTAGGTGCAGAACGCAACCCCAATAAAACCCATGGAAGTTTGTCCACCCAATTTGTATCCGTCAGCGACGCTCTGAGGGCTGCTTTTAATGACCTGTGAAAGCGTTCGCATAAACCATTAGCCTGGGGGTTATACGCGGTAGTGCGATGAATCTTCACCCCCAAGCTGCGGGCCATCGATGACCATAGTTCGGAAATAAATTGGGGACCCCTGTCGGACGTTATGTCCGACGGTACACCGAAACGCGCAACCCACGCTGCTAAAAATGCTCGCGCAACTTCTTCCGCTGTGGTTGATGTCAGAGGAATCGCCTCTGGCCAGCGCGTGGTGCGATCCACCATCGTCAAAAGATGTGTGTGCCCGTGTGATAATGGGAGCGGGCCCACCAAGTCAACATGCACGTGATCAAAACGCTTAGCGGGGATGTGAAAAGGTTCCAACGGGGCCTTAGTGTGTCTGTGTATTTTGCCTCGCTGACACGCTACGCAGGCTGCCGCCCATTCCTTGACCTGTTTGCGCAACCCGGGCCAAACAAATTTCTCCCCCACCAACTTAATCGATGCGCGCACCCCCGGGTGCGCGAGAGAATGGACTGAGTCAAAAACGCGGTGACGCCACGCGGCTGGCACCACGGGGCGGGGCCGTCCCGTGGAGACATCGCAGATTAGTGGGGGCCTACCACTTTGTTGCTCCCTGTGCTCCAGCCTTAACCCTGTTGGTCCAGACTGGAGCGCGCGCACGTCCACGTCGTTAACCTGCTCCGCAGCCATGGCTGCATAATCTAACCCAACACAGACCGGGGCTGCGCGTGCTCCCGCGTCGCTGCCCGGGCCCGCGGCCACGGCTACAGAGTCTGCCCCTATGGGGCTTGGTGGTGCTACCACGCGCGAGAGGCAGTCTGCCACCACATTGTGTTTACCCGCGACATGCTGAATATCAGTAGTGAACTCCGATATTGCGGCTAGTTGCCTTTGTTGCCGGCCTGACCAGGGTTCTGAAATTTTGTCCATCACAAACGTTAGCGGTTTATGATCCACAAACGCGGTGAAACGTCGCCCCTCTAACCAGAACTGAAAATGACGGATGGCCAAGTGTAGGGCCAAAAGCTCCCAGTCAAACGCACTGTATTTACGCTCACTATCGCGCAAAGTCCTGCTGAAAAACGCGAGGGGTTGCCAGGTACCTGCCACAAACTGTTCAACTACCGCCCCCACCGCTACATCGGAAGCGTCAGTGGTGTGCGCCTTGCGGGCCGTTGGAACTGGGTGCGCTAACAAAACTGCGTTTGCCAGGGCTGATTTGACCTGGGCAAAAGCGCGCTCCCGCTCCGGAGACCATTCAACTTTATTTGCGGGCTTTTGTTTTTTTAATGCGGTGTACAATGGCTGCATGAGCCGTGCTGCGCTTGGGAGGAACCGGTTGTAAAAATTAACCATCCCTAGAAACTCCTGAAGCGCCTTGACCGTTTGAGGTTGCGGAAAATCCGTCATGGCACGCACTTTATTTGGAAGAGGAACCGCTCCTTCTGCCGAAACGCGATGTCCCAAAAAATCAATCTGCGCCAACCCAAACTGGCACTTCGCTGGGTTAACTATTAACCCATGCTCTGCCAGCCTCCGAAAAACTGCTGTGAGGTGTTTTTCGTGCTCGCCCTCGGACGCGCTGGCTACCAAAATATCATCCAAATAAACGAACACGAAAGGAAGGTCGCGTAAAACTGCATCCATCATGCGTTGGAAAGTCTGCGCGGCCCCCTTGAGGCCAAAAGGCATGCGCAAAAACTCAAAAAGGCCGAAAGGAGTTATGACCGCTGTTTTGGGTACATCTTGCGCGTGCACTGGAACCTGGTGGTAACCGCGCACCAAGTCTATTTTAGAAAAAATGCGCGCCCCCGCCAAATGAACAGAAAAATCCTGAATGTGCGGAATCGGGTAGCGGTCATGGGCTGAAACGTTGTTCAACCTGCGGAAATCGCCGCAAGGTCGCCACGAGCCGTCAGCCTTTGGGACCATGTGTAACGGCGAAGCCCAAGAGCTCTTGGAGCGTCTAACAATGCCCAGTTTTTCCAGATTAGTGAACTCCTCGCGCGCGATGGCCAGTTTAGCTGGGTCCAAGCGCCGAACTTTTGCAAAAACGGGAGGGCCGGTGGTTGTTATGAAATGCTCCACCCCATGTTTAACCACCGTTGCCGAAAACGTGGGGACTGTGAGTGCTGGGAACTGAGCAAGCAATGTGTGAAACTTACCACCCGCAGCTGAGACGCTGGCATGTGCAGTCGGCGGGGCCACCCGAGCTGTGCAGGGAATAGAATGAAAGGACAGTGCATTAATCAGACGTCTATTAGCAAGGTCAACCAATAAACCATGTGAGCACAAAAAAATCAGCCCCTAACATGTTGAAACTGACTGCTGCTACAATAAATGTCCACTCAAATGAACGGCCCTGTAAGGACAGAAGCATGGTCCTCTCACCGAACGTTTTAATCGTGGAGCCGTTCGCTGCTGACACTGACACCCAGGGAGCTTTAGAAGGCATCAGCCGTTCCGCGTAGGTGGGTGTGACGAAACTCAGCTGAGAGCCCGTGTCCACGAGGAACTGTTTCCCCGAGCGTGCATCCGTCAGGTAAAGCAGTCTGTTCTCGTTGCCGAGGGTCGCAGCTGCTACCGGCCCTCGGTCTTGGCGTTTCCCTGGCGCTTAAAGTTGCACGGTGGGACGCACCTGTGCGCTCTCTCTGTAAAACGGCGGTGGTAGAAGCACGGGCCGTCCTCCGCTCCGCGTCGTCTGGCTCCCGTCGCCGCCGTCGTTGGTGCGTCTGGCGCCACGGCCGCTGGACCTGCACTGTCTCCGGACGCCGTTCCCGGGCTAGCCGCTGCGGCCGAAACCGCGTTCCGCTTGTGGGCGTCGACCAACCGCTGCGCCTCTTTGCTCAACCCATGGTAGTCTCGCCTGGCCAATCGGGGCGACTCTGTCAGGGCCACTCTCACTGCTGGCGGCAGGGTCCGAAGGAAAAGGTGGGCGAAAATGAATTCGCCATCCTCAGAGTCTTTGAGCTTCAGCATCTTCACCATCAGGTCCGCAGGCCTATCGTTTTCTGACTCCGTCAACTTCAGGAGTCCCTCTGCTCGTTGTTGGACTGAAGGGGTGAAATGGCTGATCAGCGCGTCCTTCAATGCGCTGTACTTGTCGCTGTCTGGTGGATGATTAACCAGATCCTCCACTCTCTGGACCGTGTTGCTGTCCAGGTTCGCTACCACGTGGTAGAATCTTGTGTCGTCGTTGGAGATTCTCCGGAGGTTGAACTGCGCCTCGACTGCGCTAAACCATGAGCGCGGGCTGTGCTGCCAGAAATCGGGCAGCCGGATCGTGGAGGCGGCCATCAGGCTGGATTCCGCCGAGCCCCGCTCGGGCGAATTCTGTCTGGTCATTTCTCGTCGTAGGTCACCAGTGTAGAAGATGTGCTCAAATGATGAGGCTGAGTTTAGTCGTAAACCAGCTTTATTGACAGAACACAGCTTCTAGCATTCTCAAAGCAGGAAAGAGAAAGAATCATATCTCATCACCCTTTTATATGTTTCTAGCATCAGAATTCAAGTCACATGGTGTTTTCAGTAAACATACAGTCACAAAGCATCCCTTTGAATCTTCACCATTGTCTCTCATTTCCTGATGAACCGGAAATCTCTCCGGAGCATCTTCTGTGGGACAAAGAGACAAATCTCAAACCTCCTTGTTATCTTCTGCAGATTCGAGTCCTCTGTCCTTGCAGATGTGACACCCTCAATACACATGCAGTCCTGTCTCTGTGGAAACGTGAGGCCACAATGTGTGTCGCCCACAAAGTGTAAATTACATAACAGACCGTCAGCCGCAGAAACTTTGCGTCTGTTTCACTGGACCAGCGTGGGTCTGTGGGGAGGCTGGCAAACAGGCTCCTTACCACTTATGGCCTAACTCCCAGGATCACAACGGCTGGTCTCCAGCAGGCTGGGTGAGGTCTTCTCTGATGCACTGAAGAAGGAATTAGTTTACAGTGCAAAGTCCCATCAGAAAGTCAAATTACATCACAAACTTGTTTCTTCCGATTTGGTGGTTTAAATAAGTTGGATTAAGCTTTAAACAAAATCTTCTTGCATGATGATTTAAAAAAAAGAAGAATAAAATAAGGCAAATGAATTTTAAAGAAAAGAAACAGGATTTACACAGGGCATGACAGGCTCTGGGCCCTTCTTAAAAAGATAGGAGAAATTGGAGGAGCAGAGAAAGCTGCTCACAGCTTGACCAACGCCCCAGAGCAGACTCTGAACAAAGAGCAATAAAACTTAAGTTTTCTCTAGTGTTGCAGGGTGGTCCCAAAACTTCATGAGACCTAAGGTGGCCCAATTATATTTAAGCTTCTTCCAACAAGGATCATAAACTCGACCTAAAAAGGGAAATGCAATGAAGTTTTGAACTCTATTGGTCAGTTAAAGTGCAGCTATGGACTCCTGCAGAACAGAGAAGAGAGGAGGGGGGAGAGAGAGACATTTGATCTGAGAGTGAGACCCTCCTTTAAGACACATGTTGCTGAAAGCATAAATTCCTTAAACTTCAGTGACTAAGATATTCTACTTCAATAATAAGGGAACAATCAATATCTCTACTTCGTACTGTGGGACTAATTTGTGATAGGAAACATGCAAACATTAATTTCTTCTTGAAAACAGAGCAACACATATCACGTTATATCAAATCATTTCAATAAAAGAATTTGAAGTCCATGTTGTCCATCCCAGAGTTCAACTAGGTCTTTTTTGGCAGATACTGTCTTAAGAGAAAGAATATGAGTTAGTTCATAGTCCATAAGGCATAAATTCCACTGCAAAGGGAAAAGTTAAATATTCCTGATTCGTATACCAGCTGGCATTGTGAAACTGTCTGGTTGTTTACTGGTGAGTTGGGCTTCCCATCTGGTTTATGTCGACCATAAATCTACTGATTAGGAACATTCCTTTGCCAGACAGTCTTGGAGAAAGGGATTATCTTCCACTTTATGGCCAATGGAAAGGGTTACAGTTCTGTTCCTTGGATGAGAGCAGCAGTTCAGCCAGATCTAGCAGTTGAAACAGTTTTTTCTTCAGCATAGAATGATTTTAATAAACTGGAACTCAAAGTCACGTTACAACAGTGAGTTGACAACACTGCATAAAGCTGTCCATGTTTATCTTACCTTTATGATATGGACTAATCCGATGTGCAGTGATCCAAAGAAAATGTCCATTATCCACGGTCCAATTGTCTGCTGTGACAGAGACATGATCCAGTCCCTCAAATTCCTTTTGGAGATCAAAATCCATTTTTGAATAATCTTTATCCAGATAGCAGGTAAATGTGTTTTAACTTCAGTGGCTCACAGTCTCAGCTGTCTGGTGGAAAGTCACTGTTCATATCACGTCTTCAGCCTGTAACGACGTATCTGGCAATCAGTTGGTTTAATTCTTGCTGGGCCGCAAACTGTCCAGATGCATATCTGTGCTTGAATTCCACCCGTGGGTGTTGAGAATACAGTAGATCCACTTCACGGTGTTGTTAGCATAACTAACCATTACTGAGCACTAGCTTTGTCAGAGGAGCTTGTTGCTGTTTTCAGGCATTTCTGAAGATTGCAATTAGTCTCAACCGACACTTTAGTTTGCAACCCACCAATATGCTTTTGTCCTTAACCGTGACAAAGGAAAAATAATCTATTTCCACAAAAACAAAGTAGCTTCATTTTTTCCCAGCAGGAGCAAGCACCTTTTGTGGCTGCTGGCTGCAGCAGTGAACAGGCTCTTTGCAACAGGTCACGTTGGCTGATGGCTGCATCACCTATGTAGGGTCAGTTTGTATTTATTTGCGCTAAAAATATCTATCCATATTAATAAAATGAGTAAGGAGTAACACAACTGATCAAATTTCAGTAACTAACGCATTACTGAATTTTTAAACAGTAATTTCGTTATACAATATGTTACTGCAAAAGTTGTGGTGTTACAGTAACATATCCCAACACTGACAGCAACATATCAGTTTAGTCATTTTTTCTCTCCGTCATACGAAAACTTAAATTTGCACAATTGTGGACAGTAAATGGGAGCTTCTTGCTCTGAAAATAATCATATTTAACCACAAAGGTAGAAGATGATATGGGGGGAGAGCAGAGGTTATTCTCACTGCTGGGACAACAGCAGATCAGGGGCAGTTATCCCCGTGATCTGATCACTGAGAGTGGCTCCTACCTGTTCACTGCCATTCTTCAGACTGAAAAGAAAATGAGCCGAACTGCGGAGCCAGAATCCTTGGCTGTAGCTGGCTGACAGTGGACCAATGAGAGTACACTGTGTGTGCGCAGATAGTGCTTATGGGAGATGTAGTTTTGTAGTCTCACTTTCGATAGGTTTATTATTTAGATGTCGTTTGAGAAAACTACAGCCTGCCAAAGTGGCTAGTGGAAGTGGCTGTCTTAGCCGCCATGGCAGAAATCTACCCGCCAGTGGAGGGTGGGCCGGTGTTAATGTCAAGCCCTGGTTAAAGCTGTAAAGATTTTAAAGCCCCAGCACATACTGGGGTGGAAAAAACAAGATTTTGTACAGTAGATAGGAGGTCAAGGTCAAGATCTACATACACTACACAGTCGTCTTGATTTCGACTTGGTCTCTGCCTGGCTTAGTCTTGACTTGGTCTTGACCCCTGAAAGTCTTCGTCTTTCTACACTCCGGTCTCAGTCCGATCGCTTCTACAACACTAGGAAAAACTAAATGAGTGTAATTGAAATCCATGTTAGGCAACAAACACTGAATGGTGTTTATGTTGCTATCCCAAATTGAATCCAGGAAAAGTAATTTTCTTATCCAACTAGCTACATGTACCGTCTTTTTAGTAGCTACATTTGTTGTGCTGAAGCAGAAACCCTGTCCTGGACACAACAAAAAAAAATATGTTGTTATTGACAGTTTACCAGCAACATTTAAGAGTCATTGTAAAAAAACAAAACAAAAAAACCAATAGAAATACACATATTATATCAAACAGATGATTTAAAGCATTACTGATTAAATAACATAATGATCGATTTTATTTCATTCTACACAGATGGATGAACAGATGTGAAAAATGGAAACATTCCTCCTATTTTCTGCATGTTTCCTCATTTCTGAAAATCTGTTGAGATGAGATGAAGCAGCTGTTTGTGTAAACATTCCAGGAAAAAGCCGATAAAATACACAAACACTATTTGTTCGGTGCTACTTGGACACTGGCCCATCTCTGCTGACCCACTTTAGAGCATCTTCTATATTTGTAACAGTAAATCAGAGCACCTGCCTGGATTTCTCACGGCAGCCGTTTTCTCACATGAACCCCCCCCCCCCCCCCGTCATGTCTGTGTTCCGCCATCACTTGTGAACTGTGAACAGGCGGGGGGCAGACGTGGACATTTGGTGTCTGATTCCACAGAAGACACGAGTAAACCCCACAAGCTGCTGCCGAGCATTTGCCAGTAATACTGTAATGGCTACTGTTAAATTTTTAATAGTCTTAACAGTCGTGTGATGTCATTGCATCTGTGCTTTGGTTTGATTTTAGTGGCAGTCCCATCTCCCCCACTGCTGGATTTGTCATACAGCACACCTATTATTAGAAAGGAAACTGGAGGCTATAATGTATCATCGGCTGTGCCAGATCCAAGTTTATATTGCGCTTATTCTTCTGAGATAATTGTCAGAGCATGAAGACGCAGCCATGCCTGAAGCCTTTGAAGGTGGCAGCCATAAAGGAGTCTGTCTCTGCTCAGTGGGGAGGGATTCACTTGTTGAATCAGAAAGAAATGGTCAATCCGTTCAAATGATGGGAGCCAGAAGGGCCCCGAATGGAGGCTCACAAGAACAGATATCAGGGTCTACTGAGATATTTGTGGAGGTTAAGTTCAACCTGCTCTCCTTCATGCTGCAACCAGTTTTTTTCCAGACCATATGTAATAAAAAAAAACCACAGTCATAAGAAGCTGTATTAACATGTGGGTGCCAAGGTTCTAGAGGTCCTACTAATCTTCCAAATAAAAAACAAAACATCTTCAACAAAAGATCTCAAGTTTATTGAAAAATCCATTAGAAAATTAGTCAAAGATTGGAACAGATTTGCACAGTTCACCATCTACAGGGCATAATATCATTAAATGATTCAAGGAATCAGGAGGCATTTCAATGCTTGAGAAGCAGGGGCACAAACCTAAGCTGAACACCCATGATCCCTCAGACGGCACTGGGTAAAAACACTGCCATTCCTCAAGAGCTGATATAATCACATAGGCCAGGGACTACTTTGGCAAGCACCACAATATGGTGCAACTGGATACAGGTGGTTACATGTGACTGTAGGTATATTGAAGCATACCACTCACAGACCCAAGTGGTATGTAGGTGTGGGCAATTCCAGCTGCAGTGTAGGTGGACACAGGTGATCGTCGGTGTGGCTTGCCTCTCTTACTTTGTCTTCAAACCACTCAACCTGAGCTGTCCCTCTGATATACTCATTTCTAATACTGGCCCTCCTAGTCACTCCCATTGAGAATCGTTGCATCTTCAACTATGCCACCTCTAGCTCTGCCTCATGTCTTTTTGTCAGTGCCACGTCTCCAAACCATAAATCATAGAAGGCCTCACTATAGTCTTGTAAATATTCTCTTTCACTCTAGCTGCTATCCTTCTGTCACAAATTGTGTCTCCACCCACTCCACCCTGCCTGCACTCTCTTCTTCACCTGTCTTGTGCGCTGTCCATTTTTTTTGGATGGCTGACCCAAGGTATTTAAACATGTCTGCCTTCACTGTCTCTACTCCTTGCATCTTCACCGTTACACCTGCCTCCCTCTCATTGACACACATGTATTCTTGTCTTTTTTTTAACTGACTTTCAGTCCTCCTCTCCAGTGCTTCAGGCCTAAAAAGTATATTAACAAAATTAAAAGAAGCTGACCAAACCAAATATGATCTATTTTGATTGAAAATGTCTCTCACTTTATTTGAGTTTCCATGTCTTCACAATGTTTTCTGATCTGAAGTCGAACTGACCACTCAATACAATTTTACTTGCCTCAGCCAGTCAGTGAATGTGCATCTTTGGATCGTGTTTTTTAACAGCACTAACCATTCTGCAATAGTGATCATTTTGCTGTTAAACTATCCAGCAATAGTGTCTTAAAAGCTTCATCTATGAATACTGAAAGTATAAAACCTCAACAGATATATTTATTTGGGCATTTTAGCCTAGAAATCCTTTGAGACAGGATGCGTTCAGCCATATTCCAAACAAGCACAGAGTGTTTTCTTTTAAAGCCCTGCATGTGGATTTTGGCCTGTAGGTCTTGTTTTCAGTGCAAATAAAATTGGAGCGTACTTACAGTATATAGCTAAAGAAACAGTTAAAGAAAAGAAAGAGCAGAGAACATCTCATTACAACCATTTTAGCATCTTATTGGCTCATTTACCCATCACTGATTAATTACACCAATTGATTGGCTGGCATAATTGCCTCGCCTGTGCCTAATTGGAATTTAATTTAAAATTATCTACAACTAAACAGGATGTGCAGATGTAGATAGGAACGCTGTGAAAATCGAGCCACCATTTCCAAAGCATTTATCTTTCAATTCTTTTATTTCCCTCTCTTCGTCCTCAGTCTACTTCACTTCAGCTGGTGCAGTGACAGAATATGAGCCCCATGAACAACTTGAAAATTATGATTAAGGTTCAAGACAGCAAATGAGAATCTGTCGATACCCCTCAACTGACCCGTTGCTCATGCCATTTGTTTAATATGACTGAGCGTGCTGGAGCCCACACTGTGAATCCAAATCACTATCTACAGATGTCACTGCATAATTTTGTTCTGCAAATATGAAAGGTTTTAGCTAAGTTCAGGTGGGTTTATCCCAGCCAAAAATCTCTCATCACTCATTATAAAAACATCTGGAAATATTAGACTTAAATCTATTCCACCAACTAATGCACTGTTCTATGCTAATTATTGCATTGCAAGACCATTTAGTATTTCAATTAGGAATTACACTACATGATTCTGGTAATGTACTCGATTCTGCAGGAGTTTTAAATCTCTTGTTGCCCTCCTTCTTTTCTCTCGTTCTACCCGCAGGACAAAACAAAAACAAGTGTATCTGCGTAAGCTCATTTCCATAAAAGTCCCACACATCCACCAGTGCATTATTCAGCCTGAAAAAAGATTCAGACTCTTTATGCTGCGGATGCATCATAACCTGCCACAAGACATTATTCACATTGATCAACATGGAAGCACAATGAGGAACTGAAATGCAGAGAAATCATCACCATGATCTAGGTATCAAAAGGGAAAAGAGCTAATGAATGATGCATATGTAATGAGTAGCCATGCAGAATAAAGTCAATGTTAAAGTGCCTCTAGGCTGTATTTTATCTAATGGCCAGCGACTCACCTTGTTTCTATGGAAAAACAGCTTCCGTTTACATTAGTGTGATAATACGAGGTAACGCACCACTCACATTTGACCCTGACGTTTTTTTGGTGCACCATCAATATGCATGTGGACACTGTTTTTGACCCAGATGCCTTTCCATACTTAAGGCCCTTCACCTATACCACATCAGCAACCTGGGGGAAAAAAGTTTCTGTGAATCAAAATGAAATATAGTTGCAAGCGGCACTCATCAGGCTCCAAGCAGGTGTAGACTTCAAGGTCTTGTATTGCTTAGCAACAGCAATGAAAACCTAAAGCCTGCTACACATTAGTCTTTAAACATCACTATGTAACTTTCTTGTTCTTTGTAGGAGCACTGAAAAGGCCACAACCACGGCTTTTTGCTGTTGGCGGTTAAAGTCATGCCCTGTGATTCGCTGCTGAGACCGAGGCCAAAGCTGCCACACCTGCTGTCCCCCCAGTCATCACTAAAAAAAAAAAAAAAAAAAAAAAAGTTGTTGTAAGTAATGTGAGCCTACTCAGGCTATGGAGGAAGTGGCATTCACTTGGTCAGTCGCTGGTGTACTACCAAAATAATTGTGCAAATATTATTTTGAGGAGAAAATCTTACATAGTGTTGCTATGACACAGGAGTTTTATCACAGGAGAAAACATGTACTTCAGCTGTTGTTCAGAAGAATATGACCTCCCTGGCAAGATTCAAACCTGGGACCTCCTACATACTAAGCACCATAACCACAACACCACAACTGTTTCAGCTCACACTCTAACTTTCCCAAATGATAAATTTAAAGGATTTCGAGCAGCAGTAGAACCATAATGTACACTATACATTGTATCCAAATGCACAGAAGAGATGTGCTGCATTTCAGAAAAACAACACATTACCCAAAGGATATGAACCCAGGGCTCCTGCATGGCAGATGAGTATCTTAACCACTACACCACACAGCTGCTTAGGTTCCATGCTACCTCACACACAAATAAAATGATCCACTGACAAGACAAAATAGCTAATAGATATTTCTTCAACATGATTTTTGGAACATTAACAGAATTACATGAATTGCTGAAAAATACCATTGTGACTGTCAAATTTCATCCAATTTGAATCAGTATATCAGGAGTTAAACCCAAACATACATGCCAAAGAGCAACTGTACAACTTGACTGGCCTACAAAATCAAAACAAATTGATATTTCTGAATAATTTTAACAACTTTTCATTATCAGAATTTGTAGATGATCTCTGCTTAATTTCAAACAATTTGGATGAATGGTCTAGGAGAAGCCCATTTCAAGTTCACTTGCACATTATTGAAAATATGGTGCAGACAACTTCATTTTTAGAGCATAAGACCAATGGAAAAAAGTTACAAGATATTTTAGAGAATAGAATGATGAAAGATTTTTTTAGTCTAGACCAGGGGTGTCCAATCATGTGGCACGGAGGGCCAAGACCCTGCAGGCTTTACTTCCAGCCAGTGTCTTTAACAGCAGAGTCCACTGAACTTCCCACTGATTGCTGATCAGTGAAAACACCTGCTGAAGAGACTGGGTAGAAGAGAAAACCTGCAGGGTCTTGGCCCACTGTGGCACATGATTGGACACCCCTGGTCTAGACCCAGCTGCTCTCAAGATATTTGCAAAAACGTAAAAGTGTTTATCACAGTGCCTTGACTTTTGGTCTCTGAGTAGTGGGAATTTCTGATGGACTGTAAAATTTCAAGTTTCTATGTATTGCTGTTTTTGCTCCCCTTGCACTTTTAGTGAAGAAGAAGAACTTGCAACTCTAATAAAGAAAAGGTTATTTTGAACAAGTTAAGCTTTACTTTCACATTATAACAGACAGAAAATGTATGATTCAAGTGTGATTAATCAAGAGTTAACGAGTTTAGTTTAACTCCAAAAAGATAGTCTAGAAATGAATAGTGAACTCTTCAAACAGTTTATGGCTGTTGTCCACATCCAAGCATCAAAATGCTGGTTGACGTCTTGACTCCGATCCCCCTCTTTGATAAAAGTCTTTATCCCAGAAGTTTATAAGCTCTTTTTCAGTATAATAGTAATACATGAAAGCAAAGGAACCATGGTCAGTTGTAAACTGGTTCTAAAATTAAATCATTCCCTATTCTTGTCATCTGATTTTCAAATCATTAAGTCTCTATTAAATTCTTTGGAACAGGACATCATGGCCAAATGCATATCATAGTAGCTACTGTATATTCATTTTTCATCATATATAAATTCTTTTTATAATGGCATTTGGTGTCCCCCAAAACACCCAGCCTTTTAAGATCTTGGCTGGTAAAGACAGCCGCTATCTGAACAGGTCAGAATGCCAACATATATACATCTGAAGTGCTGCTATACAGACCCTCAACTTCCACCCACACCAGAGAGGAAAACAATTCACAGCTCTCTGCTGGCTTTGTATACTGTGAAGGCTCCTCTCACAATTGTGTTGAAATGACAAAAATGGAAAATGACTCAAAGCCATGTAATACCTAACAGAATAAAGAATCCACAACGTTATTATGGGTGTAGGAACTTTAAAGAAAAACGGTAATACAGTATATGAGATTCTATCTGAAGTTTTAGATCAACGTCAGGTTTAGATCAACGTGCAGCCCCTACTATGCTGAATTTAAATACACTGGTGAACTAGAAAAGCACTCGTAGAGCACATACCTCCGCTAAGGTATGCACTCTGTGACATAAGAGGTAATGTAATTGGGGTGGTTTGTCTGTTTGTTTGTCTGTCTGTTATCAGGATTACGCAAAAACTACCAGAGGGATTTTGATGAAATGTTCACCAGAGGTAACCCTTGGGCCAAGGATGGCCCCATTAAATTTTGGTGATGATCTGAGACTGCATACCTCCACCAGAACCTTGACGCAACCTTGGCGGAGGTATGCACTGTCTTCAGTGGAAGTAATACCTTGTCTCATGAGATTTGCAGCCAGTGTTTAAAGATGCACATACTTGCCCCCAAGGGTTACCTCTGGTGAAAAGTTCATCAAAATCCGTCCAGTAGTTTTTTGCGTAATCCTGCTAATAAACAGACAAACAGACAGACCCCCCCGCCATTCCCATTACTCTCTTTGGCGGAGGTAAATATACTGTTCTCTCACAGACCAACTTTCAGGGGTCTGCGGAAGGTTGTCTATTTTCACTTCTTAATTGGTCCAAAAATTGCAAGCAACTTGCCATTGTGCATGGGAGCCTGCAGTGCAGGGCTAGGCAAGAATAGTTTTTTGTAAGAGTTTTTTTATTTTTATTAATTTTTTAGATGTGTTATTCTGTGCCTTAGTTTATTCACTCTGTCTCATTTCATCTATTCCACAATTTGAACTGCTAGACCCTGCAATAAAGTTGTTAAGCAAATAAAGTCTCACTGACTGATTGACTGAAGAGTCAGCCATACTTTGTGGCGTATTTTCAGGTTTTGAAGGGCACAGCTTAAGCACGTGGGACTCAAACTGAGTCCTGGTTTCCTGACGTGAAATGTTAAATAATGAAGGACATTCACCAGTGCAGGTAAATTATTTCCTCCCTTTCCTTCTTTTCTTTTTTTGACCTGCACAAACTTAGGACTGCCAACACATCTGCCGAGCCAGCCGGCCGACGGGCAGCATGACACCTGTGGAGATTGGCAGGACCGAGTCAAAGCTATCAGCTGGCATAAGCCAAAAACAGAGCGAGAAAGAGAGAGCTGTGGCATTCGCTCAGTGTGTTAAGACGATATGATGTAACCAAGTGTAAACACTGGAGGCCATTTAGGAAAGCTCCTGGTGAGGGAGAGAATGTGGAGCTGGATGTGGAGTATTAAGGATTTTATTGGGAGATGATAAAAAAAAACTCTGGGGCTTCTTCTGTGCACACAAAAGGAATATTTCTATCAAATTTTTTATCAGTTAGCAAGCAGTTGTCCCATGGTAAGATAATCCATCCATGTAACCACTGCGGCATGTTGAGATGCTGGACACAGACAGTCTAAAATGTGCTGTTTTTAGCTCCACAAAAGACATTTATTGAGCAATGAATAGCTGATCTGGTGAAATCTGTTTATGGTTTTTTTTTTCTTCTTCTTTTAGATTTGATTAGCGGTTGGCAACCAGCTTACTGGTGCATTACCGCCACTGACTTGATTATCATCACTCTATATATCTTTGTATAAGGAGTTCTTATCGTGTTTTTTTTTCCTGCTCTCTGTTCAAGACGACAGTGGTGATTAATACCAGCGATGAATCTCTGCAGCATTATAGCAGCAAAAGTCAGACTACTCAGGCATCTGCAGCTCTAATGTATGTTAATCAACAGATAAAAGTTCTAGCATCATTTTCCTTTTTCCAGTGCAGATTTGTGGTTCATCACTGAATATCACAATTCATCCAATCAATCCACAGTCCATGACTGCTTCTCTTTAGCCCACTGTAACCTTGTTTTCTTTCTGTATAGGTGTAATGATGGTGTATATTTGGCTTTTCTCTGGAAGTAAATCCCGATTTTCTTGAGCCAGTGTCTTACAGTTCAATTACAGACATAGACTCTTGTTTTCTACCATTTGCGTTTGCATTTCTGTTGCTGTGCATTTGCTATTTTCAAGGCAAATTGCTCAGTGCTTACTCTCAATATGCCATTGTCCTTGGTCTGCCTGTATGTTTCACTTTTACCTGCATCGATTTTAAAAATTCATTTGTACTTGCTTCAAATTTTGATGCAGCAACAACATCAGACATATTTGCCACACTCAGTGTTGAATTACCTTCTCAAAGGAGTTTTATAATCTCTTTACAATGTTTCGACTGACAGCTCTCTACTTTTGTGCCATGGTTCTGTCAATCAGTCAGGTGCTGCAGCTTGTTAAGATCTGCAAGCACTCTCTGTAACTGAAGACTAAGTCGCACCCTTCATATACAGTATGTGCCGATATTTTACAAATGCAAATTACAAGGCAGTTCTATAATTTCATAATTCCATAATTTTTTCCCCTCTACTTGATCTTAAAAATTGCTATTAGTTTTGGTAATTTCATTTCTAAGGCATGTTTACAAAGCTGGTATGCTCTGCTGTTAAGAAAAAACTGTTTTGTGACATACCTGGGGTTTTTTTCCCCCACAAAATAAAACAGCTGATTGATCATTCTCCAAGACTTCCACATTTTTTTGCCCTGAGGTTTTATAGGCAGAATTCCTGCTGTTTAATCAGTCATCATCATGTGCCAAAACATGTCAGGTTCAAGTTTGGATTGACACTTTTTTCCCCAACAGAAATATGCCTTATGTGTGCACAGAAAAAAAAAATCTTAAAATTTTACTTTAATTGTAGCTAAAAACTGAAGCATTTTGTTCTATTTTTGGTGAAAACACCCATCTGTCAGCTGGCGTCACCTCCCCCTCCTGCTGGAGGAGGAAGATGGTGAGGAGAAAGAAGTGGTGAAGACAAGTGATTAAAAATGGTGATCACATGAATCAGATCCCCCTGCTGTGAATTCCAAATTTAAACCCCTTTAATGTGACTGGCATAACAGGTTGGATGTAGCAGTCACTGCACAGACCCAAACTCCTCTCTCTCTCTCTTCACCTTTTTTAGACGCAGAAGCACTTCATGCATGAATAAAACACACATTTGCATTTGTTGTCACATCATTTGCATTAGTTGCCACATCCTGAGCATCTCCAGCATGTCCCTCTTGGTCTAATTTCTCCTCCTGTGCACCACTGTGCAGAAGGCTTCACCTCTTCCTCATCATCCTCCCATAAACAGATGAAGGAGCCCCCACCTACCGTGCCCGGAGATGTGGTTCTCCACCTGCCCGTGTCCAGCCTGTCTGGTGGAGACACTAAGTTGGATGTAGAGTCCCACATAATGTAAACTCCCCAGCAGCAGCCTGAACGCTCCCATTTCTCTTCTCTGGTTTTAAAGCTCCTTTTTTCCCTTCCTCTTTTTGGTTTTTCACATGGGTGCAGTGCACGTCGGAAAAATATGTTTGTTTGCTTGTTTGGTTTAATCCAGGGTGAACTGTTGTAGGGGAGAAGCGTGAAATAAAGCGATGAAGAAGTGGCAGCAGCCTCCTTCTCCTCCAGCTCACTGACTGACTGACGCTCTGCTTCCCTTCCACTCCGCTCTACACGCGGCGGAGGGAGAAGTTCACAAATGGAGCGCGCTGCGGTCTGCAGTAGGGAATAGCCATGAGCGGAGGGATATTAAAATGCTTTAAATTGATGCAGGCTCTAGAAGACTTTATCAAAGTTTTTCATTAAATACGTATTATTAAAAGGTTTAAAATCACTATATTTGAACATCTGTATCTTTAAATGGTCTTATTTAACAAAAGCTTATTAATGAATGTTGTGAAGATGACCCAGCATTAGCTTATGCAAATTTTTGCTAACATGAGTAGTTTCAGCCTGTGGGTAATGTTACTTCTAAAAAATTAATTGTTTCACACAAGATTATTACCATTTGAAATGACAAAAGGCAACTAAGAAATGGATCACTTTAACTGCCAAACTAACATGTTATGTTGCATCAGTATTAGATAAATTCTTCTTCCTTCTTCTTTCAGATTTGATTGGCGGCTGGCAACCAGCTTACAGGTGCATTAGCTCCACGTACTTCACTTTATATATCATCACTCTATCTGGTCAGGAGCCTGTAGTCCTTACCACCACATACCTTCACTCAGTAAACATCACTCTATGTATCAAAAGTCAGAAGTCTTATTGGTTGGCAACCTCTCTTCGTCTTCTTCATTCTATAGCTTTGTATAAGGAGTTCTTATAAGGAGTTCTTCTTCTCTTTTAGATTTGATTGGCAGTTGGCAAGCAGCTTACAGGGTGCATTACTGCCACGTACTTCACTCTATATCATCACTCTATCTGGTCAGGAGCCTGTAGTCTTCTTCTTCTTAGATTTGATTGGTGGTTGGCAACCAGCTTACAGGGTGCATTACCGCCACTGACTTGATTATCATCACTCTATATCTTTGTATAAAGCGTTCTGAACAACTCCTTATGTGTGAAAAAATTTTCTGTCCTTGGACTGTGTCCTCTGCTAAATCACTCTATATATAATTCAAGAAAATCTCCTTCTTCTTCTTCTTCTTCTTCTCTTCTTCAAAAAGTGAGATTTCCATGTCTACATGATGTCTATAACACTCTATCTGGTCCCACTCTTCTTCTTCTTCTTTTAGATTTGATTGGCGGTTGGCATCCAGCTTACAGGTGCATTACTGCCACGTACTTCACTCAGTAAACATCACTCTAGCTAGCCAATTCAGCCTCAAAATCAACATCAAGAAGACAGAGTGCCTTTATCAACCACCAAAGTTCCAGTTATCAACATCACTACCAGAAGAGATCAGCATTGGTACAGAGCCACTAGTCAAGTGCAAGACTTTCAAGTATCTAGGGAGTACTGTTTCAGAGAATGCTAGGCTAGAGGATGAACTATCTCTCAGAATGGGAAGAGCGAGCGCTGTGTTTGGAAACTTGAGGGAGAGACTGTGGAACAATCAACATGTGTATCCGTGTGAAATGCAAAGTGTACAGAGCAACAGTACTGGCTACTCTACTATACAGTGCTGAAACTTGGACTGTCTACAGAGTGCAGGTAAAGAAACTCCACGCGTACATGATGGGACACCTTCAAGCCATAATGAACATCTCATGGAAAGACAAGATAACCAACATAGAAGTGTTGAAATGAGCTGGTGTACCATCAATGGAGGACATGCTAATACAGATGAACCTGAGATGGCTCGGACATGTTGAGAGGATCGACCACCAGCGTCTCCCTCGGCAGTTACTCTACTCAACAGTTATGCGAGGGCAAATGCAATCAGGGTAGACCAAGGCTCAGATTTAAAGACACTGTAAGAAGAAACTTGAAGAAGTTGGATATAGACAGGAGTTCCTGGCAGCAGAAGGCTAAGGACAGAGCTGCGTGGAGAAATCTGATCAGATCTAAATGAAACAGTCATTGTCGCCCACGACAGACTGCTGTGATGATGTATCAAAAGGCAGAATTCTTCTCAGTTGGCAACCACTTCTTCACTCTGTATCTTTGTATAAGGAGTTCCTATAAGAAGTTCTGAACAATCTTCTTCTTCTTTTTCTTCAAAAGTGAGATTTCCATGTCTACATGATGTCTATAACACTCTATGTGGTCCCACTTTCTTCTTCTTCTTTTAGATTTGATTGGCAGTTGGCATACAGGTGCAGTACCGCTATGTACTTCACTCTATATCATCAATCTATCTGGTCAGGAGCTGTAGTCCTTACCACCACGTACTTCACTCAGTAAACATCACTCTATGTATCAAAAGTCAGAATTCTTCTCGGTTGGCAACCTATTCTTCATCTTCTTCACTCTATATCTTTGTATAAGGAGCTCCCATAAGGGAGTTCTGAACAATCTTCTTCTTCTAACAGTGAGATTTCCATGTCTACATAATGTCTATAACACACTACCTGGTCATTACTCTATAAGTTCTTATAAGGAGTTCTGAACAATCTTCTTCTTCTTCTTCTAACAGTGAGATTTCCATGTCTACATGACGTCTATAACACTCTATCTCCGCCTGTAGTCTTCTTCTTCTTCTTCTTTTAGATTTGATTGGTGGTTGGAAACCAGCTTACAGGTGCATTACCGCCACTGACCTGATTATCATCACTCTATATTTTTGTATAAGGAGTTATAAGGAGTTCTGAACAACTCCTTATGTGTGAAAAAATTATCCGTCCTTGGACTGCATCAGAGAGGAGTCCACTTAGGTCTGTGTAACATCACAAGCTGTAGTCTTCTTCTTCTTTTAGATTTGACTGGCGGTTGGCAGCCAGCTTACAGGTTCATTACCGCCACTGAATTGATTATCATCACTCTATATCTTTGTATAAGGAGTTCTTACAAGGAGTTCTGAACAACTCCTTATGTGTGAAAAAATTATCCATCCTTGGACTGTGCATTTCTGCATGCCGGCGCCCCTGAGGGGCCAGCTGTACAAGTTGTAGTCTTCTTTTAGCTTTGATTGATGGTTGGCAACCAGCTTACAGGTGCATTACTACCATGTACTTCACTCTATATCATGTCTGTGTGTCTGTCACGACCATAGGACTCGCTAAAAGATCATAGGATCGCCTATGATGTGCCTATGATGTCTACATGATGTTTATATGACATCATATAGACACCATAGTATAGACTCTATACTTGAATCTCTCTGATTCAAGAAAATCTGTGTGTCTCTGTGTGTGATCAAAGGCAGGCATCACTCACGATCATAGGACTTGCTATGACATCAAAGATCAAAACTCCTTATACAAAGATATAGAGTGATGATAATCAAGTCAGTGGCAGTAATGCACCTGTAAGCTGGTTGCCAACCACCAATCAAATCTAAAAGAAGAAGCTCACAAATGCATTTATAAGTTACTTGGAGAAGTTTTAAATGCAAGACTTCGTAGTGGTTCGTTACTAGTTGCATGAAAAGATAGTGTTCAATAAAGAAAAGCAATCAGAGTCAATAAGATCAAGGGGAAAAATGTGAAGTGTTCAGTATTAGAAGGAAATAAGGCAATGAGAGGAGTGATACCGGGCATTTCAACAGCTGTTTCAACTGATGAAATAATGAAAAACTTAACTGGAGCAAAAGTGACAGAGGTACAAAGATTGAAAACCAATAGAAATGGCAAAAAAAAATGTGATTGTCGGTAATGTTAAAATTTGATGAAACAAGACTGCCAAGTAAGGTGTGTATTGGCTACATGAGCTATGAAATCAGACTTTACATTCCTCCTCCACTCAGATGTTTCAAATGTCAAAAGTTTGGTCATGTAGCAGCAATATGCAAAGATAGACAACGATGTGCCAGATGCTCCGGTGAACATGAATATAGCAAGTGTGAAAGAGGGGCCAAATTAAAGTGCTGTAACTGCGGTGGTGAACATAGCTCTGCTTATCGAGGTTGTGAAGCCAGCAAAAGAGCAGCAGAAATTCAGCAGACAAAAGTCTTCCAGGGATTAACATATGCAGAAGCTGCGAAAAAGGTGTCAGCTAAAAAAGTGGGAATGGACTTGAACAGGGAAAGTGTGCAGACTTGCAGTGCATGTAGTAGAATTAAGGAAGATACTCTGGTTTTGAAGGAAAATGTCATACCTGGCTCTAGGGAGCCGGGCAATCAGAGCCAGGGACAAGCCAGTGAGTCGAGATGTTTTATTAAGGGTGAGGGATAAGGGATGAGGAGAGCACAGATACTCATACAGACGTACATTCTCAGGCTGCACAGCGCAGGGGTAGGTAGCTCGTACCGGACATGGGGGTAACAAGACGTGCATACTCAGCGGGATACAAACACAGGAATGCTGCAAGGGGAGTAGAGGCTGACACCAGACGAGGGGCTTCAGCCTAGCAGTGCTTATGTCGCAGCCCCGAGTCATCGAGGCTGCTCCTATTTATCCTCATTGGCAGCGCCCCAGCTGATGAAGACTAATTGGCCCCAGCCGTCCATAATGCTGCCAGCTGGGAGCCTGCTGAGATGCTGCTCAATGGGAAGCAGGGATGAGGGAAAACATGGGCTGAGTGCCGAGACGGCATCTCAAACCATGGTGACAGAGCCCCCCCTCAAGGTCGGGCTCCTGAACGACCAGGAACATCCCAGCCCCCCCCCCCCCCCACCTAGGGTGGGATGAAGGGAGGCAGGACCGGAGGGGAAGAAGCCAAGGGAAGGACAACACCAATGGGGCAATGTAGGGTAGTGGGAAAAAAAAAACAAAAAAACCCAAATACAATACTGACAAAACAGGGAATAATCAACCCAGGTACAGATGGGGAGAAGAACTGGGTCAGCACGCCGGTTACACACTACCCAGAGAGTACCAACCATGCGTGACCCAGAGCAAGGAAAAAAAAAAAAACACCAAAAAGGTACAGGGCAAAAATGCTGAGTATGGTCAAATAAAGGGGAAACACAATACACAGCACCAATATAAGTACATACACACAGTCACCAAGAAAAGTGAAGGTGACTGGAACAAATGGACAATTACAGAGCATGGTGTTACGGAAAACAAGGCACATGACTCTACAATGAACCAACAGGGCATAAAAAAGAAATACTGAGTGCAGGCAAAGAAAAACCCACACACATGAATATATAAATACCCACAGTCACCTAAAGAAATGAAAGTGACTGGAATGAATGGGCAACTGCAGAGTATGGTCTGAAAGGGAACAAAACATAACTCTACAATGCAAAAACGAGACTAAAAACATGGTACAAAAAATAAAATGCTGGGTACGAGGGATGGAAAACGCACAGCACTATAAATACACATCCACCAACAGGACAGACATTACACCCGAGTGACCTTAATAACGATAAAAGAAAAAGTGACACCCGAGGTGTATAGCAGGCAGAGTCCACAAATAGCCGAGATGGCTCCGGAGATCTCCCCGCCCATTGTCCAGCTGGCGAATCAGGGGAAGAGAAATGTTCGGACGGCGAACTCTGGGCCCAGATCCCAGGAATCCAGTCCAACGGCTGCCGAACCAGGCCGCCCAAAGGCAAACACAGACCAGTGGGGGGAACCAGATCGCCGAACCGAAAGTTTTGCGGGTCGGGTCGTTGACCCGCATCACTCAACCACCAGGACCGTTGAGACGGACGAAGGGTCAGAGCGGATCCCGGTGGAAGAGGCTCAGGGGAGAGCCGATGACGAGGGCGGCGGGCCTCAGGGAAACAGCCACCTCCTCACCGGACCTGGACAACACTGGGGCAGCACCCACGTCGGACCCCGATCGGGCCTCAGGCGAACCCACGTTGGACCCCCGATTGGGTCTCGGGCGAACCCACGTTGGACACTGCACCAGAACCGACCTCCAACGTTGAACCCGGACCCTCCAGCACCACGAGGAACAGCAACTCCTCGCCGGTGACCCTGGAAGAAGGCTCAGAAGAGAAAACAGAACCGGGATCAGGATCACCGGCAGCGCCAGAACCCGGCGAGACGAGCTCAGACGCAGCGGGCGGCTGCACCCTGCTCGTCTCCCCTGGAGATAGGCTGAAGTGCTCAAAGATAAAAAGAGAGAAAAGAAAGGAGAGCACTCGCCTGATCTCGGGTTCTGACGCCGTCCAGGACTGCGAAGATCCAGGATCCGTCGTCAGGAGGTCGTTGTCAGGCTCCCATCTAGCCGCGTCGGGCCCCGCAGCCAGCACGATGGTCAGCGCAGCTTGAGATCCCTCCAGCTCAGGTAACCCCGCCGACGACCCACTCGGCGTGAAGCCAGAAGAATCTCGTCCCGCTGGACCGAACCGCTCCTCCGTGGAGACCCGGGGACGCTCAGTCGTCAGCGTAGACTCCACGCAGCAGTCAGTCCCCCTCCTCCGTCCGCAATGTAGCTGCGGAACCACAGGCCCTCTCCATATCCCACCACGTTGACCCGGAGCCGGGGACCGCTCGGTGGAGAGAGACACAGAGGATGCGGGATTAGGAATACAGGTTACAGCAGGTGGGGAGAGTTCAGGGAGCTGCGAACCCTGAACTTCTCCTCCAGGGATGTGACAGAGCAAATCATTAAGCAGGTGTGAAAAAACAATGACTTGCCTGCCCCCTGGAGGTTGAGTATCGCCTGCTGTAGTGGATTCTGCTTCTTCCTCTCCCCGCCCGGCGATAACGGAGGACCCCCTGGGAATTCGTCTGAGGGTCGCTCGCGTTGTCTCCAGCAGAGAGCTCACCAGGCCGGGATTCCAGGCACACACAGCGGTCAGGAAGCGCGTCGAGGAGGAGGGGGGAAACAGCCGGGGTGAGCCAGCCCGAATGTCCAGGAATGACAGCGGGGGAACGAGGCTCAGGGGACGAGGCTGTAGAATCTCCACACTGACGAGGCGAAGGGATGACAGCTGCGTGGGAGGAACGGTCCTGACGATGGCCCAGAACTGGATCCGGACGAGGTTCGTGCAGAGGTGACTCGGTGATGTGATGGCGGCTATTCCCAGGGAACGAAGCGAGGGGGAAACCCAGGATTCGCCGCTCCAGATCAGAGATCGAGGCGAGGAAGGCGCCGAGCACGGGAAAGCTTCGTAGCCCTGAAGTCCTCTCCATCAACCTCACTGCCGCCGCCACATGCCTGAAGGTGGTGACAGGAAACACAGTAGAGCTCGCGACAGCCACTCGACCCCAGACATAACTGCTGTCAGCTGCGGCTCCTTGAAGGGAATCCCGAGTGACGTGGCGCAGGTCGGGGGAAGTCCTCTGGTTGGCGCGAACTCCCGGACTGGAATACCGGCAGGAACGGGACTCCGAAGCGGGGAAAGACGTCGCCCACTTCGATTTCCTGCCGGGATTTCCATCCACCCCGTGGAGCTTCTCTCGCTGTGTACCTGCAGCGTCTATCCTGGCACTGTCCTCCAGATGGTACAGAGAGTGAGGGTGACAGTCCAGGAGTTCCTCAGCACGGCCCGGATGCCAGCGTCTCGCGTTGGAGGCGTCGTGCAGGGTGAAGAACGTCCCGTCGACAGCCTCCGAGATGGACCTCAGCTCGTCGCCCTGGCGCCGGAAGTGACTCCTGGGAAACGGCATGCTAGCAGCGCTGACACCCGGACAGAAAGGTACATTTCCACGGCGACTCACGGCCGCCGGTAACTCTTCTGGCTGCGACATACTGTCATACCCGGCTCTAGGGAGCCGGGCAATCAGAGCCAGGGACAAGCCAGTGAGTCGAGATGTTTTATTAAGGGTGAGGGATAAGGGATGAGGAGAGCACAGATACTCATACAGACGTACATTCTCAGGCTGCACAGCGCAGGGGTAGGTAGCTCGTACCGGACATGGGGGTAACAAGACGTAAATACTCACAGCGGGATACAAACACAGGAATGCTGCAAGGGGAGTAGAGGCTGACACCAGACGAAGGGGCTTCAGCCTAGCAGTGCTTATGTCGCAGCCCCGAGTCATCGAGGCTGCTCCTATTTATCCTCATTGGCAGCGCCCCAGCTGATGAAGACTAATTGGCCCCAGCCGTCCATAATGCTGCCAGCTGGGGGCCTGCTGAGACGCTGCTCAATGGGAAGCAGGGATGAGGGAAAACATGGGCTGAGTGCCGAGACGGCATCTCAACCCATGGTGACAGAAAATAATTTTGTCTTATTTGTGGTAGATGTGATAAGCTGCACTGCGCAGACTTCCAAGAAAAAATAAAAAATAAAAATCATTGTGAAAGCAGCAGAAAAATATTTTGGAATTAAGGGGCTACATTGGGAAGCAGTTGAGGACTTGTTAAGTGGGGGATCTTTAAGTTTACAGACATCATGGGCTAGTGGATCAACCGGCAATCAAGTCTAAAAGAAGAAGAAGAATGAGATGAGATGCAGATACAGTGATATTGGACTTGCAGAAGGAAGAAGAATATGCCTGAAAAGATGCAGTGATATAGAGTGATTCTTGACCAGGTGGGGTGATGATATAGAGTGAAGTATGTGGCGGTAATGCACCTGTGGGCTGGTTGCCTACTGCCAATCAAATCTAAAAGAAGAAGAAGAAGTATAGAGTGATGATATGGAGTGAAGTACAAGGAGACGAAGAACAGTGATGTCTGAAGATTGAGTTGAGGTTCGATTGGACACAGCAATGATGATAGAAGGACTACAGCTCCTAACCAGATAGAGTGATGATATAGAGTGAAGTATGTGGCGGTAATGCACCTGTAAGCTGGTTGCCAACCGCCAATCAAATCTAAAAGAAGCAGAAGAAGACGTAGATACGGACTACAGCTAGAAGAAGAAGAATGAGATTCTTCTTCATTTTTTACATTTGATTGGCGGTTGGCAACCAGCTTAAAGGTGCATTACTGCCACATACTTCACTTTATATCACTCTTCTTCTTCTTCTTCTTCTTTTTCTTCTTCCAGGTCTGATTGCCGGCTGGCAACCAGCCCGCAGGTGCATCACCGCCACCCACTGGGTTGGAGTGTGGACAAGAGAATGGAAGGGGAAAAAAAAAACTAAATTCTTTTAATTAATCCAGTTGTACTTAAATATCTAAATAGACCTATATATATTTCTTTGACTGAGGTTCCCATTATTCAATCAAAAAATGTAATTTGCAACATTTTAAAGTTAATATACATGATCAAGATATTAGTTCAGTTACAGAATTCAAATACCTTGGCATTGTACTAGATCCTCAACTCAAATTTAATCTTCACATAAAGAAGATTTCTAAAACAGTAAAAAAAATTTGAATTGCTTTAAATTAATTAGACATTACATACCACACCAAGCAGCCGTACTGTATATGCATTCTATGGTTTTTTTCCCATATATCATACTGTCTGACAGTTTGGGCTCAAGCAGCTCCTTCTACACTAAAACATATAGGTTCATTATATAATCAAACTCTAAAAATTCTGGATAAAAAGCCCATTAGGTGGCATCATTGTTATATTCTAAAAAAATATAATCTACTGAGTTTTGAGAGTTTCATTGACCTTTGTTTTCTGAAATTAATTTTTAAATGTTTCCATAAATCAGCGCCAGAGCCACTTGTTGGATTCATCCAAAGACAGGACAGCAGCAGAGCCACCAGGAGTTCTGTTAACAATAACTGTAAAATATCCCACCGCAGAACCACATTTGGACAAACAGCTTTTTCTATAAAAGGCAGTCATATCTGGAACACAATGCCAAATGAAATCAAAATAATAACGGATTTTAAAACATTTACTACAAAGGTTAAAAACTGGCTGAAAAGTAAACAAGAATGTACCCATGTATGAAATGATTGTCTGCAGGGTGTGAATGAAGAAGGGAAGGCAAATGTGTAACAGGCATTTTACTGTAACAGGCAAATGTGAATCAGGTTTTTATATTGTGTATTTATAATTTTGTTTGCATTGATGTATGTGGATAATGTTTATACTGTTTTCATTTTGTTTTTTCTTCATCTTTTTCTCTTTTTCTCTGTTTCTTTTCTCTAAAGCCCATCCAGGGACAAGAGCTGCAAACTAGCTTAATGCTATACACTCTCTGTGCAACACATCAGATTTTCTTTTTTCTCTATGTTTATTGCACTGTCCCTGACAAATAAACAAATAAAATAAAAAATAAAAATACTGCAATCAGATGTTTCCTTTGTTCCTGGTATCCCTGACATTTCAACAAAACATGCTGAACTCTTTCCGGAGAACCACAATGTGCACAGCTGCCAGTTGGGTGTTTACCTATTCTAAGTAGTGTCTGGTTTAAAGTAGTATTGTGGAGAAGTGTGGGAAGGACGAGGCTTAGTTTATTTCTCAAGTCTGGTTTTATTCACATTCACATTCTCCAACATCCAAAAACAGAAAGAGAAAGGAATCCCCCAACATCTGTCCGTTTTATACCCCAGGACATCAAAGCACACAGTCACATTGTCTTTCAATCCCAAATCACAATGCCTCCCCCTCCAGGTCTTCTCATCTCCACCTAAAGTCCTGGTGGTCAGGAAATCCTTCAAGGCCATCTCTTTGCATACAAAAGGCCAGACTTCACATCCTCCTGTTACCCCTGGGAGGTTCAGACCTTTTGTTCCTCTGAGACGTGAAGCATACAATAAGCATACAGTAATACACATGTGAAGCATATGAAACCCACATATGTGCACCACATGACACCCCCCCCAAATGTCTAAGATGGAACAACATAACCACAGATTGCATGTCATGATAAAAACACTACATATCAGTCCACGTGCCGCTTGGGTCTCAGCCTTCTCCCGTATTTGCTGTAAGCAGGCTGTACCACTTCCGCGGCGTCTTCCTGCTGCGGAGCTGCTGCCTGGGGATGAGAACTGTTAGTCAACCTCTGTGGGTGTCCTGGGGAATGCTCTCTAGGGGGTCTGCCGCGCTGAGGAGCCTTAGCCAACTGCACAACTTCATCAGCTACCACAAAAGCGGGTTTGAGCCTGTTAATGCCAATCATTTCTTTTCTGCCCCCCAAATCTAGCAAAAAATGCTTATCCCCTGTTTCCAGCACTCTATATGGTCCGTCATAAGGTGGGCGTAAAGGCGGACGATGGGCATCATGTCTGACAAAAACAAACTCTGCATTTTTTAAAGCCTTAGGCACAAAAACACACGGAAAACTGTGGTGAACGGGGCCAGGTAGCGTGCTCGGGCCCGTGCTATTCTGTAACCGCTGAGCCGGGGAGCACTCTGGCGTCGGATTATCTGGGAGAAATTCCCCGGGCAGCCGAAGTGGCTGTGCGAAAACTAGCTCAGCTGGGGAGGCTTCTAAATCCTCTTTAGGTGCAGAACGCAAACCCAATAAAACCCATGGTAGCTTGTCCACCCAATTTGCATCCGTAAGCGACGCTCTGAGAGCCGCCTTCAGTGACCTGTGAAAACGTTCGCATAACCTGTTAGCCTGCGGGTTGTACGCGGTCGTGCGGTGGATCGTTGCCCCCAGGCTGCGGGCCATCGCTGACCAAAGTTCGGAAACAAATTGCGGGCCTCTGTCAGACGTAATGTCCGACGGGACTCCAAAACGCGCTACCCATGCCGTTAAAAATGTGCGCGCCACCTCCTCGGCTGTGGTTGACGACAGCGGAACCACTTCCGGCCAGCGCGTGGTGCGGTCAACCATTGTCAGAAGATGTGTGCACCCTTGTGAGGGCGGGAGGGGGCCTACGAGGTCCACGTGGACATGATCAAACCTTTTAGCTGGGATGTGAAACGGCTCCAAGGGAGCTCTTGTGTGTCTGTGTACCTTGGCTCATTGACAAGCCATGCAGGCTGCTGCCCACTCTCTAACTTGTTTGCGCAGGCTCGGCCAAACAAATTTCTCTCCCACCATTTTGACCGATGCGTGCACTCCCGGGTGCGCCAAAGAATGAATCGAGTCAAAAATGCGGTGGCGCCACACGGCCGGTACCACAGGACGCGGTCGCCCAGTGGAGACATCGCAGATTAGGGGGGGCATACCGTCTTGCAGCACCCTGTTCTCCAGCCTTAACCCTGTTGGTCCAGACTGGAGCGCGCGCACATCCGCGTCGCTAACCTGCTCCACGGCCATGGCTGCATAATCTATCCCCACGCAGACCGGGGCCGCGCGCACTTCCGCGTCGCTAATCTGCTCCGCGGCCATGGCTGCAGGATCTACCTCCGCGCAGGCTGGAGCCCCCACGGCGCGCGAGAGGCAGTCTGCCACTACATTAAGTTTACCCGCAACATGCTAGATATCGGTAGTAAACTCCAATATCGCGGCCAGCTGTCTCTGCTGCCGGCCCGACCAAGGTTCTGAAATCTTGGCCATCGTGAAAGTCAGTGGCTTGTGGTCAACAAACGCGGTGAAACGGCGTCCTTCCAGCCAGAACTGGAAGTGGCGAATGGCCAAGTGGAGAGCTAACAACTCCCTGTCGAATGCGCTGTATTTTCGTTCGCTGTCGCGCAGGGTCTTACTGAAAAAGTCGAGCGGTTGTCAGGCTCCGGCTACATACTGTTCCACGACTACCCCTATGGCCACATCTGACGCGTCAGTAGTGAGCGCCATGCGGGCCGCTGGGACTGGATGCGCTAACAATGCAGCGTTTGCCAGGGCTGTTTTGACTTCAGAAAATGCGCGCTCTCGCTCGGGAGACCATTCGACTTTATTTGTGGATTTTTGTTTTTTTAGTGCTGCATACAATGGTTGCATGAGCTGCGCTGCGTGGGGGAGGAAACGGTTATAAAAATTCACCATTCCCAAAAATTCCTGTAACGCTTTGACCGTTTGTGGCTGGGGAAAATTCGTTACTGCGCGCACTTTGTCAGGCAGAGGGACCGCTCCCTCTGGGGAGGCGCGATGCCCCAAAAAATCAATCTGCGTCACCCCGAACTGACACTTTGCTGGGTTAATTATTAACCCGTGCTCTGCCAACCTCCGGAAAACTGCCATGAGGTGGTTTTCGTGTTCGTCTTTGGACTCGCTGGCTACCAATATGTCGTCCAGGTAGACGAACACGAAAGGGAGATCGTGCAAAACCGCGTCCATCATGCGTTGGAACGTCTGCACCGCGCCTTTAAGCCCAAACGGCATGCGCAAAAACTCGAAAAGCCCGAAAGGAGTTATTACCGCTGTTTTGGGTATGGCTATTTTAGAAAAAACACGCGCCCCCGCCAAATGAACTGAAAAATCTTGGATGTGCGGGATCGGGTAGCAGTCGTGCGCTGTAGCGTTGTTCAGCCTGCGGAAATCACCGCAAGGCCGCCACGAGCCATCAGCTTTCGGGACCATGTGAAGCGGTGAAGCCCATGGGCTCTTCGAACGCCAGATGATGCCCAACCTTTCCAGGTTGGCGAACTCCTTGTGCGCTATGGTCAGGTTTTTTTTTTTTTTTTTTTTTTTTTTCCTTCTTGCCTTGAGAGAGAGCAGTCGCATTTTTCTTCCCTCCTCCCCTGCCTTCCTGATCTATTCCCAGCTTTTGCAATGTTGCGTTTTTGTCTGTGTTTAGTTGCTCTTCTTCTGCTGAATCTTAATCTAAACGGAAATTATGGATTTGGAAGCGGCTTAAATGTGCTATTGTCACTATTTTTCAACAAGAATTGGGCCAAGGGGGAGCCCAAGAATTGGAACCTACGAGGAGACTCATGGACATCGGAATTCATGCGTCGATGGAAACATTATTGGTTATGATCTCAGGACTTCTATTTTTGGCTGTGGAGTTCCCTGATGCATCAGAAATTGAAGGAAAATGAGAGAGCTGATCAAGCGGACCCGGCAAGCTCCTTCATCAAATTCGACCAGTTGGGGAGGGCACGAGTAGCGGCAAACGGTGAACTGAATGACAGTGATTCAGTGAAGGAATACATCTGAAGCCCTGTGCTCTCTATGGAAAAACAGTTTAAGCCTGCATATATAATGGAAGCACAGAATTACACGGGTGAGGACAAATTCTATTCTCTGAGTGCACTGTGCTGATTTGATTTGATTTGATTTGACCTTGTTTGCCCCGTGTTTACATTCCTCCTGACTGAGACAAGCGGAAGAACCGGCTCTTATGTCTACCCATACAATCAACAATCAGTTGTTTGTCGTCAGCGGATTGGACCCTCAAGGACAATGCCCATGTGCCTTCTGCAAGCAAGAGAGAGAGAGAGATAGACTCTGGACTCTGGACTTGTTTATCACATGATTATAACATCTATCCACTGCCAGGAGGCGCCCTCTGCTGCTCACTAACAACTGTTACATTTACACTACACAATGCATACAACACTACATGCATACGATATATACACACTGCTCTCCCTCTGCTCTGCTGTGTGATCTGTCTACTAAATGTCTGCTAAATATGCATTGAGGGTTTTTTTTTGCCTGCAATCAAAATTTCGCTTACTCATTAAGCGTCAATTTGATAAAACATGTTTTTTTCTCTCGCCTACTGTGTCATATCCTTTTTTTTCTTTTTTTTCCTTTCTTCTTTATGACTGGCGCCTAGCGGCTGCCCCGACCTTGGATGCGCTCTGCAGAGCGTGCCCAAATGCCAAGTCACGTTGCGTTACCTTGTATTCATACATGTGTAATGACAATAAAGTTGAATCTCAATCTCAATCTCTTTAGCTGAATCCAAGCGCCGAGCTTTTGCGAAAACGGGCGGTCCAGTGGTAGTAATAAAATGTTCTACCCCGTGTTTAGCCACGGTCGCAGAAAATGTTGGAACCGTGAGTGCTGGGAACTGAGTGAGGAGTGTGTGGAACTTACCACCTGCAGCTGTGACGTTGGCTTGTGCTGTCGGCGGGGCCACTCGAGCTGTACAGGGAATAGAATGAAAAGAGAGTGCATTAACCAGGCGTCTGTTAGCAAGATCGACCAACAAACCATGTGAGCACAAAAAATCAGCCCCTAACATGTTGAAATTGACTGCCACTATGACGAAAGTCCACTCGAATGTACGGCCGTGTAAAGACAGAAGCAGAGTCCTCTCACCGAAGGTCTTAATCGCCGAGCCGTTCGCTGCTGACACCCGGGGACCACTGGAAGGCGCCAGCCGGTCAGCGTAGGAAGGTGTGATGAAACTCAGCTGGGAGCCCGTGTCCACGAGGAAATGCCTCCCCGAGTGCGCATCCCTCAAGTAGAGCAGCTTGTTCTCCTCTCCGAGGGCCGCAGCTGCTACCGACCCCCGGTCTTGGCATTTCCCGAGCGCTTGAAATGGCACGGTGGAATGCACTTGCGTGCCCTCTCTGCGAAGCAACGATGGTAGAAGCAAAGGACGTCGTCTGCTCCGTGTTTCCTGGCCCCTGCCGCCGCCGTCGTCGGTGAGTCTGGTGCTGCAGCCTCTGGCCCCCTGCCATCTCCGGACGTTGCACCTAGCTCCGCTGCTGCAGCCGCAGCCGCGCGCCGTTTATTGGCGTCGATGAGTCGTTGCGCCTCCTGGCCCAGCTCGTGGTAGTCTCGTCGGGCCAACAGTGGTGAACTGGCCAGGGTCACTCTCACCGCTGACGGTAGGGTCCTGAGGAAAAGGTGGGTGAAGATGAAGTTATCATCTTCGGAGTCTCTCAAACTCAACATCTTCCCCATCAGGTCTGCAGGTCTGTCGCTCTCGAATTCAGTTAGCGCCAGGAGCCTCTCTGCTCGCTCCTCCACTGAGGGGGTGAAGTAACGGATGAGTGCAGCCTTCAACGTGCTGTACTTGTCGCTGTCCGGCGGGTGGTTGATCAGGTTCGCCACCCGCTGGGCTGTGTGGTTGTCCAGCTTTGCAACCACATGGTAGAACTTTGTGGTGTCCACCGAAATCCTCCGGAGGTGGAACTGTGCCTCGACTGCACTAAACCAGGAGCGCGGATTGTTCGGCCAGAAGTCCGGTAGCTGAACTGTGGCTGCATTCGTTTGGCTGGCTCCTGACGAGTCTGGCTCGGGAGATTCGTCTCCGCTCATGATATGTCTTAGGGTCACCAGTGTGGAGAAGTGTGGGAAGGACGAGGCTTAGTTTATTTCTCAAGTCCGGTTTTATTCACATTCACATTCTCCAACATCCAAAAACAGAAAGAGAAAGGAATCCCCCAACATCTATCCCTTTTATACCCCAGGACATCAAAGCACACAGTCACATTGTCTTTCAATCCCAGAATCAGAATCAGAATCAGAATGAGATTTATTGCCATTGTTCATGTAGTACACAAACTAGGAATTTGTCTCGGTGCAATGCTGCAACATTAAACATGAGTAGCACTGCAATAAAATGTAGAATATGAATGAGTAATACTAATCTATGCAATTTTTAAATATATTAACAAGCAGCAGATATTGTGGAGTTCCACATAGTGAGTCGGTAGTGCAAAAGAAAACAGTGATAATTATCATGAGTCCAGTTGAGCTGCTGTACGTAGTGCACGAGAGTCTAATAAGTCACTTAGTGTTCAGCAGTCTGATGGCAGAGGGGAAGAAGCTGTTCATGTAGCGGGAGGTTTTAGTCTGAATGGACCGAAGTCTTCTGCCTGAGAGGAGGGAGGCAAACAGTGCGTGTCCAGGGTGTGAAGGGTCGGCTATGATCCGACCTGCACGCCTCTGGGTCCTGGAGATGTACAGGTCCTGGAGGGATGGGAGCTTGCAGCCGATCACCTTCTCAGTGGCGCGCACAACGCGCTGCAGTCTTAGTCTGTCCCTGGTGGTGGCTCCTGCGTACCACACGGTGATGGAGGTGGTGAGGATGGACTCGATGATGGCCGTGTAGAACTGCACCAACATCTTGGTGGGTAGCTTGAGCTTCCTCAGCTGCCTCAGGAAGAATATCCTCTGCTGGGCCTTTTTGATGAGGGAGCTGATGGTCGGCTCCCACTTGAGGTCCCGGGTGATGGTGGTGCCCAGGAAGCGGAAGAAATCCGCAGTGGTGATGGGAGAGTCTGTGAGGGTAAGGGGGGCAGAGGGGCTGTGACTTTTCTGAAGTCCATGATCATCTCCACTGTCTTCAGAGCGTTCAGCTGCAGGTTGTTGTGGCTGCACCAGGACGCCAGCTGGGCCACCTCTCTCCTGTAGACGGACTCGTCGCCATTGGAGATGAGCCCGATGAGGGTGGTGTCGTCCACAAACTTGATCAGCTTGACAGACTGGTGGCTGGAGGTGCAGGAGTTGGTGTACAGAGAGAAGAGCAGGGGGGAAAGTACACAGCCCTGGGGTGATCCGGTGCTGATGCTAACAGAGTCTGAAACAGTCTTTCCCAGCCGCACATGCTGCCTCCGGTCCGTCAGGAAGTCGGTGATCCACCTGCAGAGGGAGTCAGGCACTTTGAGCAGGTACAGCTTGTCCTGGAGCAGAGCGGGGCAGATGGTATTGAATGCAGAGCTGAAGTCCACAAACAGGATCCTGGCGTAGGTTCCCGGGGAGTCCAGGTGCTGCAGGATGGAGTGGAGGGCCAGGTTGACTGCGTCGTCCACAGACCTGTTGGCTCTGTAGGCAAACTGCAGCGGGTCCAGGAGGGGAGTGGTGATGGTCTTGAGGTGGGGCAGGACCAGGCGCTCAAAGGACTTCATGACTACAGAGGTGAGCGCTACAGGTCTGTAGTCGTTAAGTCCAGTGATCCGTGGCTTCTTGGGGACAGGGACGATGGTAGAGGTTTTGAGGCAGGCCGGCACATGGCATGACTTCAGGGAGGTGTTAAAAATGTCTGTGAAGACAGGAGTCAGCTCCTCCGCACAGTGTCTCAGGGTGGAGGGAGACACGCCGTCCGGACTGGGGGCCTTGCGCGGGTTCAGTCTGGAGAACTGTCTGTGCACGTCCTGCTCACTGATGGCAAGGGCAGGGGGGGAGGAGGGGGGGCTGCCTTTGATGAAGTGGGGACCATGGAGGCAGTGGCGCTGGGGAGAGGGGGGGAGTTGGACACAGCTGACGAGGTGTCAAAACGGGCATAGTGTTGGGACAGTCTTTGACAAAGGGCTTTGTCATCCTGTCCCTTAGAAGCCTGAGGCCGATAGTTGGTGATTTGCCTCAGTCCTCTCCACACAGAAGCAGAGTCGTTAGCAATGAACTGTTGCTGGAGTCTCTCAGAATACACAGATTTAGCTCTCCTCAGCTCTCTGCTAAACCGGTATTTGACCTCCCTGTAGCAGTCCCTGTCTCCACTTTTCAACGCTGCCTCCTTCTCCTTCCTGATCTGTCTAAGCTTAGCTATGAACCAGGGTTTGTCATTGGAGTAACTCACCCTGGTGTGCGATGGAAGAATGCTCTCCTCACAAAAGTGGATATATGAGGTCACAGTGTCCGTGTACTCATCCAGATCATGCATGGCTCCTTTAAACATGCCCCAGTCAGTTATTTCCAAGCACGTGCTCAGCTTCTCCCCAGCTTCACTGGTCCATTTCCTCGTAGTGCTCACAACAGGTTTTGTGAGCTTCAGTCTCTGTCTGTATGTGGGAATCAGGTGGACCATCACGTGATCAGATAGTCCGAGCGCAGCGCGGGGAACAGCGGGATACGCGTCCTTAACTGTAGTGTAACAGTGATCCAGCATGTTCTCTCCTCTGGTGGGGCATTTAATAAACTGTTTGTATCAGGGGAGATCGTGACTCAGGTTGCTCTGGTTAAAGTCGCCAACCACAATAACCAGGGAGTCCGGAAAAGTTCGCTCCGCTTGCTGAATGTGATCCGCGAGCGCGCGCTGAGCCTCGCGCACGTCCGCATCAGGCGGGTCGTAAACAGTGGCCAGGAGGAATGAAGCAAACTCTAACTCAAATCCCAAATCACAATGCCTCCCCCTCCAGGTCTTCTCATCTCCACCTAAAGTCCTGGTGGTCAGGAAATCCTTCAAGGCCATCTCTTTGCATACAAAAGGCCAGACTTCACATCCTCCTGTTACCCCTGGGAGGTTCAAACCTTTTGTTCCTCTGAGACGTGAAGCATACAATAAGCATACAGTAATACACATGTGAAGCATATGAAACCCACATATGTGCACCACAGTATGTCCTATTCTTAATCAGGTGATGAGTATCTCTTCTTTCCTGTTTCTGCCAACTCCCATTCCAGAGTCCACCCGCTTTTGAATGTCATAAAGATGTCTTCCTGTATCTATTGAGCCCCAACATTCTTGCCACTTTTCCTCTATATACTTTTTAATTATTGACTTGCCTTCTGCCTTACTGATTGAGATTTCCAGATTCATTGATTCAAATTTTAATGATTGTTTTGCAAATAAATCCACATCCTCATTACCCTCTATTCCAACATGGGCTGGAACCCAGAGAAAGTTTACTGACTGACTTTTACTGTAGAGGTTGTAAATTAAGGAGTGAATTTCTACTATTAGGTCCTGCCTACACGACTGCAGTGACTGAACACTCTTGAGAGCTGCCCAACTATCTGAAGCAATGACTGCATTATTTGTATAATTTATCTCCAACCACTGTAAAGCTAATATAATGGCAACTAGCTCAACAGTGTATACTGATAAGTGATTACTGGTTCTTTTATTGATAGATATTTTATACTGAGGAATGTATACCACAGCTCCACTACGACCAGATGTAGGATCCTTGGAACCATCAGTAAATGTTTCTGAAGTTCTGTTCAATATATTTATGCACTATATAATCTGTTGCTGATTGCTTTTGTTGCCTCCTCAGTTGTTGTATTTCAAAATCTACTAGTGGCATCTTAAACAGCCATGGAGGAATAACAGACCACAGGACCATTGGGCTAAAAGCTACGTATTTTAATCCTGCCTGCTCAGCAATGGCATCACTTATCCATCCAAAGCTACCAATGTTGGACTCATTGTGTTCCCAGCAATCATTAGGAATAGCTTTTGCAGGATGTGACCTCTTATGCCCCTTCAAGTTAATCCAGTATGCCAGCATTAATTTGGTTCTTCTTAATCTTAAGGGCATTTCACCCATCTCTACTTGGATCGCTCATACTGGAGAAGTTTTAAATGCCCCTCAACATATCCTAAGAGCCTTTGTCTGCTCTATGTCCAGTTGGTTCAGATGACAATCAGCAGCCGACATGAACGCAACACATCCGTAGTCTAGTGTCACTCTCATTAGTCCTCAATACACTCTCAACAGAGAGGCCCTAGAGGCCCCCCAGTCCCGTCCTGCCAGACATTTCAAAATATTATTTATTTTCTTACATTTTCCTTTAGTTTTTTCAATATGCTGCTTCCAGGTTAGTTTTTCATCAAATAACACACCTAAATACCGAACTACCTTCACTTGCTCTAACTTTTGGCCATAAAGTTTTAAAGAAATTTCTTTGTGACTTTTAGAGAAGCCAGTTATTTTTGTCTTTGAGACTGATAATTTAAAAGCCCACCGGTTTGCCCATTGTTCAACCTGGTCTATTGCTGCCTGCATTTTCCTCTGAATGTACACAAGATTACGTCCCCTTATCCATAAGGCCCCATCATCTGCATACAAGGCTTTCCCTATTCCTCCATCGATACCTTCAAAAATATCATTAATCATAATATTAAACAAAACAGGGCTACACACGCTGCCTTTGGGAGTACTATTTTCAACTTGATATATTTTGGAGTACTCTGTCCCAACTCTTACCTCAATTGTTCTATCATACAGGGATGAGATCTTCTTCGTCGTCTTTTAGATTTGATTGGCGGTTGGCAACCAGCTTACAGGTGCATTACCGCCATGTTCTTCACTCTATATCATCATTCTATCTGGTCAGAAGCTGTAGTCCTTCTACCATCATTGCTGTGTCCAATCGAACCTCAACTCTAACTTCAGACTCTTCGTCTCCTCATACTTCTTCTTCTTCTCTCAGTTACTGGTGAATAGCAAACAACTGAAAGGTGCATACCGCCACCTACTGTACAAGACAAGAGAGTGTAACATTATGTCATCTGAGCCTGACCCCTAAATTCTATGACTTAATCCTGCATTATTTAAAAAACGAGAAAAGAGCCCTTCTCGTGATTCCTAGAGCCTCTCCATCTCCATCTGTTCCCAGAATCCCAGTTAAATCCTATTCCCTACCGGCCTCTCAAACTTCATTTTTCATTCTCTTTCTTTCATTTCCATACTTGTGACAGTCCTCTTCACTTCCGCCCTCCCAAGAGAGTAGACGCTTTTTTCTTCTCTCCTGCTGACTTTTTCCTCCCCTCCTACTACTGGATCCCAGCTTGCTGTTGTCTGTCTGCGTCTAACTGCGACCGCCGAAAAGAAATTATGGAGTTAATAAGCTGGGCTTTGAACACAATTGACACTATTTTTTCAACAAGGAAAAGTGCTCCGGGGGAAGCTGTCTGCCCCGCTGGAACGGCTCCAGTGGGCTATTTATGTGACACAGGTAATTGGAAAATGCTGTGTCTCTCTAATCTCTCTATCGAAGATATTGAAGATTTGTTTATCTTCGTAATCTTGGTGATTGGGATAATTCTGATTGGGACGGGAATTGTCTTGGTTTACCGCAAATTGCTGAAGATGGATTCAACCTATCAAAATGCTGGCCAGGCGAGGTGCATCCAACAAATTGAAAAACTGGAGAAGACCCTGATAGCGACTACTGGAGAACTGTCTCGTAAGGTGGATTACATCATGGGTTCGCTCAGGTCTTTCCACGAATTCAAAGCTGCGCAATGAAGGATTAATGTACTGAATCTACAGAAGAAATACAAGTCTTCTCTGTGATCAGTCCTATTTGGCATTATTATTTCCCATGAAAATTCCTCCTGGCTGTCTGCAGACTGTGTTTTTTCAAAATCATGAGCACAAGGCCTTGGACAGCCAGCTGCAGCGCCAGATAAGACTGGGCGCCAGACAGACAAAACATCTTCTGCCAAGGGTCCTTGGGTCTCTCTTATTATCATCAACACTGCTCAACACCGCACACACATTGATTCATGAACTGAATAAAGATATACTGTACACTGCTCTCTTGTGTCTTGTGAAATTCTGAGTGTAGCGAATGTATGTGCATTGAGAGCTTTTTTTTTCCTTGAACTCTTAATATTGATTAAGTATGTAACCAGTATTTTGAATCAATGATTTTTTTGCTCCTTCCCATTGTATTATCTTTATGCTTCCTGTATCCTCCTGCTGATAGGCGCGTTTCAGATGCGCCGCGGCACGGAAATGCAGGTCATTACTGTGTCAAGTCAAATTCTCTCGTATGTTATCAGTGTTCTGTTAATGTACTTGGCAATAAATCCTTTTCTGATTCTGATTCTGATTCTGATTCTGATGTGTTCGACATTTTCTTTTACTCCACATTCTCTACATTTGTCACTTTCGCTTTTCCCCATGGTGAATAAAGTGCTGTTTAAACCTGTATGATCCAGTCTGAGTCTTGCCATAATGATGTCTTCCCTCCTGTTTGTTGTTTTATAATTCTTTATTGCAACAGATTTTTGTATTTTGTAATAGGATGTACTTTTATGATCTTCATCCCATCTTTTTTTGCCATAGCTCAGTTCCTTTTTTCTTGATTACTGCTTTCCCTTCACCTTTTCCAAGAGGCAATGGTATAGTTATTTCTTTCCCAAGTGCACTTTTTGCTAATTTGTCTGCACAGTCATTCCCTTTCAACCTTTCATGTGCAGGAACACAACAAAACTGAATTTCTCCACCACCCCGGTGTACCCTAAATAAACTGATATAGCTCAATCACCAAGTCTTCCCTTGTAGATTTTAGTGTCTGTATGGTTTTTAAAGCTGAAGTGAATCTGTGCACACCACCACCCGGTCCGGTCTGACCTCCTCCACCCACTGCAAAGCAATAATTATTGCCACCATCTCTGCTGTAAATGCAGATGTATTGTTGGAGAGTCTTTTTGAGATGGTCACTTTAAACTCTGGAATGCATATTCCAACTCCAACACAGCCGTCTTTGTTCTTTGAACCATCAGTATAGAGCTGTAAGTAGTTATAGTAATTGTTCCTGAGGTAAACACTTGTTTTAACTCCAACTTCACTCATATGTCAATATTTTTTCCTCATTAGCAGACTGATGTCTACTTCTTTTCCCGGAAACAGCCAAGGGGGAACATTACTCACTGGAGTGGTGTTAGCTATATCAATAGTGTGTAGTCCATACATTCTGGCTTTTCTTTCAGTTGTCCACCCAAACCCATGTCCCTGGAAGTTAGAATATTCCCAGCAGTCTTGTAGTGTTGTTTTTGAAATATTCGCTTCCTCACTTCCATTCAGCTTGACCCAGTATGATAATGCAAGTTTATCTCTTCTCAAATCCATTTCTCTTGCTTCTATTAAAACTGCATTGCTTGGTGTTGTTTTGATGGCTCCAATGCACAGACGAAGCGCTCTATGCTGCATTCTGTCTATTTTTTCCAGTCGTCTTTGCTGCTGCTCCATAAATCATGCATCCATAGTCTATTGTCGATCTGATTAGTGCTCTGTAAATGTCAATTAATGCCTGTTTATCTGCACCCCATTTGTGTCCAGCTTTAAGAGATTAATGGCTTTTTTGCACTTTGTCTCCAGATTTTCAACATGAATTCTCAATGTGTATCCACTATCAAACCACAATCCTAGATATTTGAACTTACCTACTTTCTCTATTGGTTGATTATGTAATGTTAATGGTTCTGTACCAGTTCTGTGTTGTTGGTTTTTTTTTGTGAAAATTATATAGCAGGTTTTACTGTTTGAAAATTTAAATCTCCACTCATATTGTCATCACCCGCAGCTCACGGGCTTCCACTTCAGCTGCGCGCACACCTGCTCCTCGTTAGTGCGCAGCTATTTATTCCATCCTGCCCTGAGCTGCAGCCTGGAGCCGTCTGTCTCCCTGCGTACTCAACTCACAGCAGCATCCTTTCCTCCAGGCCTGCTGACTTCTCGTCAAGACACGTAAGCTGTCTGTTATTGCCTTACCTTCTCCTGTCAGCCTTCCCCTGTGCACAGGTGGATCTCTCGACGGCGGACTCTCTCCCCCTTGTCTCACCGCTCCTCTGCCCTGCTGCTTCATCCCGGATGCACAGCAGGACGCTGTCTCCCAGGCTTGGGACCTTGCCAACGCCAGCCACCGCATTACTACAAGTAAGCACAGAACTCTGTCACTCTCCTGTGTGGTTGCCCAGCTAATCCCTGTTCTCCTCTCATTTATAGGGTTGCTTGGCCACACGGCGTGCTGCTCTGTCCTGACCTGCATCCTCCACCCACATTACACACTCATCTCTCACACACGCATTCATACACGTAACACTGTTGTTGAATAAAGCTTTCAAATCTGCCTGAGCCTGCGTGCGTGTTTCCTGGGCCGAACAATATGTCAGTACGGCTCCAGCAAAGCGGCCCAGTGGACAGCGGGCTCGCACGCCGTTTTTCCACCCTTGAGGCTCGGGTGGATATGATTGCTCATCAACAGTAGGTGATACTAAATCAACTGACTACAATTACTAACCGACTAGACCGCCTGGACCCTCCGCGGGCTTTCCCTCTGGGTCCTCTTGGCGCTGCGGCTCTGGTTGCCTCCTCAGCTGGCCAGCCTAGCTCGGGAGCGCCAACCCGTCTCACACCCATTCCAATCCCCGCTCACTTCAACGAGAAACTCGGTGGAGCGAAGGGGTTTATCTTGCAGTGTGAGTCTGTGTTTCTGTGCGTTCCCGGGGATTTCCCCTCAGACCATAGCCGAATCGGGTACATGGCTAATCTTCTCGAGGGGCGAGCGTTAGCTTGGGCTTACGCCATAATGACGAAGCCCAGCTACGCAAACCTCTCGTATGACCGGTTCGTGCGAGACTTTTTAGAAGTCTTTGACCATTCCCGTCTCGACAGCGTCTTCGCTGATCAGCTCCTTAGTCTCCAACAGGGGAGCCGGTCAGCGGCGGAATACGCTGTCGACTTCCGGGTGGCAGTGAAGGAGGTGGGCGGGGGAGAGGCTTCTCTCTGCAGTATTTTCCTCCGTAGCCTCAATTCTGGTCTGAGGGATGAGCTAGCTGGTCGGGATCTCCCAGGGTGACTCTCTGAGTTGATCTCGCTCACTATTAGCCTGGACAGCAGGCTACGTGAGCGGGCTGCGGAGCGGAAGTCTGCCAGCCGCTCGCGCGGAGCTTCCCTCCGTCCAGCTCAGTCTCGCCCCCTGGCATTACCGGCTCCGGAGTCCGCCGATGAACCAGAGGCCATGGCTATCGGGCGTACTAGGCTCCCTCTAGCGGAGAGACAACACCGGCGGGAACGGGGTCTCTGCATGTATTGCGGAGATGACCAGCATCCCGTGGAGCTGTGCCCGGTTAAGCCAAACAGGGAGGTCCGCGAGTCACAGTAGGGGGCCTCGCAGACTCTAACCGGCCCAATCCCCTATCGTCATGCACACTGCCCATATGTTTCTGCCACAACTCCACCGGGCATGCACTGGTGGATTCTGGGGCAGAGCAGAGTTTTATCTCTAAGAGCCTGGCAACCCGTTTGGGCATACCCTGCCAACTGCTGCCTACCCCCCTAAACTTGGTTACGCTCTCTCGCTCTTCCCTGGCAACAGTTACACACCGCACAAAGCCAGTCCCCATCATCGTCTCCGGCAACCACCGGGAGGATCTGACCCTCTACGTCCTGCCCTCCTCATCGGACCGTGTCATTCTGGGTTACCTCTGGCTGCGGCTGCATAATCCTGTCCTGGACTGGAGAACCGGCAGCGTCCTGTCTTGGAGCACCTTCTGCCTGGGCACCTGCCTCCAGTCGGCGGCTTGTGCTCCATCCTCTCCCCCGCCGGCGCCGGTCTCTGAGCCCCCGGACCTGACTCTAGTGCCGCAGGAGTTCCATGACTTGGAGGCAGCGTTCAGCAAGTCCAGAGCCTTGTCCCTTCCTCCGCATCGACCATATGACTGTGCGATTAACATCCGCCCGGGGGCCCCCCTGCCATCTGGCCGCCTATACAGTCTCTCTGCACTAGAATGTGAGGCGATGGACACTTATATTAAGGAGTCGCTCAGCGCTGGGATCATCCGCCCCTCCTCGTCCCTGCTTGGCGCGGGTTTGTTCTTCGTGGCTAAGAAGGACGGGTCCCTACGCCCCTGTATCGACTTCAGAGCGTTAAATGATATCACTATTAAGGACCACTACACACTACCATTCATGGACACTGCTTTCCACTCCCTCCAGGGGGCGACCTGGTTCACCAAGCTTGACCTCCGCAGCGCTTACCATCTCGTTAGGATCCGGGAGGGAGATGAATGGAAGACGGCCTTTAGGACACCCAGCGGCCACTTCGAATATCTCGTGATGCCGTTCGGGCTCACCAACGCACCTGCCGTCTTCCAGCGTCTCATTAACGACGTTCTGCGGGACTTCCTGGGAGTATTCGTCTTTGTGTATCTCGATGACATACTCATCTTCTCCAAGTCACGGGAGGAGCACCAGGCCGATGTGAGGCGGGTCCTGCAACGTCTGCTGGAGAATCGCTTGTTCATTAAAGCCGAGAAGTGCGAATTCTACGCTCGGACCACCTCCTTCCTGGGGTTCGTCATCTCTCATAATCAGATCCTCCCCGAGCCCGCTAAGGTTAAAGCGGTGGTCGAGTGGCCCACGCCTACCTCCAGGAAGCAGGTGCAGCAGTTTATTGGATTCGCAAACTTCTACCGGCGCTTTATTCCCAACTTCGGTGCCATCGTCTCCCCCCGACCCGCCTCACGTCATCGAAGGTGCCCTTTCAGTGGTCTGAGGAAGCGGCCACCACCTTCAAGACTCTCCAGGCGGAGTTCTCATCCTCCCGGGTCCTGACCCAGGTTGATCCCGCGCTTCAGTGTCTGGTGGAGGTCGACGCGTCCGACACGCGGGTGGGGGCGGTGCTCTCCCAGCGCTCACCGGTGGATGGTGTCAAGCGGCCCTGCGCCTTCTTCTCCCGGAAGCTATCGGCGGCGGAGCGCAATTATAACGTCGGCGACAGGGAGCTCCTCGCCGTCAAGCTCGCACTACAGGAGTGGCGTCACTGGTTAGAAGGGGCAGCCCAGCCCTTTGTGGTCTGGACGGACCATAAAAATCTTGAGTACTTGAGGTCAGCGAGGCGCCTGAATGCCCGCCAGGCGCGCTGGTCTCTATTTTTTGCTCGCTTCCATTTCACCATCACGTACTGTCCAGGCTCGAAGAATGGGTTGCCCGACGCCCTGTCCAGACAGTTTGCCTCTGAGGGTCCGGAGAAGTCCAAACATACCATCCTGCCCAATTCGTGCGTCGTGGGGGCGATTGCCTGGTCCATCAAGGACAAGATTCTGAGGGCTCAGGAGACGGAGACGGATCCTAGTGGGGGGCCGGAGGGGAGGCTCTTTGTTCCTTCGGCGGTTCGAGGTGAAGTCATCCACTGGGCCCATACCTCCAAACTCTCCTGTCACCCTGGCATCACTCGCCTGGTGAGTTGGCTGCAACGCTCGTTCTGGTGGCCGGGTCTCCAGAAGGACGTGACCAGTTATGTCCGGGCCTGTCCCCAGTGCGCTACCGGTAAGTCCCAGAACTCTCCACCTGCGGGTCTACTCCAGCCCCTGCCGGTCCCAGGCAGGCCCTGGTCACACATCGCCCTAGACTTTGTCACCAGACTCCCTGTCTCTAACACCTATGACACGGTCCTGACTATTGTGGACAGATTCTCCAGAGCCGCCCATTTTGTGCCTCTTCGGGGTCTCCCTTCGGCACGTGAGACGGCCGATCTTCTGGTCCAGCACGTCGTCAGGCTGCATGGGATCCCGCTGGATGTGGTCTCGGACCGGGGCCCGCAGTTTGTCTCCCAGGTTTGGAGGAGCTTTTGCAACGCCTTGGGGGCTACGGTCAGTCTCTCCTCTGGTTACCACCCCCAGTCTAACGGGCAGTGCGAGCGCACGAATCAGGAGTTGGAGGCCGCCCTGCACTGCATAACATCCTCAAACCCTTCATCCTGGAGCTCCTACCTGACCTGGGTGGAATACACCCATAACTCGGCCCGGTCCTCTGCTACTGGGGTGTCGCCCTTTGAAGCGTCCTTGGGGTACGATCCTCCTGTGTTTCCTGAGCAGGAGGGTGAGCTAGCTGTCCCTTCCATCCAGGCGCACATCAGGCGCTGCCGGAGTGTGTGGACCAAAACCAAGGACGCGCTTTTACGCACAGCGGCGCGCAACAGCTCCACCGCCAATCGCCACAGAAGGCCGGCTCCTGTCTACCAGGTGGGTCAGCGGGTTTGACTTACGTCCCAGGACATTAACCTTAAGGGTGAGAAGAAGAAATTGGCACCGAGGTTTCTCGGCCCCTTCGTAATTTCTAGAATCATCAACCCGGTGGCTGTGCGTTTGGCCCTCCCCCCCTCCCTACGTGTGTGTCCCACTTTCCACGTTTCCAAGATCAAGCCTGTCCTTTCCAATTCACTCTGCCCCCCTCCTAGGTCTCCTCCTGCGCCTAGGATGATCGACGGTGACCCGGCGTGGGGTGTTACTGCCATCCTGGACTCCCGGCGCTGGGGTCGTGGGCTGCAATATCTGGTGGATTGGGAAGGTTATGGTCCGGAGTGGAGATCCTGGGTGCGCTCTTCGTGGGTGTTGGATCGGGACCTCATCGCGGAGTTTCATCGGACACACCCAGGTAAGCCAGCGCCAGCAGGCGCTGGTAGGGGGGGGGAGTACTGTCATCACCCGCAGCTCACGGGCTTCCACCTCAGCTGCGCGCACACCTGCTCCTCGTTAGTGCGCAGCTATTTATTCCATCCTGCCCTGAGCTGCAGCCTGGAGCCGTCTGTCTCCCTGCGTACTCAACTCACAGCAGCATCCTTTCCTCCAGGCCTGCTGACTTCTCGTCAAGACACGTAAGCTGTCTGTTATTGCCTTACCTTCTCCTGTCAGCCTTCCCCTGTGCACAGGTGGATCTCTCGGCGGCGGACTCTCTCCCCCTCGTCTCACCGCTCCTCTTCCCTGCCGCTTCATCCCGGACGCACAGCAGGATGCTGTCTCCCAGGCTTGGGACCTTGCCAACGCCAGCCACCGCATTACTACAAGTAAGCACAGAACTCTGTCACTCTCCTGTGTGGTTGCCCAGCTAATCCCTGTTCTCCTCTCATTTATAGGGTTGCCTGGCCGCACGGCATGCTGCTCTGTCCTGACCTGCATCCTCCACCCACATTACACACTCATCTCTCACACACGCATTCATACACGTAACACTGTTGTTGAATAAAGCTTTCAAATCTGCCTGAGCCTGTGTGCGTGTTTCCTGGGCCGAACAATATGCCACATATGACCACTTTTCGACTTTTTTCCATTGCTTTCCTGATGTTTTTGAACACAAATTTCTCATTTCTTCCCCTCGTCCATGTGGCTCCATCATCTGCATATAGTGCTGTTTTGATGTATCCCTCTTGATCCTCAAACATGTCATTAATCATTATGTTGAATAAAACTGGGCTTATCACACTCCACTGAGAAACACCATTTTCTATTCCAAAGTCATTAGAAACATCTGATCCTACTTTATCCCTAATTGTCCTGTGTGTTAAAAAAATCCATCATCCAATTATACATCCTACCACCAATGCCCATTTTATTCAATTTGATAAGAAGTCCATCTCTCCACAGTGAGTCATAAGCCTTTTCAATATCCAGATAAACTATAACCATTACTTCTTTCATTTTGAGTCTCTTTTCAACATCATTACTTACCCTAACTAGAGCATCCACTGTGGATCTTCCTCTTCTAAAGCCATTCTGATAGTCGTTGATTAATTGTTTTTGCTGTAGTACATATGAGAGTCTGCAAACTATCACCTTCTCCAACCATTTCCCTAAGTGTGACGTTAATGCTATTGGCCTGTAGTTGCCTGGATGAGCTGGATCTTTCCCTGGCTTATTAAATGGTAAAATTACAGCCTTTTTCTGCCCACGTGGGATAACCCCCTCCTTCCATATTCTGTTAAACAATTTCAGCACCAGTTGCATTGATTGCATAGGTAACTGGCGGAACATAACATAGCTTAACTGATCATATCCTGGAGTTGTGTATCCACTATCTTGCAAAGCTCTCTTAAGTTCTGACATTGTGAGCTGGAGGTCTAATGCAGTCGTGTCTTCTTTCACTTCATTTTTTAAGTTTGCATTTTGTCTGAGTTTATCCTCCCTTTGCTGTCTATGACTCTCACCAAGATGTTCTCCTCCTTCCCAAGTGCACTTTTTGCTAATTTGTCTGCACAGTCATTTCCTTTCAACCCTTCATGTGCAGGGACACAACAAAACTGAATTTCTCCACCACCCCTTTGTATCCTAAATAAACTGTGATATAGCTCAATCACTAAGTCTTCCCTTGTAGATTTTAGTGTCTGTATGGTTTTTAAAACTGCAAGTGAATCCATGCACACCACCACCCGGTCCGGTCTGACCTCCTCCACCCACTGCAAAGTAATAATTATTGCTACCATCTCTGCTGTAAACACGGATGTATTGTTGGAGAGTCTTTTTGAGATGGTCACTTTAAATTCTGGAATGTATACTTCAATTCCAACAGAGCCCTCTTTGTTCTTTGGACCGTCAGTATAGCGCTGCAAGTAGGTATAGTAATTATTACTGAAGTAAATGCTTGTTTTAACTCCAACTTGACTCATATGCCAATCCTTTTTCCTCAGCAGACTGATGTCTACTTCTTTTCCCGGAAACAGCCAAGGGGGAACATTACTCACTGGAGTGGTGTTAGCTATATCAATAGTGTGTAGTCCATACATTCTGGCTTTTCTTTCAGTTGTCCATCCAAACCCATGTCCCTGGAAGTTAGAATATTCCCAGCAGTCTTGTAGTGTTGTTTTTGAAATATTCACTTCCTCACTTCCTTTCAGCTTGACCCAGTATGATAATGCAAGTTTATCTCTTCTCAAATCCATTGGCATTTCTCCTGCTTCTATTAAAACTGCATTGTTTGGTGTTGTTTTGATGGCTCCAATGCATAGGCGAAGCACTCTATGCTGCATTCTGTCTATTTTTTCCAGAGTTGTCTTTGCTGCTGCTCCATAAATCATGCATCTGTAGTCTATTGCCAATCTCATTAGTGCTCTGTAAATGTCAATTAATGCCTGTTTATCTGCACCCCATTCATGTCCAGCTACAGCTTTTATGAGATTAATGACTTTTTGGAACTTTGTCTCCAAATTTTCAACATGAACTCTCCATGTGTATGCACTATCAAACCACAATCCTAGATATTTGAAGTCACTGACTTTCTCTATTGGTTGATTATATAAAGTTAAAGACATACTGGGTGAACGTGGGCAAAATGGGGGACAGTGAGATATTGTCATCTCCAGTGATTTTAACAATATCTCACTGTCCCCCATTTTGCCCACGTTCACCCAGTATGTCACATGCCACACTAGAGACAATAAAACACTGGACTTATTCTATGCAAACACTAAGGAGGCGTACACCTCATCACCATTCCCCCCACTTGGGAGATCGGATCACAACTTGGTTCATCTCCTGCTGGTGTACAAAACCCTAGTACACAGACAACCTCCGGTTATGCGCACAGTGACGAAATGGTCTGAGGAGGCAATGCTCTAAAGGACTGTTTGGAAATCACTGCCTGGGAGCAGCTCTGCGATTCACATGGTGAAGACATCGACGGCCTCACCACGTGGTGAGGACCTCGACGGCACGGTGTTGTCCACACTTCTGTGTGGACAACACCGTATCCATCAAGATCATACGGTGTTGCTTGAACAACAAACCCTGGATCAACCCTGAGATAAAATCACTACTGAGAGGACAAGCTGCAACAGAGCAACATTGGCAGGGTCTGGAGAAACCTCAAAACCATCTCTGGGCTCCAGAATACCTCCTCCCAGGCCACGGGGGCAGGGAGTGGGTGAACAATCTGAACCTGTTTTTTTAATAGGTTTGACCAACCGCCCTCCCCCCCGCCTGCACAACAACCACTGCTGCCTCTACTGTCATCGAGACCTGCTGTCCACCCTCCCCTCCGCCAACACCCCCCCCCCCACTCCCAGCACACAGCCCCCCAGCCCCAACTTGACCCTCACAAAGACCCAGGTGAGGGGGGAGCTGAGGAAGATCAAGGCGAAGAAGACCTCAGATCCGGACTGCATCAGCGTGAAGCTCCGCAAGTCCTGAGCAGACCAGCTGTGTGGGATTGTGGAGCACATCTTCAACCTGAGTTTATCTGGATACCAAAAAGGCTTATGACTCACTGTAGAGGGATGGACTTCTTATCAAATTGAATAAAATGGGTATTGGTGGTAGGATGTATAATTGGAACTGGATCATGGATTTTTTAACAAACAGGAAAATTAGGGTTAAAGTAGGATCAGAAGTTTCTAATGACTTTGAAACAGAAAATGGTGTTCTTCAGGGGAGTGTGATAAGCCCAGTTTTATTCAACATAATGATTAATTACATGTTTGGGGATCAAGAGGGATACATCAAAACAGCACTATATGCAGATGATGGAGCCATATGGATGAGGGGAAGAAATGAGAAATTTGTGTTCAAAAACATCAGGAAAGCAATGGAGAAAGTGGAAAAGTGGTCGCATGAGTAGGAATTTAAATTTTCAAACAGTAAAACCTGCTATATGATTTTCACAAAAAAATGCAGAACTAGTACAAAACCATTAAGATAAGCCTTTATTAGTCCCACAATGGGGAAATTCCAGGATTGCAACAGCACAGGGATAGCAACACTCAGAGCAATAATTTAGAAGATAAGAAAATAAGAGCAGTGAATATACATACAGTATGTACACATAAATATATCAATTTATATACACAGTGCGGCGCATTGTATCTTGATGGAATAAACATCATAACCGTCTATTTAGTTACCCCACATAGTATGAATATGTACCCATACATATTGTCACCCTCCGTAGCGATTGATATTGTCCTAGTTGTATACTGGAGGGGACCATTTTGTGTAAGTCTGTTGCGTCTTTTGCATTCAATGCTATTAGGTCATCACATTTTTTTGCTATCTCTGCGAGCAGCTCTGTTTAGGTTATACAGTCTGACAGCCGTAGGTAGGAAGGACTTGCGAAACCTCTCGGTCGCGCACCTAGGATGATGTAGCTTACTGCTAAATGAGCTCCTCAGTGCATTCAGTATGTCCTGCATAGGGTGGGACTCGGACTCCAGCAGAGATGACAGCTTAGCCACCATCTTTCTCTCTCCTATCTCCTCCACTGGGTCAAGGCACTACCCAGGACAGAGCTAGCTTTCTTGATCAGTTTGTTCAGTCTCTTCCTATCTGCTGCTGTAATGCCACTGCCCCAGCAGACCATTACAAAAGTGATGGCTGATGCCACCACCAAATTATAGAAGGTCTTCAGCAGCACCCCTTGTACACCATAAGACCTGAGCCTCCTCAGTAGGAACAGACTGCACTTACCCTTCTTGTAGAGTGCGTCGGTATTGTGTGACCAGTCTAGTTTATTGTTCAAATGAACACCCAGGTACTTGTAGGATGTCACCATCTCAATGTCTGTCCCCTGGATGTTTATTGGTGCTGTGAGGGGTTGTCCTTGCCTGCGGCAGTCCACCACCAGCTCCTTAGTTTTTCTCGCGTTGATCTGGAGGCAATTCCGATGGCACCAGTCCACGAAGTCCTGGATAAGTCCTCTGTACTCAGCTTCATCTCCGTTGGAGATGAGGCCAACAATCGCAGAGTCGTCAGAGAACTTCTGTAGATGGCAGTGTGTTGTGTTGTGTGAGAAGTCCGCAGTATAAAGGGTGAACAGGAAGGGAGCCAAAACCATTCCCTGGGGGGCCCCCGTGCTGCCGATCATGTCGGACACACAATCCCGGGTTCTCACAAACTGTGGCCGGTTAGTGAGGTAGTCCAGGATCTACGATGACAGGTGCTGGTCCACCCCTGCACACAGCAGCTTGTCCCTCAGGATCATCAGTTGGATGGTGTTGAAAGCACTGGAGAAGTCAAAGAGCATTATCTTCATCGCATTCCCAGGCTTCTCCAGGTGGAACAGCAAACGGTGAAGGAGGAAGATCATTGCATCCTCCACCCCAATGCCATGCTGGTAGGCAAACTGGAGTGGATCCATCGCTGGTCCCACCAGGGGGCAGAGGTGAGCAAGGAGCAGTCTTTCCAAGGTCTTCATCAGGTGAGTCGTCAGGGCCCCTGGTCTGTAGCTGTTCAGGTCTTTGGGGTGGGAAGTCTTTGGTACAGGTACCACACAAGATGTTTTCCACAACTGTGGTACCCTCCCCAGCTTCAGGCTCAGGTTGAAGATGTGTTCCACAATCCCATACAGCTGGTCTGCGCAGGACTTGAGGAGCTCCGCGCTGATGCAGTCCGGACCTGAGGACTTCCTTGCCTTGATCTTCCTCAGCTCCGCCCTCACCTGGGTCTTAGTGAAGGTCAGGTTGGGGGGGCTGTGTGCTGTGTGCTGTGTGCTGGCAGTGGTTGTTGTGCAGGCGGGGGGGGGGAGGGCAGTTGGTCAAACCTATTAAAAAACAGGTTCAGATTGTTCACCCACTCCCTGCCCCCCATGGCCTGGGAGGAGGTATTCTGGAGCCCAGAGATGGTTTTAAGGTTTCTCCAGACCCCACCAATGTCGCTCTGTTGCAGCTTGTCCTCCATCTTCTTCCTGAAGCTGTCCTTGCCTTCTCTGATCTTCCTCCTTAGCTCCCTCTGTACAGACTTCAGCATCTCCCTGTTCCCCGACCTGAAGATCCTCTTCTTCTCTCTCAGTAGTGATTTTATCTCAGGGTTGATCCAGGGTTTGTTGTTCGAGCAACACCGTATGATCTTGGTGGGTACGGTGTTGTCCAGACAGAAGTTGATGTAGTCTGTGATGGTGTGTGAGGCCGTCGATATCCACACCATGTGGATCGCAGAGTTGCTCCCAGGCAGTGATTTCCAAACAGTCCTTTAGAGTGTCCATTGCCTCCTCAGACCATATCTTCACCGTGCGCATAACCAGAGGTTGTCTGTGTACTAGGCGTTTGTACACCAGCAGGAGATGAACCAAGTTGTGATCCGATCTCCCGAGTGGGGGGAGTGGTGATGAGGTGTACGCCTCCTTAGTGTTTGCATAGAATAAGTCCAGTGTTTGATTGTCTCTAGTGTGGCATGTGACATACTGGGTGGACGTGGGCAGAATGGGGGACAGTGAGATTTTGTTAAAATCACCGGAGATGAGGAGGAGAGCATCTGGGTGTTGTGTCAGCAGCCTGCCAGTTACTGAGTGGATGGCATCACGCGCTGCTCCAGCGTTCGCCGTTGGATTTGCGTAAATAACAATGCCGATCATGTGTAAGTATTCCCTCGGGAGATAGGTAGGCCACATGCTAACAGCTAGCAATTCAATGTCTTTGCTGCAGTGTTGCTCTTTAAAAGTGATATGTCCCGGTTTACACCAGCTGTTACTGACATACATTATCACTCCTCCACCCCTTGCCTTCCCACTGTCTGGTATCCGGTCTGCCCATATTGCATGGAAACTCTCCAGTTCGATGTTAGCATCTGTTGCTAGTTCTGTTAGCCACATCTCAGTAAACAACATCATGCTAATCTCTCTGAAGACACTCTCGTAGCAGGACATAGCTGCTAGTTTGTCTGTCTTATTGAGTAGCGATCAAACGTTCCCCATAATAACGGATGGGAGGACGGGTCTGTACCTTATATTCCTCGCCTGCTGTCTTACTCCAGCTCGACATCCATGCAGTTTCCGTCTTATTTCTCCTGGTATGTTGAGTTTTTGCGTTAGCACTGTGGCCCGGTTAAGTGCTAACAGCTGGTCCCTGTCGTATTATCTCCTGCTTTAAACAGTGGCTCCGTCCGCCGGCTCAGGAGACATTTGGGGCGATCTGTGTGTCTCTGATGAATAAGGTGTCGCCGGATCAGAAAATTTAGGGAGAGAAGCCAGATAGTAAATAAGAAATAGGAAGAAAAACTCAGAATTGAGCTGCTGTTGCAAAAAGGCAGCTGACTCGTGTGGCCTCGGGGAGGGAATCACCCTATACGCCAGGCCATCTTTAATGAAAGTGGCACATCCTCCTCCATTTACACTATTAATTCTATCCTGTCTGATTGAACTATTTCCTGGAATAACAAAATCGAAGTGAGGTTGCAGGCATGTCTCCTGTTCACACACTACTTCTGGAACAACTTGTAGTTCGTAAAGATATTTCTTGAGTTCTTGTCCATTTGCTATAAGACTCCTCGCATTCAACTGTAGTATGTGTAGTACTATAATTAAGATCTTAAGTTTCAACATGTGCATTCTACCCAGTTTCAGCTTTCAAAAAGCATGAATCTGGTCGGCTTTGATATCTTTCACCTCTAGGAATCTTCCTGCTGCTTCCACAGTGGTTTTGATTCTGTCACTTTTCTTCTTTAGCTGTGCTGCAACATTAATGGTGTGGCAGAAAAAAGCTGCAAAGTTTGTCCTTTTAATTATCAATGTGTCATCATCTATTTTGCATTTGTGAACACAAAAATTCCTTGCAGCGGCATGATCTTGTGTTTGTGTGGGATTTCTTGATGGTCTGAACTTCTTTGAGGAAGGCCTGTTGCATTTCTGACCATTCCTACCTCTCTAACTGTCTTTAGAGCTTCCGCATATGAGACTTTCTTAGTTATTCTGATTTCCTGGGCTTGTCTAGCTTCCCTCTGCAAAACACATCCTCCATTTCTAGCACTGTGCTCACCCCCACAGTTGCAACACTTTGGCGTCCTTTTCACATTTACCATGTTTGTGCTCCCCTCTACATCTAGCACATCTTAACTTTCCCTTTCATTGCTGAGCAGTGTGACCCATCCTTTGACATTTGTAGCACCTGAGTGGCTTTAGGACATATTTTCTGACACTGTAATACAGGTATCCTATTTGAACTGATTTAGGGAGTGTTTCCTCAAACTGAATCATTACAGACAGTGTATCCTTCAGTGAACCTTCTCTTTTACTCTTTAGCCTTTTCACATCCTTCACCTTTCCTCCTTGGATCTTGTTTTTCACTTCTTCCATAGACATGCTCAAAGGGACACCTGATATAACTCCCCTCAAGTTTGCTGTTGCGCCAGGAACATAAGCCTTCATTTGTTCTCCTTTTAGACATGGCATTGTCAGTATTTTCTCTTGCTGTTGTTTACGTGATGCATCTATTAACATCCTGTTATTACACAAGAACTTTGCAAACTTAACTGCCCCAATTTCTTCCTCAATTGCTTTTGTTAGCTTAACAGGGTGATAGTGCCCCCCACCCTGACTGAACTTAATGACAACCTTCCAAACATTTCCTACATCACCAAACTGCAATCCATGTTGGCTAGTTCGTGTTTTCTTAGCATTGTTACTTCTTCCCACGTCACTCTCATCTGACCAGCTTCTTGCTCTTGCTTTACTTTCTGCCTCCCTAGCTGCTCTTTTCTGCCTCGCAGACCTGGGTACCATCCACTCCATCTCATTTTTATCAAGCCCGTCAGAGCTAGATGCCATAATGTTACAGTCAGAGTACAGTTTATGCTATCCGCCACAAACAAATCACTCCTACCACCAGCCGAACACAGACATAAATGCTGTCTCAACCTTCCACCTGTCAAAATCTGTCCACCGCCCCCAGTGACTGCCATGGCCAAAATGTGTAGAGATGGTATAGAGTGAAGTGATGATATAAAGTACAAGGAGATGAAGAAGAGTGATGTCTGAAGATAGAGCTGAGGTTCGATTGGACACAGCAATGATAATAGAAGGACGACAGCTCCTGACCAGATAGAGTGATGATATACTGTAGAGTGAAGTACGTGGCAGTCATGCACCTGTAAGCTGGATGCCAACTGCCAATCAAATCCAAAAGAAGAAGAAGAAGAAGAAGACTATCACTCTATATCACTCTGCTTGGACTCATGTCGTGCCCGTGTGTCTGTGTCACAGTCACAGGGCTCACTATGACATCAGGCATCACTGAGCTTATGGTGTGCCTATGATGTCTATATGACATCATAGACATCATATATACGTATATATACTGTATATATATATATATACAGTATATACTGTATATATATATATAGATAGATAGATAGATAGATAGATAGCGAGTCCTATGATCTTTGATGTCATACCACTTGTTCAGTGATGCCTGCCTTTGATCCTGCCTTTGATCTGTGATGATGTCATAGCGAGTCCTATGATCTTTTACTGAGTCCTATGGTTGTGAAAGACAGCCACATGGTGTCTATATGATGTCATATAGACATCATAGGCAAATCCTATGATTTTTTAGTGAGTCCTATGGTCGTAACAGACACACAGACAGACAGACACACAGACAGATAGACACACAGACATACAGAGATTTCTTGAATTATATAGAGTGATGATAACTAAACTGTTATTTTTGACAAAGAGAATTCTTGAATTATATATAGAGTGATGATGGCATCATATAGACACCATGTGGCTGGCTGTCACGACCATAGGACTCGCTTAACCGGCCTGAGTGGCCGACATCTTGGCCGTGGCAGTTGAAGTGATGATATAGAGTAAAGCACGAGGAGACGAAGAAGAGTGATGTCTGAAGATAAGAGTTGAGGTTTGATTGGACACAGCAATGATGATAGAAGGACTACAGCTCCTGACCAGATAGAGTGATGATATAGAGTGAAGTACGTGTCTGTAATGCACCTGTAAGCTCGTTAAGAAGAAGAGATAGAGTGATGATATAGAGTGAAGTACGAGGAGACGAAGAAGAGTGATGTCTGAAGATAGAGTTGAGGTTTGATAGGACACAGCAATGATGATAGAAAGACTACAGCTCCTGACCAGATAGAGTGAAGTACGTGGCGGTAATGCACCTGTAAGCTGGTTGCCAACTGCCAATCAAATCCTAAAAGAAGAAGAAGAATGTTCAGAACTCCTTATACAAAGATATAGTGTCAGAAACCTCCTTGTGCGCGTTTACGCAGCGCACGGAGGAGGGTAAAGACGAATGGATTTAAGCGCAGGATTCACCACAGTGCATGTATTGAACATAAAGTTTGATGACAACAGTTCCCAAAAAGGTGAAGACTTACAAAAATAAACAGAAACACTTACAGTTGGTATCTGGGGCCAACAATGCCCAGCGAACGCATGGAGAGGAGACGTGTTAACCACGGTTGCACCCCAGAGCTGACATCGCTTCAAGGGCGCAACAGAACCACGGCTGTGTGGAGTAGCTAACACATCGTGATAGTGTTGACAATGTTTGCTGGCAGACAACACGGCAGATGATGCAAATAAAACGTGAATAGCTCGGGGTTGACTAAGAGTACACCAGGACACTGTACTATAGCTGGAGGAGGAAACTGGGCTACGCTAAACAGTTCATACTCACGGCCAGGAGCAGTCCCAAAAAGTCCAAGTCACTGATGAACATACACCAATAACAGCTACGCTGAGGGGAATGGTGACAGTGCAACTTTCCCTCAAAGACAGCTCAACCGTGTGGCGATTAATGTCTGCATGGTGATGCACAATGGTCCAGCAGTGTTTGACTGGCAAGAGCCGGCTAAGTACAAACACTGCTGGAAACACAAATTGGTCACACCTGGGCGAGGCGCAGGAAAGATAATTACTGGGGCTAATCAGCTGGCTGTCAAAGAGAGAGGGGGCGTGGTCGGACTGGCGAATGTTAGACAGCGCCCACCAGAAAGTGGGTCAAAAGAGGCTGCCTGACAACCGCCGGTCAGAGTGGCGGCTACAGGCATGGAAAAGAAAAAGAACACAGACATCAAAACAACAAGAACTCAAAAGGCAACAATATATAATAACCCCAATGCCTGAGCCACAGGAAATGGTCAGAACCGAGCCTACAGAAAAACACCGGCTCGGTTTGTGACATATAGAGTGATCATAATCAAGTTAGTGCCGGTGATACACCTGTAAGCTGGTTGCCAACCACCAATCAAATCTAAAAGAAGAAGAAGAAGAACTGTTATTTTTAAAATAATCTGAACATCTGAATATCTGCAGTGTTTCTGTTGTTCACAGACTTGTTAACACTTACCTGTGTATAAGAACTCCTTATACAAAGATAAGATAAGATAAGATAAGATAAGCCTTTATTCATCCCACAATGGGGAAATTCCAGGATTGCAACAGCACAGGGATAGCAACACTCAGAGCAATAATTAAGAAGATAAGAAAATAAGAGTAGTGAATATACATACTGTATGTACACATAAATATACGTATAAATATATATACACAGTGCAGAGCATTGTAGCTTGATGGAATAAACAGCATAACCGTCTATTTAGTTACCCTACATGGTATGAATATGTACCCATACATATTGTCACCCTCCGTAGCGACTGATATTGTCCTAGTTGTATACTGGAGGGGACCATTTGTGTAAGTCTGTTGCGTCTTTTGCATTCAATACTATTAGGTCATCACGTTTTTTTGCTATCTCTGCGAGCAGCCCTGCTTTGGTTATACAGTCTGACAGCCGTAGGTAGGAAGGACCTGCGAAACCTCTCGGTCGCGCACCTAGGATGATGTAGTTTACTGCTAAATGAGCTCCTCAGTGCGTTCAATATGTCCTGCAGAGGGTGAGACTTGGACTCCAGCAGAGATGACAGTTTAGCCACCATCCTTCTCTCTCCTATCTCCTCCACTGGGTCAAGGCGTTGCCCCAGGACAGAGCTAGCTTTCTTGATCAGTTTGTTCAGTCTCTTCCTATCTGCTGCTGTAATGCCACTACCCCAGCAGACCATTCCAAAAGTGATGGCTGATGCCACCACCGTGTCGTAGAATGTCTTCAGCAACACCCCTTGTACACCAAAAGACCTGAGCCTCCTCAGTAGGAACAGCCTGAACTGTCCCTTCTTGTAGAGTGCGTCAGTATTGTGTGACCAGTCTAGTTTATTGTTCAGATGAACACCCAGGTACTTGTAGGATGTCACCATCTCAATGTCTGTTCCCTGGATGTTTACTGGTGCTGTGAGGGGTTGTCCTTACCTGCGGCAGTCCACCACAAGCTCCTTAGTTTTCCTCGCATTGATCTGGAGGTAGTTCTGATGGCACCAATCCACGAAGTCCTGGATAAATCCTCTGTACTCAGCTTCATCTCTGTTGGAGATGAGGCCAACGATCGCAGAGTCATCAGAGAACTTCTGTAGATGGCAGTGTGTTGTGTTGTGTGAGAAGTCCGCAGTATAAAGGGTGAACAGGAAGTGAGCCAAAACCGTTCCCTGGGGGGCCCCCGTGCTACCGATGATCGTGTCGGACACACAATCCCGGGTTCTCACAAACTGTGGCCAGTTAGTGAGGTAGTCCAGGATCCGTGATAACAGGTGCTGGTCCACCCCTGCGCACAGCAGCTTGTCCCTCAGGATCATCGGTTGGATGGTGTTGAAAGCACTGGAGAAGTCTAAGATCATGATCCTCACCGCGTTCCCGGGCTTCTCCAGGTGGGACAGGGAATGGTGAAGGAGGAAGATCACTGCATCCTCCACCCCAATGCCATGCTGGTAGGTGAACTGGAGTGGATCCATCGCTGGTCCCACCAGGGGGTGGAGGTGAGCAAGGAGCAGTCTCTCCAGTGTCTTCATCGTGTGAGACGTCAGGGCCACTTGTCTGTGGCTGTTCAGGTCTTTGGGGTGGGAAGTCTTTGGTACAGGTACCACACAAGATGTTTTCCACAACTGTGGTACCCTCCCCAGTTTCAGGCTCAGGTTGAAGATGTGCTCCACAATCCCACACAGCTGGTCTGCACAGGACTTGAGGAGCTTTGCGCTGATACCGTCCGGTATCAGCGCGAATATTCCTCGCCTTGATCTTCCCCAGCTCCGTCCTCACCTGGGTCTTAGTGAGGGTCAGGTTGGGGGGCTGTGTGCTGGGAATGGGGGGGTGTTGGTGGAGTGGGGTGTGGACAGCAGGTTTTGATGACAGTAGAGGCAGCAGTGGTTGTTGTGCAGGAGGGAGGGAGGGCGGTTGGTCAAACCTATTAAAAAACAGGTTCAGATTGTTCGCCCACTCCCTGCTCCCCCACCCCCCGTGGCCTGGGAGGAGGTATTCTGGAGCCCAGAGATGGTTTCAAGGTTTCTCCAGACCCCGCAGATGTCGCTCTGTTGCAGCTTGTCCTCCATCTTCTTCCTGAAGCTGTCCTTGCCTTCTCTGATCTTCCTCCTCAGCTCCCTCTGTACGGACTTCAGCATCTCCCTGTTCCCCGACCTGAAGATCCTCTTCTTCTCTCTCAGAAGTGATTTTATCTCAGGGTTGATCCAGGGTTTGTTGTTCGAGCAACACCGTATGGTCTTGGTGGGTATGGTGTTGTCCACACAGAAGCTGATGTAGTCCGTGATGGTGTGAGTGAGGCCATCGATGTCCTCACCATGTGGATCGCAGAGCTGCTCCCAGGCAGTGGTTTCAAAACAGTCCTTTAGAGCGTTCATTGCCTCCTCAGACCATATCTTCACTGTGCGCATGACCGGAGGTTGTCTGTGTACTAGGGGTTTGTACACCGGCAGGAGATGAACCAAGTTGTGATCCGATCTCCCGAGTGGGGGGAGTGGTGATGAGGTGTACGCCTCCTTAGTGTTTGCATAGAATAAGTCCAGTGTTATATTGTCTCTAGTGTGGCATGTGACATACTGGGTGAATGTGGGCAGAATGGGGGACAGTGAAATGTGGTTGAAATCACCTGAGATGAGGAGAAGAGCATCTGGGTGTTCTGTCAGCAGCCTGCCAGTTACTAAGTGAATGGCATCACCCACTGTCCCCGCGTTCGCCGTCAGATTTGCATAAATAACAATGCAGATAATGTGTGAGTATTCCCTCGGGAGATAGGTAGGCCGCATGCTAACAGCTAGCAACTCAATGTCTTTGCTGCAGTGCTGTTGTTTAACTGTGATATTTCCCGGTCTGCACCAGTTGTTATTGACACAGAGTGATATCACACTGATGATCACACTGGTCAACACCAAATTTATTGTCTAAGTTTTTTTTTTTAGCTGATTTAGGACAATTTTGATGTGCTGAATTAAAAAATCACATTGGTTTTCGCAAGTCAGGTCAACTTTTGGAATTATGGCCACATGTTGTTTTATACATTTTTGTTTACATGTACAGGTATTTTCGCTTTATATGATGCAAAATTCTTTTTTATGTCTTGAAATTCTCTGAATTTTGAACAGTGATGACATAACATTCAATTTACATGTACTTACCTTTATATAAAGGTAAGTACATGCACAGTACTAAGTACTAAGTAAGTACAGGTTTTTACTTAGCACCTGATTGAGAGAAACGGATGTCATTTTTGGATTCAGCGGTGCAAAATTGTCTTGAATCAGTTGAAAAAACACAGACAACTTACAAAAAATTATTTTTGTAACCCTGTGATCAAGTCAGTGGTGGTAATGCACCTGTAAGCTGGTTGCCAACCACAAATCAAATCTAAAAGAAGAAGAAGATAGCTTTAGTATTACATTGCACGGCCAGAGACTGTATATAACACTTTGTAAAGAATTTTATACAGTCTGTATGCACAGTTTACGGCAGCCATACTGGAGGTGAAGCCACAGCTGCATTCAATAGAAAATGTTGTAAGGATGGTGAAATACGAACACCGGTGGGAGGGACAAAGTGTCGTTTCATTGATTATGTGACCAAGGGGACAGGTGGTGAAGCCCATCTGGTAATGTCCAACCGGGGGTTCAAACTCACAAACTCTCACTCCAGAGTCCAGCACTCTTTCTGTGTCACCAAGAGGGTCAACTCACTTGGAAAGCCAAGTAGGAGTGCTTTTATTGACTCCGTTACAATTACCTGCAATAATTACCAACTAACCAGAATAAGATACACATTTATATAAATGGGCACACTCCATCAGGCTAGTATAGATATTGAAAATTTAGCAAGCTTCTTTGTTTTCACTTACAATGGACTCATCAGACTTTTTCATATTTGAAGTAAAATACCACCGTGCTTCCCAGAAAGCACGGTGGAACAGTGGTTAGCACAGTGGCAGCACAGCAAGAAGGTCATGGAATCAATTCCACCCTTGACCATCGTGGGTTCGATCCCACCCCCAGACCATCGGTGACCGTTCTGTGTGGAGTTTGCATGTTCTCCCCGTGTCTGTGTGGGTTTACTCCGGGTACTCTGGTTTCTTCCCACATGCCAAAGACATGCAGGTGAGGTTAATTGGTATCAACTGGGGATTCTAAATTGTCCTTAGGTATGACTGTGAGAGTGAATGGTTGTCTGTCTCTCTGTGTTGGCCCTACGATGGACTGGTGATCTGTCCAGGGTGTACCCTGCCTCTCGCCCAAAGATGCTGGGATAGGCTCCAACACGCCCCCCCCCCCCATGACCCGAAAAGGATTAAGCGGTAGAAGATGGATGGATGGATGGATGGATGGAAGTCAAATACCAGTCAAACTCATAACTGGTTTATTAACTAGTTGTAACAAATGGTTTTAAAATTGCTGCTATGTTCATTTAATCCACAGTAACCATGCAAAACAATCTTTGGATGAAGTTTCACTGGGCTACTTTTAGCAGCTAAACATTAGCTCATAATTTTGACCATCCCCAGCTGAAAAGACAAAACCCACTCACCCTGCCTTCTCACGATCTCTCTGATGTGCTCGGAGCTCAGTACCATCATACACTTGGTCGTGTTCGTGCACTTTCTCTGAGTTAACAGTGCTGGCTCAGCCTTGTAGGCTGCCTCTCCGTACTCCGGGCCGGGTGGTAGCATTGCCAGGGGGAGTGCATCGCCAAACACCATGGCGTCGTCCCGCTCATGGTCCAAGTGGCCCGCTTTTGGGCTACAAAAGAAATTTGTAACTAATTTGGATAATATTTATTTTATTTATTTGCCTGCTGATAATAAATTACTTTGTCAGCAGCTAGGGAGACCTATTAATATTTGAAGCGAACCACAGGAGGAGAATGATGTCACTGCTACCGCTCCATACCTGTAACAGCTTTTAATTTGGTTAAAGTTTCTCAGAGGAAAATTGATATGTTTATTCAACACATTTAGAGGTTCATTTACAACAACTTAGCCTACACGTCCTCTGGATAGCAATAATTCAATTCAACTTTATTTATATAGCGCCATTTCACAACAACAGTCATCTCATAGTACTATCAACTGTAGGGGGAACCCCCACAGTTGCAGAAAGACCCCAGCAATCAGGCGATCCCCTGTGAGCAAGCACTTGGCGACGGTGGAGAGGAAAAACTCCCTTTTAACAGGAAGAAACCTCCAGCAGAACCAGCATCAGGGAGGGGCAGTCATCTGCTGCAACTGGCTGGGGGGTGAGGGGATAGAGAAGAAAAAAAGAACAGACATGTAGAGAGCAAACAGCACGATGGGGACTCAATCTATGGGAGAGAACAAACAAGTGTTAATGACCAGCAAAAAAATATTTCATTGAGAGTGAGAAAAGGAGTGAGGCCCAGTGCATTACTGGAGGTCCCCTGGCTGACTAAACCTATTAGCAGCATAACTAAGGGAGGGTTCAGAAACACATGATCCCTCCCTAATTGTAGGCTAGATCAAAAAGGTAGGTTTTAGCCCTATTCTTTAAAACAGAGATCGAGTCAGACTCCCGAATCCAGATTGGCAGCTGATTCCACAGGAGAGGAGCTTGATAACTGAAGGCTCTGCCTCCCATTGTACTTTTGGAGATTCTAGGTATTACAAGTAATCCTGCATTTTGGGAGTGTAGTGCTCTGTTAGGATAATACGGTAGTATCAGATCTTTTAAATAAAAAGGAGCCTGATTGTTTAGAGCTTTGTAAGTAAGAAGAAGGATTTTAAACTTAATTCTAAACTCTATGGGAAGCCAATGAAGGGAGGCCAGAACCGGAGAGATATGATCTCTCTTTCTAGTACCTGTTAAAACTCTTGCTGCAGCATTTTGGATCAGCTGAAGACTTTTTAAAGATGTTTTAGGACAGCCTGATAATAAAGAATTACAATAATCTAATCTCTGAGCTAACAAAAGCGTGGATCAGCTTCTCAGCATCACTCTGAGACAAGATGCTCCTAATCTTAGCAATATTACGCAAATGATAGAAGGCAGTCTTAGAAACAAATTTAATATGTGAATTGAAGGACAAATCCTGATCAAAAATAACTCCAAGGTTCCTCACAGAGCTATTAAGAGAAAGAGTAACCGCATTCAAACTGAAAGTTTGATTTGGAAAGGAATTTCTAAGGTTTTTTGGACCAACAAGAATGACTTCAGTCTTATCTGAATTTAATAGCAGGAAATTACAAGTCATCCAAGCTTTGATTTCCTTAAGACAGGCTTCTAACTTGGCTAATTGATTACTATCATCTGGCTTCATTGACAGGTATAATTGTGTGTCATCAGCATAACAATGAAAATGTATACAGTGCTTTCTAATAATGTTGCCTAACGGAAGCATATATAAACTAAAAAGAGTAGGGCCTAGCACAGATCCCTGTGGAACTCCATGACTGAGCTTTGAGTTGAAAGAAAACTCATTATTTACATGAACAAACTGGAACCTATCAGATAAATAAGATCTAAAACCATTGCAACGAAGTTCCATTAAGTCCAACATAGTGTTCTAATCTATCAAGTAGATATTATGATCGATAGTATCAAAAGCTGCACTAAGGTCTAAAAGGACAAGTACAGAAACTAGTCCATTATCAGATGCAATGAGGAGGTCGTTAGTGACCTTCGCTAAGGCTGTTTCAGTACTATGATGGATTCTAAACCCAGACTGAAACTCTTCAAGTAAACCATTTCCCTGTAGGTGGTCAAATAATTGTGTAGCAACAACTTTTTCTAAGATTTTTGAAATGAAAGGGAGATTAGAGATTGGTCTATAGTTAGCTAAAGCTCCTGGATCTAGCGTTGGCTTTTTGTGTAAGGGTTTAATACAGCCGTTTTAAAAGCCTGCGGTACATGGCCTAAAGTTAATGAAGAATTGATTATATGAAGAATAAAGCTACCAATAAGTGGGAAGACTTCTTTAAATAACCTGGTAGGAATAGGGTCTAAAAGACAAGTTGAAGGTTTGGATGAGGAAACTATTTTGTCTAACTCACAAAGGTCGATTGAAGTAAACTCATCAAGACAGACATCAATAGAAGGAGTTGTAGTAGTTACAGTATTTAAGTTAACTGTGGGAAGAATCTGATTTATCTCTGATGGATGAAATTTTATTATTGAAAAAGTTCATAAAGTCCTGACTAGTAAGCTCTAAGGGGATGCTAGGATTGACAGAGTCCTGACTCTTTGTCAACCTGGCTACAGTACTGAAAAGAAACCTGGGATTATTCTTGTTCTCTTCTATTAATGCAGAGTAATAACTCGTTCTAGCTTTTCTAAGAGATTTTTTATAAATTAAAAAGATGATTTCTCCAAGCTAAATAGATTTCATCTAAATTAGTGGAGCACCATTTTCTTTCTAATTGACGAGTCTTCTGTTTAAGCTACAAGTTTCTGTGTTGACCAAGGAGTTAGAAATCTCTGATTAGACTTTTTCTTTTTAAGGGGGCCACCAAGTCTAGAGTCTGATGCAGAGAAGCTGAAACACTATCCACCATGTTATCAATTACAGAAGGAGCAAGCTGTCTATAGCTTATTTCCGTTGTGTTGGCACATGGCATAGAGGAAACAATCTGCATAAATTTGGTAACAGCATCATCTGAGAGGCATCTACTGTAATAATATTTTTCTTTAGGAGCCAAATAGTCGACAATAGTAAAATCAAAGGTTAACAGACAATGGTCTGACAGTACAGGGTTATGAGGAGACACTACAAGATTTTCAATTTCTATGCCATATGTCAGAACAAGGACCTATGTATGGTGGAGGTAATGAGTAGAATTTCCTAATTTCTGAGAAAACCCAATCGAGTCTAATATTGAATTAAAGCCACATTAAGGCATGGTCACTATCTAACATCCACATGTATATTAAATGTCCCTACTATAATTATTCTATCAGATTTCAGCACTAAATCAGCTAAGAAATCAGCAAATTCGGATAAAAATTCTGAGTAGGTTGATGGGGACGATAAACAATGGCAAATAAAATGGGTTTAACCTAAAATGCAAAGTGCCCAATACTGAGGACCAGGCCCTCAAAGGAGTTATAACATGTTTTTTGCTTTACATAAACAAGTAATTGGAATGGGTAAATTGTTGCTACTCCTTCTCCACGACCAGAATTTCTGGGAATTTGACAGTTTTAAATAACCAGAGGGAGTTGAATCATTTAAACCAACATAATCCTCTTGCCCAAACCAAGTCCTCTGTAAGGGAAATTAAATTCAATCTGATGATCAATTAACAGATCATGGACAAACAGAGACTTGGGAGTCAGAGACCTAATATTTAATAAACCACATTTAATTTTAAATTATGAGGATGAACAGAGGCCAAATCATTCAATTTAGAGGCTTTATGTTTAATTTGATAGCATTTTCATACATTAGTAAATTGCTTTAAACCCACTGTGTCTACAATTAGAGTTGATGGTAAGTGTTTGCCATTAAAGACTTTTAGGTTAAGGTATGTCTTAGGGAAGGTGAATGGTCTATTTTACAACCCAGATACGCCTCTCACTGCATAGTTATTTTACATGCCTCTAGAGGCTGCTTTTTAAAACATGTTAATGTAAGGCATAAATCTTTCTGGCAGAAAACATTCCACAGGTATACAGCCATTTTCAGTTGAGGACATTGTCAACCTTCTAAACGTACATGTTCGCTATCAAAATGATCGTAGAAATATTTGGCTTGTAAAACACAATGGCATGTTTGTGATTTAGTGCTTTTTGAAGCATATCTGATTGAATTATCCAGCAAGTCATGTTACCTGCTGTGACTTCCATATGTCCAAGAAATGTGTGCTTGAGTTTTAGTTTAATTTTTATTTGTCAGGATTGACCTCATTTGGCATTTAAATCCAACAGCTTTTCTTTCTTCACCAGTTCTCAACATCCCTTTCTTTCTTTCAGGTTGAAATGGTGCCACAGCTACCCAGTTTTGTATCCAGACAACTGCTCCAACCAGGACAGCAGCCAGTTTTGATGCTCTTAAGAACAGGACATTTAGCAAGTTGCTCCAGTTTTATAGTGTAGTGTCGGCTCATTTGCTATGTAGAGCTCATAGATTCAACTTAAAGAAGAGCAGCAGCCTCTGTGTCTCTGTCCATGGTGCTGAATGTAGCCGTAGCTCTGGTCGCATTATTGAACAGTAGAATATAAAATTTCCAGTGACAAGCCACACTGGATAGGGGCCATTAGAGTTTATAGGATGTATGCTAAGTGCTCGTATAATTTTTATCGAGCCCAAAGACAGTGACTGAGGGGTTATTATGAGCAATTTATTGATAAGAATTACATACTGGAAAGTTCTACATTATCTGTTTGCCTCACTGTAGATCTTTTTCTAGATTTTTCTCTTAAAAATGTTGATGAGTATATAAGTAGACAGACTTGTAATAAACACCCACATTATAAGACATTAAATCCGAGGTTAGTTTTGCTTTGAATTAATTATGTGTGAAAGGACTTGAAGGATATTGCTAGTGTTTTTTATTATTATTTTTAAATTAACCATATTACAGCTATAATTCATTTTGTTTGTTCCAAAGCAAAACAAACATAAAAGCTTAATACTTTCTGCTTTATTAATAACATAAATCCATAGAGCCTTGAACTGCACTGACATTATTGCTGGTAATCAGATTTGCACAAAGCAAATTAAGCTGCAAGACAGTGACTATTTAGAGCATTTACAAAGAGGAGTTTATGTGGTAATAGTATATATACAGCTCTGGAAAAAATTAAGAGACCACTACAAAATCCTTCCTAAATTATCATCTCTACATGTATGACAGCCTACATGTATGACAGTTTAAGTATCTGCTGAATTAGAGCACAAGGACACATCAATCTACTTAAGGAGGTACTGATTAGGTGATCATCTAAGCATGGTAGGATGCATGAAAGTTGTGAATAAAAATCAGTTATTACACAAATACAGATCTGAGATCTCCCTAAATTAAAAGTTAAGTTTTGTAGTGTTTTAGAATGAACATGAACTTGTTTTCTTTGCATTATTTGATCTAAACACACATCTACAAGCAACATACATTATTTTTTGTTTTGACCAGTTGTCATTTTCTGTAAGTAATTGCTCTAAATGACATTATTTTGACTTAAAATTTGGGTAAATTGTTTTCAGTAGGTTACAGAATAAAACAAAATTGTTCTTTTCACTCAAACACATACAATAGCTGTCATGATTAATTAAGCTGACAGCTCACCTGCACGATGCAACAGCACAGGGAAAGTAACCACACGAAGGGGCACGTTTGACAGTTTATTGATTTGCAAAACAGCACACAGCTTGAAACAGTCACTTGCCAGAGGAATCCACCTGTGGAGAGAAGACGAGAGGTGTGTGCAGAAGAATGGAGTAAGGGGAAATGGGCGAGCCAAATTGCCACTTACTTGGGTTCTGGGGAAGAACCAGCAGGACTCCAGCGGGGAATAAACGAACCAGTAGGGTGGGGGGAATGAGCTGATGGTGCCTGTATGGGTGGAGGTTGTGAGCCAAGGGGTTATGGAGATGTGGCAGGAGAGCGCGCACAGTCCTGGAGACACACCTGCACGATGGCAGCAACCTGAAGGAGAGAGGAACACAAGGTTAGCCAGCATGTCTAACTTGTTTGTAATTATACTTGCTTGTCTTAGCATGGGCAGTATACCCAGACGAGCCAGCGTTGAATGCACAGAGAGAGCCTCCTTGAGTACGCTAGCTGATGAACGGGCGCGGGTGCGTCTTCTGCCTCAGGTGCCGTGATGAGTTGGTGAAGATGAGGCAGGACGAGAGGGGCGCGCTCTCACTGCCCATGACAGGGCCCCCCCTTCTAGGAGTGTCTCCTGGCGGTCCAGCGGGCTTTTCCAAGTGAGCATGGTGGTAGGCCCGGAGCATTTTCTTGTCCAAGACCCGTGACGTGGGAACCCAGGACTGTTCCTCCAGGCCATAGCCCTCCCAATCCACTAAGCACTGAAGGCCCCAGCCCCGACGGCGAACATTCAGCACATGGTGTACAGTGTAGGTGGGGTGGCCGTCAATGATCCGGGGAGGAGGAGGCGGCTTCGGGGAAGGGGGGGGGACTGGCCGAGAGGGGCTTGATGTGAGCGATGTGAAACATTGGGTTCACCCATAGGGTCGGTGACAACTTAAGCTGAACTGTTGCGTCATTAATCACTTGTGAGATGGTGTAAGGACCCAGGAAGCGGGGGGACAGTTTCTTTGACTTCACTTTAAGAGGGATCTGGCTGGCTGCCAGCTAGACCTGCTGCCCTACAACATACCTGGGGGCGGGAACCCACTTCCTGTCTGCAGCGGCCCGGGTGCGTTCAGTGGAGCAGGTGAGGGCAGCCCAAGTAGACCTCCAGACTCGCCGGCAGCGACGAGCATGGACCCCCACCGATGGAACTGCAACCTCCCTCTCGGCCATAGGAAGAAACAGTGGCATGTAACCCAGCGACACCTCGAATGGGGTGAGTCCAGTAGCAGAGGAGACAGCTGAGTTTAAAGAATACTCCACCCATGTCAGGTGTGTGCTCCACGATGAAGGGTTATCGGCTGCTACACATTGCAAGGCGGCCTCCAGGGACCGGTTGGCGTGCTCCACCTGCCTGTTGCTCTGAGGATGATTACCAGACGAAAGGCTCACCATCATTCCCAGAGTCCGGCAAAAGGCCCTCCAGACCTGGGAAGTAAATTGAGGACCCCAGTCAGACACAATGTCCACAGGGATGCCGTGGATGCGGATGACGTGGTCCGTGAGGAGGACTGCCATCTCCAAGGCTGAGGGGAGCTTCAGGAGGGCCACCAGATGAACAGCCTTGGAGAAGTGGTCCACAATCGTGAGGATGACCGTCTTGCTGTGGGAGGGGGGAAGTCCGGTAACAAAATCCACAGCAATGTGGGACCACAGACGACCACTGATGGGGAGAGGATGGAGGAGTCCAGATGGAGGGGAGGAGTCAGATTTTCCCCAGACGCAGGTCTGACAGGCTCTGACATACTCCTGGATGTCCTGCTGCAGCGTGGGCCACCAGAACACCCATCAAATGAAATCAATGGTCTGGGTGATTCCTGGGTGACAGACGAAACAACTGGTGTGACTCCACTGGATGACATCACTGCGGAGGGCAGCCGGGACGTACAGACGGTTCCGGGAACACCGTACTGGCACAGGTTCCTGTGACTGGGCCTGGCGGACCCTCCACTCGATATCCCAAGTAAGGGCTCCAAGGACACGAGAAGGCGGTATGATGGTTTGGGGGGGGAAGGGGGTGCTACCTCCTTGGAATCAAACTGGCACGATAGCACGTCTGGTTTGGTGTTCCGGGCATCAGGCCAGTACGTGATGGTAAAATTAAATAGCTGGAAAAATAGAACCCAGCAAGCCTGCCTGGCGTTCATTCGGCGGGCCGACCACAAGTACTTGAGGTTCTTGTGGTCGGTCCACACGACAATGGGGTGAATAGCCCCCTCTAACCAATGCCTCCACTCCTCCAATGCCAACTTAATGGCAAGCAGGTCTCTGTCCCCCACGTCACAGTTCCTCTCGGCCGGCGTAAGCCGACAAGAGAAATATATGCACGGGTGGAGCTTCTGATTGGGGAGCATGCACTGCTACAGCACAGCGCCAACCCCCAAATCAGATGCATCCACCTCAAGGACAAACTGGAGCTGCGTGTCGACCTGGGCCAAGATTGATGTTTCCGTGTCAAGGGCAGTGCCACCCCACTGTAGTTCCTGATGAACCTGCGATAAAAGATTGCAAATCCAAGGAAGCGTTGGAGCTCCTTACGGGAGTGGGGAGTTGGCCAATCCACCACTGTCTTCACCTTGGCGGGGTCGGCAATCAGTCTCCCTTCAGCCACTATGTAGCCCAAGAAGGTGGTTGATGTTGTGGAGAACTCACATTTCTTGGCTTTGACATAGAGCTGGTTCTCCAAGAGCCGTTGTAAAATGGCCCTGACATGGGCTTCATGTTCCTCTGGCGAGCGGGAGAAAATTAGAATGTCATCCAAGTAGACAAAAACGAATTGGTAGAGCATATCGCGAAGGATGTCGTTAATTAACCGCTGGAAGACAGCGGGGGTGTTAGTGAGCCCAAAAGGCATAACTAAATATTGAAATTGCTCCTGGTGAGTTTTAAAAGCTGTCTTCCTTTCGTCATGCCCTCACGAATGCAGATCAGATGGTACGTATTCCTTAAGTCTAGCTTGGTGAAAACCCATGAGCGCTGGAGGAGCTCGTACGCTGAATTAATCAAAGGCAGAGGGTACTTGTCTTTGATGGTAATTGCATTGAGCTCCCGGTAGTCGATGCATGGGCGCAACAAGCCATCCTTCTTTTGGATGAAGAAGAATCTGGTTCCAAGTGGAGCCGAAAATGGCTGAATAAGGCCGGCATTCAGAGATTCCTTTATGTACTTCTCCATCGCCTCCCTCTTCGGGCCAGAAATACTGTATAACTGACTGGACGGCAGCCTCGCCCCGGGATCAGGTCTATAGCACAATCAAAAGAGCGGTGAGGCGGCAGCAACAACACTCTTGATTTGCTAAAGACCTCTCCTAAATCGTGATAAGCCTGGGGAACAAGGCTGAGGTCCAGTGGCTCGACCAGGGGGAGGGAGATGGACAGAGATGGGGAGCACTCCGCTGAATGCATACAGTGAGCCATACAGAAAGGGCTCTAGGAGGAGATGGTGTTTTGATCCCAATTAATTATTGGGTTATGCCTCCAGAGCCAAGGGTAACCAAGAACCACCAGGGAAGATGAAACAGGAAGAACCAGGAACAAGAGTTCCTCCTGGTGGTTCCCGGAAAGGAGGATGGGAATCGGCACCGTGCTTTGGGTGACTACTGCGACCTCCCGGCCAGATATGGTAGTGATCCTCTGATCACGGGGCAATTTACCTGTGGGAATACCCACCTGCCTAACGAACTGGGCAGAAACGAAATTACTCTCAGACCCCAAGTCAACCAGCACCATAGTCCTCCTCTCGACCCCTGGCAATTGCATGACGGCCGAAATTGAAAAATTACCGGGGGTAGATTTAGTCCCACCCGCCAGACCCCCCATGGTGTCTGACTGGCTGCGTCTTTTTGGCCGCTGGCGGCATTCGTTCAGACTGTGGTTTACTAAACCGCAGTACACGCACACGCCAGCCCTTTGCATCTGCCGGTGCTCATCATCAGTCACGTGCTGAGTGAGCTCCATCGGCTTGGGCGGAGGGCTTGTGCCACCAGTGTGAGTAACTATGGCAGGGTGCAACGCTCGGTGCGCGGGCAAGAGGGGAGGACCTCACATCTCCTTCGCAGCCTCACGGTACCAGTTTTCCCAATCCTTCATCCTGATCTATGAGAATGTTTGAGATCCTCCATGACAGGTGATGAACCTACAATCATCACCGAGTTGAGTGTTCTAACCCGTGGAGGAATGCGCCTGCGCAAAGCAATCCTCATTCCACCCCAACATCACGCACTACAACCCGGAACTCCACTGAGTATCGCGCTGCTGACCGAGTGCCCTGGCGGAGTTTCATCAGGCGGCTCATTACATTGTCCTGACTCTCCGTACGGCCAAACGCGCAGGGAGAAAGCATCTATGAATTGGTCAAACGTATACTGACGCCCCTTGGGGTATCAATCGTGGGATTGTGCCAAATCAAGGCTCGGTCCTGGAGCAACAGTGTAAAAAACTGAATTTTGGCCACGTCCCCTGGGTACTCATCCATGATCTGCTCCAAGTACATGCGGAATTGAATAAGAAAACCTTTTACATTTCCCCACCTCCCCCACGTACCGGGGCAGGTTGTGGGAAGGGAAGGAGTACGGTGCACCGAGGTGCGGGGAGCAGGCCTGAGGAAAAGGATCCCGGGGAGGCCGCATTGTTCCAAAGCTCATCATGTTAGTAACTTCCTGCGTTAGCACAGCGAGCTGGTGCTCGGTCACCGATAGGCGATCCATAGCAGACAGCTCTTGTGCTGAAGCATCAGCTGAGCTACCGTCCTGGCTGGCTCGTTCTGTCATGATTAATTAAGCCTGCACAGCTCACGTGCACGATGCACAGCACAGGGAAAGTAACCACACAAAGGGGCACGTTTGACAGTTTATTAATTTGCAAAACAGCGCACAGCTGAAGGAAACAGTCACTCGCCAGAGGAATCCACCTGTGGAGAGAAGACAAGAGCTGTGAACAGAGGAACAGAGTAAGGGGAAATGGACAAGCCAAACTGCCACTTACTTGGGTTCTGGGGAAGAACCGGCAGGACTCCAGCTGGGAATAGACGAACCAGTAGGGTGGGGGGAATGAGCTGATGGTGCCTGACCAGGTGGAAGTTGTGAGCCAAGGGATTATGGAGATGTGGCAGGAGAGCGCGCACAGTCCTGGAGACACACCCGCACAATGACAGCAACCTGAAGGAGAGAGGAAAACAAGGTGAGACAGCATGTCTAACTTGTTTGTAATTATACTTGCTTGTCTAAGCATGGGCAGTATACCTAGAAGAGCCAGCGTTGAATGCACAGAGAAAGCCTCCTTAAGTACGCTGGCTGATGAATGGGCATGGGTGCGTCATCTGCCTCAGGTGCTGTGATGAGTTGGTGAAGATGAGGCAGGACGGGAGGGGCGCGCTCTCGCTGCCCATGACAATAGCAATCAAAGTTATTCAACCCCGATTGCATTTTAGGTTTACTGGCAAAATTTTAAAAATCTTCAGGTGTTTGAATAAACAAATTACACAAGAACAGTTTAAATAGTTAAATAAAACTAATATTTCAAGGACTTTATCCAAATTCATCACTAAATCCTTTCGATGACTACTACAGTGTCAAAATTATTCAACCTCGTGAATAGAATTCCTCCTAAGAGCACACATTTGCATATCAGGTGTGTTCTCAAGCACACCTGATGTGACCAATTAAGGGCTTCATAGGTTGCAATCAGGTGTGCTTGAGATAGAACACCTCAAATATCTGGACTGTTGACGGTGATGTTTGATTGCATGTTAGAAATATGGCTAAGTCAGGAGAATTGTCCAAAAAGTTCATTGGTCTTGGACAAACCAAGAAAAACGATACAAAAAAGATAGCAACGGCCACTTAATGTTCCTAGAGTTACAGCTGGAAGCATAGTTTGCAAGTTTAAAGTTAAAAGAACAGTGGGCTACACTACCTAGACGCGGACGAAACGAGAAGCTCTCAACAGAGCTGCCACCCGAGTCCAGAGGAGGCAGGTGGTCAAAAACCCTCAACTGAATGCAAAAGACCTGCAGCAAGACTTGGTGGCAGCAGGCACTGAGGTTTCAGTTTCCACAGTCAGACGCACAATAAACACTAAAAGGTTCAATGCCTGAACTCCAAGTTGTACACCACTGTTAAACAAAAGCACAAGAAAATCAGCTCCAATTTGCTCAAAGCTATATACAGTAAATAAGCCAAAGAGGTTCTGGGATTCTGTTCTCTGAAGCAATGAAATAAAACTGGAACTTTTCAGGCAAATGGATCACGCTATGTCTGGGGGAGGAAGAATGAAGCTTACACTGAAAAGAAAAGAAAACTTTAACAAAAAAGCCACAAATTTATGGGAAAAGGTTGCATATTTATAAGAAAAAAAAGTTTCACATTTACTAGAAAAAAAGTCACAAATTCAATTCAATTCAAAAACTGGAAAAAGTTGCAAATTTATGAAAAGGGGACAAATTTATGAAAAAAAGTTACAGGTTAAAGGCAATTCTTCCTCCAAAATGTTGAGGGTGAACTCCCCTAATGGCTGAGGGGCCTGTAGCATTTGCACACTCTGCTTTGTAGCCAGAAACGGCTCTGATAAAAGGTTACAGAGTGGCACCCATGGGTCGTCCTGACCAAAGTAATAACTGTCTGGTCTGTCTGTCTCCTCCTGTACTTTAAACAGACAGTTATGAAGGTAGAGTGTGTTAAACAGGCAGCAGCCGGTCTGCTTCTGCCTCTGTCAGCACCATTACGTTTATTCTATGTCTGCCGGCTCCATACTGAACGTGTCAGCTCTGAGTCTGCTGGAAGGTTCAGCACAATCACCTGTCACATGGAGGGATTTCACTGTCAAACACAAGGAGTGTCATATTTTCATCTTATCTGCCGCTTTTAAAATGGTGCTTGCTTGTTGTCATGATTACACAAAAACTAGAAGAAGAAGCCAACTTTATTGTCATTCAGTCCACACAGCCAATCATGCACAGTAGAACGAAACTGCGTTTCTCCTACCTACAATGTTAATCACATCTAGAATCAGGAGGGGCCGCTGCCATGCAAGGCAACACCACAAACAACTTTTCCTTTCCCCATTCTATTATGCTAAGCACCAAGCTAGAAGGTGGGAAGTACCATTTTTATATGGTTTTTGGCATGACCCAGCCAGAGCTTGAACCCACGACCTCCCGGTTTGATTTTAGTGAAATTTGGTGGAAGGAAGAGTAGAACACAGGCCACTGAAGAAACCATTAGATTTTGGAGCAGATTCAGGAGCTTCTTTTGCTTTCTTGTATATTATTGCAAGTTGGGCTTTTTTTCTACCATCCATCCTCTACTGGTTGTCCTGGGATCTTGGGTCATGGTGGCAGTCCAAGCAGAAAAGCCACGACTTCCCCTCTACAACCACCACCTCCTGCTCTAGGATACCATGGTGTTCCCAAGCCAGCTGGGAGACAAAGTCTCTCCAGCATGTCCTGGGTCTCCCCTGGGGTCTCCTCACATTTTTTTTTTTGGCATTCTCATTAATTTATTTGACAATTTTGTATGCAACTGATTGAAAAAATACAATTCAGAATACAGTATATATACAAATCCTATAATTCAGGCTTATATTAGGGGTGTGGATCCAAATACAAACCAAGATCAAACACTGACATGTTGGTGAGGGTATAGGAGCTCTCTTTGTACTTACATAAGTACAACAGTCATTGTTACACTTTATACAGACAGTCTTCTTGGTATTCCTTCGGGTCTGACGATGATGTAATCTGTGGACTCAGTGATGGGAGTTCATGTGGCTCCACAGCCTAAAGCTGGAAGCACACAGGCGCCCACAGGTGTTACAACAGTAATCTGTAGTTTGGATCGAAGTGGACGCAGCTCCATGACGTCTGTCCCTTGCAGCAGCAAGATGCTGTCATCGATCCTCCTCGAAGACCACTATTGCTTTGTGGGTGAGCAGCCTCCAACTTTTCCTGTCTGCGGCAGAGGCTTCGTGCTTATGTGGCTGGATCCTGCACCATCTAAGGTTATTCTTCAGGTGGCGCACAGCAACTCATCCTTGGCCGGGGGATCCTAGGTTCGATCCCAGCCCCCGACCAACAGTGATCTGAGTGGAGTTTGCATGTTCTTCCCGTGTCTGTGTGGGTTTACTCCGGGATTTCTCCGGTTTCCTCCCACATGCCAAAAACATGCAAGTTAGGTTAACTGGCATCAAAACTGGGGATTCTAAATTGTCCTTAGGTATGACTGTGAGAGTGAATGGTTGTCTGTCTCTCTGTGTTGGTCCTGCGATGGACTGGCGATCTGTCCAGGGTGTACCCTGCCTCTCGCCCAAAGATGCTGGGATAGGCTCCAGCCCCCCCGCGACCCGGAAAGGATTAAGCGGAAGAAGATGAATGAATGAATGAAATCATCTTTTAATTAAAAAAAATTTCTTAGAAAAGCTAGAACAAGTTATTATTCTGCATTAATAGAAGAGAACAAGAATAATCCCAGGTTTCTTTTCAGCACTGTAGGCCCAGGCTGACAAAGAGTCAGGACTCTGTCAGTCCACAGCATTCCCATTAAAGCTGTACTAGTCAGCGACTTTATGAACTTTTTCAGTAATAAAAATTTCATCTATCAGAGATAAAATCAAATCAGATTCTTCCCAACGTAACTTAAATACAGTAAACTACTACAACCTACCTTCAATTGACATCTGTTTGGATGAGTTTACTCCAATTGACCTTTTAGTTAGACAAAATAATCTCCTCATCCAAGCCTTCAACTTGTCTTTTAGACCCTATTCCTACCAGGTTATTTAAAGAAGTCATCCCATTTATTGGTAGCTTTATTCTTCAAATAATCAATTCTTCACTAACTTTAGGCCACGTACCACAGGCTTTTAAAACTGCTGTAATTAAACCCTTACTCAAAAAGCCAATGCTGGATCCAGGAGTTTTAGCTAACTATAGACCAATCTCTAATCTCCCTTTCATTTTTTCACTTTCATTTTCCGGTTCCGGTTCCGCCGGACCGGCGGCGCCACACGAGTCGGCTGCCTGTTGCAACAGCCTTTTTTTATCTTCCTTCTTCTTTCTACACCTTTCACTCTGTATATATATCACGGACGCACGGATCGCCCCGGGGGTCTCCCGGGTCGGCGGACGGAGCCACGGTTTGCAGAGGGAGACGTTACAGCGGGGAGGAGCTAGTGCTAGCTAGCACTTGGCCGCCGCCCGGTGCTAATGGGAAACTCGACATACCGGGAGCTGTAGCGAAAACGAAGCGGGTGCCGGGCTGGAGTTTAGGCGGCGTGAAAGAAATATAAGACAGAATAATAAAGAGCGATGGCAAGAACCAAGCAGATCGCCCGTAAAATCTACTGGAGGAAGAAGCCCCCCAGGAGACAGCTAGCCACAGGGCTGCTCGGAGAGGCGCTCTGGCCACCGGCAGAGTGAAGAGGCCTCGCCGTCACAGGCCCGTGGCTCTGAGAGAGATCCGTCGCTACCAGAAATCCACGGAGCTGCTCATCCGTAAGCTGCCCGTCCAGCGCCTGGTGAGGGAGATCGCTCAGGACTTCAAGACCGTCCTTCGTTTCCTGAGCTTCGCCGTCATGGCTCTGCAGGAGACCAGCGAGACCCACCTGGTGGTCTCTTCTTCGCTAAGGGGGTCACCATCATGCCCAAAGACTTCCAGCTGGCCCGCTGCATCCGCGGAGAGAGAGCTTAGACTTTCTGCTGCACATCCACCAGCCATAATGCTCTGCACTGTGTGTCTGTATATATACATTTATAGTAATATGGACATATGTTTACTAGATGTTGTTTTTTCTTGCCTTCTGATTGTTGCTCTGAGTGTTGCTGTCCCTATGCTGTTGCAATCCTGGAATTTCCCCATTGTGGGACTAATAAAGGCTTATCTTATCTTATCTTATCTTAACTTATTTCAAAAATCTTAGAAAGAGTTGTTGCTACGCAATTGTTTGACCACTTGCAGGGAAATGGTTTACTTGAAGAGTTTCAATCTGGGTTCAGAATACATCATAGTACTGAAACAGCTTTAGTGAAGGTCACTAATGACCTCCTTATCGCATCTGAAAGTGGACTTGTTTCTGTACTTGTCCTTTTAGACCTTAGTGCAGCTTTTGATACTATCGATCATAATATTCTACTTGATAGATTAGAACACTATGTTGGACTTAATGGAACTTTGTTGCAGTGGTTTAGATCTTATTTATCTGATAGGTTCCAGTTTGTTCATGACAATAATGAGTTTTCTTTCAATTCAAAGCTCAGTCATGGAGTTCCATAGGGGTCTGTGCTAGGCCCTACTCTTTTTAGTTTATACAGTATATGCTTCCGTTAGGCATCATTATTAGAAAGCACTGTACACATTTTCATTGTTATGCAGATGACACACAATTATACCTGTCAATGAAGCCAGATGATAGAAATCAATTAGCCAAGTTAGAGGCCTGTCTTAAGGAAATCAAAGCTTGGAAGACTTGTAATTTCCTGCTATTAAATTCGGATAAGACTGAAGTCATTCTTGTTGGTCCAAAAAACCTTAGAAATACATTTCCAAATCAAACTTTCAGTTTGAATGCGGTTACTCTTTCTCTTAATAGCTCTGTGAGGAACCTTGGAGTTATTTTTGATCAAGATTTCAATTCACAAATTAAATTCATTTCTAAGACTGCCTTCTATCATTTGCATAATATTGCCAAGATTAGGAGCATCTTGTCTCAGAGTGATGCTGAGAAACTGATCCACACTTTTTTTTAGCTCTAGATTAGATTATTGTAACTCTTTATTATCAGGTTGTCCTAAAACATCTTTAAAAAGTCTTCAGTTGATCCAAAATGCTGCAGCAAGAGTTTTAACAGGTACTAGAAAGAGAGATCATATCTCTCCAGTTCTGGCCTCCCTAACATTGGCTTCCCATAGAGTTTAGAATTAAGTTTAAAATCCTTCTTTTTACTTACAAAGCTCTAAACAATCAGGCCCCTTTTTATTTAAAAGATCTGATACTACCCTATTATCCTAACAGAGCACTACGCTCACAAAATGCAGGATTACTTGTAATACCTAGAATCTCCAAAAGTACAATGGTAGGCAGAGCCTTCAGTTATCAAGCTCCTCTCCTGTGGAACCAGCTGCCAATCTGGATTCGGGAGTCAGACTCGATCTCTGTTTTTAAGAATTGGGTTAAAACCTTCCTTTTTGATATAGCCTACAATTAAGGATGGATCATGTGTCTCTGAACCCTCCCTTAGTTATGCTGCTAATAGGTTTAGACAGCTGGGGGGACCTCCAATAATGCACTGGGCTTCACTCCTTTCTTCACTCTCAATGAAATATTTTTCTTTTGCTGGTCATTAACATCTGCTTGTTCTCTCCCATAGACTGAGTCCCCATTGTGCTGTATGCTCTCTACATGTCTGTTCTTTTCATCTTCTCTATCCCGTCACCCCCCAGCCAGTATCAGCAGATGACTGCCCCTCCCTGAGCCTGGTTCTGCTGGAGGTTTCTTCCTGTTAAAAGGGAGTTTTTCCTCTCCACTGTTGACAAGCGCTTGCTCACAGGGGATCGCCTGATTGCTGGGGTCTTTCTACAATTGTGGGGGTTTCCCCTACAGTTGAAAGTGCTATGAGATGACTGTTGTTGTGAAATGGCACTATATAAATAAAGTTAAATTGAATTAAATTGAATCTTCAGTGAGCGGAAGGTCAAGATCCTCTTGTGTAGGCTTCTGGGGTATCTGCTGTAGGACAGCGTGGTCGACAGTAGATGGCTGGTTGAGAAGTTGGCTGAAGTGTTCCTCCCACCTTGCACTGATTCCCTCCTTGATGATGGTGGAGCCATCAGCAGATAGGAGTGGGGCTGTTCCTACCACTGAAGGGCCATAAATGGTCTTGATGGTTCTGAACAGCATCTTGGAGTTGTTGGGAGTCTGTGTAAAGCTGCACTTTATCAGCCTTCTTCTCCCACCATCAATCTTGTATGGGACAGAGTTCTCTTTGTGCTCTGGCCTGACAGTCCTTGAATCTGTCTCGTCATGAGGAACAGTTGGGGTGGTTCTGCCAGTTGATGTAAGCCTTTCTCTTGTAGCATCATTGTCTCCTCAAACCAAGACAGAAGATCACTTCCCTCCATTCTACAGGAATTTCACTTTATTCCTTCTACAGAAAAACCACTTTTCTGCATTCTACAGGAATATCACTGGCATCCAGGCCTGACCATAGATGTTTTCCCAGGACCCCAATGTAAACAGTTGCCTCTTGCAGAGATGGTAAGGATCAGAATTTGCTTTTAAAGGCTCAAAGGAACATAAAACTTGGGAGACCAGACCTCCAACGTGAACACTGCATTTGGATAACATCCTCCTTTACAGGAAACCAATGCTCTTAAAAGGGTCATAAACGGCTTAATCAGACAGGTTTATAACCTTGATGGCTCCCAGATTATCTCTTCCAGATACCATGGACCTAAAAGAAATCGTCTACAGCTCAACAGTACCTCATAGCGGATACCTACGGAATGTGTTTCAGTATGTAGGATGAATTTTTAATTTGTTCTAAACAGTAAGTTTCTTTCAGCTTATCCTCTTCTCCCCTGGATCCTAAGGACACTGAAAATCATCCCTTTTTATCACCAACCATGGTTTGCTGTACTACATTAAGCTTTGATCTAAATGTGAATGCATGTATTATAATTATGTATAAGAAATGTTATGTTCATGAGTGTTATTCAAACAAATGTAATGTTAGAATAATAGTATAAATGCATGATCACCGAATATTAGCCAAGTCATTTAATTTAGTTGGATTTTATATTGAGCACCTAATTTCATAAGAACTGATTGAGTGTTGATTTTTCTCTGCAATTTCATGGGATGGTGTCTTTGTTTGATTGGCTGCTCTCAAACAAAGAAAAGTTCTCACATTGGATAGCAGCCATTTCAAACTGCTTTTGATAAAGTCCATTGGTCAGTCTTGCGATCGGCATCACAAGTTTATGACCAGGTGGGGTCATTTAAAAGTAGTAGAAGCTGCTCTGCAAGTAAGAAAAAAAAAGAAACACACAGAAAGAAGTAAATGTTAAGTTAACATGTAGGTTAGAGAGCAAGGGAAACACACAGATGTAAGTTAAAGTTAAGTTAAGTAAGAGAGCAAGAGATAACACAAGTTACACAGAGACAAGTTATGCAGTTAAGTTAAGTTAAAGTTAGAGAAGAAAAAGCAGACAAGAAAGAAACAGAATGAGATTAGATAAGTCTGGGAAGATTTTGTTCCACCGTTTCAAGGTCCTGTGTAGTTTTATTTTATCTAAATTGTTCTGTGTGAAGTTTGTCAAATCCTGCGTTAGTTTTTCTGGTTACTGAGGAGAAATGAATGAATGAATGACTGAATGAATGAATGAATTTATTTCGGATAGTACAGTACAGGTTAAAAGAAACTGTATAATATAACAACAAGGTCAAATTAGACAAAGACTCCTCCTACTATACAATTCCACGTGAGTTATCCGAGATGGGTGATGGCTGAAGCCGCAACTTATATTGCCCACCCATATTCCATCCAAGAATTCAAAAGAGAAAAAAAGGAAAACAAGACAAGAGCGATTACAATTTAAAACAAAGCTAAGACAAAATGTGACTGAGAGAAAAAAGAAAACTAAGCTAGGCTAAGTTAAGCGGTTACTATTCAAAAACAAATCTAAGACAAAATGTCACAGAGAAAAAAAAAAAAAGAAAAAAAGAAGAAAAAAAAACTAAGCTACAACACAACACAGACTGGATATGTCAATCCTTATGTGAGTTTACATGTCGTCTTGTAAATATGTTTGGAGTATTTCTTCCTTTAGTTTTTGTTTAAATTGTCCAAGCGTTGTACATGATTTTAATTCAGGTCCAAAATCGTTCCATAATCTGACTCCTTGCACTGAAATACAGTGTTGCTTGGTGGTTGTTCTCACTGTAGGCTTTTGAAATATACATGTTCCTCTGAAGTGATATCGTTTCTCCCTTGTTTGGAACAACTTTTGGATATTTGCGGGCAGTGATTCAATTCAGTTCAATTCAATTCAATTCAACTTTATTTATATAGCGCCATTTCACAACAACAGTCATCTCATAGCACTATCAACTGTAGGGGGGACCCCCACAGTTGCAGAAAGACCCCAGCAATCAGGCGATCCCCTGTGAGCAAGCACTTGGCGACGGTGGAGAGGAAAAACTCCCTTTTAACAGGAAGAAACCTCCAGCAGAACCAGGCTCAGGGAGGGGCAGTCATCTGCTGCGACTGGCTGGGGGGTGAGGGGATAGAGAAGAAGAAAAGAACAGACATGTAGAGAGCAAACAGCACGATGGGGACTCAATCTATGGGAGAGAACAAACAAATGTTAATGACCAGCAAAAAAAAAAAAAAATATTTCATAGAGAGTGAGGAAAGGAGTGAGGCCCAGTGCATTACTGGAGGTCCCCCGGCTGACTAAACCTATTAGCAGCATAACTAAGGGAGGGTTCAGAAACACATGATCCCTCCCTAATTGTAGGCTATATCAAAAAGGTAGGTTTTAGCCCTATTCTTAAAAACAGAGATCGAGTCTGACTCCCGAATCCAGATTGGCAGCTGATTCCACAGGAGAGGAGCTTGATAACTGAAGGCTCTGCCTCCCATTGTACTTTTGGAGATTCTAGGTATTACAAGTAATCCTGCATTTTGGGAGCGTAGTGCTCTGTTAGGATGATATGGTAGTATCAGATCTTTTAAATAAAAAGGAGCCTGATTGTTTAGAGCTTTGTAAGTAAGAAGAAGGATTTTAAACTTAATTCTAAACTCTATGGGAAGCCAATGAAGGGAGGCCAGAACCGGAGAGATATGATCTCTCTTTCTAGTACCTGTTAAAACTCTTGCTGCAGCATTTTGGATCAGCTGAAGACTTTTTAAAGATGTTTTAGGACAGCCTGATAATAAAGAATTACAATAATCTAATCTCGAGCTAACAAAAGCGTGGATCAGCTTCTCAGCATCACTCTGAGACAAGATGCTCCTAATCTTGGCAATATTACGCAAATGATAGAAGCCAGTCTTAGAAACAAATTTAATATGTGAATTGAAGGACAAATCCTGATCAAAAATAACTCCAAGGTTCCTCACAGAGCTATTAAGAGAAAGAGTAACTGCATCCAAACTGAAAGTTTGATTTGGAAAGGAATTTCTAAGGTTTTTTGGACCAACAAGAATGACTTCAGTCTTATCTGAATTTAATAGCAGGAAATTACAAGTCATCCAAGCTTTGATTTCCTTAAGACAGGCTTCTAACTTGGCTAATTGATTAGTATCATCTGGCTTCATTGACAGGTATAATTGTGTGTCATCTGCATAACAATGAAAATGTATACAGTGCTTTCTAATAATGTTGCCTAACGGAAGCATATATAAACTAAAAAGAGTAGGGCCTAGCACAGATCCCTGTGGAACTCCATGACTAAGCTTTGAGCTGAAAGAAAACTCATCATTTACATGAACAAACTGGAACCTATCAGATAAATAAGATCTAAACCACTGCAACGAAGTTCCATTAAGTCCAACATAGTGTTCTAATCTATCAAGTAGAATATTATGATCAATGGTATCAAAAGCTGCAGATCTAAAAGGACAAGTACAGAAACTAGTCCATTATCAGATGCAATGAGGAGGTCGTTAGTGACCTTCGCTAAGGCTGTTTCAGTACTATGATGGATTCTAAACCCAGATTGAAACTCTTCAAGTAAACCATTTCCCTGCAGGTGGTCGAATAATTGCGTAGCAACAACTCTTTCTAAGATTTTTGAAATGAAAGGGAGATTAGAGATTGGTCTATAGTTAGCTAAAGCTCCTGGATCTAGCGTTGGCTTTTTGAGTAAGGGTTTAATTACAGCCGTTTTAAAAGCCTGCGGTACATGGCCTAAAGTTAATGAAGAATTGATTATATGAAGAATAAAGCTACCAATAAGTGGGAAGACTTCTTTAAATAACCTGGTAGGAATAGGGTCTAAAAGACAAGTTGAAGGTTTGGATGAGGAAACTATTTTGTCTAACTCACAAAGGTCGATTGGAGTAAACTCATCAAGACAGACATCAATAGAAGGAGTTGTAGTAGTTACAGTATTTAAGTTAACTGTGGGAAGAATCTGATTGATTTTATCTCTGATGGATGAAATTTTATTATTGAAAAAGTTCATAAAGTCCTGACTAGTAAGCTCTAAGGGGATGCTAGGATTGACAGAGTCCTGACTCTTTGTCAACCTGGCTACAGTACTGAAAAGAAACCTGGGATTATTCTTGTTCTCTTCTATTAATGCAGAGTAATAACTCGTTCTAGCTTTTCTAAGAGATTTTTTATAAATTAAAAGATGATTTCTCCAAGCTAAATAGATTTGATCTAAATTAGTAGAGCACCATTTTCTTTCTAATTGACGAGTCTTCTGTTTTAAGCTACGAGTTTCTGTGTTGAACCAAGGAGTTAAAAATCTCTGATTAGACTTTTTCTTTTTTAAAGGGGCCACCAAGTCTAGAGCCTGATGCAGAGAAGCTGAAACACTATCCACCATGTTATCAATTACAGAAGGAGCAAGCTGTCTATAGCTTATTTCCGTTGTGTTGACACATGGCATAGAGGAAACAATCTGCATAAATTTGGAAACAGCATCATCTGAGAGGCATCTACTGTGATAATATTTTTCTTTAGGAGCCAAATAGTCAGAAATAGTAAAATCAAAGGTTAACAGACAATGGTCTGACAGTACAGGGTTATGAGGAGACACTACAAGATTTTCTATTTCTATGCCATATGTCAGAACAAGGTCCAATGTATGGTGGAGGTAATGAGTAGAATTTCCTACTTTCTGAGAAAACCCAATCGAGTCTAATATTGAATTAAAAGCCACATTAAGGCAGTTACTATCTACATCCACATGTATATTAAAGTCCCCTACTATAATTATTCTCAGATTTCAGCACTAAATCAGCTAAGAAATCAGCAAATTCGGATAAAAATTCTGAATAGGTTGATGGGGGACGATAAACTATGGCAAATAAAATTGGGTTTAACCTGAAATTGCTAAAGTGCCCAATACTGAGGACCAGGCCCTCAAAGGAATTAACATGTTTTTTGCTTTACATTAACTAGTAATTTGGAATGGTAAATTGTTGCTACTCCTCCTCCACGACCAGAACTTCTGGGATTTTGACAGTTTAAATAACCAGAGGGAGTTGATTCATTTAAACCAACATAATCCTCTTGCCCTAACCAAGTCTCTGTAAGGGAAATTAAATCAATCTGATGATCAATTAACAGATCATGGACTAACAGAGACTTGGGAGTTAGAGACCTAATATTTAATAAACCACATTTAGTTTTTAAATTATGAGGAGGAACAAAAATAAATTCTTCACTTTGAACATTATTGCGGTTTTAAAGTCAACCAGATCTTTCAACTTGAGTTTTTTGTTTAAGAAAAAGTGGGTTTGTTGGTTCCCTGTAAGCTGCTTTGTTTATTATTCTAATAGCTCTCTTTTGAAGCATAAAGAGTGGATATGTTTGTTTTATATGCATTTCCCCACACTTCATTACAATATGTCATGTATGGGAGTATTAATGAATGATACAAGGTGTATAGTGTGGGTTGATTCAGCAAATATTTCACTCTGTAATATTGCAATTGATTTGGATACTTTACCTTTAATATAATTAATATGTGACTTCCAACACAGTTTGTTATCAATTATTACTCCAAGAAATTTAGTTTCAGATACCCTTTCAATCTCTACACCATTTACACTGAGTTTGGGTACTGGGTTGTTGTGATGGTTGTTAAAGACTATAAATTTTGTCTTACTTAAATTGAGCGTTAATTTGTTTGAATCAAACCACAGTTTAAGCTTTCCTAATTCCTTTCCGAGTGTATCCAGAAGTTGTTCCAAATTGTTTCCACTGCATAGCAGATTAGTGTCATCGGCAAACAATATTAAGTCCTGTCATATCCGGCTCTAGGGAGCCGGGCAATCAGAGCCAGGGACAAGCCAATGAGTCGTGATGGTTTATTTTGGGTAAGGGATAAGGGATGAGGAGAGCACAGATACTCATGCAGAGGTACACTCACAGGTTGCACAGCGCAGAGGTAAGCAGCTCGTACCGGACGTGGGGGTAACAAGACGTACATACTCACAGCGGGATACAAACACAGGAATGCTGCAAGAGGAGTATAAGCTGACACCAGACGAAGGGGCTTCAGCTTAGCAATGTGTTTATGTCGCAGCCCCGAGTCATCGAGGCTGCTCCTATTTATCCTCATTGGCAGCGCCCCAGCTGATGAGGGCTAATTGGCCCCAGCTGTCCATAATGCTGCCAGCTGGGAGCCTGCTGAGAAGCTGCTCAATGGGAAGCAGGGATGAGGGAAAACATGGGCTGAGTGCCGAGACGGCATCTCAACTCGTGGTGACAGAGCCCCCCCCTCAAGGTCGGGCTCCTGAACGACCAGGAACATCCCAGCTCCCCCTCCCCCACCTAGGGTGGGAGGAAGGGAGGCAGGATTGGAGGGGAAGAGGCCAAGGGAAGGACAACACTGTAATGTTCTCCTGGAACATGTAATGACGAGGCGCACACACCGGGTGTCAGTTAGGACTTTTTACTTGTCACTTCAAGTGCAACTAACAACTAACCACATAGTGGCACATGTACATCTCCTTTTATAGTCAGGTCATGGCCGGGGTCATACTGCCCTCTAGTGGTGACTCCATATGAACTTCACATATCAATACATCTCCCTTTTTTTTTCAAGTAAGGTCATGTCCAACTATAAACTTTTTCTCAAATTTCTATATACAAAATAAACTCCATTTCTATTTACATTTTTTTTTCAACCTTGTACACTGAATCACAAGTTCAATTTTTTCTCTGTTTACAATTCAACATCAACACATTTTTTTCCTCTGTTTACAATTCAATATCAACACATTTTTTTTTAATTTTTTTTTTTCATTTCAGTACTCCTTACATTTCCTCAATTAATCTTTTGGGTTTCACAATTTGCCTTTGTGAGCATCTCCTTTGTGTCACCTCAGTCTGTTCGTTAGTGTCTGTCTCTATGTTTTGGTTCTCAGCCATTTCTGGTTGTTCGGTTTGGCTGTAAATTAGCATGTCGCTTATTTCACTGTCTGTGACTCTCATTTTTGTCTGAGGCACTTTCAGTAAGTGACGTCGGTTTCGCCTCATTGTTTTCCCATGCTCTGTGATGACTTCATATGATCTGGGAGTTGTTTCTTTGACCACTTTTGCCAGCGGTCCCCATTCTCCATCACATCTCACTCGCACTATGTCCTCATGTGCAAGTGGTCTCAGAGGTCGTGCTGTTCTGTTGTACAGTTCAGTTTGCCTCTCATCACGCCTCACATCTCTCTTTTCCATCACTTGAGATGCTGATGGAAGTCGCGTTCTGAGTTTTCTGTTCATGAGCATTTCTGCTGGGGACAGTCCATTCTCCAGTGGTGATGCTCGGTAATTCAGGATCGCCAGATGTGGGTCTTCTGCATTGTCTGCAGCCTTTTTCAGTATGCGCTTCACAATTTGCACCCCTTTCTCTGCTAACCCATTTGACTGTGGGTACAGAGGGCTTGAGGTCACGTGCTTGAACCCATATGTGTCTGCAAAGTCTTTGAAGCACTGACTCGTGAATTGTGGTCCGTTATCACTTACAACAGTCATTGGAATTCCATGGCGTGCGAACATTGTCTTTGTATGTGCAATCACCTTTTCTGCTGTTGTGTCACTCAACCCTGCAAACTCTGGGTAGGTGGAATGATAGTCCATGACTAACAGATAGTCCTTGCCCTTAAGCTGAAATAGATCCATGCCCACTTTTCTCCATGGCCCTTGAGGCTTCTCATGGGGCCTCATAGGCTCCCTTGGATGTTGATACCTGTGGCGCTGGCAAATCTCACAGCGCTGCACATATGCCTCAATGTCCTTGTGCATGTTGGGCCAATACAAAACATCACGTGCACATCTTTTGCACTTTTCAATACCCAAATGCCCCTCATGCACTAATTTAACCATTTCTGATCTCATGGAGGTAGGTATGACTATCCTTGTACCTTTTAACAGAACCCCATCTAACACAGACAGTTCACCTTTAAAGTGTTGGTAAGGCTTGTCAATCATAACCTGTCCTGGCTGATGTATCTGTTCCATTACTCTTTTTAGTTTCTCATCTTTTTGTGTTTCTTTCACTATCTTCGTCCATTTTGCATCTGACACTGGCATGTGTGCCTTAATAGAGTCTACATGTATTTGCACAGCTTCCTCTGTTGTGCTGCTGGTGTTGCTCAAGCTAGCCCTACTCAGCGCATCGGCTACAATTAGTTGCTTGCCTGGTGTAAACTCAAATTTCAAGTCATATTTCTGTAATCTTAACATTAGACGCTGGATGCGCGGTGGTGCGTCACCCAGTGGCTTCTGTGAGATCGCAATCAGTGGTTTGTGGTCTGTTTCTAGTATTACTGACCTTCCATACACATATTCATGAAACTTTTCACATCCAAACACTGCACCTAGAGTCTCTTTCTCTATTTGCGCGTAATTTTTTTCTGCGCTTGTCATGGTGCGCGATGCGTATGCGACTGGATACCACTCTGTGTCATGTTTTTGCAATAGCACAGCTCCTAGGCCGGCTTTGGACGCATCTGTGGACACTTTTAGCAGTTTGTCCTGATCATAGAATTTTAACACTGGCTCCTTTATTAGACTGCTTTTGAGCCACTCCCATTCTCTGGCATGCTCTGCCATCCACTGCCACATTGTATTGGTCTCTAACAAGCTTCTAAGAGCTATTGTGTTAGCTGATAAATTTGGGATAAATTTTCCCATGTAATTGACTAGCCCTAAGGCTCTTTGCAAGTCATTTTTGTTCTGCGGTACTGGCAGCTCTGCTATGGCCCGCACTTTTTCCGGATCTGGTTGCACGCCTGCCCCAGATAATTTTTCTCCCAGGTATGTAATCTCCCGTACCCCGAATTGGCACTTACTCTTATTCAGTTTCATACCTGACTTTTGCGCCTGAGTGAGAACTCTTGCCAACCTTTCGTCGTGCTCCTCTTTTGTTTTTCCCCAGACTACCACATCATCAAGAAAAACTCCCACCCCTTCTATTCCATCAAACAATTGCTGCACAGTTCTATGGAAAATTTCAGGGGCTGAGCTAATCCCGAACGGCATTCTTAGAAAGCAATGCCTTCCGAATGGCGTATTAAATGTGCACAATTTAGCGCTTTCCTCGTCGAGCACTAGTTGGTAAAACCCAGATTTGGCATCTAATTTTGTGAAGTAATTTGCTCCACTCATTGTGCTGGTTATGTCAGATTTTGTTGGTAGCCTGTAATGCTCCTGCTGTATTACTTTATTTAGATCTTTTGGATCTATGCACAATCTCAAATCTCCATTTGGCTTCTCCACTATAACTAGTGAGTTAACCCATTCAGTTGGTTCTTCTATTTTTCTGACCACTCCGTCTGCTATCAGTGAGTCTAGTGTTTCTCTCAGCCTCTTTTTAAGAGCTATTGGCACTTTTCTTGCTGCATGTATGACTGGCTCTGCATTCTCTTTCAGCCTAATTTTTTGTTTGCCTGGTAGGCGGCCTATTCCTTTGAACACCTCTTTGTATTCTTTCACCCAGTCAGTGTGTTTGTGCTTACTTGTTGTAGCCTCTGTATTTTCTCGTGTTGTCACTTTGTCTGTATCAATGACATTCACCCTTTTGATCAGACCTAGCTGATCGCATGTTTTTAAACCCAAAATTGCTTGTCTATTTCCATCAACAAGTACAAACAATGCATTCACTGTTTTACCTTTGTTTGACAGTGTAACCCTGCACATTCCCTTAGTGGGTATTGGCTTATCGTCATATGTTCTCAGATTAATCTTTTTATTTCTTATTTTCGGCTTATTTTTCAGTCTTTTAAAATCTTTCATTGGCAGGATGTTTACCTGCGCACCTGTGTCGAGCTTCAGTGACATGTCCGTGCCATTCATCTCCAGGCACACTATCCATTCGTCAGCGCTCGTCTCTCCCTCGATGGCGTCCACGTAAAACTGATCCTCCTCGCTGTCGCTCTTTTTCTCCACGAGTTGCACCCTCTTCTTCGAGAAGCAGGTCTTTGCGAAGTGATTTTTTCCGCCACACTTGCGACATTCCTTCCCGAATGCTGGACACTGTTTCGGCGCGTGTTGCCTTCCACACCGCTCGCAGTTCCCGCGCGCGCGCTCTGGGTTTGCCTCCCTTTTTCTTGCCTGCAACGTTCCTTTTGGCTTCGCGCGCTGCACTGCACCGACCTCAGCAGTCTCTTTTTCCTTGCTGCTAAAAGTCTTTAATTGTGCCTTTATACTCTCAGACGCTTGGCAAATCTGTATCGCTTTCTCCAGCGTTAAGTTAGTCTCTTTCAGTAATTGCATCCGCAATTTGTTGTCTTGGACCCCTATTACAATTTGGTCCCGTATCATTGACTCACTTAATGTTCCAAAGTTGCATGACTGACATTTCAACCGTAGGTCTGTGACATACAGCTCGATGGACTCTGACTCTTTCTGAAGTCTTTTTCTGAACACATACCTCTCGTACGTTTCATTCTTTCTCGGTGTGCAATAATCGTCAAATTTCTTCATTATGGCGTCGAAGTTGCCTTTTTCTTCTTCCGTGAAGATGAATGTGTTAAACACATTTAGCGCCGCTCGCCCTGCTACTGTTAGCAGTAATGCTATTTTCCTCTCCTCGTCACGGAGACCGATAGCAAGCGAATAAAGTTCAAAACTCTGTTTGAATACTTTCCAGTTCTCGTTGACGTTACCGGTCAACTTTAACTCGTCCGGCTGTCGAAGAGCGTTCATCTTCGCCGTCGGTTCGTAGTTTTTTATATCCTGGTATCATGTAGTTTACTCCTGGTACCATGTAATGTTCTCCTGGAACATGTAATGACGAGGCGCACACACCGGGTGTCAGTTAGGACTTTTTACTTGTCACTTCAAGTGCAACTAACAACTAACCACATAGTGGCACATGTACATCTCCTTTTATAGTCAGGTCATGGTCGGGGTCATACTGCCCTCTAGTGGTGACTCCATATGAACTTCACATATCAATACAAACACCAATGGGGCAATGTAGGGTGGCAGGGAAAAAAAAACCAAATACAATACTGAACAAAACAGGGAATAATCAACCCAGGTTCGAATGGGGAGAAGAACTGGGTCAGCACGCCGGTTACACACTACTCAGAGAGTACCAACAATGCGTGACCCAGAGCAAGGAAAAAAACCACCAAAAAGGTACAGAGTAAAAATGCTGAGTAAGGTTAAATAAAGGGGAACACAATACACAGCGCCACTAAGAACATACACAGTCACCAAGAAAAGTGAAGGTGACTGGAACAAATTGACAACTACAGAGCATGGTGTTAAGGGAAACAAGGCACATGACTCTATAATGAACCAACAGGGCATAAAAAAGAAATACTGAGTGCAGGCAAAGAAAAACCCACACACACGAATATATAAATACCCACAGCCACCTAAAGAAATGAAAGTGACTGGAATAAATGGATAACTGCAGAGCATGGTCTGAAAGGAAACAAAACATAACTCTACAATGCAAAAACGGGACTAAAAACATGGCACAAAAAGTAAAATGCTGAGCATGAGCGATGGAAAACACAGCACTATAAAAACGAATCCACCAACAGGACAAAATATTACACCCGAGTGACCTTCACAAAGATAAAAGAAAAAGTGACACCCGAGGAACATGGCAGGCAGAGTCCACAAATAGCCGAGATGGCTCCGGAGATCTCCCCGCCGGCGAATCAGGGAAAGAGAAGTGTTCGGACGGCAAACTCCGGACCCAGATCCCAGGAACCCAGTCCACCGGCAGCCGAACCAGGCTGCCCAGAGGGAAACAGACCAGTGGGGGAAAACAGATCACCGAACCGAAAGTTCTGTGGGTCGGGTCGTCGACCCGCATCACTCAACCACCAGGACCGTTGAGACGGGCGAAGGATCAGAGCGGATCCCGGTGGAAGAGGCTCTGGGGAGAGCCGATGACGATGGCGGCGGGCGTCAGGCCGCAGGGAAACGGTCACCTCCTCACCGGACCTGGACAATACTGGGGCAGCACCCACGTCGGACCCCGATCGGGCCTCAGGCGAACCCACGTTGGACCCCGATTGGGTCTCGGGCGAACCCACGTTGGACACTGCACCAGAACCGACCTCCAACGTTGAACCCGGACCCTCCAGCACCACGAGGAACAGCAACTCCTCGCCGGTGACCCTGGAAGAAGGCTCAGACGAGAAAACAGAACCGGGATCAGGATCACCGGCAGCGCCAGAACCCGGCGAGACGAGCTCAGACGCAGCGGGCGGCTGCACCCTGCTCGTCTCCCCTAGAGATAGGCTGAAGTGCTTAAAGATAAAAAGAGAGAAAAGAAAGGAGAGCACTCGCCTGATCTCGGGTTCTGACGCCGTCCAGGACTGCGAAGATCCAGGATCCGTCGTCAGGTCGTTGTCAGGCTCCCATCTAGCCGCGTCGGGCCCCGCAGCCAGCATGATGGTCAGCGCAGCTTGAGATCCCTCCAGCTCAGGTAACCCCGCCGACGATCCACTCGACGTGAAGCCAGAAGAATCTCGTCCCGCTGGACCGAACCGCTCCTCCGTGGAGACCCGGGGACGCTCAATCGTCGGCGTAGACTCCACGCAGCAGTCAGTCCCCCTCCTCCGTCCGCAATGTAGCTGCGGAACCACAGGCCCTCTCCATATCCCACCACGTTGACCCGGAGCCGGGGACCGCTCGGCGGAGAGAGACACAGAGGATGCGGGATTAGGAATACAGGTTACAGCAGGTGGGGAGAGTTCAGGGAGCTGCGAACCCTGAACTTCTCCTCCAGGGATGTGACAGAGCAAATCTTTAAGCAGGTGTGAAAAAACAGTGACTTGCCTGCCCCCTGGAGGTTGAGTATCGCCTGCTGTAGTGGATTCTGCTTCTTCCTCTCCCCGCCCGGCGATAAAGGAGGACCCCCCGGGAATTCGTCTGAGGATCGCTCGCGTTGTCTCCAGCAGAGAGCTCACCAGGCCGGAATTCCAGGCACACACAGCAGTCAGGAAGCGCGTCGAGGAGGAGGGGAAAACAGCCGGGGTGAGCCAGCCCGAATGTCCAGGAATGACAGCGGGGAAATGAGGCTCAGGGAACGGGGCTGTAGAATCTCCACACAGACGAGGCGAAGAGGTGACAGCTGCGTGGGAGGAATGGTCCTGACGATGGCCCAGAACTGGATCCGGACGAGGTTCGTGCAGAGGTGACTCGGCGATGTGATGGCGGCTATTCCCGGGGAACGAAGCGAGGGGAAAACCCAGGATTCGCCGCTCCAGATTGGAGATCGAGGCGAGGAAGGCGCCGAGCACGGGAAAGCTTCGTAGCCCTGAAGTCCTCTCCATCAACCTCACTGCTGCCGCCACATGCCTGAAGGTGGTGACAGGAAACACAGTGGAGCTCGCGACAGCCACTCGACCCCAGACATAACTGCTGTCAGCTGGGGCTCCTTGAAGGGAATCCCGAGTGACGTGGCGCAGGTCGGGGGAAGTCCTCTGGTTGGCGCGAACTCCCGGACTGGAATAGCGGCAGGAACGGGACTCCGAAGCGGGGAAAGACGTCGCCCACTTCGACTCCCTGCCGGGATTTCCATCCACCCCGTGGAGCTTCTCTCGCTGTGTACCTGCAGCGTCTATCCTGGCACTGTCCTCCAGATGGTACAGAGAGTGAGGGTGACAGTCCAGGAGTTCCTCAGCACGGCCCGGATGCCAGCGTCTCGCGTTGGAGGCGTCGTGCAGGGTGAAGAATGTCCCGTCGACAGCCTCCGAGATGGACCTCAGCTCGTCGCCCTGGCGCCGGAAGTGACTCCTGGGAAACGGCATGCTAGCAGCGCTGACACCCGGACAGAAAGGTACATTTCCACAGCGACTCACGGCCGCCGGCAACTCTTCTGGCTGCTCCTATTTATCCTCATTGGCAGCGCCCCAGCTGATGAGGGCTAATTGGCCCCAGCTGTCCATAATGCTGCCAGCTGGGAGCCTGCTGAGACGCTGCTCAATGGGAAGCAGGGATGAGGGAAAACATGGGCTGAGTGCCGAGACGGCATCTCAACCCGTGGTGACAAGTCCATTTTTTCTGAAACTTTACATATATCGTTTATATACATATTGAATAATAATGGTCCCAAAACTGAACCCTGTGGGACTCCACAGGTGCCCTTCAGTAACTCTGAGTTTTTGTTGCTAACACATACATACTGATATCTATTCTTTAAGTAACTACTTAACCAGGACAGTGCTACCCCTCTAATACCACAATTTTGTAGTTTCTTTAATAATAAATTGTAATCTACTGTATCAAATGCTTTTTTAAGATCTAGGAATACTCCAACTAAATACTCTTTATTTTCAATAGCTGTTGATATTTTTTCTGTAAATTCCATTAGGGCATATGCAGTTGTCCTCTTGTGTCTGAACCCATATTGCTGCTCACACAATAAATCATTCTTCAGTATGAAGTTGTCAATTCTCTCATAGAATATTTTTTCAAGTATCTTGGAAAATTGCAGTAATAGTGAAATTGGTCTATAGTTTGAGAGTTCCCCTCTGTCGCCCGTCTTGTATATCGGAATTACTTTAGCTATTTTCATTGCATTGGGAAATATACCTGATTGGAGAGACAGGTTACAGATATATGTCAGTGGTTTTACTATGCATTCGATAACAGTTTTGACTAACAGCATGTCAATACCATCACAATCCGTAGATATTTTACTTTTGAACGATTTAACAATTTCAATGACCTCTCTTTCGTCTGTGTTCTTTATGAAGATGGAGTCTTTTACAGCAGTGTTATTGCATATTGTATCACCTGTAGGCACCGTAGTGGGTATTTCTCGGGCCAGTTTAGGTCCAATGTTAACAAAAAAATTATTAAATTCATTTGCAGGTGAAGCTATATTCACACTCTGAGTCATTTTATTATTTTTTGGAATATTAGTTGGGTAGCTTGTATTTCTGCTTTTATTTCCAAGGATACTGTTGAGTATTGTCCATGTATTTTTAATATTGTCTCTGTTTTTCTCCAGTTCTTGACTGTAATAGTCTCTTTTACTACATCTTATTATACTATATGTTAACTTATTTTTGTATGTTTTATACCGCTGCTCTGCTTCTTTTGTCCTTTTCTTTAGGAAAGCTTCTAAAGAAAAATCACCTTTTTCTTTAGAGCTTGCTTTCTCCGAGAATCAAATTCTCAAACTTTTTCCTTCACCTCAGAAGCCATTCTTATCCTAGTAAATGTTTTTTTTTTATTAGATTTTCTGACTTTTCACACCGTTAAAGTGGACCTTTAATTTACCTAGTTTAAAGTGAACAGAGACTGTTTTTTTTTTTTGGACTCTCTTTCCAGCCTCATACCCGCCTGAATGAGAAGTTTTTCCTTCAGTTTTTTTGGTCTATCCCGCTCCTAGAGACTTCACCGATTCGGCCGGACTCGTTCCAAGGATTTTCACGCCGCCCTGAGACAAACCATCCACGGCTGCCACTGTGTTCTTGAAGGGCCCCCAGCCGAGTTATCACTTCCACGGCTGTGAGGAAGTATAACAGCAGCCACTTCCTCCGACGTGCTAACTTCAAAACCCAGCGGTATCGACCCGCTGAAACGTGGACCTACAGCTGTTGTGTGAGTGAAACTCTTACTTTTCCTATCTCCTGGGTTAAAACGTGATGTCCTAACAATTAAATTACAATTAAATATAGCCTGTATTTCAGGGCTCAATTAGTCTCTTAGCCACAGGATAAAGCTATAAACTGAAGGAAGACTCTTAGTCATTTTTAAGTAACTGCCCTTAATTTTTGTAGATTAATTCAGAAGTTCATTTTTAGATAATCAGCTTATGAATTTTCCCCATAAAACTGTGTTGTTTTGTTAGACATTTCAGTTTCATTTACCGTTGAAACATAAGTCTGGTTTCTCCTTGGTTCTACAAAGGTTAACGCTAGACTTTATGTTCAGTAAAACAATAACAGTTGATGTGATATCGGACGCCTGTTATCATTTGAATCTGTTTATCCATCATTTGAATGCCATATCATGTAACCTGAATGAGTTTAATAAAAGGGTGAATGAGAGAAGTTGAAGCGTTTTCCTTTCGCATATATATGTTTCCTAATCACGGCAGGAGAAGAACTCACTTAAAATTTTGAGACTGATCCATTAAGTAATTGAAGGTACAAAATTAATTAAAATTAATGTTAATATTATTGTCCATTGTGACTGGTGTCCCCTTTTATGAGTGCTTATTTATTTGATTTAGCGGGTGTAGAAGTGACAGTTTAACTCCGCCCCCTTTCACACCCACGATTAAATAAAATAAATAATTCCTGTACCTTATGACAATATTTTATTATACAATCCCGCTACACTCTTCTCATCCAGTAGTGCTTGCATGGCCTCATCATTTTCATCAAACCAGTCCTGGTGGATTCTCTTCTTAGAGCCTAGCACTGTCCTGGCTGTTTCTGTGATGATTTCTTTGAACTGGTTCCACTTTGTCTCTGGTTCACCAGTCAGTGGTCCGGTTGCCTTGAACTTGTCTTCAAGACTGATTTGGAATTCCTGCTGGTATCTGGGTGACAAGAGTCTAGCTGTGTTGAAGGCCGGTCTAAGGAGCTTTGGACTCTTGTGATGGTGGGGGATTATGTGGATGTTAAGCTTGTCTCTAACAAGTCTGTGGTCTGTCCAGCAATCTGCACCACACATTGCCCTGGTGATGAGTATGTCACTGTTGTCACATTGGCAGCTGATGATATAGTCATTGAGATGCCACTGTTTAGATCGAGGGTGCATCCATGTAGTCTTATACTTATCAGCGTGCCAGAATGTTGTATTGGTTATCAGCAGGTCATACTTAATGCATTTGCTCAGCAGTAGGAGGCCCTTGCTGTTCATGTTCCCAACTCCATGCTTTCCTATCACTCTTCTCCACTGGTCATGGCCCTTGCCAACTCTGGTGTTGAGGCCACCCAGCAATAAGAGCTTGTCGGTGGCAGGTGTGGTGAGCAACAGAGTGTCCAAGTCAGTGTAAAACTGCTCTTTTATCTCCTCTGTGCTCATCAGGGTGGGAGCATAGGCACTTGTGATGGTAAAGCACTTGTTGCTGATAGGGAGGGTGATCTTCATCAGTCTTTCACTGATGCCAGTGGGGAGGCCGGGAATCTGCTTCAACAGGTTGGAATTGATGGCGAATCCCACACCTTGGATTCTGTCCTTGTTCTGGGCCTTGCCCTTCCAAAAGAACGTGTATCCACTGCCTGTTTCTGACACTTATCCTTCTTCAGCAAGTCGTTTTGCTGAGAGATGCGATGTCAATGTTATATCCCGACAATTCCTTTGTATTGAGGGCTGTCCTTCTTTGAGGTCTTGAGACGTCATCTCGATCTACAAGGGTATATACATTCCACATCTCTATGATTAGTTTCTTCTTTCTTTGTTGGAATCGACTGCATGTGGGTAAGTCAGCCAGCCATGGTAAGCTGGCCAGACAGTTAAGGGCAGGCTTTGTTTAGGCCACCTTTTCTAGGCCCCTCCCTTACTAGGGTGAGCAGTGCAGTCCTGGAGAGGCTGCTCAGTCACCTGGCGATGCTGCCAAAGGTCTCTGCTGCCCCAGGCTCACAGAATGACGACCAAAGTTCCAGGCCGCCTACGTGCAGGTTTGTGACTATTACTCCCAGTGGTTACCTCCACCTGTCACTTTCGCCACTTCCCCATTGCCGCAGGACTTGTAGTTGGTGGGCTGAGTTACAGACACCTGTGTGTGAGGTTGATTATAGTGGGAAAGCCGTTGCACAGGGGCAATTCCACTTTCTCGGCAGAAGAAATGTTAACCCAGTGGGACGGAGAACCGTGATGTCTGGAGGCCTCCCCTGCTACAGTGGATGACCAGGACTTCTTTTGTGTCTCGTCATGCTCTAAGTGCTCCACAACACCTGCTGGAACCTGTTTTCTAGCCATTGGACCCCCCTAATGGTCATATCCACCCAGTCCACCGGAGCCAGGCTTCACATGCAAAGGGTAGAAATTACCTAACTTACCGAGGAATTCAACCCCATCGGCTACCCTCATCTGGTTTAGCCAGCCTGTTGAAGCCGTTGCCTGGGGTGTGGCCGCTGTTGCATGCAAACAGCTACTAGGAGCCACAGATTACCGGAGTGGTGGCTCAGTTGGTAGAGCATCCGCCCCACACCCGGGAGGCAGGGGTTCAAATCCTGGCCGGGCCATGCCAAAGACCATATAAAAAAAGTGGAACTTCCTGCCGTCCAGCTTGGTGCTCAGCAATAATGGAATGGAGGAGGGAAATCTGTGGCGGCGCCTTGCATGGCAGCGACCCCTCTGATTCTATATATGGGTGTGTGTGTGTGATTAACACTGTAGATAAGAGAAACACAACTTCATTCTACTGTACATGATTGGCTGTATGAATTGAATGACAATAAAGGGTGTTTTTTTTTAGCTGAGTGCAGGTGGAGGCCAAAGTGGATGAACTACTCTGAAGAGCATGACATGTCCCCCCATTAGAAGGGCTACTCCTCCCTGACACAACTGACACCCCAGGGGGTATACAGACAGTATAATCAGTGCATATGTCCACATTCTTAATGATGCAGAGACTAAGCTCAGTGAGGGGCAATGTTTATATGGCTGACCTACTGTAGATGTATATGAATTCAACTAATCTATCCTCCTAAAATACAATAATTGAACAAATAAACAAACCGAGAAGAACCAAAACTAAAACTGGTGACACCCATGAGCCCAATAAATTGCTTTGCAAACCAGTTTTATGACAAACAAAAAGGAATATTCTACATTTTCAAGTATATATTAGCATTATTAACATTTAATGCTCAACATCAGAAATATATCTCATTTTAATATCTTGTTTAGCTTTTTGTGAAGTTAAATTACAATTTCTTCTCAAACTGTATTTACTGTTTTGTAAGTTTGAAGGATTGCGTGAATCCCTGGAGTATGGATTTATAAAGGTGACTGAAGATTATTATAGAAAAACTTCCATCAGTATGATATTTAACATCAAAAATAAACCACATACTAGTAAGTAAGTAAATAAGAAAGTTTATTTATAAAGCGCTTTCCCCAGACATTTAATCACAAAGGGCTATACAATCAAATTGACATGTTTCGGGACCCAGGAGACAGACACTGACACGGGTAAATTAGTGAACAATAATCTTTATTATAGTGAAAGGGTGTGTAGTGCAAATGTGAGAGCGTGGATAGTATCCTGGTCACTGGAACTGAGCACTCTGGACGGAGACCCAGCAACCCTGGAACATATAAGCACAGACAATTACTTTTGTCCCACGCTAATGACAAGCTATCAGTAGTGAGGCTTACTTGGGAGAAGCACAGGTTACGTCCTGCTGAGAAGCAGCGGCCGTGCAACGTGGAGGTGAAGGCGTCCGTGAACGTGCTGAGGCTTCCACCTGTGACTGTGGCGAGGACAGGTCTTCCAGAGACTCCGGCTGTGACACCACAGACCGGGACGATGACAAACCAGCTGATGACAAGACCAGTGATTCCACAGAATGTGGTGACGATGATAATCCAGCTGATGACAAGACGAGTGACTCCACTGAGCGTGGTGACCATGACAATCCAGATGATGACGAGGTGAGTGATTCCACAGAACGTGGAGACGATGACACGACAGATGACGATGACACAAACTCCACCGGTAACGGTGGCCAGTACTCCTGTAACTGATACAGTAACAATTCAGGAATTTGTGGAGCAAGACGTACCGGTAGTCATGGCGGTAGCGAACCGCTACGTGTGCGTGTTGGCGTTACCCCGTCAGCTGGGGACGCAGGTCCGCCGCCAGGGGGGTCCACCTGTGCACAGGGGTAGAGGTTAGGTGTAGAGTAACAAACAGCTCTCTTACGTGCTTGACTTTGAACAGAAGTCCTAGGCGAGGCAAGAGAGGTTCTTGACGAGGCCAGAGAGGTTCCTGACGAGACAGATCCTGACGAGACAGCTTCTGATGAGACAGACTCTGACGAGACAGTTTTTGACAAGACAGTTCTTGACGAGGTAGACTGACGAGTCAGTGTTAGACAAGACAATTCTTGACGAGGCAGACTTTGACGAGTCAGAGTTAGACAAGACAGTTCTTGACGAGACAGTTTCTGACAAGACAAGAGAATACCTTGACGAGGCCAGAGAGCGGAGTTCTGGTTCTTTCTCTGACGAGGAGGACAGACGACTCCGTACTGAGCTGTCAGCAACGCTGGCTTTTAACAGCTGCTGATTAACACCTGTGGATCTGTGCGCAGCTGGAGATAATGATGCCAATGACGGCCCAGAGGCCGCCATGACACAAATATAATTAAAAAATATTTAAAGGGCCTATATCATGCAAAATCGACTTTTTTGAGCTTTTAACCATGTTATAATGTTAATTCCTCACCAAAAACACCCCCAAAGTGGTATTTTGCTCCATTCACGCATCTCTGAGTATTCCTCCTCAACACTGCTCTCTGAGCTGCTGCTCCACCCTGTCCCTGATAATGACTGGGTCCCCACATTCATACGTATGAACGTGGGTGAGCCGCACACTCCAGGAAGTGCCTGTGCTGCCAGCACCGCCCCCAGGCTAACACACACACCCACTTTCTCTGCGCAGCTAACGAAGCGGTGATCGGCAAAACTCTTTCACTTTAGCATTGACGCTGTGAAGAAGTAGTTCCTCTCACACCTAGTCTGCTCAGTGACAACAACTGTTTGCTTTTTTATGTAAGACAATGTCTTCTAAGTGGCATAAATGTGTTTTTGGCTGTGAGAGATTTAGGAGTTTGTTCAGCCTTCCTAAAGAAGAGCCTACTTGTCAGAAATGGTCAAAATAGACCAGAATGCAGAGGCTAAAATCATAATATTAAACATGATTAACCATACACTACATAAGAATAATATTATAGGCTAAAATAATAACAGGATGTGGGGAGCGTGAAATAACGAAGCTGAATTGGTTCTTAATTCAGGTTTTATTCATGCACTTCATCCCCAGCCTTCTCTCAAGAACACAAAAGAGTGAGCTGCATCAGACCTTCACATTTATACATTTCACACAAAGGGAGAATCACATATCCCTGTCAAAACCCCCTATTGACATTAACTCCCCCTCCGGTCTCTCAGTCCTCCACCTGTCTCCTAGGAGGTCGGGAAGTCCTTTCAGTCCCTTATCGCCGTACCTCCGTCCTCTTGTTGTTAACCACAGGTGGTCCAGACATATTGTTCCATTCAGGACGTGAAGTCAATCCACACATGCAATCTCCAGTATCCCCTTTCTGCTTATGCATATGTGGGCCAAAATACATGGGCTACATAACCCCCCCCCCCCAAACGTTGAAGAATGGACAATATATTAAAATTCAGAGAACATGTTAATATCAACAGCACAGTGTATACCACATGACCACATCAAAAATCTGTGATAACATCAATAGCATAGTCTATACCACATGATCACATCAAACATCAAACAGTCAGTCTGTACGCAGTCTGGGCTTCAACTGTCTTCCGAATCTGCTGTAGGCAGGTCTCGGTGTCCCTGCGGCGCCGTCCTGCAAAGAATCTGCTGACTGCGGAAGAGAGTGGTTATTTGATCCCTGCGGGGGCTCCGGGACGCGTTCCCTGGGAAGTCTGCCACGTCGAGGTGCCCTTGCTACCCATACAGACTCGTCGTTCATCCCAAAGGCAGGCTTTAGTCTGTCAATACTGACTGTCTCTTTTCTGTCTCCCAAATCTAGCACAAAATGCTTATCACCTGTCTCCAGCACCCTATATGGCCCATCATATGGCGGTCGGAGGGTTGGTCTTAGAGTCTCATGCCTGACAAAAACGAACTCAGCATTTTTTAAGGCTTTGGGAACAAAAACGTGCGGAAAAGTGTGATGAACGGGGCCCGGGAGCATGTCCGCTCCCGTGCCGATCGGTGGTCCAAGAGCCGGGAGGCGTCCCGGTTCCGGATGCTCTGGTAGAAACTCACCGGGCAGCCTGAGCAGTTGTGCAAAAACTAACTCCGCTGGGGAGGCATTTAAATCCTCCTTAGGCGCAGAACGCAACCCTAATAAAACCCATGGTAGTTTGTTTATCCAATCTGCATCCGTGAGCGACGCTCTGAGGGCTGCCTTCAAAGACCTATGAAAACGCTCGCATAAACCATTAGCCTGAGGGTGATAAGCGGTAGTGCGGTGAATTTTTGCTCCTAAGCTGCTGGCCATCACTGACCACAGCTCAGAGACAAATTGAGGCCCTCTGTCGGACGTAATATCCGACGGGACCCCGAAACGCGCTACCCAGGCCGTCAAAAAAACACGAGCCACCTCTGCGGCCGTGGTCGATGCCAGTGGGACCACTTCCGGCCAGCGTGTGGTTCGGTCCACCATTGTCAAAAGATGTGTGAACCCCTGCGATGACGGTAGGGGGCCCACGAGGTCGACGTGCACGTGATTGAATCTTTTGGCCGGAATGTGGAACGGTTCTACAGGGGCTCTTGTGTGCTTATGAATTTTGGCCCGCTGACAAGCCATGCAGGTCCTTGCCCACTCTTTCACGTGCTTGCGCAGGCTCGGCCAAGCAAACTTCTCTGCTACCATTTTCACAGAAGCGCGCACCCCTGGGTGTGCCAGGGAGTGAACCGAGTCAAAAACACTGCGGCGCCATGCGGCCGGAACTACCGGGCGTAGCTGCCTGGTCGACACATCGCAGATTAGGGGGGGCATACCGGTTTGCAAACACCTGCTCTCCAGCCTTAACCCTGTTGGTCCAGACTGGAGCGCGCACACGTCCGCATCTCCGCCCTGCTCCGCTGCCATGGCTGCGTAATCTATCCCCATGTGAACCGGGGCCGCGTGCGCTTCCGCACTGCTATTTTGTTTCGCAGCTGCCGTAGTATAATCTGCCCCTGCGCGCGCCGGTGCTGTGGCCGCGCGAGAGAGGCAGTCTGCTACTATGTTGAGTTTACCCGCTACGTGCTGAATATCAGTGGTAAATTCCGAAATTGCGGCCAGCTGCCTCTGCTGCCGGCCCGACCACGGATCTGAAATTTTGGACATCGCGAAAGTGAGCGGCTTATGGTCAACAAAAGCGGTGAAACGCCGACCTTCCAGCCAGAACTGGAAATGGCGGATGGCCAAATGGAGCGCTAACAGCTCCCTGTCAAACGTGCTGTATTTCCGCTCAGCTTCTCTCAAGGATTTGCTGAAGAATGCTAGCAGCTGCCAAACACCGGCAACGTGCTGCTCTATAACTGCCCCTATGGCCATATCTGATGCGTCGGTAGTTAGCGCGATGCAGGCCGATGGGTCCGGATGAGCTAGAAGCGTGGCTTCAGCCAAGGCTTTTTTTACCTCCGTGGACGCGCACTCCCGCTCCGGGGACCACTCGATTGTATTGGAGGGTTTTTGCTTTCTGAGCGCGGCGTATAATGGCTGCATGAGCTGCGCTGCATGGGGTAGGAAACGGTTATAAAAATTTACCATTCCTAAAAATTCCTGCAATGAGTTGACCGTTTGTGGTCGGGGAAAATCTGCTACTGCGCGCACCTTATCCGGCAGCGGAACTGCCCCTTCTGGGGACACGCGGTGGCCCAAAAAATCGATCTGCGCAACGCCAAACTGGCACTTGGCTGGATTAATTATTAAGCCGTGCTCTCCCAACCTCCGAAAAACCGCAGTGAGGTGTTTTTCGTGTTCTTCCTCTGAAGTACTGGCGACCAAAATGTCATCGAGGTAAACGAACACGAATGGGAGATCACGTAACACGGCATCCATCATGCGTTGTTTGTGCGGCGCCTTTAAGGCCAAACGGCATGCGCAAAAACACAAAAAGTCCAAAAGGGGTTATAACCGCTGTTTTAGGAATGTCCTCCGGCCGGACTGGAACCTGATGGTAGCCGCGAACCAGGTCTATTTTAGAAAAAATGCGCGCCCCCGCTAAATGCACCGAAAAATCCTGGATGTGTGGGATGGGGTAGCGATCATGTGCCGTGGCGTTGTTTAGCCTGCGGTAATCGCCGCAAGGTCTCCAGGAGCCGTCGGTTTTCGGGACCATATGCAGCAGCGAAGCCCATGGGCTTTTCGAACGGCGAATAATGCCCAGCCTCTCTAGGCTGGCGAACTCTTCGCGCGTCATGGAGAGTTTAGCAGCATCCAGGCGCTGAGCTTTCGCGAAGACGGGGGGGCCAGTTGTAGTGATAAAATGCTCCACCCCGTGTTTCGCAACTGTTGCCGAAAATGTGGGAACCGTGAGTGCTGGAAACTGGGTGAGGATTGTGTTAAACTTACCGCCTGCTGTGGCGACGTTGGTCTGCACTGGTGGCGGGGACACTCGAGCTGCACAGGGAATAGAATAAAAAGAGAGTGCATTTACCAGCCGACTATTGGCAAGATCAACTAACAAACCATGTGAGCACAGAAAATCAGCACCTAACATGTTGAAACTCACCGCCGCTATGACAAAAGTCCATTCATAAGTGCGGCCATGCAAGGACAGAGACAAAGTCCTTTCCCCGTAGGTGTTGATGCTCGAGCCGTTCGCCGCCGTTGCCCCCTTTCCACGGGGGCCAGCCACCCGGTCAGCATAGGTTGGGGTGATGAAACTCACTTGGGCTCCGGTGTCTATAAGGAACTGCCGCCCGGAGCTCGTATCTGTGATGTAGAGCAGCTTATTTCTTTCGCCAAGAGCCGAAGCTGCTAACGATTCTCGGTCCTGCCGTTTCCCGACTTCTTGAAGTTGCACGGCGGCACACACCTGTGCGCCCTCTCTGTGAACCACCGATGATAAAAACAGAGATCCTCTCCTCCGCTGCGTCGGGGCCGTGCCGCTGCCATTGTTGGTAGGCTTGGCTCGGCTGTCTCCGGCTCGTCGCTGCCTCGGGTCGCCGCCGCGGTCGTCTGCTCGCCACAGGAGCTGAGGAGCCTCTGCGCCTCTTGGGCCAGCTCACGGAAATCCTGCTGGGTGTCACAACGCATGCTGGACAGCGTTCCTCTCATATGCGTCGGGAGGTTAGTCAGGAAGATGTACTTAAAGAGGAAATCATCGTTGTCTGACCCCCTCAGCTGCAGCATGTCTTCCATCAGGGCGACTGGCCTGTGTCCTCCTTGGTTGAGCATAGCCAGGAGCCTCCTAGCCCTCTCTTCGGCTGAGGGCGTGAAACACTTGGTGAGGGCAGCCTTCAATCTGCCGTATTTGTCTTCGGCGGGTGGCTGCTGTACCAAGCTCCGCACGCATCGAGCTGTGCGGTTGTCGAGTCTAGCGATGACGTGGTAGAACTTAGTCTCATCCGCCGTGATGCCTGCGAGCGTGAACTGTGCCTCCGCCTGGAGGAACCACGAGTCTGGGTTGTCCTGCCAGAATTCCAGCAGTTTGACGGCGATGGCGCTCGCTAGGGCAGACTCCAATGAGTCCTGATCGTGGAGAGCATTTCCAGGCATTCTCACACGTCACTGGTCACCAATGTGGGGAGCGTGAAATAACGAAGCTGAATTGGTTCTTAATTCAGGTTTTATTCATGCACTTCATCCCCAGCCTTCTCTCAAGAACACAAGATAGTGAGCTGCATCAGACCTTCACATTTATACATTTCACACAAAGGGAGAATCACATATCCCTGTCAAAAGCCCCTATTGACATTAACTCCCCCTCCGGTCTCTCAGTCCTCCACCTGTCTCCTAGGAGGTCGGGAAGTCCTTTCAGTCCCTTATCGCCGTACCTCCGTCCTCTTGTTGTTAACCACAGGTGGTCCAGACATATTGTTCCATTCAGGACGTGAAGTCAATCCACACATGCAATCTCCAACATCCCCTTTCTGCTTATGCATATGTGGGCCAAAATACATGGGCTACACAGGAGGCTAAAGAGTTCAGCATGCTCATCCATCTTTTCTAAAGTTTACTGTAGATGTTGTTTTTGTGGGCGGAACCCAGCGACACGCTGCAGCAGCCGGCTCAGGGGTTACGTCATGAAATGGGCGGCAGCCACAAGAAGGAGAGGCGGAGCCTCAGAGATCGAGGCATCTTACTTCCAGGCTCACAAAAATAACTCATATTTCATAAGAAATTCATTCTCCAGTGTACCAAAGGTAATATACTATCACATACATGCATATAGTTTACTCTGAAAGGCTTAAAATAGCATGATATAGGCCCTTAAAAAAATAAAAAACAAGTTAAAACACAAGATTAAAATAGTTTTAAAACATCAGACAATTAAAAAAACAGTTGAAATGAAACTCAACAGAAAGCCCCACTCAACAAAAATGTTTTCAGCTGCTTTTTAAGAGTCCACAGAGTCTGTTAAACATAGAGACTATTCCAAAGCCTCGGTACTACATATTGAAAGGCCTTGTTCCCCTGGTCTTCAGTCTGGTAGGAACAACTTAAGTTCTGAGCTTCAGATCTAAGAGTGTAAGCAGGGGTGTACTTAAGAAGAAGGTCAGATACAGTGGTGTGAAAAAGTGTTTGCGCCTTCCTGATTTCTCACTTTTTTGTATGTTTGTCACACTTAAATGTTTCAGATTGTCAAACAAATTTAAATTTTATACAAATATAACACAACACAAAATGCATGTTGTAAATGAAGGTGTTTATTATTAAGGGTAAAAAATATCCAAACCTACATGGCCTTGCATGAAAAAGTGACCCCCCCCCCCCCCGTTAAAACATAAATTAACTGTGGTTTATCACATCTTTGGAAAGATGAGTTCAATTTCTCTAGCCACACCCAGGCCTGATTACTGCCACACCTTTTCTTAATCAAGAAATCACTTAAATAGGACCTGCCTGACAAAGTGAAGTTGACCAAAAGATCCTCAAAAGCTAGACATCATGCTGCGATCCAAATAAATTCAGGAACAAATGAGAAACAAAGTAACTGAGATCTATCAGTCTGGAAAAGGTTATAAAGCCATTTCTAAAGCTTTGGGACTCCAGCAAACCACAGTGAGAGCCATTATCCACAAATAGCGAAAACATAGAACAATGATGAACCTTCCCAGGAGTGGCCGGCTGACCAAAATTACCCCAAGAGCGCAGCGACGACTCATCCAAGCAGTCACAAAAGACCCCACAACAACATCCAAAGAACTGCAGGCCTCACTTGCCTCAGTTAAGGTCAGTGTTCATGACTCCACCATAAGAAAGAGACTGGGCAAAAATGGCCTGCATGGCAGAGTTCCAAGACGAAAACCACTGCTGAGCAAAAAAAAAACAAAACATAAAGACACATCTCAGTTTTTCCAGAAAACATCTTGATAATCCCCAAGACTTTTGGGAAAATACTCTGTGGACTGACAAGACAAAAGTTGAACTTTTTGGAAGGTGTGTGTCCCATTACATCCGGTGTAAAAGTAACACAGCATTTCAGAAAAGGAACATCATACCAACAGTAAAATATGGTGGTGGTAGTGTGATGGTCTGGGGCTGTTTTGCTGCTTCAGGGCCTGGAAGACTTGCTGTGGTAAATGGAACCATGAATTCTGCTGTCTACCAAAAAATCCTAAAGGAGAATGTCCGGCCATCTATTCATGACCTCAAGCTGAGGGCCTGAGGGTTAGAGTGGCCTAGTCAAAGTCCTGACCTGAATCTGATTGAGATGTTGTGGCATGACCTTAAAAAGGTGGTTCATGTTCGAAAACTCTCCAATGTGACTGAAATCCAACAATTCTGCAAAGATGAGTAGGCCAAAATTCCTCCACAGCAAATGTAAAAGACTCATTGCCATTTATTGCAAACGCTTGATTGCAGTTGTTGCTGCTAAGGGTGGCCCAACCAGTTATTAGGTTTAGGGGGCAATCACTTTTCACACAGGGCCATGTAGGTTTAGATTTTTTTCCCTTAATAATAAACACCTTCATTTAAAACTGCATTTTGTGTTTACTTGTGTTATTTTTATCTAATATTTAAATCTGTTTGATGATCTGAAACATTTAAGCGCGACAAACATACAAAAAAAATCAGGAAATCAGGAAGGGGGAAAACACTTTTTCACACCACTGTAAATAAAATGGGGCTTGTCTTTGTAGTGCTCATCTGTAAGTGTGAGAACTTTAAAAAAAATTCTAAAATCCACTGGTAGCCAATGTAAATATAAAATTGGGGAAATATGAGCTAGTGTCCTGGAACGTGATAATCTGGCTGAAGCATTTTGTATAGACTGGAAACAAGAAAGAGAAGATTTGTCTAAACCAATAAAAAAAAATCAGAAAGGAACATCATCGTCGGCCTCCGTCGGTCTATGATGACCATGGAAGAGAATCCTAAACGTCTACTCTGCTGGAACAGCACCGCCTGTGGCTGAACAGGCCAATGCGCGAATGGCAGTCCCTGTCACACAGGTCGCACTTGTGGGTGGTCTCCGTGCTGCTGGGTCTGTGGCGGTTCTTCCTGCGGGTCCTTTTTTCATCTGCAGCAGCAGTCAGTCTCTCTTCACCCGCCTTGAGCTGTCTGGTCAGGGTGCCTCTCCATTTGGAGCGGTCCGTTGCAAGGTCCTCCCAGCGCTCTGTGTTGATCTCCAGGGCCTTCATGTCTCTCTTGCAGACGTCTCTAAAACGCAGCTGTGGGCGGCCAACGTCTCTCTTGCCAGTTGCCAGTTCTCCATAGAGGACGTCTTTGGGGATTCTGCCATCCTCCATACGGTGAACGTGGCCTAGCCAGCGGAGCCTGCACTGTCTGAGTAGAGTGAACATGGAGGGAAGGCCGGCGCGAGACAGAACTTCTGTGTTGGGCACTTTGTCCTGCCAGGATATGTCCAGGATGTGGCGAATGCAGCGCAAGTGGAAGGAGTTCAGTCTCTTTTCCTGCCGGGCGTATGTTGTCCACGTCTCACTCCCATAGAGCAGTGTGCTGAGGACGCAGGCGTTGTACACTGCCATCTTCGTCTTGACAGAGAGTTTGGGATTCTCCCACACTCGTGTGGTGAGGCGAGCGAGTGTGAAGGCTGATTTTCCAATCGTCTTGTTGATCTCTGTATCAAGGGAGAGGTTGTTGCTGATCGTGGACCCCAGGTACGTGAACTGATTCACGACCTCCAGCTCGTAGTCGTCAATGGTGATGGTTGGTGGTGCTTCCGTGCCTTGCGCCAAGACGTTAGTCTTCTTCAGGCTGATGGTAAGCCCGAAGTCCTTGCATGCCTGGGAGAAGCGGTCCATAAGGGTCTGAAGCTCCTGCTGTGTGTGGGTTGTGACTGCAGCGTCGTCTGCGAACAGCATGTCTCTGATTAGAGCCTCGCGTACTTTGGTTCTGGCTTTCAGGCGGGCGAGGTTGAAAAGCCTGCCGTCAGATCTTGTGTGCAGGTAGATTCCCTCTGTTGCTGTGCTGAAGGCATGCCTCAGGAGAATAGCAAAGAAAATCCCAAAGAGGGTTGGCGCAAGTACACAGCCCTGTTTCACTCCGCTGCGTATGTTGAAAGGCTCTGAGACGTTGCCATCGTGCTGCACTATCCCCTGCATGTTGGTGTGAAACGATTCAATGAGGCTTTGCAACTTTGGTGGGCATCCTATCTTTGGCAGGATCTTGAAAAGGCCCTCTCTGCTGACCAGATCGAACGCTTTGGTGAGGTCGATGAAGGCGAAGTACAGGGGCATGTTCTGTTCTCTGCATTTCTCCTGGAGTTGGCGGATGGAGAATATCATGTCTACCGTCGATCGCTCAGCGCGGAAGCCACACTGAGACTCGGGGTAGACACGTTCGGCAAGCTTCTGTAGACGAACGAGAACAACTCGTGCGTAGACTTTGCCAACAACACTGAGGAGGGAGATGCCCCTGTAGTTGTTGCAGTCGCTTCTCTCCCCTTTGTTTTTGTAGAGGGTGATGATCTTGGCGTCCCTCATGTCCTGTGGTACGGCACCTTCCTTCCAACACTGGCAGAGGACGTCATGCAATGGCAGCAGTAGGGCGGTCTTGCAGTGCTTGATCAGGTCGGGGGGTATGCCGTCGTTGCCGGGTGCCTTGCCAGCGGCCAAGCTATCAATGGCCTTGCTGAGTTCGTCGATGGTTGGCTTGGCGTCAAGTTCGTCCATGGATGGCAGGCAGTCGATGGCATCAAGGGCTGACAGTGTCACGGTATTCTGTCTGGAGTAGAGGTCGGAGTAGTGTTCCACCCATCTCTCCATCTGCTTGTTCTTTTCTGTGATCATCTCCCCAGTGGAGGATTTGAGGGGGGCCGTCTTGCTCTGAGCCGGACCAAGTGCTTTCTTGATGCCATCGTACATACCACGGATGTTCCCTGTTATGGCAGCGGTTTGAATGTCTTGGCTGAGCTGAGTCCAGTACTCGTTGGCACAGCGCTGAGCAGTCTGCTGAACTTTGCTTCTCGCAGCCCTGAGAATCTGGAGATTCTTCTCGTTTGGGTACTTCTTGTACTCAGCAAGTGCTGAGCGCTTGGCTTCAATGACGGGGGTCATCTCGGTCAACTTGGCATCAAACCAGTCCTGTGACTTCGAGGTCTTCCTCCCAAAGGTAGCCAAGGCTGTGCGGTGGATGGTGTTTCGCAGCTCTTCCCACTTCTGCTTTGCAGATTCTCCTCCTTCTTGTGGTACACCAAGTTCCTTCTCAAAGGTGGAGGCAAACTGCTCAACAAGTTCTGGTTGAGCCATCTTGCTGGTGTCAATCCGTGCCTTTCCAGGTTGTCTAGCATGATGGAATTTCTTCAGCTGCAGCTTGACCTTGCAACACACCAATGAATGGTCTGTGTCGCAATCTGCACTCTGGAACAAACGGGTGATTAGCACGTTCTTCAGTGAGGTGCGCCTGGTCAGGATCAAGTCCAGCTGGTGCCAGTGCTTTGAGCGTGGATGTTGCCAGGAAACCTTGTGTTGGGGCTTGGTCTTGAAGAACGAGTTTGTGATGCACAGATCGTGATATGTGCAGAACTCGAGCAGCCACTGTCCGTTGTCATTCATTCTGCCCACGCCAAAAGGTCCAAGACAGGAGGGCCAGGAGTCGTGGTCAGCACCCACTCTGGCATTGAAGTCTCCAAGGAGAATGAGTTGTTCAGAGTTGGGGACGATCCTGACAGTTGTTGCGAGATTCTCGTAGAACTCGTCTTTTGCCTCTGGTGTGGCTGTCAATGTTGGGGCATACACACTGACGAGGGTGACTGGGCCTTGAGTGGTGTTCAGGTGGAGGGTGAGGAGTCGAGCAGAGCCAGTGCTGCTCGGTTCCACCATCTTCAGCAAGGTGTTCTTCACTGCAAAGCCCACTCCATGTTCCCTGTGTTCGTCACTGCCCTTTCCCTGCCAGTAGAACGTGTAGTCCTTCTCTCTCAGTGTGCCTGCGTCAGCCAACCGTGTTTCCTGGAGAGTGGCGATATCCACTCCCAGTCTCTTCAGCTCATTATTGATGATGGCAGTCTTCCTGGTGTCGTTGATGTCCTTGAGGTTAGTAGCGAGTCCTGTCATCATAGTGCGGACGTTCCAAGTTCCCAGTTTTAGAGTTGGTCTCTTTTGTTTTATTGTCTTGCCTGGTGCGAAAGTTCTCAGCCTGCTGTTCGGATTTCTCCTCAACCCCATGCACCCAATGAGGAAAGCAAGCTGTGGCGGGACATCACCTTATTGGCTGGGGGCTGCCCAGCTTGAGGCGGGCGGTAGCTGTCCAGTGAGATCCGATGATCCCTCCCACCGTCGGGAATAACCCCTGGCGCCGAGCTCTATGCCAATTGAGCGGTGGCTTATAACCGGTAACTGTCATTCCCCGTGTTTTGTCTACGCCAAAGGCGAAGCTGGAGTGTCCTCTCCAGTGATCCGGTGTTCTACCTTCCAGCATTGGGCGTTGGTAGGATTCAAGCCTGGGCAGGAAGATATGGAGGATAAGATGTTGCCCATGCAGCATGTCCCCCTTCTCCACGTCACTGATGAATCCAAAGGAACAGCAGGGCTGCTACAGTTTGGCACCAGCGCCGTTGCAGGAGCTGCCAGAACGATGTTGAGCACAACATAGAACTGCCTTAGGGGCTCCGACTCCGGATTTTTCCTCAGGGTTGACTCCCGAAGCCTTTCCCGTGACCAGGTATGCCGCAAGGCAGCGGAGGTTTGAAATCAGGGTTTACCTTCCCCTAGATGGGCTACCTTCCCAGGTTGACGAGCCACTATCTACCCGAAGCATCTGGTTTTAAGGCGCCAGAGATCTGCCCTCGCCCCTTCTCCTATTAGTAAAAGCAGTTCCGCCGGGCTTAGAGACTAAACCACACGGGCAGGCTAGGAGTTGGACTTAGTTGTCAGAGGCTTTTCGAGACGCACGCCATAAGGAGCATTTTATGAGCACTGGGAGCTTAACCCCAGTGCCGCTCCTGGCTATGACAACCTTGGAACCAATAAAAAAAAAAAATAAAAAAAATAAAAAAATAAAAAAAATAAAACATTGCAATAAACTAGTCGTGAAGACATAAATGTGAATTATTTTTTCATGCTCACTTGAAGAAACAATGTCTCTCAATTTGGAAGTGTTCCAAATTGCAAAAAAGGGAGGATTCAAAAATATCACCGGACTTACGAGATGAGCAAAAAGAAGAAAAAGTGTTTGACTGATTATTGGATGTAGATCAAAAGGAGCTACAATCATGGTCTCAGTTTTGTTGGAATTTAAAATGAGGTTGTTTTTGATCTGGGTAAGACAGTTAATCGGGTGGAGAGCTTGTCAAGCTGGTGAGGTTTAAAAGACATATCTGGAGGTCGTCCACATAAAAAGGATAAGTAATGCCATTAAAAGATTGAAAAATACGAGCTAAAGCAATAACATTAAAGGAAAATAATAAGGGACCCAGGATTGAACCTTGCGGAACCCCACACATCAGAGAGGCTGTGGAACAATAAAACTCAACCACCCTTACAGAGAATGTCATCTCAGATGTAGCATCATCAGCTGGTTGGGAATTAAAACTCATCTTTTTTCCTTGGAGAGGAAGTCTTGGAAATCAGACCCTTGTCATAAAACCCCCTTTCTGCCATCCGTTTCCAACCTTCATGCCAGAAACAGGATCTCACTCCCGAACATGAATCTGACAAAACAGATTCCAGCCTGACGATTTTATGTTTTGATAGCCCTCTGATATTTTCCAGACCATGACCGAACCCTATTCATCCCTTTTCCTCAAAACTGTGAAAATCTAACAGTACCATCAAAAGGGACAAATAAAGTATTATGTCTCATCCTCAAATTAACAAGAATCCCACAAGGAATTAACTTTTCTTTTCTTAAGATTCATTTTTCAGAAAATGCTACTTAGAACACACTGGAAGTTATGACTGGACTCCGATGGACAATTCTGGTTTCAAGTGTTTCATTAATCATTGATTTGAATGTATTTTATGTTGAAAAGTATATCATAATTAACATTACATAACAAAATTATATTCACTGTATGCTAATATGAGATTGCATTTAATGTATGCATGTTTATTGTAGTAATAATGAAAAGTAGTCACGAATCACTGAAGTTTTAATTTTAGCTTATATAATGTGAATTCCAGTCAACTCTGTTGTAGACTGTAGGTCATCTGACTTCAAACAGCCAATCACCAACTAGTCTTGTTCATGTTGCCACCTCTTTCATTCTATTGGTCAGTTTCAGACAAAGAAACCTTTCCTGATTAGACAAGAGGTTTGTTCAGTCCAGCCTGTCTCCAGCTCTCAAATGTAATTGGTTCTTTTTACTGCCAGTCAAGTTTTTTTTTCTTTTGAAAAGCACTCACTTTAAAAGTTGGGAAACTCCCAAGTTTTTCATGTTAGACTTTTCTTTCTCTCTCTCATTGGAGACTTCCTTTTTCTTTCTCATTGAAGAGACTTTTTTTTTTTCATTGAGTTTGAACCTTATCTCTTGTTTGGAGGAAAACTCCATTTTACTCTCCTCCTACATATTCTTAGCAATTAAAAAAAAAGTTTTCTTTGTTTCTTTTTCTTAAATCACTGTGCCAAGGGTATCGAATTTTGATTCTCCTCACATTTAACTAGAACTTATTCTCACTCAATTACCACAATATCGGAAGAACTCAGACTTTGTGGCTTAAAATTTTTCTTCCTCCTTTTTCTTCAAGTTTTGTGACTCTGATCGGACCTTGAACGACCTAGGAACTTTGGATCATGTTTGATTCCTCTGAAATCACGTTCTGGCCCATATTGACCAATTTCAGATCAGAGAAGTCAGCCACGCTGCTTATTCCGCTCCTGTGGTCACAGCTTCAAGGCGCAGTTGGTTTTTGGAAGAAATTTTCTGCTGGCAGATTATTTCCATCGTTCCACTTGATGGACCAGTCCGGATCCAACTGATGTTCTGTCACTAAACCCTGGTTCCGAAGTAAGCACGACCCATGTTCTTTCTCTGCTGTGCTCTGGTCTGATGTCAGCCTAAATTTGAGTATTTCCAAATTTCTCCTGTTGACATCTGGGCCTAATCACAAACTCCGACCAGAATTATAAAATTTAGGAAAAGTAATATCTGTCTTTTCATTCATCTCTGTTCCTTTTTAGAGTAACACAAATTTTCCTTTTAATAACTTATCATTTTCATCATAAAACTGCATCAAATTTTCCTAACCATTCTGTTTTACAGCTATCTTATGGTTCTTTTTTCATTTTCCATTACAGTGCCAATTTAAGCTATGGCTTTCTTTGGTTCCACAAACATTTGATAATACACATTATGCAGTAATCCATCAACAGTTTAATGTAGTGTTTGATACTTGTTGATCACTTCACATTGCCCTAAAAGTCACTTGAATGTAATACCTTATCTAAGCTGAGTTTTATCATTAAACTGTTAAAGGTACATTGAAGTTTCTGCTTGACTTTTTTCTGTGTCCGTTCTCTCGATTAACACAGAGAATTCACGAATGTTTGAGACTAATTCATCACTGGTACGAATATTGAACTATTAATAAAACTGTCCATTCTTCCTGGACTGGTGCTCCGTCGAATTTATGTGTGCTGGTAATGAAGAGAAATCTTTATTCCATTCCACATATATGTATATAATTTATTTAATATCTGTACCCGCTAACTTTACACAGAAAGACATGAAAGAATTACTAGAATTAAGCCAATTGCTAGCCTTGGCTTAAATCATTAATAGACTTAAACCAGCAGTGGGAAAACTTTGTGCCACGGAGAGCCAAGACCCTACAGGTTTTGAAATCGCCTGCTGAAGAGACTGGTTGGAAATAAAACTCATTGTGTCTTGGCCTTGTATGGCACATGTTGGCCATCATTGACGTAAACCTGTCAATACAGCATCCTTCCCAGTGCCCCAACCAATTCATACCAAAAACCTTATAAAAGGTGCTTTCTGCCTTCTCAGCTCATCATAAATAGAATGGAGAAAGTTAGCACACAGAGATACCAGCAGACTGACCCATCAAAGCACCACATCTCATCCCATATATGTAGAAAAGGAAATTAACGTACTTGATTTAAAGACTGGAGTAGGCAGAATTCTAAGAATCCAGGGAAAAAACCTGCCTCACATCTGGGGAAAAAAACAAAATGAAATCGGCCTGCCTCCTGCAGATTCCCGCCCTGCCCTGCTGTAAGTCACTTCCCATCTGAAGTGCATGTCTGTCAGGCTCATAGGCATTTGCAGGGCAACCAATAGCAAAGCCTCTGGTTGTAATGGTCACAGGTGTAAAGCTGTATAGTGTTGTAGTCGAGACCTCATCAAGACCAGAATCTCCCAAGACCAAGATGAGACCAAGACCACTGTGTATGCAGGTCTTGGTCTCATCTTGGTTGAGAGAGAGAGAGAACTGCAATAGTTCTACTTTGAATATATTACTCTGGCTCCAAAGTTGGTGAAGCCTGAAGAAAAAAAACATTACTTCTGAGCTCGTATTTGAGGCCCTGGAGGCCTGCATACATCAAAGTTTTTAGTTGGCGGTTTTACAAACTTCAAACTTTATCAATCCCTGTGCTCATTCTCACTAACAGAATACCTTCTCCTCTCCTTCCCCACTAAAGGAGAGGAGCCCAAAAGCACAGCGGTGCACAGTGTTTGCACTCAGTCATTTGGAAAATACAATTATTCTCCCTCCCCTCGGCTGTGAAATTGCTGTACGACCGCTGTTAAACACGCTGCAGTCATAATCACTGAAAGGAGATGCATGGGGCCGGGCCTCCTCTGCCAATACGGGATGCAAACGACACCCCGCCGCCCTACCCATCTCGTTACTGAGGGATATTAGAGTTTGTAAAGGCACTTAGGAAAGGCAGCAGATGTGGCAGCTGTCAGCAAGTAACCCCACGGTCCCTCACAGCTTCCTGTCTGGAGTCATGGTCAAGAAACAGGAGCAGATATGATGCTCTGAATGGGTAATTAGTAAAAAATTGAGTCTTTTAAAAAGGTTATGACACCAGGAAATATAGAAAACATATACCCAAGGGCAGAAGTTGGTAGAGGCTTTCAAGTGGCCTTAAAACTGTTTTAAACCTTACACTTGCAAAATGGCAAAAAAGTATAAGTAGTTACTTATTGGTTGGTTGGTTTGCCTTTCTGTTAGCTACATTACTCCAAAAGTTATGAACAGATTTTGGTGAAATTTTCAGGAAAGGTGCATAACAGCACAGGGAACAGATGATTAAATTTTGGTGGTGATGCGGATCATGATCTGGATCCAGGAATTTTCAAAAATGATTTTATTTTATATATTTAGTTTGCGCTTTTCATGTACTGCCCCTTTAAGACGTGTCCACGGAGTTATGGTGGCGTTACATGCGTCGCCACGCCAGAGGGTCATGCACCTCCGCATTTATGTCCATTTTTGAAACAAAGGTGCCTCAAACGCATGAACAATCTGTAGCCTAATGCTAGAGAAAGTATTTTTTTTTAACTGGGAGCATTATCTGATGGGTAATACTGGTATATTAAAATGTTCAGAATGTACATGGAGCAATGCCAACTACTCCTTACAATCTCGGATTGATTTGTGGCTCATACGGCCCTCTTGTGTACAGTTAGTTTCAGGAAAAAGCCTGGAGCAATTTTTTTCCTATATTTGAAAAGATCGTTTTACACCACAGCCGCATAGAGCAGAGCACTACTAACCTACTCCCACAAGGTAAAAGGTGATCTTCATTTCCCTCCTCCCGTTTAAGCTCCTTGGTTCCAGTCTTCAACTGGTCTTCACATAGTATTCTCCACTTCCATCCATCCATCTTCTACCGCTTTTCCGGAGGTCCGGGTCACGGAGGCAGCAGTTCAAGCAGAGAAGCCCAAACTTCCCTCTTGTCCAGCCACCTGCTCCAGCTCTTCAGAGAGGATACCAAGACGTTGCCAGGCCAGCTGGGAGACATAGTCTCTCCAGCGAGTCCTGGGTCTGCCCCGGGGTCTCCTCCCAGTTGGACGTGCCCGAAACACCTCAAGTGGGAGGTGTCCAGGAGGCATCCTGATCAGATGCCCATACCACCTCAACTGGCTCCTTTCAATGTGGAGGAGCAGCGGTTCTACTCTGAGCCTCTCCCGGATGACTAAAGGTGCGTTCAGAACCAAATGTGAATGGGCGGCGCAAATCCATACAAAGTGAATGGAAAGAGGCAAGTACATGGGAAATTGCGCATTTGCGCATTCACGTCCGAGGTAATATACTAGCTTTAAGATTCTGCCGTCACTGCAGTAAAAGTATCACCATTGTAGAGTAAACTAGTTTAAAAATGAGACTCACTCACCTGGAGCCAGGAGGATCGGGAACTCTTCAGCTGAATCGGGATTTTGGAGTAATTTACCCATGGTTTCCTGCCACAGACATGCTAGCAAGCTAGTAATGGAAACACTCATTATCTTCTAAAGTTTTGGAGACAGGGACAACTTTTTCAGGTGAACCCTATCGGATAACGTAAACTTAAAGCATGATGTTATTTTGGGGATTTCCACAGTAAGCTGAACACTGCTGCAGAAGTTATACAGGCAACTTCGCCTGTCTGCATCTCATTTAGATGCTGAATTCATGTTTATTTGTGCATTTACATTGAGTTATAACGTAATGGTGCCGCCCAAAAAATTCACCCATTTGCATTTGGTGTGAACACACCTTGAGTTCCTCACCCTATCTCTAAGGGTGAGTCCAGCAATCCTACGGAGAATTCTCCACTTTCTGATCACAAATCACTCCCCATAGTTTTGATGGAAACTAATCAACAGAAAAATAATTTACGATAAGTGGGTATTGGAAATTAATTGGAAATTAAACAATAAATAAATGATATTGTTTGTAGATAGTGAAAATAATGTTTCACATACAGAAATAAAAAAATAAATGGGAATTTTTAAAGTTTATGATAAATTTGGCAATCAGATGGAGCAAAGAAATTAAGGAAAATAAAATAACTAAACTGAATAATATGGACTAATTAAACACATTAAACATTTATATGATTTGCAGAATATACACAAATCGTACCTATAAGCAACAATAGCAGTTTTTGACAAAGTAGCATAAATCAATGGACTCTGTTGTCGATCAGTGCTACTGGTAGCATTTTTTGATAGGGCAGCACAAATTGACAGAACACCAGCAGACAAGGATTTGAGCCACATGTCCCACACAGTATGTAAACACAGTAAACTTCAGCACTGGACAATGTTTAATTTTTTTGCTTGTGAAATCACAATAGGCCTGTTCTAGCATGCCTGTTTACTACGCACTGCAGTGATACGATACCGCACTGTTGTGTAATATTGTAAGATTCAATAAACCATGACGCTGATTTAAGGTGCAATTGCCCAGCACCAATGTATGGTCAATACAATTATGACAGTCTTGTTATTATAATGTAGTCATATTGTTTTTGCTGCCGTTTCTGTTAGCAGGATCACACAAAAACTCAGATGGATTTGGATGACATTTTCACCAGAGGTGGCCCATGCCCCAAAGATGAACTCATTAGATGCTGGAGGTGAACCGTGAGTGCATACCTCCACCAAGGCCCTATCTCACAATGTACAGATGGATGGTGATATGGATGGACAAAGGGACAGAGGGAAGAACAAAGGGAGGGAGGAGCCTTGGCGGACGTTTGTACTTTCTGAGTGTCCTCTAGTTGGGAATGATATTAATGCGAATGTTGTGTCATCAACCCAACTCAAATTAAATTTGCCCTTCTACAGGATTGATTTCGGTACTATTTAAGTTCTTCTTTCGGTTGCTCCAACGGTGCGGTGCCACTTCCAAAGCAAGTCAGATAAACAGCGATCCATATTCTAAAGAACTGAGGAAGTTAAGCAGATCCAGAGCATTCGTATGACTCATCCTAACCCCAGTAATTACATAGATTGTCAAATGACGGCAGCAGCCAGATGTACCATAACATCTTTTTTTCCTCTCTGTTGCAGTCACTGTATGGAAAGTTGCTTTTTAAACATTTATTAGTTCCAACTGCATCACAATCTGCACTTGTCTGTTGTTATTTAATGAACACAAACACAGGACGAACACAAATCACTCTACACATCAGCAGAAACCCGTTTTGGCAACAGAACAATACATTCACACCAGCACACAAGAAAAAACTGCCGATCACTGCATTAGCAACGTACGTCGACACCATTGTCGACGTGATATGGGTGCATAAATCCAGTTTAAGAGTCACAACTTAATAGGAAAAATTGCAAATTTACACCAAAAAAGAAAAAAATAGCAAAATTACAAGAAAAACGGCAAAAAAAAAAAAAATCTCACATTAATGAAAAATCCTTCAAATGAACAAGAAAAAATTTACAAATTCATAGCCAATAAGATTTACAAATTAAGGAGAAAACAACAAGTCAGAAATTAACAAGATAAAAGTTGAAACAAAAAAAGTATAGATAACGGAAACATTGCAAATTAGAATGGGGGGAAATACATTTTTTTTAGGAAAAAAGTTGCAAATTTAAGAGAAAAAGTTGCAAACTTTATGACAGTTTAGCTTCATTTCCCTGTACGTTAAAATGCAATAAAAGCATTGAGGAAAATAATTTTTGATAAACAAATTCAAGACTTAAGGCTCTCTGCAGACACCCAGCAGAGTAGAAAGAAAATGTACTGAAGTAGAAGTGTTACCTTTGTAGAAGAGCTTGGAAATGATGAGGCGATTTGATTTATAAACCAAAGTTTAATAATCATTTAAAAATCAGCTCTCCTAACAAGTCTCATCTGGTGCAGAGTGGCAGAAAGAAAAAAGAGGCAGAATGTCTCCGGCTCACTGGCTTTATACTTCCACACAACAAAAGACATGCATAACAAAGGCTGACATCCCTCATTATCTTAATCCCCCCATTGTCTTGGTATTTCCTCTCCTCGCCTTAGGGGGTGAGGGTGGCTCCTCCGGTCTCCTCCGCCGTGTCTGGGAACGTCTTTGTTCTTCACTTGGAGGTTGAGAGCCTTTGTCCTTTCAGAGGTGTGAAGTCCTTTACATATGTAATTGCTAAACATTTCCACATGCTTCAACATATGTAGGTTATGGAATATATGATTAATATAGACCACAGCCCCCCCAAACAACTAAGAAAGGACAATAGAAAGGTTCACAGTCTAAGATAATTACTATGACATACTAAGTGTTACATCTCTTACCACGGAAGAAACTTTCCAGCAGCCATGCCCCTAAGAGAGTTCAGTGGTAATCATAACAGCATAGTAAAATCATAAGTCAGTCCTAAACTGTTGCAGCACAATTAGTGAACAATTGTGGAGTGGTATGCATCAGTCCCTGTGCTGTCTGGGTTTTAATCTTCTCCCAAAACTGCTGTAGGTTGGTTTAGGCGCCCTGCTGGGACCTTCTTGTGAGGAATCTGCAGTGTGGGAAGGAGAGTGGTTAATTGTTCCCTGCCGGGGGGCTGAGTCTTTTCTCTTGGGGGGTCTACCCCGCCGAGGTGCTCTCGCCAACTGTGCAGGCTCGTCTTTCAACAAGAAGGCAGGTTTAAGTCTGTCAATGCTGACTGTTTCTTTTCTATCCCCAAAATCAAGCACAAAGTGTTTATCACCATGTTCCAGCACTCTGAATGGCCCATCGTATGCTGGGCGGAAAGTTGGTTTTAAAGCTTCATGCCTAACAAAAACGAACTCAGCGTTTTTTAAGGCTTGAGGGACAAAAACCCGTGGGAAGGAGTGATGAGCTGGACCGGGGAGAGAGTCCGGTCCGTTGCTGCCTAAAAACCTTGGGACTGGAAGGTGCCCTGGCTCTGGGTTCTCTGGTAAAAATTCACCTGGAAGCCTGAGAGGTTGTGCAAAGACTAATTCTGCAGGAGAGGCGTCTAGATCCTCTTTAGGCGCAGCACGCAACCCCAATAAAACCCAGGGAAGTTTATTTACCCAATTTGTGTCCGTTAGTGAGGCTCTGAGGGCAGCCTTTAAAGACCTGTGAAAACGCTCGCATAACCCATTAGCCTGAGGGTGGTAAGCGGTGGTGCGATGAATTGTTGCGCCTAAGCTGTTGGACATGGCTGACCAGAGCTCTGAGACAAATTGAGGCCCCCTATCGGACGTGATGTCCGATGGGACGCCGAAACGTGCTACCCAGTTTGTCAAAAAAAACGCGAGCGACTTCCTCCGCTGTGGTTGCCGCTAGAGGGACTGCCTCTGGCCAGCGCGTGGTGCGGTCTATCATTGTTAACAGGTGTGTGAAACCTTGGGAGGAAGGTAGTGGCCCCACGAGGTCGACATGAACGTGGTCGAACCTTCTAGCAGGGATTGGAAAAGGCTCCAGAGGGGCTTTTGTGTGTCTGTGTATTTTGGCGCGTTGACAAGAAATGCAAGTTTTTGCCCATTCTTTTACGTTTTTGCACAGGCCTGGCCACACAAACTTTTCGGCGACCATTTTAACCGAGGCGCGCACACCTGGGTGCGCGAGGGAGTGAATTGCGTCGAAAATACGGCGGCGCCATGTAGCTGGTACTAACGGGCGAGGTCGGCCGGTTGAAACATCGCATATTAGGGGGGGCACGCCGTCGCGTAAACCCTTTTTCTACAGCCTTAACCCTGTTGGTCCAGACAGGAGTGCGCGCACGTCCGCGTCACCGCTTTGTTCCTCCGCCATGGCTGCATAATCCATCCCTGCATGGATAGGTGCTGCGTATGTGTCTGCGTTAGTGAAGAGTTCTGCTGCTGAGGCAGTATAATCTCTCTCCTCACGCTCTGGTGGTGTCACAGCGCGAGAGAGACAGTCTGCTACTACGTTAAGTTTGCCTGCCACGTGTCGAATGTCTGTGGTGAACTCTGAAATCGCAGCTAGCTGTCTTTGTTGCCTGCCTGACCATGGTTCTGAAATTTTAGCCATAGCAAAGGTGAGCGGTTTATGGTCTACAAAAGCCGTGAAACTCCGCCCTTCTAACCAGAACTGGAAGTGGCGGATGGATAAATGAAGCGCGAGCAGCTCCCTGTCAAAAGTGCTGTATTTACGCTCAGTTTGGTTTAGCGATTTGCTAAAGAATGCTAAAGGTTGCCAGACCCCGCTGACAAGTTGTTCTACAACTGCCCCTATAGCTAGGTCCGAAGCGTCTGTGGTTAGCGCGATGCGGGCCAAGGGATCTGGGTGAACTAACAATGTGGCGTTAGCTAGGGCGCTTTTTACTTCCGCGAAAGCGCGTTCGCGCTCCGGGGTCCATTCGACCGCGTTGGAAGCTTTCTTTTTTTTGAGCGCGTCATATAGGGGCTGCATGAGCTGAGCTGCGTGGGGGAGGAAACGGTTGTAAAAATTAACCATCCCTAAAAATTCCTGTAGCGATTTGACCGTTTGTGGCCGTGGGAAACTTTCTATCGCGTGAACTTTGTCTGGGAGTGGAACTGCCCCCTTCGGAGAGACTTTGTGTCCTAAAAAATCAATTTGTGACACGCCGAATTTGCATTTGGCTGGGTTGATTATTAGCCCGTGCTCTTCTAGCCTCTGAAAAACCGTAGTGAGGTGCTGCTCGTGTTCTTCCTCAGACGAGCTGGCTACCAGCATGTCGTTGAGGTAGACGAAGACAAAAGGAAGGTCGCGTAGGACCGCGTCCATCATTCGTTGAAAAGTTTGAGCAGCGCCTTTGAGGCCGAAAGGCATTCGCAGAAATTCAAAAAGGCCGAAAGGGGTTATTACCGCTGTTTTAGGAATGTCCTCTGCTCGGACTGGGACTTGGTGATAACCGCGGACTAAGTCTATTTTTGAAAAAATGCGCGCACCCGCCAGATGTAGTGAAAAATCTTGAATGTGAGGAATTGGGTAACGGTCATGCGCTGTAGCGTTGTTTAATCTGCGGTAATCTCCGCACGGTCTCCAAGAACCGTCGGATTTCGGAACCATGTGAAGTGGTGAGGCCCAGGGGCTCTTCGAGCGTCTAACAATGCCCAATTTTTCAAGGGTTGTAAACTCGTCCCGTGCTATGCTGAGCTTGGCGGCGTCTAAGCGGCGAGCTTTGGCAAATACGGGTGGTCCCGTTGTGGGAATGAAGTGTTCAACCCCGTGTTTAGCCACAGTGGCTGAGAATTTGGGAATTGTGAGTGCTGGAAATTGGGTGAGGAGTTGCTCAAACTTACCTCCTGCCGTGGTGACGTTGGCCTGCACAGGTGGTGGAGAAACTCGGGCTGAGCAGGGAATAGAAGCAAAGGACAGTGCATTAACCAGGCGCCTATTTGCTAGATCCACTAATAACCCATGTGCACACAAAAAATCTGCGCCTAATAAGTTAAAACTCACCGCCGCTACAACAAATGTCCATCTGTAGTTGCGGCCGTGGATGAGGAGGTGCAGGCTCTTTTCGCCAAACGTGTCGATGTTAGAGCCGTTGGCTGCCACGGCTCCGTTGCCCCGGGTGCCCGTGGCTCGATCTGCGTGGGAGGGCGTGACGAAACTCAGCTGAGCTCCTGTGTCGATGAGGAACTGCTTGCCTGTGTGTCCATCCGTCACGTACAACAGCTTATTCTTCTCGCCGAGAACCGCTGCCGTTAACGGCTCTCGGCTTTGGCGTTTCCCGAAATCGCAATTTTGCAGGGGGGGAACGCATTTGCGGGCCTTCTCGGCGAAGCGGTGGTGATAATAACAGACGTCGCTCTGTCTGTTACGTTTGGGCCGTGTCGCTGTCACCGTGGGCTGGGTCTGCTCAGTGGGTTGTGGCTCCTCGTGGTTCGGGGCGTCAGCGTTGAGGTCTGCGGATGCTGCTGTGGGTGTCAGCTCCTTGCAGGCGTTGATGAGCCGATGAGCTTCGTTGGCCAGTGCGCGGAAGTCTTGGTGGTTGTTGCATTTCATGCTGGCGAGTGTCCCTCTCATGTGTGGCGGCAGCGTGCTGAGGAATATAAATTGGAAGAGGAAGTTGTCATTGTCCTCTTCTTTAAGCTGTAGCAAATCCTCCATGACGGCCTTCGGTTTGCATCCTCTGTGGCCGTAGACCGCCAGGATCTTCTCGGCTCTCTCTTCCGCTGATGGGACGTAGTTCGCCACGATGGTTGCTTTGAGCGTCTCATATTTGTCCTGGGCCAGTGGCCGCCGGATCATGCTCCGCACACACTTCGAAGTGGCGGCGTCGAGTTTGGAGACGATATGGTAGAATTTGGTATCGTCAGCTGTGATGCCCGCCAGTGTAAACTGGGCTTCAGCCTGCTGAAACCACGAGGCGGGGTCTTCTTGCCAGAAGTCTGGCAGGTTGACAGCGACGGCATTCGTGTATACCATCACTGCTGTGTCCGCCGGGTGAGAGTGCCTTGCCTCGGCTCTCACGGCGGTGCTGGTGCTCGGTTGAGCCCTCTCAATCTCTTCTGCCGGGGGGAACAGTTGTCCATCTGTTCCCCCGTCTGCGTGGTTGCTGGCGTCTGCCTGGGTCGCCATGGATGAGTCGATTGCGGGGGTACGCCTCAGGGCCATACTCGCGTCAAGGTCACCAGTGTAGAAGAGCTTGGAAATGATGAGGCGATTTGATTTATAAACCAAAGTTTAATAATCATTTAAAAATCAGCTCTCCTAACAAGTCTCATCTGGTGCAGAGTGGCAGAAGGAAAAAAGAGGCAGAATGTCTCCAGCTCACTGGCTTTATACTTGCACACAACAAAAGACATGCATAACAAAGGCTGACATCCCTCATTATCTTAATCCCCCCATTGTCTTGGTATTTCCTCTCCTCGCCTTAGGGGGTGAGGGTGGCTCCTCCGGTCTCCTCCGCCGTGTCTGGGAACGTCTTTGTTCTTCACTCGGCGGTTGAGAGCCTTTGTCCTTTCAGAGGTGTGAAGTCCTTTACATATGTAATTGCTAAACATTTCCACATGCTTCAACATATGTAGGTTATGGAATATATGATTAATATACTGTAGACCACAACCTTATTAAAAATGAATTACTCAAGCACAGTATAAGTAAGAATATAGTCTCCTAAAAATACTGTAACTCAAGTCAGAGTATGAAATTATCGACTGAAACATTAAACAGTAACTTTGATCAATTTATTCTTTTAGAATAACAAGAAAAATAAAATATACACTACCGTTCAAAAGTTTGGGGTCACCCAGACAATTATTTTGTGTTTTCCATGAAAAGTCACACTTATTTACCACCATGAGTTGTAAAATGAATAGAAAATATAGTCAAGACATTGACAAGGTTAGAAATAATGATTTGTATTTGAAATAATAATTTTTTCCAGATACTCAACCTGCTCAAAGGAAGGTCAGTTTTATAGCTTCTCTAACCAGCTAAACTGTTTTCAGCTGTGCTAACATGATTGCACAAGGGTTTTCTAATCATCCATTAGCCTTCTGACGCAATGAGCAAACACATTGTACCATTAGAACACTGGAGTGATAGTTGCTGGAAATGGGCCTCTATACACCTATGTAGATATTGCACCAAAAACCAGACATTTGCAGCTAGAATAGTCATTTACCACATTAGCAATGTATATTAGATATTAGAGTGTATTTCTGATTAGTTTAAAGTTATCTTCATTGAAAAAAACAGTGCTTTTCTTTCAAAAATAAGGAAATTTCTAAGTGACCCCAAACTTTTGAACGGTAGTGTATGTACCAATAATAAATTTGCAACAAGGGCAAAAAATTATGAGGAGGGGGGAAATTTGGGGCAATTTGAATGGGGGGGGGGGGGAAGCCACAAATTTATAAGGGGGGGATAGAGGTCACAGATGTACATGGGGGGATTAAAAAAAGTTGCAAATTTATTAGTGGACTGAACAAAATACAGTGTGTGTGTGTGTGTGTGTGGGGGGGGGGGTTTGTTGTGCTTTTTGACATCTGTCATGTCCTTGGGGGGGGGGGGGGGTGAAAACTTCAGAGGCTGAAAACTTCACAGTGGTCAAATTTGACCAAATGTGGTTTATTTTTCAACATCATCTCCCCTTTGGTCCACACACTTCTTCCATCGTTGTTGCAGCGCTTGGATCCCCGTGGTTGATACATAAACCACATTCGGGCAAATTTGACCACTATGAACTTTTCAGCCCCCCCATCCCTCGCAGAATATGGTGCGGCTCCAAATAAAAATCTGAATGCAGCACTTAAGGAGTAAGGACTTGTAGTCTCAAAAACCACTCAACACACTTCACTAACCCTCTAGTCTAAGGGCCTATCAGAGACAGATAACTGGGGACAATTTAGAATCTATAATTAACCTGACATGCATGTCTTTGGATTGTGGGAGGAAACTGAAGCACATGCAGTAAATCCACACAGCCCAGGAAGAACATGCAAACTCCACAGAAAAATGTTCCCACCCCTGCTAGGACTCGAACCTGGAACCTTCTTGCTGTAAGGCAACAGTGTTAACCACTGTACCACCATGCTGCCCAGTGTTGGCACAGGTCTGAACTGTCTGAACATGTTTTAGTTAAAGACTTGTGCTTTTCTTCTTCTGAGCAAAGAAGCAGTGAAGGCTGAAACATGGGACGGGAATAATGATATGGTAGGTTCGCTTGTGCGCACACCCACACACTGATGTGTGCGAGTGGTGTCACAAAGGCGTGGGCTGAGAGCTCCGGGAGGCTGCTGAGATTCGTCCGTAGGTGGATCCAGACAAACACAGAAGAAGGAGAAGAAGCGGGTTTGCCTGTCTCACAATGCAGAAGCATCGTCTGCAACACAATGGGACCCAGGCACAGAGGGGTTTAATCAGCCAGCCGTACCCATCTCATTCCACAAAGCATGAAATTAATTGAACAAATCAAACACAGAGGTGGGATTTTTATTAGCAAATGTTTTATTAGAAAATATTTTACACCTACACCCAAAACAAACTAAGCAGGTTAGATTGGAAGAGAGATGTTGAGTTTGCACAATTATCCCTGCAGTGTTCAACACCACAGTTACAGAGAATAAACAGCATTAAGTACACCTCACGTTGGCTGCCTAAAACAGCCAGCCTACAGTGAGTGTTTCCATGTGGTTTTTAACAGAGCTGGATCGGTTCTCACTCAAATACAGCTTGAGGTCATTAGGAAAATAAAATTTTGCTAATAATGCACAACTTCCTTCCTGGACTGGAGTATACAGAGGTGCAACAAACTTAAGAGTCTAAATGTAAAGAAAGGTGGATGACATATGAGAGTTCTACACAAGTGAAGCCTGTGTATCTTGATTGCCCTCTGGTGTCTGGCTGCAGTAAAACTTTAAGCCCCGCCTCCCCCCATTATAGCATGCGGCACTTTGCCAAACTGAAAACTAAAAATGCATTTCGACTAAATGTTTTGTACGCTTTCATAAGTAGTTCTTATCACACCGATTTATGTTTGCTTTTTTTGCATTGGCTCAGTTTTACTTAGTTATTTGATGCTATAAAAATGGGGGTGTGGTCATTATTGGGAGCTGCCTATTGGCTGCTGCATACACTAATGAGCGGCCATGTCAGTGGTCACTACTACACAAACTCTGGCTGCAAATAACATTACCACTGCAAGATAGCTGCGCTCTAAATCCAGAAAGTAGAGCTCAACTTTTTCACAATGGAAGTAAGTGGCACCACATTGAGCATATTTATATAAAGTCTATGGTAGTAATCAGATAAACCAGTGTAACCCACAGAGATATGAGACTGGCAGCCTCAGCAACTTTTACTATGGAAAATACCATTTAGAGCAGGAAAAAAAACTGCCTGGAGTCACAAAATATACAGTATTTGAACCTTAAAATGAATGTGAAATAGTGAAATATTTACTAGCTCGAAAAAAGGTGAGTTTTTTTCTTCTTTTTCTTAAATATGAAACTTTCTTAGTAAATTTGCACTTTTCCAAACAGAAAGAAAAGTTGCTGACATGTACTGCTTTCCCCCCAATTTTTTCTTTCATTAAAATTGTTTCAAATTCCCAGCTTTTTTAAAACATCATTTGAAACAAACTTCCCTTCAAAAATTCATGACTATTTTCCTTGCAAATTTGTACCTTATTTTTAAAGGCATATACTGTACACTATATTGCCAAAAGCACTGGGACACCCTTCTAAATCAGTGGACAAAGTCAGATCCATAAAGACATGGATGAGCGAGTTTGGTGAGGAGGAACTTGACAGGCCTGCAGAGAGTCCTGATCTCAACTCGACAGAACACCTTTGGGATGAATTAGAGCGGAGACTGTGAGCCAGGTGTTCTTGTCCAACATCAGTGCCTGACCTCACAAATGTGCTTCTGGAAAAATGGTGAGGAATTCCCATAAACACACTCCTAAACCTTGTGGAAAGCCACTCTTTGCAGCTGTAACAGCTTCAACTCTTCTGGGAAGACTTTCCACAAGGTTTAGGAGTGTGTTCATGGGAATTTTTGACCATTCTTCCAGAGGCGCATTTATGCGATACAGGCACTGATGTAGGACGAGAAGGCCTGGCTCGCAGTGTCTGCTCTAATTCATCCCAGGTTGAAGTCAGGGCTCTGTGCAGGCCAGTCAAGCTCCTTCACAACTTACTCATCCATGTCTTTATTTACCTGACTTTGTCCATTGGTACCAGTCAGTTGGAAGGGTTTCCCAATACTTTTGGCAATACAGTGTATTTGAGACTTTCTATAGTAGACGTTGCTGATCCCTGATTTAGAGGTTACACAAAATGCTTTTATGATTTTTACATTTACTACATCCTTCAGTTCAGATCGCTGCTTTTGTCTATTTTCAAACAACCCCCCCCAAAAAATCCAAAACAGGTACTTTTTGTTTACAAAGACTGCTTATAGATGAGAGGAGCATATAAGCAATTAATATTTCAAGCTGCATCTGAGACAGTTTTTGATAAAACTGTACATTATCACAGTTCAGAAACCTTTTGTTCAGATGTTCTCACCTGTAATAGTTTGTTTACCTTTTTTGCACCAATGAAGTGCTGGTGAGAAGTATTGGCAGCCTTTAGACCGGAATATAACTGATGTCAGAAAAATTAGTAACCTGCGTCTACCAATAGTGGTACATTTCGTGCACCACAGATACCACTCCAAAAATTTGTGACCCAGACATTTTTTGTTGCAGCACTTGTGCCAGCTTTTTTAGCAAAGGTATTACTCTTGTTTTTTTGGAAGTAAGTGGAATCTATTTCAGGCTGGGCTCCGGCACTGTGTCGGTGGAAAAGAGGTAATTATTCATGTCTGAGGGCTACAGAGTTTTTTTTTTTTTTTTTTTTTTTTGGGGGGGGGGGGGGAGATTTAGAAGTTGTCTACGAGGTCCATGATCCTCTTCCGCTCAGCCTCTTTGAACTCGTCGCTCTTGCCGTCTCCGATGCTCTCGGCATACTCTGCGAAAGGAGACAGAGAAAAATCAGTGGATTAGTCGGATCGACAGCACGGGCGTGGCTTTCTGACTTTAGGGGTTAAACAAAACATCCTTGGGAGCCAGAAACTCACAAGATCAACTGTTCTCCTGCACCGAATGGAAAATAAATGGGTGGGTGGGTGGTGCAGAGCCGTATTTATAGTGTGGGAGCAGAGAGGTACTCAGCTATTTGATCATAAGATATTGTGACGTCAGAACTGTGGCACATCAAGACATGTACTCTAACAGAATTCTAAAATGTTTTATAATTCATTAAAAAAAACATCTCTGATTCAAAATGAATTAACCTTTTACAAACTTTCATTTTTCCTATTCTCAGGAAAACAACTATAAAGTTCTCAGAGAGTGGAACCTCTGCCAAGGCAGCAATAATGTTTTTTTTTTCCCCTTCAAAACCCAAAGACCAAATCCAAGTCACAAAATAGTTAATTTCTCAGCAAAACAATCATTTTTAACTTTGTTGTCACACTTCCTCTTTTATTGTCAAGTCCAAAACAGGAAGCCAGTCACCCTTACTGAAGGAAACTTTCTGAATTATCCCAATGCATGGATGTACACACAAAAGGTTCCAAGGTTGTCATAGCCAGGAGCGGCACTGGGGTTAAGCTCCCAGTGCTCATAAAATGCTCCTTACGGCGTGCGTCTCGAAAAGCCTCTGACAACTAAGTCCAACTCCTAGCCTGCCCGTGTGGTTTAGTCTCTATACCCGGCGGAACTGCTTTTACTAATAGGAGAAGGGGCGAGGGTGGATCTCTGGCGCCTTAAAACCAGATGCTTCGGGTAGATGGTGGCTCGTCAACCTGGGAAGGTAGCCCATCTAGGGGAAGGTAAACCCTGATTTCAAACCTCCGCTGCCTTGCGGCACACCCGGTCACGGGAAAGGCTTCGGGAGTCAACCCTGAGGAAAAATCTGGAGTCGGAGCCCCTAAGGCAGTTCTCTGTTGTGCTCAACATCATTCTGGCAGCTCCTGCGACGGCGCTGGTGCCAAACTATAGCAGCCCTGCTGTTCCTTTGGATTCATCAGTGACGTGGAGAGGGGGGACATGCTGCATGGGTAACATCTTGCCCTCTGTATCTTCCTGCCCAGGCTTGAATCCTACCAACGCCCAACGCTGGAAGGTAGAACACGGGTGCGCATCGGCCTGTTCAGCCACAGGCGGTGCTGTTCCAGCAGAGTAGACGTTTAGGATTCTCTTCCATGGTCATCATAGACCGACGGAGGCCGACGACACACAAAATGAGCTACTTTCTAGTGCCAACCTATAATTCTGAACATTTTGAGCTTCATACCAGTGGTCCCCAACCACTGATACTGGTCTGCGGACCATGTGGTACCAGGCTGCAGAGAATGCAGAGGTAAAAATAATTTATCCTTTTCCTCTGTATTAACAAAGTCTGCCGGGTGTTTTAGTTTGAAAAATTACCAAATAGTCTCTTCTCTTCCTGTGCCTGACTTCCTGCAATCCTCCTTCCTCCTGTCCATGTGTACCGTCCTGACACACACCTGTCTGAGTAATCGGTGGTAATGCTCAACTGAAGGAGCTGATTCGCAACCATTTTACAAGCATGCTCCGTGAGTCAGAGGCCGTGTCTACTTGCAGAGAAACAAACTCAGGGCTCCCAGGAAGGTGAGTTTTTTTTTTTTGTTTAATCACAGACTTTGTTTTTTGAAAAGAAAAAAAAAAATTATGTGTAACCAGTCCACCGAAAAAGGTTGGGGACCACTGCTTTGTACAGTATATCCGACTGAGCATAGATTGCTGTGTGCTGGTACACTGGAGTCTGTTCTCCTCTGGAGTAACAGTGAGTTCTACGTCAGCTGTGTAAATTAGTGATTACTTCAGTCATGATGAGGTTATAATAAAGTGTGGCAGCATTTTTATTTTCCCTTTATTATGTGATAAAAATGGTGATACATTTTGTTTTTAATTGTATAGACCGATAATTAGAATAAAGCATAATTCATGGTGCCACAAATGCACAGTGTGCATGAGGTAAATTTCGTCATCTTCTCTTCCACAGAGAGTGAGCACAACTCAAGTGTGTGCAGCGCAAAAAAAGTGGCCGTGCATCTTGGGTGCAAGGGATCCACACTGAAGTGCACATGCGCTGGGAAAACTCAGGCCAGGGGGAGGCAGTAGTGCCAATTTTGACATAGGAGAAGAAGAAACAACATGGGTACCAGCTTCGAAGAGAGAATCTTTCCGTCTTTTTGCTCGACCATTTTCCTCCTGAGCTGCTAGTAATTATAACAACAAAAGCTCCCGTTTCTCGTGGTCGCCCTCATACTCGTACACCTCCACTAAAATGTTCATCAGCATACTCTTCTGCTTTTGGATTGCGGCTGTTCAAATCAGTTTAGTGGTGCTTGGCTGCTGCTGACATTACAGGCATGTGAACTGGAGGTTATACTCAATGTGCATGCATAAAGTGCAGCTGCTGAGTGGCAGCTGCAGTACCTCAAAATTATGTTGAACTTACTATGGGCATGAGCCCAGTCAACAGACTGCATGTGCTTTCCCCTTGAGCTACTCTGATCAGACCTGAAGAATTCTCCTAGTGGGAAAGATCAAGTCAAGTAAATAGAATAAAAAATAAACTATCAAACGACAAATTCCTCAATCTAGAATGTATGACAGATTACCCCCAAAATCTGATTGGCCCTCATTTCATTTCCAAAGTCTCCTGAAAATTTCATCAAAATGTGTCCATAACTTCTTTTATTCTATCACCAGAACCTAAGTGAACACACTAACGTACGTTACACACGCGTGTACACAACAAATGAACGGACAAGTGAACACAACAGAAAACATCACCTCCTTGGTGGAGGTAATCAAAAATGTGTATCCTCCCACATCTGGATGCAGTCCTGGTCAACTAGAGATTGTTTAATGCTAAAATGAGGTCTTACTCCTAACCCTTAATTAGGAGTCACAATCAGTGCCTCCAGAGCAACCTCAGATTCTTCTGTCCATAACCAGTTCAAAATACGTCTCCAATTTACAACAACAACAACAACAACAACAACAACAAAAAAAAGACAAATCTTACAAGTAAAAATTTGAGTAAAAAGGTGTAGAAATTTACAAGATAAAGGAACTAAATCACAAATAAAACTAGAAAAGCACTCGGAGAGCGCAGACCTCCGCCAAGCGCCACAGTTCCCCCCATACAGTGTTTGTGTGTACGTTTTCAGATTCCTTGACCATGAAAATATATGACTAGCAATTGGATTCACAATGATAGGATTAGTGGTTCAGTAGTTATTGACAAAAATGGCATTTTCCGTAATGGCGGTTTTCTTCTGGACGGTGATCTGGATCACCACCAAAATGTAATCATCTGTAGGATACCCCATTTCTGACAATCTGTGAAAATTTCATGAAAATCCGTCCATAACTTTTTGAGTTATCTTGCTAACAAACAAACAGACAAACAGACAGACAAACCAACGCCGATGATCACATAACCTCCTTGGCGGAGGTAAAAAGTTAAAATTAAAAAAAAAAACAACACGAATTCACAAAAGCAAAGTCACAAATTTATTGGTGCAAATTTACATTAAAAAAAGTTAGAAATCTTTAAGGAAAAATTCATAACATTTTAGAAAAACATTTTCAAAACATATTTTAATGACAGAAGCTGCAAAATTAGGGTGAATTCAAAGGGTTAAAGAACAACTGACTGATAGGAGACCATCCAGGTGTTTCAGGGTATAAAACCTGACAAATGTTGGGCAGCTGTTTAATATTAATTCTACTTTATTTCAGAAAATGTTGTGTTTCCACATTTTTCTTCTCTTTAATCCTACGCTATTTTGTTTTTTTTTTTTTTAAATGGGGCTTGTCCAGGATCAGCTGTCCTGATCACATTATTGTACCTCAGGTAAAATAGTTCTCCACATTTTTTCTTCTTTTGTGTTCTTTTAATTTAAACACAAACTATTAAAAAAAAACATGTAAAAGAAATACTGTATTACTATACAGTACTTGAACACATTTTCTCTTGTAATCCTCTATATTCGGCATCATTTTTCCAAAGCTCCCAGTACCACAGTACAATGTTCTCATCCTCAAACACTACCTCCCTTCAGGTTCGCCTTCCGCCAGTTTGAGTAAATCTGACTGAATACAAATTTACTTTGGATTATGCATGAAAGCAGACTAGAGGAAGTGACCCAGTGGCCCCGGGGCAGTTCCTCAGTTAGAAATTTTGGCAGCAACTCCAGCATCCTTCATTCAAAATCCTGAATAATTAGAAAGAAGTGCTGAAGAGCTGCTGTAACTTCAGGGGAAAGTGAGCCCTTTTTTCCAGGAGCTCTCATTGTGCCGAGAGTGAAGTGAAGCTATTCTTTGTGTTTCATAAAGCTGCAGAGACAGACAGCACATTAAAGGAAAGACGTTATTAAATAGCCTTTCACTTCAGTCGAGACAGTCTGCCCGTCGTTTCTCAACAAAAAGTCACATTACAAGATCTTTCCTCTGGGAAAGAAAAAAAGGTTTTATATAACAAGACATCCATCAACACAAACAGATGAAATCCAGAGGAACAAATCTAGGATTGTAGGGATGAACTACCTGGACATAGGTATGCTTCTAACTGCACAACTGTGAATTTGTTAAGTCTCGTGTAGAAAAAGAAAGTTGTAGCCATCCCTTCTCTCTTAGGTAGGGATTACTTATTAAACCCAGAGATGTCGAGACAGAGAGATGACAAAAATGGGAGACTTTTTTTTCTCTGGGAGATATTTCAGAGGAGAGAGAATGAACAGGGCTTTCCTGACAAGAGCCCACAGGGTTTAGGAGGATGAAACATGGCTACCAGAGACAGAGATTTGTTTTTCTTCGTAGAGGGGAGGGCTGTTTTCATGTTATCAGATTGTATATAAAGGAGAGTGACAGATGTAATGGGACCGAAGAGAGAGTTCAGAGATATTGTGGAAAGTCTGGTGAGTCTAGGAGGAATAAGCACAAATGTTTATTATCTTAGTAATTGTGGTTTATTGGGGTTGACTTTTTGGGTAGTGGAAAACATTGTAATAACACCGAAACAGCTCTGATGACGATCTGCACAACTAGTGGATTATTACTTATTTACTCGTTACCTCCCTTGAAGTTCAGGACACCAACAAGGTCTCTGTGGGGTTTTCAGCAAATCTGCCCTCATCTGATTAGTGCATTCCAGGAGTTGTCCTAGGTGGGATTTTCCCAGTCACTAGCTGGAAGTTGTTCAGTGCCACATCCCCATCTATCCACATTACTTTGCCAGATGATCTGTCGATCGTGTGTCGCTGTCCCAAAGGATTCCATGTTCTACACCAGTAGAAGAGCACACATTACACCAGTTTTAGCTTCACTCCACTGGTTGGCAGTTCATTTGAGAGTTCACTGTAAAAATTTAGTTCTTACTTTTAGAATCCTCACAATCAACCTCCTTCATATATTTGTGATCTGATCATCCCTCACACAGGTGTATGAAACCTAAGGTCATCAAATTTGATACTTCTGAGGGTTCCACACACATTATAAAACTGGGGGTGATCGATTATTTGAAACTGTTGCACCAGGACTGTGGAATGCACTCCCACTTTCTTTGATTCCTTTAAAAAAAAAACAGCTGTAAAAAGAGCTCTGCTTTATAAACAGCTTTTAATTAGGCACAGGTTGCATGTCTCTTTTTAGTTGTCCTGTGTTATCTGTTTTAATGTTTTTTTACTTTGTTTTTTATGTTTTTTTTTAATCTATTTTTGTTAAGCACTTTGTGACTTTTGTTTGTCAAAGGTGCTATACAAATAAATTTTGCTTGCATGTCCATCTGTACTGTCCTGACACACACCTGTCTGAGTAATCAGTGGTAATGCTCAACTGAAGGAGCTGATTCGCAACCATTTTACAAGCATGCTCCGTGAGTTGGGGGCCATGTCTACTTGCAGAGAAACAAACTCAGGGCTCCCAGGAAGGTGAGTTTTTTTTTTTTTTTTTTGTTTAATCACAGACTTTGTTTTTTGAAAAGAAAAAAAAATTATGTGTAACCAGTCCACCGAAAAAGGTTGGGGACCACTATGTTAGCCCATTAACGTTAGCTAGCCAAGGGTTACTGTTGCACAGTAAGCTAGGCAGCTACATGCTAATGATTGTGCTGTTAATGGAAAAAAAATTCTTCCAGTCCATTTCTGCAGAACATCATGGTCCAAATCTGCGTGAACTTTGCGGTCTCAGGCAGGAGGACGTTTCATACTGTAAAGGGTTGTGTATTTTTCATATTCTTTTTCTTTTTTTCCCCAAAGCTGAAGTCTGCCACTCACGGTCTTCCTGATTTCCTTGATATCTTTTGTCAAAAGTGATGTAAAATAAAGAGAAAATGAACAAGAGCTGCACTCAATAGACATGCAGACCTACACTGTAATAATAATACATCTGACTTATAAAGTACTTTTCAAGGACATTCAAAGACACTTTACAATGGATGCATTATTCATTCACTCCACAGATAAGACACTGGCGCCTCAGTAAGCTACTACTGACTGGGGCAGACTGACGAAAACGTGGCTGCCAGTCCATGCCAATGGCCTCTGTGACCACCACCAAACATTTATACAGCATAACAATGACAAGGGCTCAGGACTTTACAGGCCTATCCCTGTTGGAATGTCATATTGTCAGGAAAATCCCTAGTTGACTTTCTGCTTCAATTCTAATAGAACACCATGACCGATCTCCAAGGTCAAATGCAAAGTCAAGCTCATTCAAGAGGTGTCCCAGACTCCATTCTAGGCTGCGTTAAAACTTGGTGGTTCTATCTGTCATAATAAAGTCACTATAAGCCAAAACTGATTTTAACTTTTTATGACCCTGTAACCTTGACCTTTGGATCCCAAAAGCACAGCCAAGTGTGGTACTCCCACAGTCAATCAGTGTGTCAAGTTTGGTCACCCTTGCATCACTTCTTCTTGAGCTACAGCACAGGTACCCAGACCTCCTTGAGTGTGGGTAAAATGAAGCTATACAGACCTAAGGGCAGATTGATTTTAACAACCACAGAAATGGCGCCCTGTGTACTTCCAGTATTCACCCCAATTCATATACTGAGAAACTGACTTTAAATGGCTAGTTCAATGCAATATCCCATAGTAATTAAAAGCATAATGTATAAACAACCACTAAAAATAGACCATGGAGTTAGAAGCACCATGTAATACCTGCAGTGTTAGGAAGGAAAGCAGAGCAGAAGAGTGTGTGAACAGTTTCTAGGGATCCAAGTTTTCGGTTTAAGTCAGGAGAGTCAGTGTAACTCCTGAGGTCACTTCATCATTGGGTATTGTGAGGAGAGTTTATAGGAGTAAAGTTATGAAAGTGAGAGTCTGGGAGTTATCTGAAGGTATGTGGGTGTAGATAGTACAGCCGGGGATTTGATTTTGAGCCATGGATGTGTGCAAAGTCACTGACCCAAAAAGTAGCAGAATTTCAGGGTTGACTGAGAAAAGGAGGTAAGGAGACTCGACAATAGCGTGAAAATTGACAGCCTCTTCCAGCACTGGCCGCATGTACTTATGTTTCCGTGTCTATAAACGGCGTTACTGACTGAAAGGTCAGTGATTGGGTGACTCTCCAAACTCTGCAGAACCTTTTCTTTGGCATGCTGGTACCCTCTCCCCTTCTGTCACCACGGCAACACAGCAGAGGACAATACAGTACTGAGCACAGCCATTACTCAGGTCAGTGACTGGGACCGATCTGCCATGAATACAAGGAGAATCATTTCCTGGAGCGGCAGACGGAGTATGAAAGTACTGTACGACTTTCAATGTGATTACAGCTGCATCCAGAACACCATCAGTCATTTATAACAGGCTCCCATCCTATATACTATATAGTTAAAATCAAATATAAAGATCTGTCATATTACAAACCCCAATTCCAATGAAGTTGGGATGTTGTGTAAAATGTAAATAAAAAACAAAAAAATGATTTGCAAGTCCTTTTCAGCCTATATTCAATTGAAAACACTACAAAGACAAGATATTTAATGTTCAAACCAACAAACTTTATTGTTTAGCAAATATTCAGACATTCTGAATTTGATGCCTGCAACACGTTCCAAAAATGCTGGGACAGGGGGAAGAAAAGACTGGGAAAGTTAAGGAATTCTCAAAAAAACCCTTTTTGGAACATTCCACAGTTATACAGGTTAGTTGAAAACAGGTGAGTATCATAACTATATCCTCGAAAGGCTCAGTGGTTCACAAGCAAGGATGGGGCGAGGTTCACCACTTCGTGAGCAACTGTGTGGGAAAATAGTCCAACAGTTGAAGAATGTTTCTGAACATACAACTGCAAGGAATTTAGGGATTTCATCATCTAGAGTCCATAATATCATCATAACATTCTTAGAATCTGAAGAAATTTCTGCATGTAAGCAGCAAGGATGAAAACCAACAATTAATGCCTGTGACCTTCGATCCCTCAGGCGGCACTTCATTAAAACTGACATCATTCACTTTGACATCATTCAAAAGAGTCTGAGAATCTGGAGAAATTTCTGTGACAAGCCCCAAAAATGAACACTGAATGCCCATGACTTTTGATCCCTCAGGTGGCACTGCATTAAAAAAAGTGACATCATTCTGTAAAGGATACCACGTGGGCTCAGGAACACTCTGGAAAACCACTGTCAGTTAACACAGTTGGTCGCTGCACCTACAAGTGCAAGTTAAAACTCTACCATGCAAAATGAAAGCCATATATCAACACCACCCAGATATGCTGCTGGTTGTTCTGGGCCCAAGCTCAACTGAGATGGACAGTGGAAAAGTGTGCTGTGGTCTAACGAGTCCACATTTCAATTTAAAAAAAAAATTATTTTAAATCATGGACATCGTGCCCTTTGGGCTAAAGAGGAAATGGGCCATCCAGATTGTTATGAGCGCAAGTTCAAAAGCCAGCATCTGTAATGGTATGGGGGTGTGTTAGCGCCCATGGCATGGGTATCTTGCACGTCTCTGAAGGCACCATTAATGTTGAACGGTACATACAGGTTTTAGAGCAACATATGCTGCCATTCAGGGACATCCCTGCTTATTTTAACAAGACAATGTCAGGCCACATTATGCATGTGTTACAACAGCATGGCTTCATAGTAAAAGAGTGCGGGTACTAGACTGGCCTGCCTGCAGTACAGAACTGTCTCCCATTGATAATGTGTGGTGCATTATGAAGTGCAAAATACGTCAATGGAGACCCTGGACTATTGAGCTACTGGAGTTATACATTAAGGAAAAATGGGAAAGAATTCCACCTACAAAGCTTCAACAACTTCCTCCTCCACCTCAGTACCTAAACACTTTTTGTGTTATAAAATGAAAGGTGATGTAACACAGTGGTAAACATGCCCCTGTCCCAACTTTTTTGGAATGTGTTGCAGGCATCAAATTAAAAATGAGAGACTAATTGCAAAAAAAGTTTTTATCAATTTGAACATTAAATATCTTGTATTACTAGTGGATTCAATTGAATATACTGTAGGTTGCAGATCCTTGCATTCTGTTTTTATTTACGTTTTACACAACATCCCAACTTCATTGGAATTGGGGTTTGAATAACCTATATAGCCATTAAAAATTGTGTTGTCCAGCTCAATACTTTGATTTGGGATGCTACTTGAGTAGCCTGGCATGATAATAATTTAAAACAGTAATTTATCTTGAAATGTGTTGTGTCCCCTCTGTTTATAGGCTTTCCATAATCTTTGTTTTAAGTCCGGGGTTTACACTCTGTGACTAGCTGTTAACTTCTATGACACTGGGTTATCGCAGGGTCAACTTTTCAGCTGCTTAACTGCCACTTACATCATGAGTTTTTTATATTCTTATGCAAATCAAACTAGCACAAGAAAACAGGACAACAGAAAAAACACTGCACACACTGCTGAGGTTAAAACTGCTATGCATTCTGCAGATTTCAGAGCCATCACACACCTGCCGTTAATACCCTAAATTGGCAGGTGTCACTAGCTATAGACTAAAGCTTCATTTCCACTGACAGCAGCTGCATTCGGTTACAGCAGCAATGTAGTTTGAGCCTTGCGGCAATCCTCACTCACTCCATTTGTGCGTTGAAGCACCACAGATTGCAGCAAGGTTAACGTGACAAGATCATGCAAGAATGTTAAAGATAATGTGAAAGAATGAGAGATAAGGCAGCAAGACAAAGCTTAGCTTAAGATTCAAAGATTTTATTGTCAATACTACTATACGTGCAGGACATACAGGAGAATTGAAATGGCGTTTCTCTCGCTCTTCATTGGTGTGCATTTCACAAAAAGAAAAGGAATAAGGCTGGAGAAAAAAGAAAAACAGCAACAGCAGCAGTCTATGTACAGTCTTAGCTTGACAAGACGTTTTGTCACTGTCCATTCATCTGAATTCACATGTACTTTAATAATGGACAAGTAGCCCATCAGGTTTATTTCTGTGGAGTGTTTGTGTGTTATGTTACACTTTTTTGTGCTATTGGATACAGTGGTGGAAAAGTACACCTCCAAAAATAACAGGTGATATTTAAAAGCAAGTCCTTAGTTTTTTTTAATGAACAAAAGATCATTAAATAGAGTGAATACAGCAGCACTTCTTTGTGTGTTGGATGCAGCATTCATCAAAAACAGACTTGTGAATTTTTAGTGATTCGTTATGGCGAGCTGAATCTGTGATGCAATGCAACACATCTGGTGGAAAAACAAGTATCGACTAGAGTGGGAACTGTATGCTCTGAGAAAGCAACCGCAGTCAGTGTAAATCTGGAGTAACATGAATGCTGTGATAATGATGTATCTACTATTTATACCGAGGCTTCTTCAGCTGTTTTCAGCCTAGAACAAACATTTCAGTCTCTGTAGTCATTTTTTGTCTCTGTGGCATCTATGGGATGCACGATTTTTCAGTATGGATTAAATTAAGGCTCAGAGTTTGCATTAATAAGGACTTGTCTGCTTTGACTGACAGGCAGACACTAGCACAGATGGCAGCAGCTGCTAGCTGTCTCCTAGGCTTCACCTCTGCTAACTGAACTAGACTTTTTTACTGAGGTTGTACTGCCTCTTGGAGTGTTTTTGAAGTTTGTGAATGTACCTTGCTAACCAGGCATTACTGATGCTGAACTTCATCCTTCTATCTGAACATTGTCATTCAAAGCTGCAGGGAAATGAGATGGTGACAGAAAAGCTAAAGTGAAGCCATCTCAAATCTGTGTGTGTGTGAACAGTTCCTCTTCCAGTGTGCAAAGCCTCCAAAGCCTTCCAAAGCCTCCTTTCCAGCTCCCTATTTGCAGAGTCAAAGTTGTTAAGGTCAGTACGGCAGAGTTGGGTTAACACTTTGCATATGTTTAATCTTCTTCAGCAGTTTAACATTGACCAAGAGGGCACTTCAAATGCGAGAGGGCTCCACACTGCAAACCATGGGGAGGACAAGCGTGAGGACACTTCAACACAGATTCAACAGTGGAACACACCGGCATATCTTCTATATTTATCTGTTAGTAGTAGTACATTAGTTTATTTGACAGGGACAGTGCAATAAACATAGACAATTAATCAAAGACAATCAATCTGATGTGTTGCACATAGAGTGTATAGCTATTAGCTAATTTGCAACTCTTGTCCCTGGATGGGCTTTAGAAAAAAGAATCAAGTAAAGATGGGAAAAAATAAAAATAAAAAATATACACAATAACCACATACATCAATGCAGAAAAATTATAAATACACAATTATAAATATTATAAATATTATAAATACACAAATATAACAGCCTGACTCATATTTAACATAAATATTATAAATTTATAATAATAATAATAATAATTTATAATATATTTATCTGTTCACTTTTGATCGCTGTTAGAAATGCACAGCATATGCATACAGAAATGTGATTGCAGGATTCTAAATCTCCTCCTCTGAGATAGAAAGGGGATTGTTGCTTTGATTCAATTTAGCTGACTCTACTGACACAGGGATACTGAAACTGCACTCCTAAATCCATGCCCACTCAAGAGTTAAAAAAAAAAAGCTGTTGACAAAAGTTTCAAGTTTTGGACGCCAATCCCTACAAAATGTTACCAAAAATTAGACTGTCCTTTTCATATGTTAAAGGCCAAATGTCACGTAACAGGGTACTTTAAATATCTTGAAACTAGATATAAAAGGGAACCGATCCGTTCGGGTCTTGGTGCATATGCTTCAGTAACAACGGAATATTCGTTAATTTAAAACTGCCGCGCTTGGCCTGACACGGCCCCTGGAATCGCCTGGGGAAGAAGGCGGAAGTGACGAAATCGATTGTACCCTAGTTTGATGCTTGGGGTATTTCAATTGATTGTTTATATGGAGACTGGAAGGTTGAAGTGAGCAACAAGAAAGAAAAAATTGGATATTTCACCCATACCTTAAAACGGGACTATCAGGGACAGCTGGGTAATAAGGGACACTTCTCTGGGAAATGTTTTCATACCTGTCAAGTGAGACGTTTTCGCCGTACTTCAACACCCTAAAAAGCGGCTATAAGGGACGGCGGAGCAACAAGGGACACCTCTCTGGGAAATGCCCCAAATGCAACTCGTGTTGTTATTGTCAAATATTTTAAGGATTCATGGATATTTGACAATAACAACACAACTCAGCGTCCGGCGCAAAATAAAAAAAAAAGCAGAATTCTGTATTTGTAAGGCGATCTCTCTCTGTTCCGCAACCGCTGCGCAGCTGAAAGTGTTAAACCATTGTCCTAATGACTTCTCATTGTAGTGAGAATAGCTCCCGTTGAGCGATCTGCCCGCCCCGACAATCAGACTAATGATTAAGTCCACACTTCGAACAGTAGTGATAATAGCTCCCGCTGAGCGATCTGCCCGCCGCGGCCATCAGACTGATTGAGTCCACACTTCTCATTGTAGTGATAATAGCTCCCGCTGAGCCATCTGCCAGCACCAGCTGTGGGGGATCACACACAGGACGTGCTCCTCAACACACTCAATTTTTTTTCCCGTATATTTTTTTGGGGCGTACAGAAATGGCAATACGCCCGTTTTTGCTAAAATTGCATTTTCCCCGTATTTTCCTTAAAATATTTGACAATAACAACACGAACTACATTTAAAACATTTCCCAGAAAAGTGTCCCCCACCACTCCGCCGTCCCCCACAGCCGCGCTTCGCACCAAAATACGGCGAAAACGTCTCACTTGACAGGTGTGCGCTTCCATTTTCATATTGATCTGGTCAATTTCTTGACAGCAGCGGCTCTCCTCCACTGTAATAATAATGGCTTCCGAAAAATCAATATTTATGGGGCGCCCTCGACAGACCCCCTTCAGCTTCGCAATTCTGGAGGCGATTAATGTCCAGTTCAATGACATTTTCCACTGGTTCTGCTCTCTGGTCATCGTTGGAACTGTTGTCATCAGACAAAGCATCTGATTCCGTCTCGGACAGCTCGAACCTGTAAGGTTCAATGCCTCTGTCACTGTCTGAACCACTGACAAAAAAAAAGACAAAAAAAAAAAGACAAAACTAAACTAATTTGTTCACAATCGCTGTCACTTTCCGTCATGATTGTCCAATGTTGATAAGTGTGAATGTGGATAGGCAGGGCAGCCAGGGTACAACTGGTGATGTCAAAAACATGGGCGTGGTCTGGACTGGCTGTCACAAGCCAGCAAGCAAGGTGGGGCCTTCACCTGGTGTATTTTGTGCAATTATGTAAATACAGGTGGGTGATATGGTCTCCGGTATGAATATTTGGTTTAAGCTATGTGTATTTTATCTAAATTCGTTGTCATTTAGAAAAAAAAATTACGTGACATTTGGCCTTTAATATTAATGCTACAACGATTAGTCGCTGAGTATTGCATTATATATCATAACTTCCCATCACGATCTTTGTCTTGTTCAACTCTCGGCTAGATCTCTGGAGTCACTCCTTTGCTGTGCTGACCTAACCCCAGAGTGGGCATTTAGCACCATCTAGTGGACTGCAAAGCCAATTATTTTTTTTTATTACTCTGGTACCTAAAGAGTTAAATTTGTGTTTGCAACGTTTAGTAATAATCCCTAATAAAGTATCGCAATATTACTACAGTATCACTATCACAATCATGATACTATGATGCATTGATTTCCCCCAATCCTTATTTTCGACCCATTGCCAACTTATGTGGAAATAATTTCTGGGGTGGTGGTTGGGGGGGGGGGGGGCACAAATTTCGGGGGAAAAAAATAAAAAATTGCCAGAAAAAAAAAAAATCACAAATTTTCTTTAAAAAGGTCACAAATCTGTATTAAAAAAAAAATCAGAAACTTGCAAGAAAAAGGTAAAAACTTAGAGGAATTAAAATATTTCCGAGGAAAAAATGTGCAAATGTCTCAAAAACAGTCGCATATTTACAAGACAAAAAATGTAGAAAATGAGTGAGAAAAAAAGTTGCAAATATACAGTACAACAAAAAAGTTACATTTACTACTAGAAAAACACTCAGTACGCATACCTCCGCCAAGGCTGCTTCAAAGTCCTTGGTGGAGGTATGCAGTCTCAGATCATTACCAAAGTTTAATGGGTTCATCCTTGGCCCAAGAGCTACCTCTGAAGAGAATTTAATCAAAATCTGTCGAGTAGTTTTTGTGTAATCCTGCTAACCGACAGACAGACAGACAAACCACCCTGATTACATTACCTCCTTGGCGGAGGTAATAAGGAAGATGCAACTTAAGAGAAAAAAGCCAACAGGTGACAAATCTGAGAAAAAAATGTTACAAACCTGTGAGGAAAAAAAATCTGTGGAAAATTTTTTTTACCAATTTCGAAGAAAAAGTTGCAAATTCACAAGAAAAAGTGATAAATTCCCAAAGGAAAAAGAAATCATAAATTTCAAACAAAAAAGACATTACAAACTTGGACAAAAAAAGTCACAAATTTATCAGGGGAATAAAAACAGAATAACAGATTTCTTAGGAAAAAAACACAAATGTTCAAATGATTTGTCCCCCCCCCCCCCCCCCAAAAAAAATTTTTTTGTCAGATTAATCATTAAAAATAATCGTTAGCTGCAGCCCTACTTAACATGCTGAAACAAAATACAGTGCTCTGTGTTGGTTTACAGCATGAAGGCTAATAATTAAAAGATGCAATATAAATAAAAATAAAAACAATACTAATAATAAATAGTCTAATAATCCTATAATAACATGTGGTAAAGTCTCATGTACCAATAGCCTCTTTTATTGTGAAACTGTCTATAAATCACGCCAAGATCATGGAAGGACAGAGCACATTCACATTAATATGTATTGGTAGACTTGAATAAAATATGCAAACCAAATCGCAAACAGATAAGCAAAGATTTTTTTTTCTCAGAGGTACTTTTTTGTGCAAAAAAAAAAAAAGAAGTGCACATCAAGGACACACGTGTACACATAAATATGGAGACTTGCTAATAGCAAACAATGCGGACACAAGCAAAACCAGACTGAGGACAAGAGAAGTACACTTGTATGCAAATATGTAGAGGAAAAAACCCCCCAACAAAGCCACATCCAGGAAACGCATTCCAGAACCCCCTCCCCACACACTGGATAAGCACCACTTTTGCTGGCAACGCCACGCGTGACGGATAGCTCCATCTACGGTGTAACATGCCACTGAGGGCCAGGGGGTGTGTGAGCGGAGCCTCGTCCTCAGGCTTCACGCGATAATGATACAGGAAGGATGGATGTCGCACAGAGAACAACACACCTGCTAGGTCTTTGAAAAGCAAACAGAGAAACAGTAAGTGTGAGAGAGTGACGGGCCGCGAGCCTCCGCTCCTCACTGTGACAACTTGATTATATTATGGAGAATATTTACATGGTTCAATGCGTTTCAGTGTGTTGTTTTAACACGGTAAGTCACTGAAAGCTGAGGAATAACATGAAAACAAAATCAAAACGTTTTTCTGAGTTTTATTAAAGCAAATTTTTCTGGCATCTACAAAATCTGACCAAGAAACGCAAAAGTGACTTGGACTGAAAAAGTCACTATTTATGAGGAAACAGACTCAAACCTACAAGGAAAAAATTGTATGACAATGATAAAAAGCTGGAAAATTAAGAGAAAAAAACATTCCGATCTTAAAAGAGAAAATATGGCAATTTTTAAAGAAAAAAGTTGCAAATTTTTGAGAAGGCAAAATTTAAAATTAAGTTATACTGCAAATTAGAAGAATTTAAACCAGGCCGTCAATTACAGAGTATTCCCACCTGACAAACTCACCATGGGAGTGCTCAGATCTCCTGACCACTGACCTTGACCGCAAGTACAGCCTAGATGCAGACCCATCGAGGATGTGCTTAAAGTCATGGTCAATGGCCTAGGGCAGGGGTCTGCAACCTTTGCCACCCAAAGAGCCATTTTGCCAGTCTCTCACTAAAATATAAGTGCTGAGGGCTGCAATGGCAATTTGACCTTTAAAATAAAGATTATGCTGCTTATAAAGTTTTTTATATACATAGCTCTGAATATTATGTGGCATTAATGAATTCATAATGCAACAGTGAAACAACTGTCAAGATTTATATATAGCTAATAATAATATAACAATGTGAATATCTGACCATATTTTTTTGTAGTTTTCAATTATCAGCATTCATAAATAAGAAACTACTTTTCATCCTTTTTATGTTTCCTCATAATGCTCCTTATTCAAATGTATTAATATAATATAAATCTGTATCCTTCATCTGTTCTCCAGACTCTCAATCTGATGACTAGTGGATTGGTTGTCTGATATTCTTCTTTAGTTATTTTGGAATAAAACAAAAAGAATTCTAAACAACTTTCTAAATAATATAACTTTAAAAATCATTAGGTGTAAATTAAGTCAATTAGAAATAATTACAGCAGAATGGAAAATGTTTGGAAAATGTCTTCTTCCGCTGAGCTAAATGTTGGTTATAATTTAAATTAAAAATGTGTGGCAGTGATAGACAGTCTGCACTTATAAGTCACTGTCCAAAACCCCACAGGTAACAAACTAGCAGTTATCCCACAAACAAAAAGCTGACAACATCCTTAAAATAAAAGGCTCACCTCTATATCACTGTCAGAGAATCTTCTCTCTCTCTCTCTTTTTATTTACAAATTGTGAGGGAAAACCATCAGCTGTAGGTCTTATTTTAAGCAGGTATATCCGGTTGACAGCATTTCACAATAATAGCACATACAGACAACCATTCTTAAAACTGATTTGCTATAAAGGGCTTTTGTTTTTACATAACTCAAGAAGTATTGAGTTATGATGATGAAAATAAATTTACACTAATTCAGACTTTTGTCATGTCTGTGAATCCAGCATTTAGGCAACTAATTTTAAGGTTATTGAGCAGGAATTCAAGGATTGTTTCTCATTTTTAAGGACAATTAAGGCGTTGATTTTAGACAATCATGTTTAAGACTTTTTATGGACCTGTAGATGCTAATGAGGTGGCTGTTTTTCTCCTTGTTTGTTCTTGTGGAGAAATTCTCACCACATAACAATAGGGCTGCAATGATTAGTCGACAACATCAATCATAAAAATTTGTAGATGCAAAATTTTATTGCCAAAGCATTGTATAATTTTAAAGTTTATGGACATGCCAGGGAAAAGTTTAGTTGTAACTGCAATGCACTACTGAAATTGCTGCGGGCAGTAGTGCTTCTGTTGTTCGGCATGCCTGAACAATTTCCAGCATGAAAAAATAAACATAAAGAAGACGAGCAAAAAAGAAGCGAGTCCCAAACTTTCAAAGGTATGAGAACATTTTACTAATAAAGACACAAAACAAGCAAAAATGCAGACCCTGCAAAGGAGACTTATCACGGCAGCACTACAGTGACGCATATGCATCTGAAACAGAGACACCCTAGAGCCTCAACATTTACTGCTGCTTCTGTAAGTTTTAGTGTATAAAGAACATTAGCACCACTTCTTTTCAAAAGCCAACTATTTCAAGAGTTAGAAAAAGTGACTATACTGTTAGTATGTGTTGTTTATGTTAGCTTAGCTATTTGACAATAAACTCTCTTGGAGGATGTTTGCTCTGGGCTGAGCTGTTTAAGTCATGGTTAACGTGTTGAATGCAGTAAATGACTGAATTACAGGTGTAGCTATCACTTTTTCATCTTTGTTAATATTAGCCCTCACTCTGAATATTAGTGCATCTCAATTTTTTTATGTTAAGACAGGGACTGGGTGTGCAGACTTAAGCAGAGGCTGCTATTTTTTGCTTTTGCACTTTACCTTTTTTGTTCAAGACTGTTCTTTTAATTTGTTTCAGTTGTTTGGGTAAAATGTATTTCAGTAAGCTGTTGAGCTTCAGTTTCAAATTTGTGTTTCAAGGGTCATTTTATTTAGCTCTGAAAACTGCTTATAAAATGTTATATTAAAGCAAGGACTGACAACAAGGTGATTTTCACAGGTGTGCAGGCTTAAGCAGGTGAGATATAATGCAGCCGGAAAGAATTCACAGCACTTGACTTTTTCCACATTTTGTTATGTTACAGCCTTATTCCAAAATTGACTAAATTAATATTTTTCCTCAAAATTCTACACACAATACCTCATAATGACAATGTGAAAAAAGTTTTTTTTTTGAGAGTTTTGCAAATTTATTCAAAATAAAAACTAAGAAATCACATGTACATAGGTATTCACAGCCTTTGCTCAATACTTTGTTGATTCATCTTTGGCAGCAATTACAGCCTCAACGCTTTTTGAATATGATGCCACAAGCTTGGCACAACTATCTTTGGGCAGTTTTGCCCATTCCTCTTTGCAGCACCTCTCAAGCTCCATCAGGTTGGATGGAAAGCTTCGATGCACTGCCATTTTCAGATCTCTTCAGAGATGTTCAATTGGATTCAAGTCTGGGCGTTGGCTGGGCTACTCAAGGACACTGACAGAGCTGTCCTGAAGCCACTCCTTTGATATCTTGGGCTGTGTGCTTAGGGTCGTTGTCCTGCTGAAAGATGAACCGTCGCCCCAGTCTGAGGTCAAGAGCCCTCTGGAGCCGGTACATTGCAGCATTCATCTTTCCCTCAATCCTGACTAGTCTCCCAGTTCCTGCCACTGAAAAACATCTCCACAGCATGATGCTGTCATCACCATGTTTCACTGTAGGGATAGTATTGGCCTGGTGATGACCGGTGCCTGGTTTCCTCCTAACATGACGCCTAGCATTCATGCCAAAGAGTTCAATCTTTGTCTCATCAGACCAGAAAATTTTGTTTTTCATGGTCTTAGAGACCTTCAGGTGCCTTTTGGCAAACTCCAGGCGGACTGCAATGTGCCTTTTACTAAGAAGTGGCTTCCATCTGGCCACTCTACCATACAGGTCTGATTGGTGGATTGCTGCAGAGATGGTTATCCTTCTGGAAGGTTCTCCTCCTTCCACAGAGGAACGCTGGAGCTCTGACAGGGTGACCATGGGGTTCTTGGTCACCTCCCTGACTAAGGCCCTTCTCCCCTGATCGCTCAGTTTAGACGGCCAGCCTGCTCTCGGAAGAGTCCTGGTGGTTCCGAACTTCTTCCATTTACAGATGATGGAGGCCACTGTGCTCATGGGGACCTTCAAAGCAGCAGAAATTTTTCTGTACCCTTCCCTAGATTTGTGCCTTGAGACAATCCTGTCTCAGAGGTCTACAGACAATTCCTTTGACTGCATGCTTGGTTTGTGCTTTGGCATGCACTGTCAACTGTGGGACCTTATATAGACAGGTGTATGCCTTTCCAAATAAGATAAGATAAGATAAGATAAGCCTTTATTAGTCCCACAACGGGGAAATTCCAGGATTGCAACAGCACAGGGATAGCAACACTCAGAGCAACAATCAGAAGGCAAGAAAAAAAAACAAGCAAGCAAGAGCAGCTAATAAACATATGTACGTATTACTATAAAATATACACTCACCGGCCACTTTATTAGGTACACCATGCTAGTAACGGGTTGGACCCCCTTTTGCCTTCAGAACTGCCTCAATTCTTCGTGGCATAGATTCAACAAGGTGCTGGAAGCATTCCTCAGAGAGTTTGGTCCATATTGACATGATGGCATCACACAGTTGGCGCAGATTTGTCGGCTGCACATCCATGATGCCAATCTCCCGTTCCACCACATCCCAAAGATGCTCTATTGGATTGAGATCTGGTCACTGTGGAGGCCATTTGAGTACAGTGAACTCATTGTCATGTTCAAGAAACCAGTCTGAGATGATTCCAGCTTTATGACATGGCGCATTATCCTGCTGAAAGTAGCCATCAGAAGTTGGGTACATTGTGGTCATAAAGGGATGGACATGGTCAGCAACAATACTCAGGTAGGCTGTAGCGTTGCAACGATGCTCAATTGGTACCAAGGGGCCCAAAGAGTGCCAAGAAAATATTCCCCACACCATTACACCACCACCACCAGCCTGAACCATTGATACAAGGCAGGATGGATCCATGCTTTCATGTTGTTGACGCCAAATTCTGACCCTACCATCCGAATGTCGCAGCAGAAATCGAGACTCATCAGACCAGGCAACGTTTTTCCAATCTTCTATTGTCCAATTTCGATGAGCTTGTGCAAATTGTAGCCTCAGTTTCCTGTTCTTAGCTGAAAGGAGTGGCACCCGGCGTGGTCTTCTGCTGCTGTAGCCCATCTGCCTCAAAGTTCGACGTACTGTGCGTTCAGAGATGCTCTTCTGCCTACCTTGGTTGTAACGGGTGGTTATTTGAGTCACTGTTGCCTTTCTATCAGCTCGAACCAGTCTGGCCATTCTCCTCTGACCTCTGGCATCAACAAGGCATTTCCGCCCACAGAACTGCCGCTCACTGGATATTTTTTCTTTTTCGGACCATTCTCTGTAAACCCTAGAGATGGTTGTGCGTGAAAATCCCAGTAGATCAGCAGTTTCTGAAATACTCAGACCAGCCCTTCTGGCACCAACAACCATGCCACGTTCAAAGTCACTCAAATCACCTTTCTTCCCCATACTGATGCTCGGTTTGAACTGCAGGAGATTGTCTTGACCATGTCTACATGCCTAAATGCACTGAGTTGCCGCCATGTGATTGGCTGATTAGAAATTAAGTGTTAACGAGCAGTTGGACAGGTGTACCTAATAAAGTGGCCGGTGAGTGTATATATATACACACACACACAGACACACAGTGCAGAGCATTGTAGCTGGATGGAATAAATATATGAATATATGAACACACAGTGCAGAGCATTGTAGCTAGATGGAATAAATATGTAAATATATAAACACCCACAGTACGGAGCATTGCAGCTAGGTGGAATAAATATGCAAGTATATAAACACACACAGTGCGGAGCAATGTAGCTAGATGGAATAACATGTAGATATATAAATATATAAACACCCACAGTACGGAGCATTGCAGCTAGACGGAACAAATATGCAAATATATAAACACACACAGTGCAGAGCATTGCCGCTAGATGGAATGAAACAGCATAACCGTCTACCCAGCTATCCTGCATGGTATGATTATGTGCCCATACACACTCTCACCCTCCATAGCGACCGGCATGCTCCTAGTTGTATGCCGGAGAGGACCACTGTGTAAGTCTATTGCATCTTCTGCATTCAAAAAACTATTAGTTTGTTACGTCTTTTTTGCTATCTCTGCGAGCAGCCCTGCTTAGGTTGTACAGTCTGACAGCCGTTGGTAGGAAGGACCTACGAAACCTCTCGGTTGTGCACCTGGGATGATGTAGTCTGCTGCTAAATGAGCTCCTCAGTGCATTCAGTATGTCCTGCATAGGGTGGAACTCGGACTCCAGCAGAGATGACAGTTTAGCCACCGTCCTTCTCTCTCCTATCTCCTCCATCGGATCAAGGCGCTGCCCCAGGACAGAGCTAGCTTTCTTAATCAGTTTGTTCAGTCTCTTCCTATCGGCTGCAGTAATGCCACTGCCCCAGCAGACCACTCCAAAAGTGATGGCTGATGCCACCACCGTGTCATAGAATGACTTCAGCAGCGCCCCTTGTACACCAAAAGACCTGAGTCTCCTCAGCAGGAACAGCCTGCGCTGTCCCTTCTTGTAGAGTGCATCAGTATTGTGTGACCAGTCTAGTTTATTGTTCAGATGAATACCCAGGTACTTATAGGATGTCACCATCTCGATGTCTGTTCCCTGTATATTTACTGGTACTGTGAAGGGCTGCCCATGCCTGCGGCAGTCCACCACCAGCTCCTTAGTTTTCCTCGCGTTGATCTGGAGGCAGTTCCGATGGCACCAGTCCACGAAGTCCTGGATAAGCCCTCTGTACTCAGCTTCATCTCCATTGGAGATGAGGCCAACGATCGCAGAGTCATCAGAGAACTTCTGTAGATGGCAGTGTGTTGTGTTGTGTGAGAAGTCCGCAGTATAAAGAGTGAACAGGAAGGGAGCCAGCACCGTTCCCTGGGGGGCCCCCGTGCTACTGATGATCGTGTCGGACACACAGTCCCGGGTTCTCACAAACTGAGGCCGGTTCGTGAGGTAGTCCAGGATCCATGATGACAGGTGCTGGTCCACCCCTGCGCGCAGCAGCTTGTCCTTCAGGATCATCGGTTGGATGGTGTTGAAAGCACTGGAGAAGTCAAAGAACATGATCCTCACCATATTCCCGGGCTTCTCCAGGTGGGACAGAGAACGGTGAAGGAGGAAGATCACCGCATCCTCCACCCCAATGCCATGCTGGTAGGCGAACTGGAGTGGATCCATCGCTGGTTCCACCAGGGGGCGGAGGTGAGCAAGGAGCAGTCTCTCCAGGGTCTTCATCAAGTGGGACGTCAAGGCCACCGGTCTGTAGCTGTTCAGGTCTTTGGGGTGGGAAGTTTTTGGTACAGGTACCACACAAGATGTTTTCCACAGCTGTGGTACCCTCCCCAGTTTCAGGCTCATGTTGAAGATATACGTCACAATCCCACACAGCTGGTCTGCACAGGACTTGAGGAGCTTTGCGCTGATGCCGTCCGGTCCCGGCGCCTTCCTCGCCTTGATCTTCCTCAGCTCCGTCCTCACCTGGGTCCTGGTCAGGGTCAGGATGGGGGGCTGTGTGTTGGGAGTGGGGGGGTGTTGGTAGAGTGGGGAGTGGGCAGCAGGACTTGATTTCTTTAGAGGCAGCAGTGGTTGTTGTGCAGTCAGGGGGGAGGGCGGTTGGTCAAATCTATTGAAAAACAGATTCAGGTTGTTCGCCCACTCCCTGCCCCCTGTGGCCTGGGGGGAGGTATTCTGGAGCCCCGAGATGGTTTTGAGGTTTCTCCAGACCCCGCTGATGTCGCTCTGTTGCAGCTTGTCCTCCATCTTCTTCCTGAATCTGTCCTTGCCTTCTCTGATCTTTCTCCTCAGCTCCCTCTGTACGGACTTCAGCATCTCCCTGTTCCCTGACCTGAAGATCCTCTTCTTCTCTCTCAGAAGTGTTTTAATCTCAGGGTTGATCCAGGGTTTGTTCCAGGGTTTGTTGTTTGAGTGACCAATCGTTTGAGTGACAAATCATGTCCAATCAACTGAATTTACCACAGGTGGACTCCAATTAAGCTGTAGAAACATCTCAAGGATGATCAGTGGAAACAGGATGCACCTGAGCTCAATTTTAAGCTTCACTGCAAAGGCTATGGATACTTATGTATATGTGATTTCTTAGTTTTTTTATGTTTAATAAATTTGCAAAAATCTCAAAAACATAACAAATGTGGAAAAAGTGAAGCACTGTGAATAATTTCCAGATGCATTGGAAAACATGAACTAGAGCCCCAAACAAGAGCCATGCCAACAGGAAGCAAAGATGGTTGGCATGACCGAAATAATTGCGATTATTTGACTAATCGAAAAAAAATAGTCATTAGATTAGTCAACTCCCAAAATAATCATTTGTTGCAGCCCTACTTAACAATCATACATGAATGCAAATCAATCTGTCCATATATAACTCTCTATTTTTCTCTGTGATTTCACTTTTTCTGGATCTGTTCATGTTTTATCAAGAGTGGGAGGATAAGCAGGAAACTGCTGCTCTCTGCTCTCCACATGCGCTGCACGGAGGCTGCAGCTCTGTGCGTGTAAGCTGCTGTCGGATGTGACGTATGGTTGGTAACATAATAATTTTTAAAAAAATTCAACATTAAAAAATTAGTACATGTACAAGAACCCCCCCCCCCCACACACACACACAAATTTACAAGAAAAGCTGGAAATTTAAGATAAACACCAACTGTGGACATGTTTTATGAATAGAAACCAATAAACCTTCCAGCCTGGATAATTCAGATGCTGAACTTTTACATTTAATGTCTTAAAATTCCAGTGTTCCGAAGCTAAAGTCAAAGTCAAAGTTATTTATAGAGCACATTTAAAAACAATCAAGTTAACCAAAGTGCTGTACATCAAGATGAAGTTAAAATCAAACTACGCAGCCAAAAATACACAATAGGAATAAAATGCATTAAAAGAAAAGAGTAAAAACAGCACAGAATACGGCCAACCATTGAGTTTTCACTTTGCTTGAATCAAGTGCCAATGAGAAGAGATGTGTCTTCAGCAGTGGTTTAAAAGGAATTAATGACTCAGAAGTGTGTATGTGGACAGGTAAACTGTTCCAGTCTTGGAGCAGCTACTGCAAAGGCTCGATCACCTCTTCGTTTTAACTTTGATTTTGGTACATCTAAGAGCATCTGGTTGGTTGATCTCAGTGCTCTTACAGGTGAATGAGTGTAAACAAGCTCAAACAAATAAGATGTTAAAATCAATCCTAAAATGGACAGGAAGCCAGTGAAGGGAAGATAAAACACGAGTGATATGTTCACGCTTTTTTATACCAGTTAAAAGCCGAGCCGCTGCATTCTGAACTAGCTGCAAACAGTGCACAGAGGACTGTTCTACTCCAAAATACAGTGAATTACAGTAGTCCAATCCTGAGGTAATAAAAGCATGAATCACTTTTTGTAGATCTCTACAGGGGAGATAAGCCTTCACTTTGGCAATCATTTGCAGTTGATAAAAACTAGTTTTGACAACTGCACTAATCTGTTTGTCCATCTATTGTAGCACTGCTACAATAGGGTGCCAAAGGTCCAAGAATACCAGTAGATTGCCAGTTTTTCCAAAACAAATAACCTCAGTTTTATTTTTATTGAGGTTGAGAAAGTTCAGCTTTGGCCAAGTCTTTATGTGGCGTAGACAGTTTAGCAGAGGCTGTAATGGATTACTGCTGTTTTATGTGAGGGGCATATAGACTTGAATATCGTCAGCAAAGCAATGAAATGGAATATTATATTTCCTGAAGATGGACCCTAAAGGCAGCATATTCAAGGAGAACAGGACTGGACCCAAAACAGACCCCTGAGGGATGCCACAAGTAAGGGGAGCTGCTAAGGGGTTAACCATGGCTTCTTTATTTTTCAACAAATATTTTATATCTAATAACTTTTCTGTGTTACCTACACCACTCTGTTCCCAGCAGGACCTGAATCAATAAACCAGATGTAAATGAATAAAACCAAGCAGAGGTCTGAGAGCTCAGTTTGTCTGGGTCTTTGTACAAAAGCCTAAAAATATATGAAACATTAGTGGCTGTATTTTATTATATTCCATAAAACCCACCTTTGGCAGGCAAACACCGTGGGCTTAGACAACAACCGGTAAAGCCAAAGAGCAGCGATTACAGCAACATTTCCCCCTGAAATGCTGCTTCAGTGCCAGAGAGAGAAGCACTTGGAGAAAAGGGTTTTACAAAATGTCAATACAATGCTTTTCTGAAACATTTAAAGTGGAGGTTGATACTTTAGGTACCATTTTCCCTTTCAAAGGATGTGCTGTCAGAAATTTGTGAATTAGGGCAACTAGTACTAATACATCTGAGTGACATCTGAAGTTGTCTCCAAAATCATTCATTAGTTCACCAACACATATTCAGTAAACAGTGAAGTCAGTGCAGAAAGAATAAAACTGAGAAACAACACTTTCAGCGCTGGTAATTAGACAGCTACAATGGATCAAAAATGGATAAAAATGCTTACCAAATTCAGTATAAGACATAAGACTGACTGAATAACAACAATAATCAGCTGTTATTTTAGGGAATCTTTCTTTCTACTGAAGGACATCGTTGATTTAACTCACCTCTCATGATGTGTCGTACAATTTTGACAGAGCCTCCCCTCAGGTTTAGAATTTGATGGACCCTCTGGTGCAGCTGAAGACAGAACAGAAATAATTGTAAATTTCAAGGATTAGAGCACAGAATAAACAAAAGTTTGCAGATCGCACTTTGTTTCTTTTGACTTATTATTTGGAAGGCAATTATGCTGTATGAAAACATGTGGAAGCCCATGTCTACCCCTATGATAAAAGTAAACAACCTCCATGTCAAAAGAATGACATACTATCTCAAAATTATGATGGCATCTCATATTAATTATGACACTGTATCGCACATCTGTGTCTTAAACAGTCCTTATGGGTTTTTTTTTTGTGGTTTTCCCTTTATTTTAGTGGGTTATGTGGGATTTCTGTGACTTGACATGGTCTGCAAAGCCAAACAGTTCTCCTCTCCCACAGAAACTAGGATTACAACTCTATCTGAAACACCTTGTTTGGATTGGCTGTCCTCTTACATGAGGTTATCATGTTGTTACTTAACAAACCTGACACAGACCTGTCCTGTGACTACAGTCTGGCACAACCTCTCCTCAGAAGAGCAGAGGAAGTGTCTCAGTGAGCTCTGCAACTCACATAGCTATGGTGCAGCTAGCTGAGCTAGAGGAGTGACAAGAGTTTTTAGAGTTCTTCTCTATAAATTTGAGTCATCACAATACACAGCCATGGTCCCAGCTCATTAATTAATCCACAAACAATTATACAAACCCCAATTCCAATGCAGTTGGGACGTTGTGAAAACGTAAATAAAAACAGAATGCAATGACTTGCAAATCCTTTTCAACCTATATTCAATTGAATACACTACTAAGACAAGATATTTTATTAACGTTCAAAGTGATAAACTTTGTTTTGTTTCAAATATTCATCCATTTTGAATTTGATGCATTTCAAACTTCCAAAAATGCTGGGACAGGAGCAAGAGAAGACTGGGGAAGTTAAGGAATGCTCAAAAAATCCTTTTGGGACATTCCATAGGTGAACATGTTAATTGGAAACAGGTGAGTGTCATAATTGGGCATAAAAGGAGCATCGCCGAAAGGCTCAGTTGTTCACAAGCACGGATGGAGGAGGTTCACCACTTTGTGAACAACTATGTGGGCAAATAGTCCAACAGTTTAAAAACAATGTTTCTCAATGCAAAATTGCAAGGAATTTAGAGAATTCATCATCTACAGTCAATAATATAAAAAGATTCAGAGAATCTGGAGAAATTTCTGCATGTAAGCAATAAGGCCAGAAACCAGTATTGAATGCCTGTGTCCTTCGATCCCTCAGGTGGCAAAGCATTAAAAACCAACATCATTCTCTAAAGGCTATTACCACGTGGGCTCAGGAACACTTTGGAAAACTGTTGTCAGTTAACACAATTTGTTGCTACAAGTGCAAGTTAAAATTCTGCCATGCAAAGCGAAAGCCGTGTATCAACAACACCCAAGGTCATCTGAGATGGACTGACGCAAAGTGGAAAAGTGTGCTGTGGTCTGATGAGTCCATAATTCAAATTGTTTTTGGAAATCAAGAACGTCATGCCCTCTTGGCTAAAGAGGAAAAGGATCATCCAGATTGTTATCAGCGCGAAGTTCAAACACCAGCATCTGTGATGGAGATGTATTAGTGCCCATGGCATGGGTAACCTGTACATCTGTGAAGGCACCATTAATGCTGAACGGTACATACAGGTTTTGGAGCAACGTCTTTTTCAGGGACATGCTTGCTTATTTGAGCAAGACAATGCCAAGCCACATTCTGCATGTGTTACAACAATGTGGCTTCATAGAGAAAGACTGCAGGTACTAGACTGGCTTGCCTGCAGTCCAGACCCGTCTCCCATTGAAAATGTGTTGTAGTGAAATTAAAGGGTTTTATAGGTAACTTAATGTTGGTACACGTATTAGTGTAAATATGAATGTGAGTAGGAATGAAGATTTACTTTCATCACACTCATTTCCTCGTTAGGGCTCCATCCACGTTTTATAGAGGTGGAAACTCTTATGCACTAAGACTAAAGTTTAAGAATTTAGCAACTGGTAAGTTAAGCTTTAGTTAATAATCCTATTGAAAATATTTGATCAGTCTCATAATAAACTCTTGTGTGAGTTCTTGCCTCTGATGGTCAAGAAGATGGACATGAAATCAAACAATAACTCCCATATGTCTTTCAATGATTTAATAAGAAATGTCAGAATAGGTTAACATATTTGCATAACTTTAAAACAGAGAATTTACATGTATCATGGGCATCATAGACCGTTACTGAGTTACTTATGAATCAAGCATTTGTGGAACCACATGAAGCATAGTTTAATTTGTCAGTAATACTGGAAATTGGAAAACCATAAAATAGCATTGGCTGAGAAAAGTGGATGCAATTTTATGAAGAAAATGATAATTAACTTTATAAAAAAGTTTAGAAAATTTGTTTTACCGTACCGCAGATACAGGCGGCTGAAATGAGCTTTCTCCGTAGGATTGCTGGACTCACCCTCAGAGATAGGGTGAGGCACTCAGTCATCCGGGAGAGGCTCAGAGTAGAACCGCTGCTCCTCCACATTGAAAGGAGTCAGTTGAGGTGGTATGGGCATCTGATTAGGATGCCTCCTGGACGCCTCCCACTTGAGGTGTTTCAGGTACGTCCCACTGGGAGGAGACCCCGGGGCAGACCCAGGACTCGGTGGAGAGACTATGTCTCCCAGCTGGTCTGGGAACGCCTTGGTATCCCCTCTGAAGAGCTGGAACAGGTGGCTGGGGAGAGGGAAGTCTGGGCTTCTCTGCTTGAACTGCTGCCTCCGCGACCCGGACCTCCGGAAAAGCGGTAGAAGATGGATGGATGGATGGATGTTTTACCGTATTTTTCGGACTATAAGGCGCACCAGATTATAAGGTGCAGTATCAATTACCAGTCTATTTGATGGTCTATTTTCATACATAAGGCGCACCGGATTATAAGGTGCATTAAGCAAGACACATTAAGCGCAACAAAACCGTCAGATAAGTGAAATTTTATTCAACTTATTCACAATAACTCTCAACATTGTTCAGTTGTAACACAAAAAACCAGTTGGAACACATACTCTCAACATTACGGTATTCAGTTGTAACACAAAAAACCAATTGGAACACATACTCTCAACATTACGGTATTCAGTTGGAACACACACTCTCAAGATTACGGTATTCAGTTGTAACACAAAAAAACAGTTGGAACACACACTCTCAACATCATTCAGTTGTGACACAAAAAACTAGTTGGAACACAAAATACAAAACAGTACACTCACTTTTTTAGTTCATTCCTCTACCATAAATCCATCAAATTCTTCATCTTCAGTGTCTGAGTTTAACAGTTGAGCGATTTCGGCATCAAGCATGCCCGGATCCCTCTCGTCATTATCCGAGTCAGTCTCGTTGCTGTTATTTAGCGGTTCAGTGATGATTCCGGCCTTCGTGAAAGCTCGGACAACACTTAAGACTGATACCTTAGCCCAGGCATCCACGATCCACTGGCAGATAATGGCGTAACTCGCCCGGCGTTGCTTCCCTGTCTTGGTGAATGTGTGTTCGCCTTCTGTCATCCAATGCTCCCACGCAGCTCGCAATTTAACTTTGAATGACCTGTTGACACCAATATCTAGCGGCTGGAGTAATTTGGTTAATCCACCCGGAATGATGGCAAGCTCCGAATTAGTCTGCTTCACTTGGCTTTTGACAGTATCAGTGAGATGGGCGCGCATGGAGTCGCAGATCAACAGAGACAGAGATTTGTGGAAACGTCTCTTGACGTAAACTTCTCTCAGCCACTCACTCATTTTCTCCTCGTCCATCCAGCCCTTTGGGTTAGCCTTGATGATGGCACCGAACGGACACTTTTCTTTTGGCAGAGTCTTCCTCTTGAAAATGACCATGGGTGGTAGTTTCTAGCCATTAGCCTGGCAACCGAGAACTACAGTGAAGGATGACTTCTCGTTCCCTGTGGTGCGTATAGATACAGTACTGGTCCCTGTTTTCTCGACAGTATGGTTCATGGGGATGTCAAAGGTGAGGGGGATCTCGTCCATGTTGGTGATGTGTTCTGGCCGGATCTTCTTTCCAGTGATCTTGTTCTTGCAGTAGGTGCGGAAAATGGCCAGCTTTTCTTCGTAATCCTTTGGCAGTTGCTGCGAGATGGTAGTTCTTGTGCGGATGGAGAGATTACGCCTTTTCATAAAACGGAAGCACCAAGAAGGACCTCCTTGAAAGTCGTCGATCTTCATGTCACGTGCTACCGCTGCTGCCTTGAGTCGAATAGAGACTGTAGAGATGCTTCTACCTGCTGTTCTCTGTGCAATAACCCACTGTTCAATTTTGTCCTCTAATTGTGGCCATCTCGCTTTGTTCCCTCGGAAACTCAGTTTGGTCTTCTTTACTTGGCGCAGGTCATTTTCTTGCTTCCTCCACTTCCGTACCATTGATTCATTAATGTTGAATTCTCTCGCAGCTGCTCTATTCCCATGTACTACTGCGTGACTGATAGCCTTGAGTTTAAAATCCGCTTCGTAAGCATCCCTCTTAACAGGTGCCATTTTGGGGTCCTTATACACACACCGTAATATTACCTGTTGAAGCACATATTACTCCGCGAGGCTCCTGACTACCGTAATGCTCCGACAATCCATCAAGCGGTGCGGCTTCATAGCTTACCAAAGTCGTACTAAAACATTTTGACAGATTTTTGAGCGCCGTGTACCACATAAAATCGGTTCGAGGTCAGTAAGCGCAACAACCAAAAGTAATACATAAGGCGCACTGGATTATAAAGCGCACTGTCAATTTTTGAGAAAATTAAAGGATTTTAAGTGCGCCTTATAGTCCGTAAAATACGGTACTCTGAAAAAAGAACGTAGATTAATGAAAGACAACATGCATTTTGAGATTCTGATGGGTGTTTGCATAAATTTAGGTTCAAAGAACTTATATTAAGAATATTCTGAAGACAAGTGTAAATTACATAACAGACCCTCCGCCACAGAAACTTTGCATCCCAATGGGTAGCAGGCGGGTCCACTGGATTCTGTTTCACTGGACCAGCGTGGGTCCTTACCACTGTTATGGCCTCCTCCCGGGATCACAAAGGTTGGTCTCCAGCAGGCAAGGTGAGGTCTTCTCTGATGCACTGAAGAAGGAATTACTTTACGATGCAAAGTCTCATCAGAAAGTCAAATTACATCACAAACTCATTTCTTCCGATGTTGGTGGTTTAAATGAGTTGGTTTAAGCTTTAAAAAAATTAAACAAAATCTTCTTGCATGATGATTTAAAGAAAAAGGAGAATAAAATAAGAAAAATGAATTTTAAAGAAAAGAAACAGGATTTACACAGAGCATGACAGGCTCTGGGCCCTTTTTTTAAAAAGATAGGAGAAAAATTGAAGAAGCAGAGAAAGCTGCTCACAGCTTTGGCCAACCACATCCGAGCAGACTCAGAACAAAGAGCAATAAAACTTAAGTTTTCTCTAGTGTTGCAGGGTGGTCCCAAAACTTCATGAGACCTGAGGTGGCCCAATTATATTTGAGCTTCTTCCAACAAGGATAATAAACTCGACCTAAAAAGGGAAATGCAATGAAGCTTTGAACTCTGTTGGTCAGTTAAAGTGCAGCTATGGTCTGCTGAAGAATGAGGAGGGGATGAGACATTTGATCTGAGAAGTGAGACTCCCTTTTAAGACACATGTTGCTGAAAAAAGCATAAATTCCTTAAACTTTAGTGACTAAGATATTCTACTCAATAAAGGAGCATAAAATGCATCTACATCTACTGTAATTAACTTGTGATAATAAGCATACAAACATTAATTTCTTCCTGAAAATAGCAGAACATATCACAGTCATATCAAAGCAAATCATATCAATAAAAGCATCTGAAACCCATTGTCCCTCCCAGAGTTCAATCAGGTCTTTGTTGGCAGATACTGTCTTAAGAGAAAGAATATGACTTAGTTCATAGTCCATAAGGCATAAATGCCGCTGCAAAGGAAAAAGTTAAATATTCCTGATTCGTCCACCAGATGGCACAGTGAAACAGGTTGTTTACTGGAGAGTCTTGGCTTCCAAAGTCTTGACTATATTGATCATAAAACTGTCAATTAGAACATTCCTTTGCCAAAGAGTCTTGGAGAATGGGATTAACTTCCACTTTATGGCCGATGGATAGGGTTACAGCTCTAGTTCTTGGGTGAGAGAAGCAGTCTCAAAAGCCAGACTTTTGAGTTGACAAAATAAATTCTTCAGCAAAGAATAATTTTATAAATTGGAACTCAAGGTCACGCTACAGTGTGAATTTTACAATGATATGATAATGATATAAATTTGATCTTTTATCCAATGTTCTTAAAAAATATTCTGATATAATATATTTTGTCAATTGCCACCAAGCATGGGCTATATGTTGGCCAATATGACCTAGCCCTAGGTATACTTTAATTCAAATTCATATTTCAACTTAATAACAGAAATCAACATCAGTTGTAATAGCTGAAAATTAAACCATAATAAACAGTTACTTAAACTATTTGCTAACTGTAACAACATTCAAATGGCCTCAGTCTTAGAATTGATTCCCAGTACAGTGACAAAAGACCAAATCAAGGTGTATTTCAGAGACACCTGCACAGGAGACACAAAGGAGTCACAAGATTGGGAAGAGATTTTCACATTAAGTCCTAACCTGAAAACAAATGCAAGTTGTATTAAAGGGACGGAAGCAGGTCCATCTCCATGTACGTAGTTATCTTCAACCAACTTAACATCTTTATAAGTTTTTATGTCTAACTTTGTGTAACTTTGTTGAGCAGTGCTTGTACCTCTGAACCTCTGACTTAGTGCCTGAAGTCAGGCGCTGTCAGATGCTGCTAGATGCTGTCAAACAATTGGAATTACTGCATCATCGTTCTCGACGATTTTTACCCACTTATAATTTTACTGGACCGAGAATTCTTGCCACTTGATCTTTCTTGGTCAACAAACCAGGCTAGGCTAACCTGTTTGTTCTGGTTAGCCACCTCTGGCCTGGAAAGCCATGGCTCCCTCTCAGTTGGAACTGAGACTCTCTAACCTCTATAAGATTCGGGAGGCTGAAAATCATCTGGGCACGATCATTTTTGGTCGGACATCGGCGCCAGCCACGGACTTGCAGCTAGCAGAGACGACTACCTACCTGGGTGAAATTAACATATCACAATCCACCGCCACCCCTACTCCGGTCACCTCAGCTGTCCAGGACTGTAGCACTAAACACTGGCTTCAGCTCGGAGCTAAACCTAAAGCCCCGGGTGGTTCTTCTCAGCCATGGACCATGGTTGGGTCCAACAGCAAATGTCGGAGATTGACCAGGTACGGCCATGCCTCCTCCCTTCCCCTCTCATTGGAAAACAGATTTGACATCTTTTCCTTGGAAGATTTCCCCCACCTGGATGCTGATCTTCCCCCCATGGCCACCCCTTCTCTTTCAGCAGAGGCCCAAACCTGCAAGCCCTGGATTAAAAGTACCCTAGGTGTGCCGAACTTTACACCAGCTCCAAAAAGAAGCGAGCGCAACCCCCTGTGTCACCCCCCGCACCGGCATCCTGCCACCTCAGCAGCAACAACAACAACGGCAAAACTATTTACCACTACAGAAGCGACCGACAAAGTCCTTCCAGATGACACTGGTAATTGATGATTCCATTATGAGGAACGTCAGAAGCAGGTACTGTGTTACAGTTTTTTTTCCTGGGGCTAAAGTGTCAGACATTGAGGCTCTTACCCCTGACCTATTAAAAGAATACCCCCACGCTAAAACTGTCATTGTGCATGTCGGATGCAACAACATCCAGGTGAAGCATCTGAGATCTTAACGAGAGACTTCAGGAGCCTTCTATCTACTCTTAAGAACTGTGGCGGACGTGTGTTTATCTCTGGACCACTTGCTCCTTTGAGAAGAGGTTGCAATTATTTCAGCAGAACTCTTAGTCTTAATTCCTGGTTGTGCTCAACATGTCCTACTTTTAACATTGGTTTTATAGACAATTTCAACCTGTTTTGGAACCGCCCATCATTTATGAGGCCAGATGGCATCCATCCAAATAGACTCTGTGCACATGTTTTAAGGGACAATCTGTTTTATTCGATTCAGCATTTTTTAGTACAGTGACTGAAAGCTAGTGTGTCACCTCACCCCAAAGTGCCTGGGTCTGCCAACCAGCTTTCTTTTGCTTCCACCTCTCATATTACCCTTGTTAATCCAAATAATTCTTTCTGTTTAGATCAGTCTTCAATTCACAGCCCCATAGAGATTGTGTCTGTCCCCCGATACCCAAAACATTATAACCCAAGACAAATACAACATAACTTGATAAAGATTAAAACCACTAATCTACCACAGAAAAATAAAATAATTAAAAGCGGATTGCTGAATATAAGATCTCTGTCCGATAAAGTGACCTTAATTAATGATATGATCATGGATTATAATATAAATATACTCTGTCTTACAGAAACATGGCTACGCCCCAACGACTTTGTTAGTATCAATGAGGCCACCCCCCTCCCCCCAGCTATAGTAATATTCACATTCCTAGAAACACTGGCCGAGGTGGTGGTGTTGGGGTAATACATGAAACCACATTACCAATGAACCCTCAGCCTAAGCTAAACTCAAATTGTAACTCTTTTGAATGATTAATTTTTTAGCTTAGCACACCCGTCCTGGAGGACAGAACAGCCCATTTTATTTATCACAGTATATTGCCTTCCCAGTGTTTCTTTTGCTGAATTTATGTCTGAATTCTCTGAGTTCTTAACAACCTTAGTTCTCAGTTCAGACAAGATCATAGCTGGTGATTTTAATATTCATATAGATGTTAATGATAGTCATAGTGTAGCATTTCTCTCCCTCTTAAATTCAACTGGTTTTTCCTCAGTGTGTTAGTAAACCAACTCATCACCATAATCACACCCTTGACCTGGTCTTGGCCTATGGTGTAGAAATTGATGAGCTGCTTGTCATCCCTCAAAATCCTACACTGACTGACCATTATTTGATAACTTTCAAATTTGTGTTATCTGATTTTACAGCATCAAGCAGAAATATAGTTACCAGATACTTACCTGATAGTGCTGTGGTTCACTTTAAAGAATTAATCCCTTCAGCACTTACTCTATTACCATGTCTCAATATAGCAGACAGCATTGACTGCTTGAATCCATTAGAATTAGACCTCTTAGTTGATAGTACTGCAGCCTCACTGCAGAAAACACAAAACTATTAAAAATAGGAGATTAGCTCCATGGTACAACTCTCACACTCATAAGTTAAAACAGAAAGTTAGATTCTGTGAAAGGCTTTGGCATGCAAATAAGACAGAAGAATCATGTTCAGCCTGGAATGCCAGCCTTATCGCCTCTGTAGCGCTAGGCGACAGTACTATTCATCATCCTTCATAGAAGAAAATAAAAAAAACATAACACTGTGGCTCAGCTAACCAAGAGCCAAAATGCCATAGATCCCTACATTCCTCCAACTCTTAGTGCCGATGACTTTTTGAATTTTTTTAATGATAAAATTGTCAGTATTAGGAATAATATTCCAAAAAATAGCCCCCTTAAAAATACCAAGCTTCTGCCTAACACTGCTGTGTCCACAGGCTCAAAACTTCACTTTTCTGAATTTTCTCGTATTAGTCATTCTGATCTAGCCCCAACAGTGTCAGCCTCGAAACCAACTACAGTGGTACCTCTACTTACGAACGTCTCTACATACGGAATTTTCAGGTTACGAGACGCCTCAACGGGAAAATATTGCCTCTAGTTACGAACGAAATTTCAGGATACGAAAGGCAAAAAAGTACGCGCTCCTCGCAGCTTCCGTAGTTTACCGAACGTAAACATACCTGTAGCTGCTCTGCCATTGGCTATCGCCTAGCATCTTCCTGGTATCCCATTGGCCACAAAATTTTTTTTTTTCCCAAAACTTTATGCGTTTGGTTGATCTCGCCAAAGAATATGGCCGTAATACATCAACAATCAGCACGGTATTAAAACAAAACGAAGCACTTACAAGCCGACAAAAGCAAACGGCCTTGGATCAGAACATGAACCAAAGAAGGCAAACGGTGACGACGTCGACGACGATAGCAGTTAAAGGGTAAATGAACATAATTTTTATTATTCTTTCTCTTTTATTATTCTTTCTCTCATTTTAAACTCTCATTTTATGTTTATTGTGCAGTAATCTAATTGTAACATGTATTTGTTACATGTTTTGATGCGTTTTTACGATTTATAAAAAATTTATGCCCGAATTTTGGGGGCTTGGAACGGATTACGGCATTTACATGTAAAACGCGCCTCTACTTACGAATTTTTCACGTTACGAGAATTCTTCCGGAACGAATTAAATTCGTAAGTAGAGGTACCACTGTACCTGTCTCTTAGACCCAATCCCCGCTAGACTCCTGAAGGAATCGCTATCTCTGATTAGTCCACCGCTTTTGAACACAATTAATATGTCTCTATTGACAGAACATGTACCGCAGTCTTTTAAAGTGGCAGTAATTAAACCTCTACTTAAAAAAACCTTCGCTTGATTCTGGGATTTTGGCCAATTATAGACCAATATCTAACCTCCCCTACCTTTCCAAGATCCTCAAAAAAGTAGTCATCAATCAACTGTGCACTATTTTAGAAAATAATTCTATATTTGAGAAATTTCAGTCAGGTTTTAGGAAACACCACAGCACAGAGACAGCCTTAGTGAAAGTTACTGATGACCTTCTTATGGCATTTGACAAAGGACTTGTCTCCGTCCTTGTCTTATTATTATTATTATAAATAAAAATTTATTATATAAAGCTTTTCTAAAGAAAAGGACAAAAGAAGCAGAGCAGCGGTATAAAACATACAAAAATAAGTTAACATATACACTACTGTTCAAAAGTTTGGGGTCACCCAGACAATTATTTTGTGTTTTCCATGAAAAGTCACACTTATTTACCACCATGAGTTGTAAAATGAATAGAAAATATAGTCAAGACATTGACAAGGTTAGAAATAATGATTTGTATTTGAAATAATAATTTTTTCCTTCAAACTTTGCTTTCGTCAAAGAATCCTCCATTTGCAGCAATTACAGCATTGCAGACCTAACATGATTGCACAAGGGTTTTCTAATCATCCATTAGCCTTCTGACGCAATGAGCAAACACACTGTACCATTAGAACACTGGAGTGATAGTTGCTGGAAATGGGCCTCTATACACCTATGTAGATATTGCACCAAAAACCAGACATTTGCAGCTAGAATAGTCATTTACCACATTATCTTCATTGAAAAAAAGTGCTCTTCTTTCAAAAAATAAGGACATTTCTAAGTGACCCCAAACTTTTGAATGGTAGTGTATAATGAGATGTAGTAAAAGAGACTATTACAGTAAAGAACTGGAGAAAAACAGAGACAATATTAAAAATATATGGATAATACTTAACAATATTCTTGGAAATAAAAACAGAAATACAAGCTACCCAATCAATCTTTCAAAAAAAAAATAATAAAATGACTCAGAGTGTGAATGCAGTCTCACCTGCAGATGAATTTCATAACTTTTTTGTTAACATTGATCCTAATTTGGCTCGAGAAATACCCATTACGGCACCTACAGGTGATACAATAAGCAAAAACATTGCTATAAATACTCCATTTTCACAAAGAACACAGACGAGAGAGAGGTCACTGAAATTGTTAAATCGTTTAAAAGTAACACATATATGGATTGTGATGGTATTGACATGCTCTTAGTCAAAACTATTATTGAATGCTTAGTGAAACCACTGACGTATATTTGTAACCTGTCTCTCCAAACAGGTATATTTCCCAATGCAATGAAAATAGCTAAAGTAGCTAAAGTAAAATAGCTAAAGTAATTCCGATATACAAGACAGGTGACAGAGGGGAATTTTCAAACATAGACCAATTTCACTATTGCCGCAATTTTCCAAGATACAGTACTTGAAAAAAATATTCTGCGAGAGAACTGACAACTTCATAATGAAGAATAATTTATTATGTGAGCAGCAATATGGGTTCAGACACAAGAGGACAACTGCATTTGCTCTAATGGAATTTATAGAAAACATATCAACTGCCGTTGAAAAAGAGTATTCAGTTGGGGTATTCCTGGATCTTAAAAAAGCATTTAATACAGTGGATCATAATTTATTATTAAAGAAACTACAAAATTGTGGTATTAGGGGGTAGCACTGTCCTGGTTATGTAGTTACTTAAAGAATAGATATCAGTATGTATGTGTTGGTAACAAAAACTCACAGTTACTGAAGGTTACTTGTGGAGTCCCACAGGGTTCAGTTTTGGGGCCACTGTTATTCAATATGTATATAAATGATATATGTAAAGTTCAGGAAAAAATGGATTTAATACTGTTTGCCGATGACACTAATTTATTATGCAGTGGAAGCAATTTGGAACAACTTTTGGATACGCTCGGAAAGGAATTAGGAAAGCTTAAACTGTGGTTTGATTCAAACAAATTAACGCTCAATTTAAGTAAGACAAAATTTTTGTTTTTAACAACCATCACAACAACTTAGTATCTAAACTCAGTGTAAATGGTGTAGAGATTGAAAGGGTATCCGAAACTAAATTTCTTGGAGTAATAATTGATAATAAACTGTGTTGGAAGTCACATACTTGTTACGTATGGTTCTTGCGAGCCATAAATGAGAGCCAAGGGCTGACTAGTGAGTTTGCATTGTTTATATTCATATATTTATTCCATCCAGCTACAATGCTCTGCACTGTGTGTCTCTGTGTGTGTGTATATATATATATTTTATAGTAATACGTACATATGTATATTAGCTGCTCTTGCTTGCTTGTTTTTTTCTTGCCTTCTGATTGTTGCTCTGAGTGTTGCTATCCCTGTGCTGTTGCAATCCTGGAATTTCCCCGTTGTGGGACTAATAAAGGCTTATCTTATCTTATCTTATCTTTATTGGCAATAATGGACAGGAACAAAGGAACAGGGCCTCGTGGGGCCAAAACACAAACGAACATACAAGGGTATACACTTACAAACGATGCTGAATGACGACAGGGTGGCTGGTGCCAGACGAAGGGGTTCCAGCCTTACCCACGCCGGAGAAGAGCGTGGATAATAGAGTGAGGTCACAGCCCCGAATAATCGGGACTGCTCCCTTTTATAGTAGTTGACAGCGCCTCAGCTGATAAGAGGTAATTGGCCTCCAGCCGTCCCACAGAGCTTGGCAGCTGGAGGCCCGCTGAGACGCTGTCAAAGTAAGAGTCGGCCTGAGGAGGAATATGGTCCGAGCGCAGATAGCAACGGCGCCTCAGCCCATGTGACACAGCCCCCCCCCCCCTCAAGGCCAGGCTCTGAACGGCAAGTAACACCCAAGCCCCCCCCCACCACCACCTGGGGTGGGTGGATGGGGCGTAGGCCAGGAGGGCGTGAATGGGAAAAAGGAAAAAAAACCCCAACATAGCAGGGAACAAATGAAGCAATTACAGAGCATGAGAAAAAAAAGGCACCATACTCCATAAAATGCTAAAAATGAAGTAACTACAGAGTATGGGAAAGAAGAACACACAATACTCCATAACAGACAACAATATGCGGAAGAACGGAAAAAAAAAAAAAACACTACTTAGGCAGGGAACAAATAAAGCAATTACAGAGTATGGAAAAGAAGAACACATAATACTCCATAACAGGCAACAATATGCGGACGGAAGGAAAAAAACCCCACTACTTAGGTTGGGAACAAATGAAGTAATCACAGAGTATGGGAAAGCGGACAAAAAAAAAAGGAAAACCACAATACTCCATGAAATGCCAATAATAATATATAGATGGATCCAAAGAAAAACAACCCAGGAGGCCTAGAAACGAGAACAGAGGCTCCTAAGGCAAAATCTACCAGATACAGGGCATCCCTCAAACAGAAGGGGAAGAGGAAAAAAAAGGCACGCTAAACGTGAAACGACTACAAGACATTACAAAACTGCACCCTCACAAAATCACAAAAGACTAGGCACAGCAGAAATAATTAAGTTCGGGGGGGTCTCCCCGCACCCAGCGTCCAAACCGCCAACAGGGGTGATGGGAAATGTTCAGGTGGCCTACCCGAATCCCAGGCCAGAAAAAACAGTATCTCAGGCGGCCGGACCAGATTGCCGAACAGGGAGTCCAATAGGTCAGGTGGCCGAACCAAAGAGCCGAATGGGTACGGCAGTCCCTCTGGCGGCCGACCCGCATCGCTCAGCCACCAGGCCCGTAGGGGAGAGAGAGGGGCAACGGCTTCCCTGTGGAGAGAGATAGTGAGGGCGAGCCGGGCCGACAGTGAGAAGTCCAAATGGGCCCTGGTGGAGAAAGCTTGGGGGAAAAAAGAGAGTGACTCAGATGACGATGGTGAAGAGGGAGATGAAGATGATGATGAGCCGGTCCAGTGTCCGATGGCAGGGGATCTGCAGCTCCCTCACCGAACCTGGACGCCACTGGTGCTGCACCCTCGTCGGACCCCGATTGGGTCACGCCTGCTCCCGCAATGGACCCCGATTGGGTCTCGGTAGCACCCGCGTCGGACCCTGATTGGGTCGGCGCCGCACCAGAACCGACCTCCAATCCCGAACCTGGAACCTCTGGCACAGCGGGTGATAGCAGCTCCTCACCGGCAACCCTGGGAGAAGGCTCAGGAGAGAGAGAAGAACCGGGATCAGGATCACTGGCAGAGCCAGAACCTGGTGAGATAAGCTCGGACGCAGCAGGCGGCTGCGCCCGGCTCATCTCCCCTAGAGACAGGCTAAAATGCTCTAATATATGAAAGAGAAAGACAAAGTAGAGCACTTGCCTGATCTCGGGTTCTGACGCCGTCCAGGACTGCGAAGATCCAGGTTCAGACGGCAGGAGGTCGTCTTCAGGCTCTCACTCAGCTGTGTCGGGCTCCGCAGCTGGCATGATGGTGTGCGCAGCTCGCGAGTCCTCCGGCACCGGTGCCCACGCCGATGGCCCACACGGCGTGGTGGCAGGAGAACCTCGACCCGCTGGACCGGACCGCTCCTCCGTGGAGACCCAGGGACGCGTCATCGTTGGCGCAGGTTCCACGCTGCAGTCCGCTCTCCTCCTCCACCCACGGCGTAGCTGCAGAACCGGAACCAGGCTCTCCAGAACCGCAGGCCCCCTCCTCATTCCACGACGTTGGCCTGGCGTCGAGGACCGCTCAGCGGAGGGAGACACAGAGGATGCGGGGTTAATAATTACAGCCACAGCAGGTGGTGGGAGCTCGGGGAGCTGCGAACCCCGAACTCCACCTCCAGGAGTCTGACAGAGCAAATCACAATGAGAGGATGAATGAACTGGGACTTGCCTGTCTCCTGGAGGCTCGGTGGTGACCGCTGTGGTGGACGTTGCTCCTCCCTTTCCCCGCCGGACGGTAACAGAGGACCCCCTGGGAGGATGACGGGGAACTGCTCGTGATGGTTCCGGGACGGAGCTCGCCAAGTCAGGACTCCGAATGCACACAGCAGCCGGGGAATGCGTCGAGGAGGAGGGGGCGACAGCCGAGATGAGCCGGGCCCGGAGCGGTGACGTAACAGCGGGGGAAGATGGCTCGGGAGACGAGGCTGTGGGGTTTCCCCTCTGATGAGGCGCAGAAGTGACAGCTGTGTAGGGGATTGACACCTTGCGGCGAGCCGGAACTGGATCCGGACGGGATTCGTGCTGAGGTTGACAATCGATATGACGACGGCTACTTGCAGGGGGCGAGGCGAAGGTGAAACCCGGGAATCGCCGTTCCTGTGCAGAGACAGCGGCGAGCAGGTCGGCAAACTCCGGGAACTCACGTAACTCCGGATTCCTCTCCATCAGTCTAACTGCCACCGTCACATGCTTAATGATGGCGGAAGGATGAACCGCGGAGCGAGCAGCAGCCACCCGGTCTCGGATCTTGACAGCTGTCAGCTGCAGCTTCTCCGGGGGATTCCCGAGTGACGTCGTGCCCGATGGGAAAAGACCCCTGGATGGTGTGAACTCCTGGGCCGGAACGGAGGCAGAAGCGGGATCCCGAAGTGAGGGGAAACGACGACTCCTCTTCGGCTTCCTGCCAGGATTTCCCTCCAGCCCACGGAGAATCTCGCGTTGTGAGGCAATGTCGTATCTCCTGGCACGGACCTCAGGGTGGTTGGCGTAGCGAGGAAGATTGTCCAGGAGAACCTCAGCGTAATCTAGGTGCCTGCGTATGTCAATGGGATTGTCGTAGAGGGAGGCGGTGAAGAGCGTCCCGTTGACATACTCCAGGGCGGTCCCTAGCTCATTACCCAGGCGCCGAACGCGGCTCCTGGGAGACGGCATGCTCCCAGAGTAGACACCCAGACAGGGAAAAACAAAGTCCAAATTAGCAAACTCACGGCCGCCGGCAACTCGCTTGGCTGTGACCTACTGTTACGTATGGCTCTTGCAAGCCATAATTGAGAGCCAGGGGCTGACCAGTGAGTTTGCGTTGTTTACTGGCAATAATGGACAGGAACAAAGGAACAGGGCCTCGTGGGGCCAAAACACAAATGAACATACAAGGGTCTACACTTACAAACGATGCTGAATGACGACAGGGTGGCTGGCGCCAGACGAAGGGGTTCCAGCCTTACCCACACCGGAGAAGAGCGTGGATAATAGAGCGAGGTCACAGCCCCGAATAATCGGGACTACTCCCTTTTATAGCAGTTGACAGCGCCTCAGCTGATAAGAGGTAATTGGCCACCAGCCGTCCCATAAAGCTTGGCAGCTGGAGGCCCGCTGAGACGCTGTCAAAGTAAGAGTCGGCCTGAGGAGGAATATGGTCTGAGCGCAGATAGCAACGGCGCCTCAGCCCATGTGACAATACTGTATTAATTAAGTTAAAGGTAAAATATCTAAATCAATTGCAATACTACACTGAGTGAAATATTTGCTGAATCAACCCACATTATACAGACGTGGACAAAATTGTTGGTACCCCTCTGTTAATGAAAGAAAAACCCACAATGGTCACAGAAATAACATGAATCTGACAAAAGTGGTAATAAATAAAAATTCTATGAAAATTAACCAATGAAAATCACACAATGCTTTTGAATTGTGGTTCAACAGAATTATTTTAAAAAAACAAACTCATGAAACAGGCCTGGACAAAAATGATGGTACCCCTAGAAAAGACTGAAAATAATGTGACCATAGGGACATGTTCAACCAAGATGTGTCCTCTAATTAACATCACAGGTGTCTACAAACTTGTAATCAGTCAGTCCGCCTATTTAAAGGGTGACACGTAGTCACTGTGCTGTTTGTTCACATGGTGTGTACCACACTAAACATGGACCAGAGGAAGCAAAGGAGAGAGTTGTCTCAGGAGATTAGAAAGAAAATTATAGACAAGCATGTTAAGGATAAAGGCTATAAGACCATCTCCAAGCAGCTTGATGTTCCTGTGACTACAGTTGCACATATTACTCAGAAATTTAAGATCCACGGGACTGTAGCCAACCTCCCTGGATGTGGCCGCAGGAGGAGACAGATAATACGAATGGTAAGAAAAGAGCCCAGAACAACCTCTAAAAACATTCATGGTGAACTCCAAGGTCAAGGTACATCAGTGACAGATCGCACCATCCGTCATTATTTGAGCCAAAGTGGACTTCATGGGAGACGACCAAGGAGGACACCACTGTTGAAAACAAATCATAAAAAAGCCAGACTGGAATTTGCCAAACTGCATGTTAACGAGCCACAAAGCCTCTGGGAGAATGTCCTATGGACAGATGAGACAAAACTGGAACTTTTTGGCAAGGCACATCAGCTCTATGTTCACAGACGCAAAAATGAAGCATACCAAGAAAAGAACACTGTCCCTACTGTGAAACATGGAGGACGTTCTGTTATGTTCTGGGGCTACTTTGCTGCATCTGGCACAGGGTGTCTTGAATCTGTGAAGGGTACAATGAAATCTCAAGACTATCAAGGTATTCTAGAGAGAAATGTGCTGCCCGGTGTCAGACAGCTTGGACTCAGTCGCAGGTCATGGGTCTTGCAACAGGATAATGACCCAAAACACACAGCTAAAAACACCCAAGAATGGCTAAGAGCGAAACATTGGACTATTCTAAAGTGGCCTTCTATGAGCCCTGATCTAAATCCTATTGAATATCTGTGGAAGGAGCTGAAACATGCCGTCTGGAGAAGGCACCCTTCAAACCTGAGACAACTGGAGCAGTTTGCTCATGAGGAGCGGGCCAAAATACCTGCTGAGAGGTGCAGAAGTCTCATTGACAGTTACAGAAATCGTTTGATTGCAGTGATTGCCTCAAAAGGTTGTGCAACAAAATATTAAGTTAAGGGTACCATCATTTTTGTCCAGGCCTGTTTCATGAGTTTGTTTTTTAAAATAATTCTGTTGAACCACAATTCAAAAGCATTGTCTAATTTTCATTGGTTAATTTTCATAGAATTCTTATTTATTACCACTTTTGTCAGATTCAAGTTATTTCTGTGACCACTGTGGGTTTTTCTTTCATTAACAGAAGGGTACCAACAATTTTGTCCACATCTGTATACTTTGTATCATTCATTAATACTCCCATACATGACATATTGTACTGAAGTATGGGTAAATACATATAAAACAAACATATATCCAATCTTTATGCTTCAGAAGAGAGCTATAAGAATAATAAACAAAGCTGCTTACAGGGAACCAACAAACCCACTTTTTCTTAAATTAAAAGCTCTCAAGTTGACTTCTGGTTATGGCGGCCACGTAGGAAGACGTGTTTCACACTGCTCAGCTCCTAAAAATAAAAAGTTTACTAAAACTCTCTTAACTGGAACAAAAACCCATCCCAGCGTTTAGGCGCGGATATGGTAAAGACCAAGGCTGGGAAATTAGGTGGAGGAAAAAGCAATTCGACAAAACAACCCAAGCTAACAGACTTCCACGCTTGAGGCGAAACAGGAAAAACTCCAGAGACTATGGTGGAGGAGGGAGCCAGCGGCGGAGCGGGAACTGCTGAAGGGGGGACAAACGCTGTGCTCACTGCCATCAACTCCATGAGAACAGAGTTTTCGTCTAAATTTGATGGAATTATAGTAGCGATAGAAGGAATGAGAAAGGAAATAATCGACTGTATGGAACGAGTATCGCAGGCGGAGCTCCGAATTTCAAGCGCTGAAGATGATGTCACCAGCCTACAATCAAAGTTGCAAACACTGGAATTAAAATGGAAACGTCTGGAAGATAACGTCCTGGACTTGGAATCCCACTCGCGACGGAATAATTTGAGCCTGGTGGGCCTCTCGGAGGGAGCGGAGGGACGGGACTCATGTTCCTTTTTGGAAAAGTGGATTCCAGAAGCGCTGAACAACGCAGGCATGCAGTCATCGGTCGTCTTAGAGAGCGCTCACCGAATCGGCCCACCGAGAGATAATAAGACTAACTAACTAACTAACTAACCTGCACTTATATATACTTACATACTACTTATACAGAGATAGCAAAAAGACGTAACAAACTAATAGTTTTTTGAATGCAAAAGATGCAATAGACTTACACAATGGTCCCCTCCGGCATACAACTAGGAACTTACCGGTCGCTATGGAGGGTGAGAATATGTATGGGCACATAATCATACCATGTAGGATAACTAAGTAGACGGTTATGCTGTTTCATTCCATCTAGCAACAATGCTCTGCACTGTGTGTGTTTATATATTTACATATTTATTCCATCTAGCTACAATGCTCAGCACTGGGTGTGTTTATATATTTATATATCTACATATTATTCCATCTAGCTACATTGCTCCGCACTGTGTGTGTTTATATACTTGCATATTTATTCCACCTAGCTGCAATGCTCCGTACTGTGGGTGTTTATATATTTACATATTTATTCCATCTAACTACAATGCTCTGCACGGTGTGTTCATATATTCATATATTTATTCCATCCAGCTACAATGCTCTGCACTGTGTGTCTGTGTGTGTGTGTATATATATATATTTTATAGTAATACGTACATATGTATATTAGCTGCTCTTGCTTGCTTGTTTTTTTCTTGCCTTCTGATTGTTGCTCTGAGTGTTGCTATCCCTGTGCTGTTGCAATCCTGGAATTTCCCCGTTGTGGGACTAATAAAGGCTTATCTTATCTTATCTTATCTTATATAGCGCTTTATATATAAGACACCACCGAGGACGCTGATTACGAAGTTCCTCAACTACAGGGACAAGATGACGGTCACCAACGCGGTGTGAGCTAAAGGGGAAATCAAATACCAGGATCAACAGGTGCGGTTCTACCCAGACTTCGCCACAGGAATTCAACAATTAAGGAGGCAGTTCGACCCGGCCCGCAAAGAGCTGCGCAACCTCGGGATTCGTCACAGAGTGATTCATCCGGCAAGACTGCTGGTCACATATAAGGGGAGAACCCACATCTTCAAGACCCCTCAAGAGGCGCAGGAGCTCATTAAGCAGATCCAAAAGGAGACTGGTGGGAGCTAAGCATGAACATGACAAAGGTAGAACATTTAAGCATTTGTACAGGCATCTGATTGATCTGAAACATATAACATGTCTACAAAATACAGACTGTATTAAAAAAAAAAAAAGCTATGATGTACAAAGTTGCTATAAAACTTTGAAGTTATGTTGAAAAAACTACAGAAGAGAGTTAATGTCATGCCATAAAAATAGTAGAGTCAGGGTGATTGAGAGGAGAAAGAGAGAGTGGTTTGACTGATCCTCGCAGGTGTGGAACAGTCACTAGCTATAACGGGAGATGGAATTTTTTTTTATTTTTGGGGGATAACCACGAATGTGGGGAAGAGGAAATTGTTTTCGTTTTTGTTTGGTTTGTAGGATGAATGTTCCATCATCCATGTTTTTGCTTCTCTGTATGAGCATGTTCATATTGCAAGGTAATCTCAAACTCCTTACTGATCATAGATCAAAGCGTTAATCTTAATTTAACTTCATGGAATTGCAGAGGTCTACAAAATCTAAAAAAAACAAACAAGTTATGAATAAAATAAAAGACATAGATTCAAAAATTGTATTTTTACAAGAAACTCATCTAATAGAGGAGGATGTAAAAAGAATTAGGAGAAGATGGCAAGGTAACATGTTCACCTCATCATTTTCATCCCGAGCTAGGGGAGTTATGATTCTCATACACAAAACAGTCCCATTTCAAATGAAAAATGTAACTGGAGACAAATTTGGAAGATATCTAATCATCCAAGGATCTTTGTTATTAGAAAATATAAATCTGGTGAACTTATATGGCCTCAATATTGATGATCAAAACTTCTTTGTTAATTTATTCCTTACTTTATCATCACTTACAGGGACACAAATAATAGCAGGGGATTTTAATTGTACATTGAATCCCAGTATAGACAGATCAACAGGACTGGACTGTACGCACAATGGATGCAGGATGACTATTAATCATTTTATGAAAGAATTGAGATTGCTAGATATATGGAGAGAAATGAAACCACAAGTCAAAGCCTATTCTTGTTATTCTAGTACCTATAAGACATTCTCATGCATTGACTACTTTTTGATCTCTACAGAATTAAGGTCCAAGATTCAAAATTGTTTCTATGATAGCATTGTGATCTCTGATCATGCGCCCTGCTGTCTAATATATGTAGATAAGAAATTGACAAAGGATCCAGGTAGCTGGTATTTTCAGCACAAATGGCTTCAGGATGAGGAATTTGTTAAGTACATAGAAAAACAGATGAGTTCTTTGATATTAATACTACACAAACAACGGCATGCATAAAGTGGGAGGCTTTCAAAGCTTTTATTAGGGGGCATATTATTAGTTATACAGGTCCAAAATCTAAGAAGACTCGAGAGGAGAGAGTCGAATTGGAACGCAAAATAAAAATTCTTCAAGAAAAGGTGTATGCAGGAAGTAACCCACAGTTAGAGAACAAATTACTGATTCTGAGAGCTGAATATGATAAAAAATCAGCGAACAGAGCTGCCTCGAGTCTTCTAAGATTGAAGCAAACTTTTTATGAACAAGGTGAAAAATCAGGAAAATTATTGGCAGGGCAGATTAAACAATTAGAATTTAAAACACCAATTACCAGTATTATAAGTAACGGACAGGTAGTTATAGATCCTTTAGAAATTAATAGTGCCTTTAGAGATTACTATGAAAAACTATATGATACAAAAAATGAAACTGACTTAACAAAACTAAATGGGTTTTTGGGTGGATTATCTATACCGTGTATTCCAAATGAAAACAGGGAGATACTGGAGTCTAAAATTAGTCAAGAGGAAGTTGGGCAAGCCATTGATAATATGAAATCAGGAAAAAGAGCAGGACCAGATGGTCTTCCAGTTGACGTCTATAAAAAATTTAAGACTAAATTAATAAAACCACTTTTGGAAATGGTTTTAGAAGCATTTCAAAATAGTAATTTACCACCATACATGAATAATGCCTTAATTATACTGTTGCCAAAACCAGGTAAACCCCCTAATAAATGTGAAAACATGAGACCAATAAGCCTATTAAATGCTGATCTTAAAATAATCTGTAAATTTTAGCAAAACGACTACAAGAAATATTACCAAATATTGTTAACAGAGATCAGAATGGCTTTATAATGGGAAGACAAGGCTTCCATAATGTAAGAAGACTATTTAATATTATTTATTCCAATAAAGAAGCACCGGATACAGCTTTCCTATCATTGGACGCCAAAAAGGCCTTTGATAGGGTCGAATGGCCCTATCGTTTTGAAGTCCTACAAAGGTTTGGACTTGGAAATAATTTCATAAAATGGGTCCAGATAATATACAATAATGCTACAGCAGAAATCCTAACAAACAGCAATATCTCAAAATCAATAAATATCAATAGAGGATGTCAACAAGGCTGTCCACTTTCACCTTTACTGTTTACTATGGCAATTGAACCTTTAGCGATGGCAGTACGTTTACATCCACAAATATATGGAATTAAAGTAGGACCGACAGAACATAAAATCTCCCTGTATGCCGATGACATAATTTTGTTTATGTCGAATCTTAAAAAATCAATTCCGACCTTGTTAAATTTAATAAAGAACTTTGGGGAAATATCAGGATATAAAATAAATAAAACTAAATCTTCACTATTAATGCTAAATGAGACCCAGAGAAATCACCCAGCTCCTGAGGTAAATCAATTCAATGTTGTAAATCAGTTTAAATATTTAGGAATTCAAATTTTGCCTAAGCTAGAATCAGTCGCCAATGCCAACTATGAAGCCTTAATGACAGATATTAATGAGTTACTTCAGAGATGGATGTCACTACCAATGTTGATGATCGGGAGAATTAATATACTTAAAAGTAATATCTTACCAAAAATACTTTATTTATTTCAAAACATTCATTTACCACCACCTTCAGATCTATTCTCAAAAATTAAAAAAAGTTAGTGGAATTTATATGGAACAATAGGAAGGCTAGATTACGTTTGTCCTTACTATATTTACCATTTGATCGTGGAGGTCTGAAATGTCCAAACTTTATGCTGTATTACTGGTCAGCACAACTGAGGTCTATGACATATTATTTTTCATCAAATGATCCTCCTTACTGGACTGAAATGGAATCATACAATTTACCTTTACCTCTTCCCTTATTCATATACTCAGACTCGGCAAAAAAATTACAGAAACAAGTTAAAATTCCAATTGTAAAGCACATGATCAAAATATGGTGTGAAACCAAAAAATATTTAAAAGAACTACACTTACTGTCACAATTTAGCCCAATATGGGGTAATCAATATTTTACACCAGGGAGAGCAGATGCTGTATTTAAAGCATGGAATTTAAAAGGGATTCAAAAGATTCAAGACTTATATTTGTCATGCTCAGATAACATAATGTCTTTTGAAGAACTGAGGATTAAATTCAATCTTAATAGAACACATTTTTTTAAATATCTTCAGCTTAGAAATTTTATTCGATCAAATCAAAATAATGCTCTCACCCAACCTACTTATTCATCCTTGGAAAAAATTTTGATGAAAGATAGTAAGAGAAAGGGTATTATTTCAGAGTTTTATAACTCATTGACACTATTCTCAAGTGAAAACTCACAGAAAAGACTGAATTATTGGAAAGAAGATATGCAAATTGAAATTTCAGAGGAACAATGGGAAATGGCTTGTGCAGAAGCTCAAACCAAATCAATAAATGTACGTCTTAAACTGATACATTTTAAATGGTTAATGCGGATGTATGTTACACCAGTGGAGTTAAATAGATATAACAAAAACACACCAGATACATGCACAAAATGTATGGAAAGTAAAGGAACCCTATTTCACTGTTTATGGGAATGTAGAAAAATCAGAATCAGAATCAGCTTTATTGGCCAAGTATGCACAAAACATACAAGGAATTTGACTTTGGCTAAAAACTTGCTCTCATTGTACAGGTGGAGGATTTAAAAAGATTTAAATAAGGATTCAATGACAACAGAGTATGTACAGTAAATTACAGTCTGTCCACGTTTCTATAAAAGGATGCAAATATATACAGGAATGTATGCAGCTTATTTACTCAGACTATCCACACTATCCAAAAATCAGAATGTTTTGGGAAGAGGTGAGGGTAACAATTGAGAAAATAATTTCACAACAATTTACATTGAAACCTAAACTGTTTATGTTGGGTCTGTATCCAGAAAAACATAACTTTAATAAGAGTGAAAGAGCATTCATAGACCTTGGTTTGCTTAATGCCAAAACATGTATTGCACTACTGTGGAAAAAGACTCATAGACCAGGTGTGACTCAGTGGTTAAGACAGATGTTAACAAACCTTCCACTAGAAAGAATAACATATATACTGAAATTAAAGGAAGGTGTGTTTGAGAATATATGGGTGTTTTTATTTATTAGGGGTCCAATGTGTGACATTGGTGGCAAAATTTAAAATTGATCAAATCTGCACATGAAATTGACTAATCACTATCCAATTGTGTCAGGTTTATGAAACTATTAACTATTTTCGTAACGGCATTCGCGTTCAGGAACTCTTGAGGATGAGCGCTCACTTTAACTACTTGTAAATGGAGACGTAAACGGGACACTCGGGCTTTTGTTTCCCCGTGTGCCAATGCACTTTGCAATGGCACACGTTTTACACGAAACAACTTCAACACTTCCAGTATTTTTCACGCATCAAAACTCATCAACAGCTACATTTTCATGACATATTAAGATGTGATAACGTGTATACATACCTTCAAATTCTCCCTGTTTGTTGGATAAGACGTAAAATCACAAAAGGCGTAAATGCGGGACACGGAAGTTTGGACCTTCGATAACTTCAATATAAAGTGACCATGGTTAATCCTCTCCACATGGGTTGAGCACATCCGGGGTAGAGAAAATAAAAGGGCTTTCCCAGGGCGGTCACCTCGCCAGACGGGGCTGCGCGCGGCCGACCAAGACCGAAGATGTAAATTTTTTAAAGGACACCATATTCGATGTGTCATAAATGTTTGAGATTTTATTGAAATATTCTACATCTGAGCTTCACAAAGACTGATCTCCTTTTTACGTGTATGGTTTGGGATTTGAAAGGTGCAAAGTGAAAAGCATCAGCACTTCCTGTTTTCTGGTTACTTTACCAAATAACTTGCATGTTGCTGTGTAAATTTGGGGACACGGAAATTTACGTCGTACGAGTAAATTTGCAGGGGTCGCCGTACAAAAACCATAGATCCGATCACATTGGGGAATGTTTTATTTTGAATTTGCATTACAACTCTGTTATCTCTTGCATTTTGAGTAGAAAGAGTTACTCAGAGATCACGTTACAGTACTTTGAAATTGATGCGATTTTCATGTCACACAAAAACTGGGAAAAATGAGGGGACACGACCAATAGTTTCGATTCTAACGGCAAAATCAATGATTTTTTTTAAAAATTGCAATGCAAGTCTGAAACTCTTATGTTCCCTTGCATATTATAAAAACGAAACCGACATCTGCAAATTACAGAAAAAGAGAGAGTGCTTGAAAGTTGGATACCCCTGATATAGTGCACTGGACCCCCCCCCCCCCAAAAAAAAACACCCATATGGAGACCTTTCATTGATGATGCAAAGAAACTAAACATAACTTCTGAAGACTTCCGGTTATGGCGGCCATGTAGGAAGACGTGTTTCACTCTACTCTGCTCCTAAAAACAAAAAGTCGGCAAATAACTCTCTCAATTGGAACAAAACCTATCCCAGCGTTTGGGCGAGGATATGCCGGTAAAGCCTAAGGCTGGGAAATCAGGAGGAGGAAAAACTGAACCGCCGAAACAGTCCAAGTTAACGGACTTTCACGGTCGTGACGAAGCAGAAAAATCTCCAGATATGGCGGAGCAAGCTAGTGGCGGAGTGGTGACTGCTGGCGACGGCACAGGTGCGGTGCTTGCTGCCATTAGCTCAATGAGAGCAGACTTTTCCACTAAATTTGATGGGATTATAGCAGCGATAGAAGGAATGAGAAAGGAAATAAGCGACTGTATGGAATGAGTATCGCAGGTGGAGCTCCGAATTTCCAGCGCTGAGGATGACGTCACCAGCCTACAATTAAAGGTGCGCACATTGGAATTAAAAAATAAACGTCTGGAAGATAATGTCCTGGACTTAGAATCCCGGTCGAGATGGAACAACCTGAGGCCGGTGGGCCTCCCGGAGGGAACCGAGGGTCGGGACCCATGTTCCTTTTTGGAAAAGTGGATTCCAGAAGCGCTGAACAACGCGGAGCTGCAGTCATCGGTCGTCTTAGAGAGCGCCCACCGAATCGGCCCACCGAGAGATAATAAGGCACCACCGAGGATACTGATTATGAAGTTCCTCAGCTACAGAGACAGGATGACGATCTCCAACGCGGCGCGAGCCAAAGGAGAAATTAAATACCAGGATCAACAGGTGCGGTTCTACCCAGATTTGGCCACAGGAATCCAACAATTAAGGAAACAGTTTGACCCTGCCCGTAAAGAGATGCGCAACCTCAGGATTCGTCATGGAGTGATTCATCCTGCAAGACTGCTGGTCACATATAAGGGCAGAACCCACACCTTCAAGACCCCTCAGGAGGCGCAGGAGCTCATCAAGCAGATCCAAGAAGAGATTGGTGGGAGCTAAGCATGAAGCATGAACAAAATATAAGGTAGAATATTTAAGCATTTGCACAGGCATCTGACTGATCTGAAGCATATAGGAAGTTTACAAAATATAGATTGTATTATATATTTAAAAAAAAAAAACCTATGATGTACAAAGTTGCTATAAAATTTTGGAGTTAAGTTGGAAAACTACAGAAGAGAGTTAATGTTACGTCATTAAAAGCAGTAGAGTTAGGGTGAGTGAGAGGATAAAGAAAGAGTGGCTTTGACTGATCCTCGCGGGTGTGGAGCAGTCAATGACTATAGTGGGAGACGGAATTTTTTTTTGATTTGGGGGGGATTACCACGAATGTGGGAAGGGGGAATTTGTTTGTGTGTAGTTTGTAGGATGATTGTTCAACCACTCATGTTTTTGCTTCTCTGTATGAGCATGTTTACATTGCAAGGTAATCTCAAACTCCTTATTGATCATAGACCAAAGCGTTAATCTTAATTTAACTTCATGGAATTGCAGAGGTCTACAAAATTTAAAAAAAATTAAACAAGTTATGAATAAAATAAAAGACATAGGTTCAAAAATTGTGTTATTACAAGAAACTCATCTAATAGAGGAGGATGTAAAAAGAATTAGGAGAAGATGGCAAGGAAGTGTATTCACCTCATCATTTTCATCCCGAGCCACGGGAGTTATGACTCTCATACATAAATCAATCCCATTTCAAGTGAAAAATGTAACTGGAGACAAATTTGGAAGATATCTAATCATTCAAGGATCTTTGTTATTAGAAAATATAAATCTGGTGAACTTATACGGTCCCAATATAGATGATCAAAATTTCTTTGCTAATTTATTTCTTATTTTATCATCACTTACAGGGCAACATATAATAGGAGGGGATTTTAATTGTACATTGAATCCCGGTATAGATAGATCAACAGGACTGGACTGTACGCACAATGGATGCAGGATGATCATTAATCATTTTATGAAAGAACTGAGATTGCTAGATATATGGAGAGAAATGAAACCACAAGTTAAAGCCTACTCTTGTTATTCTAATACCTACAAGACATTCTCACGTACTGACTATTTTTTGATCTCCACAGAATTAAGGTCCAAGATTCAAAACTGCTTCTATGATAATATTGTGATCTCTGATCATGCACCCTGCTGTCTAATATATGTAGATAAGAAACTGACAAAGGAACCAGGTAGGTGGCAATTTCAGCATAAATGGCTTCAGGATAAGGAATTTGTTAAGTACATAGAAAAACAGATAGATGAGTTCTTTGATATCAATACTACACAAACATCAGCATGTATAAAGTGGGAGGCTTTCAAAGCTTTTATTAGGGGGCATATTATTAGTTATACAGGTTCAGAATCAGAATCAGAATGAACTTTATTGCCAAGCATGTTAAAAACATACGAGGAATTTGACTTGACATTAGGCGCGCTCGATAAGCGCTTCCTAATGACACGGCAGCCATGCAAGGCGCCTCATCAAACAGTGGGGGGTAAAGAGGGGGGGGAGGGGATGACACATTGGGCAGAGAGAAAAAAAACCATAGTTATCAGAATATCGCTCGAGTGAGCAAGATTATGATCACAAGAAAAAAAAAACCCTCAATGCACACTTAGCAGACAAGTTACAATACACAAGTTGACAAAGTGCAAAAGAGAGAGACCAGTGTGTGTATCAGTCATGTGATATCAGTATGAATGCAGTGTGAATGTATCAGTTGCTGATGCACAACAAAGGACATCTCCTAGGCAACGGCTGGATGTTATGTTCATGTATTCTAAACATAGATAAGATAAGATAAGATAAGATAAGCCTTTATTAGTCCCACAACGGGGAAATTCCAGGATTGCAACAGCACAGGGATAGCAACACTCAGAGCAACAATCAGAAGGCAAGAAAAAAAACAAGCAAGCAAGAGCAGCTAATATATATATGTACATATTACTATAAAATATATATATATACACACACACACACAGTGCAGAGCATTGTAGCTGGATGGAATAAATATATGAATATATGAACACACAGTGCAGAGCATTGTAGCTAGATGGAATAAATATGTAAATATATAAACACCCACAGTACGGAGCATTGCAGCTAGGTGGAATAAATATGCAAGTATATAAACACACACAGTGCGGAGCAATGTAGCTAGATGGAATAATATGTAGATATATAAAAACACAGTGCGGAGCATTGTAGCTAGATGGAATAAATATATAGATATATAAATATAAACACACCCAGTGCTGAGCATTGTAGCTAGATGGAATAAATATGTAAATATATAAACACACACAGTGCAGAGCATTGTTGCTAGGTGGGATGAAACAGCATAACCGTCTATTTAGTTATCCTACATGGTATGATTATGTGCCCATACATATTCTCACCCTCCATAGCGACCGGTATGTTCCTAGTTGTATGCCGGAGAGGACCATTGTGTAAGTCTATTGCATCTTTTGCATTCAAAAAAACTATTAGTTGTTACGTCTTTTTGCTATCTCTGCGAGCAGCCCTGCTTAGGTTGTACAGTCTGACAGCCGTTGGTAGGAAGGACCTACGAAACCTCTCGGTTGTGCACCTGGGATGATGTAGTCTGCTGCTAAATGAGCTCCTCAGTGCATCCAGTATGTCCTGCATAGGGTGGAACTCGGACTCCAGCAGAGATCAGGTTCAGGTTCAGGTTACTTTATTTGTACCCGTAGGTAGATTTGTTTTGCAGTTGGTGACATCCATATTTACAAGCCACAATTACATTCAACATAGACACAAACACAGGCACACATCTTACAAAATAGGTAAATATAAAATATGTACAATATAATTTTTATAGCTTGTTCAACTCTTTGACAGCAGCAGGGACAAAGCTGTTTTTGTAGCGCTGGGTTCTACTTTTTGGGACAGCAAACCTCCGTCTGGAGGGAAGAAGCTGAAAGTTGCAGTGCAAAGGGTGGGAGTCATCATTTAAAATCGAGTCGGCCATCCTCTGTACTTGTCTGGTGTACAGGGATGTCAGGCTCAGCTGTGACTCACCAAGCAAACGACTGGACCATCTGACTACCTGATCCAAGGATTTCCTCTGTTTCAGTTTTATCTGACCAAACCATGACATTAAAGAAAAGGATAAAACAGATTCAATAAAAGCCCGATAGAACATAGTCATTATGGTTCGGTCAATTTGGAAGCGTGCAAGTTTCCTCAAACAATGCAAATTTTGCTGACCCTTTTTGCATACCCTTTCACAGTTCACCTCAAAGTTCAATCCACTATCAATAATCGTCCCAAGATATTTGTACGATTGTACACATTCGGTGGTCTGGCCTTTTAGTATGGTGACTTTGTGCCTGGGAGTTTTCCTCCTAAAGTCAATAATCATATCTTTCGTTTTTGTTGTATTCAGCTGCAGGTAGGAATCCTCACACCAGTGAACAAAGTCATCAACTACTGGGCCATGGCCACTCTCACCATCCTGGAGGAGACTGACAATGACTGAGTCATCAGCATACTTTATAATGTGTCTGTTGTCATGTCTGCTCCGACACATGTTTGTGTACAGGATGAAGAGTAGTGGTGACAACACACACCCCTGAGGAGAGCCAGTAGAAGAGCACTTTAGGTCAGACAATGTACCATTGACCCTTACTCTCTGCGTCCTGTTGGTTAAGAAATCCAGAATCCAACCCACCAGATTATTGCTTAAATCAAATTGTTGCAGGAGCCTTTCAACTAAAATATGAGGTTGGATTGTATTAAAGGCAGAAGAAAAGTCCACAAATAAAAGCCTGGCGTGTGTCCCATTAAAATCCAGATGTTTAAAAAGCATGTTAAACAGAGTGACAGTGGCATCCTCCACTCCTCTGTGAGGCCTATAGGCAAACTGCAGAGGATCCAATGCATGTTCAGTCTGCTTTAGGACCTCACATCTGACCAGTTTTTCAAAAATTTTCATTAAAATTGAAGTCAAAGCAACTGGTCTAAAGTCATTTACCGTTTTAGGACAGCTGGATTTTGGAACGGGAACAACCACGGCATCTTTCCAGATCTTAGGCACATGTTGTGTCTGTAAGGACTTATTGAAAATGTAGTGAAATATAGGACTCAGTTCATGTGCACAGGACTTTACCAGGCGTCCACATATATTATCAGGGCCCTGACTTTTGTTCACTTTTACAGCGCGGAACTCCCTTTCAACATCCTGCATCTCAATATTAAAGTGCTGATTGTCTTTGAGTTTCTGTTTCAAATCTTGGATTTCTGTGCTAAAATCAAAGGAGTCAAAACGACCATAAAAACAATTAAGAGCATTAGCCAGCTCTGTGTCTGAACTAAAACCATCTAAAAACACACGATTACTGCGCTCTGTGCTCTGAAGGCCTGCAATTTTTTTCATACTGGCCCAGGCCGAACCAAGTTTATTTGCTGCCATCTTGCTTTCCAATTCTGATTTATAATTCTGTTTTGCTCTTAAAATTTCGGCCTTTAGCTCCTTAGTGGCAACCTGTAGCGCAGAAACAGACCCCTGTTTAAAGGCAAGTGCTTTCCTCTGTAAGCAGGATTTAACTGATTTAGTAACCCATGGTTTGTTGTTGGGATATATTTTGACACGTTTACGTGGAACAAACTTATTTTGACAGTGAGCCATGTATGAGCATGTGAGCTCAGCCAGAGAGTCCAAATCATCCCCGCAGGCCATTATGAACATCTTCCAGTCTGTACAGTCAAAGCATTCCTGGAGGCTGTGCTCTGAATCTTCTGTCCACACATCAATGTCTCTCGTCTCCACCTTGCCTCTTCTGAGAGCAGTTTTATATGTGGGCAGCAAATGAACACAGTTGTGATCTGATGATCCTAAAGGAGGAAGGGGGAGTGATTTATAGGCCCTCTCTATGGATCCATAGCACAGGTCCAATGTCTTTTTTCGCCTGGTTGGGCAGGAGACATACTGATGAAAGTTTTTAAGTGTCTTCTTTAAAGAAACATGGTTAAAATCCCCAAGAATGAAGTTTGGCGCCTCTGGAGAAATTGACTGCAGCCGCTGCACCACATCAGAGATGGTGCTGGAGGCGGAGTCAGCGTCTGCCCTCGGATGAATGTACACAACTGTGATGAAAAGTTGGGGAAACTCTCGAGGCAAATAAAAGGGGCGAAGCGACACAGACAGCAGCTCCACATGGGGTGTACAGATGCGCTCTCTGACCGTGACAGATGTGCAGTACTGCTTATTAATGTATAAACATACTCCGCCCCCCTGACGTTTCCCCGTTACCTCTTCCTGCCGATCCGAGCGCAGCGGAGCTCCAAAGCCGTCAATCCACAGGTCTGCATCCCGATCATGCGCAGTAAGCCAAGATTCAGTGAAAGCCATGACGCAGCAGTTCTTAAAATCCTTCTGGTAACGTACGTTGCCTTGAATTTCCTCCACCTTGTTTCTCACAGACTGTGCATTCCCAAAAATGATCGAAGGAAGAGGAATGTTACCAAACTGACGTCTCCTAAGGCGCAATTTCACACCTCCACGTCTTCCACGCTTCCTCCTGCCGCTTCTCTTTTCACCGCTGTGTCCGTCTCTCAAAATAAAGTCCGGCAGCTGAAATCTGGGCGCAATCAGAGACTCTGCACCAGCTGTGTTAAAGCGCAGCAACATGTCCCTGGAATATTGTATTCTGCCCGCTATTCTGCTCGCCATGGAGCCGAACGCGTTTACCTCAGAGACAAAGAGCCACAGCACAGAAAGCAGTAGTGCGAGATATGACAGGAAATCCATGTTGCATGGGATGACAGTCAGAGATGACTGTCAGAGATGACAGTTTAGCCACCGTCCTTCTCTCTCCTATCTCCTCCATCGGATCAAGGCGCTGCCCCAGGACAGAGCTAGCTTTCTTAATCAGTTTGTTCAGTCTCTTCCTATCGGCTGCAGTAATGCCACTGCCCCAGCAGACCACTCCAAAAGTGATGGCTGATGCCACCACCGTGTCATAGAATGACTTCAGCAGCGCCCCTTGTACACCAAAAGACCTGAGTCTCCTCAGCAGGAACAGCCTGCGCTGTCCCTTCTTGTAGAGTGCGTCAGTATTGTGTGACCAGTCTAGTTTATTGTTCAGATGAATACCCAGGTACTTATAGGATGTCACCATCTCGATGTCTGTTCCCTGTATATTTACTGGTGCTGTGAGGGGCTGCCCATGCCTGCGGCAGTCCACCACCAGCTCCTTAGTTTTCCTCGCGTTGATCTGGAGGCAGTTCCGATGGCACCAGTCCACAAAGTCCTGGATAAGCCCTCTGTACTCAGCTTCATCTCCGTTGGAGATGAGACCAACGATCGCAGAGTCATCAGAGAACTTCTGTAGATGGCAATGTGTTGTGTTGTGTGAAAAGTCCGCAGTATAAAGAGTGAACAGGAAGGGAGCCAGCACCGTTCCCTGGGGGGCCCCCGTGCTACTGATGATCGTGTCGGAAACACAGTCCCGGGTTCTCACAAACTGAGGCCGGTTCGTGAGGTAGTCCAGGATCCATGATGACAGGTGCTGGTCCACCCCTGCGCGCAGCAGCTTGTCCTTCAGGATCATCGGTTGGATGGTGTTGAAAGCACTGGAGAAGTCAAAGAACATGATCCTCACCATATTCCCGGGCTTCTCCAGGTGGGACAGAGAACGGTGAAGGAGGAAGATCACCGCATCCTCCACCCCAATGCCATGCTGGTAGGCGAACTGGAGTGGATCCATCGCTGGTTCCACCAGGGGGCGGAGATGAGCAAGGAGCAGTCTCTCCAGGGTCTTCATCAAGTGGGACGTCAAGGCCACCGGTCTGTAGCTGTTCAGGTCTTTGGGGTGGGAAGTTTTTGGTACAGGTACCACACAAGATGTTTTCCACAGCTGTGGTACCCTCCCCAGTTTCAGGCTCATGTTGAAGATATACGTCACAATCCCACACAGCTGGTCTGCACAGGACTTGAGGAGCTTTGCGCTGATGCCGTCCGGTCCCGACGCCTTCCTCGCCTTGATCTTCCTCAGCTCCGTCCTCACCTGGGTCTTGGTCAGGGTCAGGATGGGGGGGCTGTGTGTTGGGAGTGGGGGGGGTGTCGGTGGAGTGGGGAGTGGGCAGCAGGACTTGATTTCTTAGAGGCAGCAGTGGTTGTTGTTGTGCAGACAGGGGGGAGGGCGGTTGGTCAAATCTATTGAAAAACAGATTCAGGTTGTTCGCCCACTCCCTGCCCCCCGTGGCCTGGGGGGGGGGTATTCTGGAGCCCCGAGATGGTTTTGAGGTTTCTCCAGACCCCGCTGATGTCGCTCTGTTGCAGCTTGTCCTCCATCTTCTTCCTGAAGCTGTCCTTGCCTTCTCTGATCTTTCTCCTCAGCTCCCTCTGTACGGACTTCAGCATCTCCCTGTTCCCCGACCTGAAGATCCTCTTCTTCTCTCTCAGAAGTGTTTTTATCTCAGGGTTGATCCAGGGTTTGTTGTTTGAGTGACGCCGTATGGTCTTGGAGGGAACGGATTTGTCCACACAGAAGCTGAGGTAGCCCGTGAAGGTGTGAATGAGGCCATCGATGTCCTCACCATGTGGATCGCAGAGCTGCTTCCAGGCAGTGGCTTCAAAACAGTCCTTTAGAGTGTCCATTGTCTCCTCAGACCATAACTCCACAGTGTGCATGGCCGGAGGTTGTCTGTGCACTAGGGGTTTGTACACCGGTCGGAGATGAACCAAGTTGTGATCCGATCTCCCAAGTGGGGGGAGTTGTGATGAGGTGTACGCCTCCTTAGTGTTTGCGTAGAACAAATCCAGTGTTTTATTGTCTCTAGTGTGGCATGTGACATACTGGGTGAAAGTGGGCAGAATGGGAGACAGTGAAACGTGGTTGAAATCGCCTGAGATGAGGAGAAGAGCATCTGGGTGTTCTGTCTGCAGCCTGCTGGTTACTGAATGGATGACGTCACGCGCTGTCCCAGCGTTCGCCGTCGGATTTGCATCAACAACAATGCAGATCACGTGTGAGTGTTCTCTCGGGAGATATGTAGGCCTCATGCTAACAGCTAGCAACTCAATGTCTTTGCTGCAGTGTCGTTGTTTAACAGTGATATGTCCCGGTCTGCACCAGTTGTTGTTAACATACATTATCACTCCACCGCCCCTAGTTTTGCCACTCTCTGGTGTTCGGTCAGCTCGTATCATGTGAAAACCCTCCAGCTCAATGTTAGTATCTGCTGCTAGTTCAGTTAGCCACGTCTCAGTAAACAAAAGGAGAGAGCACTCCCGGTAAGTGCTATCATAACGGGAGATAGCCGCTAGCTCATCTAACTTTCCCAGTATCGACCGTACATTTCCCATGACAACAGATGGAAGGGAGGGTCTGTACCTTATATTTTTTGTCCTCCGCCTTACTCCAGCCCGGCAGCCGCGACGCTTTCGCCTCAATTCTCTCAGTATGTCGAGTTTTTCCAGTGGGACCGGGTGGCGGTTAAATGCTAGCAGCTCTTCCCTGTTGTATCGTATCCTGCTATAAACAGTGGCTCCGTCCACCGGCTCAGGAGACATTTGGGACGATCTGTGTGTCCGTGATATAAGTGGGGTGAAAAAAAAATGATCAAAAGAGAGAGGAAGGGAAAAAAAAACTCGGAATCGAGCCGCTGTTGCAAAAGGCAGCCTACTGGTGTGGCGCCGAGAGGAGAAGGATGTCCACAGAGTCCATCTCTCTTCAGTGCATGCCAGATGGTAAAGTTCCATATTAGACACATGATCACGCTGTCCTTGAAGAGTTCAGGTTGCTGCACAACAGCAATTGTTTGTTAATTGTTTGGGTTAAGAGAAGCCAAACTCCCTTCTGCTTATCTTTTCTCCTGGAGGAAGGACGCCGAATCAAGGCCTGATAAGCACAGTTCACTTAGAGCATAGAAATTTCCTCTCTTATGCGATTCTGTGCATCACAATTTACATACACAGGCTTTAAAATCATTCCCTGGAGAGCACTCAGCGCCTCCAAGATGTTTTCCACCTACCGAAACATAGATAAACATGTCCACAGAGTCCATCTCTCTTCAATGCATGCCAGATGGTAAATTCAATGTTAGTCATTTGCCGCTATCAGTGCTCTCCCCAGCTGGTCGAATTTGTTGAGGGAGCTACGCCGGGTCCGCATTTTGATTAGCTCATCCAACATCTATAATTTTCGATACACCAGGAAAACTTCAGAGCCAAACAGCAGAAATCCTGTGATTATGCCAAAACAGGTAGATGTCTTCTACATCTTCAGTCGAATCACGCAGACACATGAGTCCCAATTGTTCCATGAGTCTCTCCACTTGGGCTCCCCCTGGCCCGATTTTCTGTAAAGTGGTGTCAATAGCATTAAAGCCCACAATTCCATAATTTCCGTTTGGATCGAGATGCAGCAGAAGAAGAGCAAGACACAGACAGGACACAGCAAGCTGAGATCAGTATCAAGGGAGGAGGAGAGGAGAGGAGGAGAAATGCGTCTGCTCTCTCTGAAAGCCGGAAGAAGAAGAAGGAAAGTCTTCAAAATCTAAGAAGACTCGAGAGGAGAGAGTCCAATTGGAACATAAAACAAAAATTCAAGAAAAAGTGTATGCAGGAAGTGACCCAAAGTTAGAGAACGAATTACTGATTTTGAGAGCTGAATATGACAAAAAATCAGCGAATAGAGCTGCCTCGAGTCTTCTAAGATTGAAGCAATCTTTTTATGAACAAGGTGAAAAATCAGGAAAATTATTGGCATGGCAGATTAAACAATTAGAATTTAAAACACCAATTACCAGTATTATAAGTAACGGACAGACAGTTGTAGATCCTTTAGAAATTAATAGTGCCTTTAGAGATTATTATGAAAAATTATATGATACAAAAAATGAAACTGACTTAACAAAACTAAATGGGTTTTTGGACGGATTATCTATACCGTGTATTCCAAATGAAAACAGGGAGATACTGGAGTCTAAAATTAGTCAAGAGGAAGTTGGGCTAGCCATTGATAATATGAAATCAGGAAAAAATGCAGGACCAGATGGTCTTCCAGTTGACCTCTATAAAAAATTTAAGAATAAATTAATAAAACCATTTTTGGAAATGGTTTTAGAAGCATTTCAAAATAGTAATTTACCACCATACATGAATAATGCCTTAATTATACTGTTGCCAAAACCAGGTAAACCCTCTAATAAATGTGAAAATATGAGACCAATAAGCCTATTAAATGCTGACCTTAAGATAATCTGTAAAATTTTAGCAAGACGACTACAAGAAATATTACCAAATATTATTAACCGAGATCAGAATGGCTTTATAAAGGGAAGACAAGGCTTCCATAATGTAAGAAGACTATTTAATATTATCTATTCTAATAAAGAAGCACCGGATGCAGCTCTCCTATCATTGGATGCCGAAAAGGCCTTTGATAGGGTCGAATGGCCCTTTCTTTTTGAGGTCTTACAAAGGTTTGGACTTGGAAATAATTTCATAAAATGGGTTCAGATAATATACAATAATGCTACAGCAGAAATCCTAACAAACAGCAATATTTCAAAATCAATAAATATCAATAGAGGATGTCGACAAGGCTGTCCACTTTCACCTTTACTGTTTACTATGGCAATTGAACCTTTAGCGATGGCAGTACGTTTACATCCACAAATATATGGAATTAAAGTAGGACCAACAGAACATAAAATCTCCCTGTATGCCGATGACATAATCATGTTTATGTCGAATCTTAAAAAATCAATTCCAACCTTGTTGAATTTAATAAAGAATTTTGGGGAAATATCAGGATATAAAATAAATAAAACTAAATCTTCAATATTAATGCTAAATGAGACCCAGAGAAAGCACCCAGCTCCTGAGGTAAATCAATTCAATGTTGTAAATCAGTTTAAATATTTAGGAATTCAAATTGTGCCTAAGCTACAATTAGTCGCCAGTGCCAACTATGAAGCCTTAATGACAGATATTAATGAGTTACTTCAGAGATGGATGTCACTACCAATGTTGATGATTGGGAGAATCAATATACTTAAAAGTAATATCTTACCCAAAATACTTTATTTCAATACATTCCTTTACCACCACCTTCAGATCTATTCTCAAGAATTAAAAAAAAGTTAGTGGAATTTATATGGAACAATAGGAAGGCTAGATTACGTCTGTCCTTACTATATTTACCATTTGATCGTGGAGGTCTGAAATGTCCAAACTTTATGTTGTATTACTGGTCAGCACAACTGAGGTCTATGACATATTATTTTTCATCAAATGATCTCCCTCACTGGACTGAAATGGAATCATACAATTTACCTTTACCTCTTCCCATATTCATATACTCAGACTCGGCAAAAAAATTACAGAAACAAGTTAAAAATCCATTTGTAAAGCATATGATCAAAATATGGTGTGAAACAAAAAAATATTTAAAAGAACCACACTTATTGTCACAATTTAGCCCAATATGGGGTAATCAATATTTTAAACCAGGGAGAGCGGATGCTGTATTTAAAGTATGGAATTTAAAAGGGATTCAAAAGATTCAAGACTTATATCTGTCATGTTCAGATAACATAATGTCTTTTGAAGAACTGAGGATCAAATTTAATCTTAATAGAACACATTTTTTTAAATATCTTCAGCTTAGGAACTTTATTCGATCAAATCAAAATAATGCTCTCACCCGACCTACTTATTCATCCTTGGAAAAAATTTTGACGAAAGATAGTAAGAGAAAGGGTATTATTTCAGAGTTTTATAACTCATCGACACCATCTTCAAGTGAAAACTCACAGAAAAGATTGAATTATTGGAAAGAAGACTTGCAAACTGAAATTTCAGAGGAACAATGGGAATTGGCTTGTACAGAAGCTCAAACCAAATCAATAAATGTACGTCTTAAATAGATACATTTTAAATGGTTAATGCGGATGTATGTTACACCAGTGGAGTTAAACAGATACAACAAAAACATACCAGATACGTGCACAAAATGTATGGAAAGTAAAGGAACCCTATCTCACTGTTTATGGGAATGTAGAAAAATTAGAATGTTTTGGGAAGAGGTGAGGGTAACAATTGGAAAAATAATTTCAAAACAAATCATATTGAATCCTAAATTGTTTTTGTTGGGTCTGCATCCAGAAAAGCATAACTTTAATAAAAGTGAAAGAGCATTCATAGACCTCAGTTTGCTTAACTCCAAAAAACGTATTGCACTATTGTGGAAAAAGACTCATTGACCAGATGTGACTCAGTGGTTAAGACAGATGTTAACAAACCTTCCACTAGAAAGAATAACATACATACTGAAATCAAAGGAAATTGTGTTTGAGAATATATGGAGACCTTCCATTGATTATGTAAAGAATTTAAACATAACTTTAGAAGAAGGTGAATGATGTGTGTGGACCTTGTAAATTCCAAACTGGTGAATGTATAATATGTATACTTATGTAATGGATTGCCTAGACTAAACAGAGGAGCATTGTTGAAGACCTGTCTTTGTTAGTGGTTGTTGGTGTTTTTAGTACATTTTTTAAAAAAATTACTTTAGTGTTAGTGTTTGTTTGTGTTATGTTTGTAAAAAAAAAAAAAGTTTCAATAAAAAATATTGTGGAAAAAACATAACTTCTGAAGAAGAAGGTGAATGATATGTGTGGACCTTGCAAATTCCAAACTGGTGAATGTATATTATGTATTCTTATGTAATAGATTACCTAGACTAAACAGAGGAGCATTGTTGTTGATTTGCTTTCATTAATGGTTGTTGTTGTTTTTAGTACATTTTTGTTGTTGTTGTTGTTAGTGGTTTTTTTAATTTTTAAATTACTTTAGTGTTAGTGTTTGACTGTTTGTGCCATGTTTGTAAAAAAAAGGTTCAATTAAAAAATACTGTGGGAAAAAAAAAGCTCTCAAGTTGAAAGATCTGGTTGACTTTAAAACTGCAGTAATAATGTTTAAAGTGAAGAATCTATCACTGCCCGCAAATATCCAAAAGTTGTTCCAAATAAGGGAGAAACAATATCATTTCAGAGGAACATGTATAATTCAAAAACCTTCAGTGAGAACTACCACCAAGCAACACTGTGTTTCAGTGCAAGGAGTCAGATTGTGGAACGCTTTTGGACCGGAATTAAAATCATGTACAAAGCTTGGACAATTTAAACAAAAACTAAAGGAAGAAATACTACAAACATACAGCATATACAAGATGACATGTAAAATCACATAAGGATTGTCATATCCAGTCTGTGTTGCGTTGCTGTTTAGTTTTTTATCACGTTTTGTCTTAGCTTTGTTCTGAATTGTAATTGCTCTTGTTTTGTTTTTCTTTTGAATTCTTGGATGGAATATGGGTGGGCAATATAAGCTGCGGCTTCAGCCATCACCCATTTCAGATAACTTATGTTGAACTGTATAATCAGGGGAGTTATTGTTTGATCTGACCTTGTAAGATTTTTCCCCCCTTTGTTATATTATTGTTTCTTTTTTTTTAATCTTTACTTTTAATCTATCCGAAATAAAGATTCATTCATTCATTCATTGGAACTTAGTGCTGCCTTTGACACCATTGACCACTACATTCTGCTAGAGAGACTTGAACAGTGAATTGGTTTGGAAAGGAACAACACTAAAAAGGTTCCATTCTTATCTATCAGACCACTCCCAGTTTGTTCATGTCCATAACAAGTCCTCTACCCAGACCACGGTTAGCTATGGAGTTCCGCAGGGATCGGTACTTGGACCAGTACTGTTTACATTATACATGCTGCCTTTGGGAGACATTATGAGGAAACATTCTATTCATTTTCATTGTCACGCTGACGACACTCAATTATATTTATTCATCAATCCAGATGATCCCAGCCATTTGGGTTCACTCCAGGAGTGTCTTAAGAATATTAAAACCTGGATGAACAACAACTTTCTATTGCTGAATACAGATAAAACTGAAGTCATTGTTCTTGGCCCCTAACACGCTAGAAGAACTCAACACTGATGGCAATGCACTGGCTTCTACTTTTTCTGTTAGGAATTTTGGAGTAGTCTTTGACCAAGATATGTCTTTCAACTCTCATATACAGCAAACCATTAAGACTGCCTTCTTTCATCTGCATAATATTTCTAAAATTAGGTCCATCTTGTCTCATAAAGATGCAGAGAAACTTGTACATGCCTTTATCACCTCTAGGTTAGACTATTGTAATTCACTTTTATCAGGTTGTCCTAATAAATTCATAACGTTTCTCCAACTCATTTAGAATGCAGCTGCACATATCCTAATGAGAACAGGGAGAAGAGATCACATTACCCCAGTTTTAGCGTCTTTACATTGGCTCCCAATAAAATATAGAATTGAATTCAAGATATTGCTCCTAACTTATAAAGCCCATAATGGTATGGCTCCTTCTTACCTGCAAGAACTCATAGTTCCCTATCATCCAACCAAAGCTCTGCGATCCCAAAAATCCAAACTACTGGTGGTCCCCAAGGTCTCCAGAAGTAGATTGGGAGGTAGGGCTTTCAGTTATCAAGCTCCCCTCCTGTGGAACCATTTTCCCAGTTCAGTTCGGGGGAGCAGACACTCTCTCTTTATTCAAGAGTAAGTTGAAATCTTTTCTCTTTTGATAAGGCCTATAGTTAAAAACGTTGCCACTGCCAGGCCTTCACTCGCATGTGCAGCCCAACCAGGCTTGATACTGGAATATCTGGCTTTGAATACTGTATTTATTATGTTTGTTTTGAATGTAGCTAGTGCCAGGCCTCCCACTTTTTACCTCTTTTTTCAACCCAGCCGGCCGAGGTGGATGGCCGTCCTCTATGAGCTATGGTTCCACTCGAGGTTTCTGCCCGTTAAAGGGAAGTTTTTCCTCACCTGTGTTGCTGCAGTGTTTGCTCATAGGGGTCCCTGCTGGGTTCTATAAATTTGAGAGCGTGGCCTAAACCCACTCTTTTCTGTAAAGTGCCTTGAGATAACCTGTGTTGTGATTTGGCGCTATATAAATAAAACTGAATTGAATTGTAAATCCAAATTTGAGCTGCTGTTTTCTTCACTTTCAAACAGCAAACGCAGCACAGCCGGAGTCCAGATAAAGTGAATGAGCCACTTGGCTGCAGCGCCCATTAAAAACCATCTGACTCCTGTCTGCTTTTATAGCTTGTCTGATCAGATGTCTTAACGATAATTAATTGGAGAGAACTCCTTTGGCAAGCCAGAGCCTGTGTGTGTGTGTGTTTCTGTGCATTTGTGTTTACCTGCGAGTTTCCCGAGTTGCTGATCTCCACCATAATGTAGCAGATCAGCTGAAGAACGAAAAGCCCGGCATCCAGGCGGCGAAGGTAGAACTCATCCTCCATGCTGTCGTCCAAGATCTCCCCCCGACGGACCATCTCCTACAAAAACAAAAGATTTAACTTTTTGATGAACAGTGTGTTTCTTTTCCTCGATACACTTAAAAAAAGATATGCAACTAACAACTAAGTTTAATTTAGCCTTTAGTTTTTCTGCCTTTTCCACAAATCCATTTTCTCTATTGACCAGACCAAGTGTGAAGGGGGTGGGGCAGACTCCACAACACTTGCATAGTTATCCATCTTAACAGCCCTGTCAGTATGCCAATAACACAGAGCTGCCAATAAGCACACGGTACACATTAATCATCATTAGAGATTAAGAAGCAAGCCTGAGGGGAGTCTGAAGTGTGAGTGGAACAGAAACACAAACTGGTGTGTTTGTTGTTTCATTGTTTTACAACAAAGTTAAAGTTCAGATCTCATAAATTTAGATTCTCATTCAAATACATGTACATATGTCAGGGCAGAATTTATCTCTACAAGTTAGAAATCCATGACAATTTGATCAACATCAGCTGCTTTATATTAAAACTTCTCCAGAGAACAAAGAAGGTTTCTGCTTGAAATACCCGTTCATATTTAGAAGGAAATAAAAACTAAAACTGGTTTCTTTCCCTAATCACTGAATGTGAGCCTCACGTCTAGGTGATGTCTGATTGAATATTTATTTAGGAACCTTGTGACGGTAACTGAGTTGAGAAGGTTGCATATCAAGCACAGCCCTTCAAGAACATTTTTTTTGCTTCACACATCCAACGTGAAGTAAAAGTGACAAAAGGTCAGCTGACAGTTGCCAAATCAATGGAAAAAACTCAGCAAAGAATGCCATGAAGTGTCTGCAGTCATTTTTTTTCTTTTTCTGATGACTACAGAGTTAAAATGCAGAGTTTCTGTCAGACAAGTTAACTTTCTCATTTCAAGCTGTTGTTCCACCTCCTGTAACGGTGCCATACTGACATGTATGTGGCACAGATGGAGGATCTACTCCAGTGTAGCGCTTCACATACAGCTGGCTGATGCTTTAGCTGAATCAAAAGCAAATTGTTAAAGCTAACTCTTTAACAGCTAAGAGTGAAAACCCCACTACGTGCTCCACAACCTATTATAACATGGCAGGATCATGGAAAAATTGAAAAACCTCCTTCACTGTGAAAGCAATCAAGATGCCGCTTCTTTCCTGCCATTTTCACGTTCTTCACCATGCTCTCTATATGTCAGAAGCGCATTTCCTTCGAAGATTCTTGCCATATATGTCCAATGTCACACTATGTCCCCTCAGACAGAGTCGGGATGCAGCTACACAGTAGAATATCATGACACGCTAGCACAATGCTACTGCCATGTTCATCAGCATGGTCAGTCCTGCTTCCACCATGATCATTAACCACCACAACATCTAAGACCTTGCCAAGACCATCCATGTTCTGGCTGATTGCTTAGGTCATAGCAGGGTCTTTATCCAGTTTGAAGGGATTTATTGGAGACGCTCATTGTCGCTATGGGAATGTGTGTGGGGGAGAGAGAGAGAGAGAGAGAGAGTTTGAGTTTTAAAAAATGCCTTTATTGCACAATTCAAGAAAATGTAAGAGCACCAATATCATTCCACCAAGTGTCTCACATTGGAAAAGTGCAAACATAAGTCATCCCCCTCCCCCACACAACACAAAGTATTCCTTGCAGTCCACCCATTCCACATTGCCAGTGGCAGTGGTCCGAGTCTTCCTTGTAGTCCGTGCAAAGACGAGCCACAGGCCTCCAGTTCTTAAGCAAGGCCAAGTCCCCTTCCTCCGGCAGCAGAGATAGCGCTGTGCGCCCGCAACCAGTTCTGTTGTATGTCCCAGAGACATTTTCCTCATCTCAGATGGATTGTAGTCCTTAGACCATGCGGGATTTTCAAGCAAGTCATCTTTGCAGCAGGCTCGTCCAGATTGTAGAAAGAAAACGTTGGGGCATCCATGCCCTGCAGGCGAGTAAACCGTGACCTTGTAGTCCGTGCAAAGAAGAGCCACAGGCCTCCCGTTTTCAAGCAAGGCCAAGTCCCCGTCCTCGGGCAGCAAAGATAGTGCTGCGCGCCGGCAGGAGACCGGTAAAGATCCAGTTCCGTGACAGTCAATTACAGTCAATTAGAAACGTCATATAAAAGTCTGATCGAACAATATCCCAAAAATGTGTAAAACAGGCAGAGGAACAACCACCATTTATTCCTTCTGTCGGGTGCGCTTGACCCCTGTTCCCCCTGCTGCCTTACGCAGGGCTGTCAGGTGTTTCTTGAGGCGAAAACATTTCCTTTCATCCAGGAGGTCAAGACCAACCTGCCTTCTTAGCACATTAACAGACTTAATGAATTTATCAGTGTCACTGAAGTAGTCAGTGACTTTAATGGCCTTGTTATAGGTTTCATCCAGAAAAGCATTTATTTCTTCCAGTGAATACAAACTCGTGTTTGTACTGCATTTTGCCTCAATAGACTCAGTATTAGACACAGTGTCAGGATCAGATTCCATTTCCTCGTCAGCACAACTCAGCTGACTGTTTGGTTCACTGGGCCAGTGGATTCATCATGGGCCACATTTTCCTGGACGCCACCCACAGCAGCTGACTGTCGCTGTTCCGTTCCCTGCTGTGAAACGGTAGCAGCCTCCGGAAGCACAGCCGCTGATGACACACAGCGAGATTCTGACGCATAATCAGTGACAGTTTGGGCGCCATCACCAACGACGCTCCCGGCCGTAAGCTGGGCTGCGGGCGCCACAGCTGGGCTGTCCACAGACACAGCGGCAGGCTCCGGAGCAGGACCGGCGGAAGGCCCCGCAACGTCGTCCGTAGTAGCGGCGGGAGCGGAGGCCGCGCCGGCAGCCTCAGCTACGCCGTCCGCAGCAGCAGCGTGAGCGGAGGGCGCACCGCCGGCACCAGCCACGGCTCCATCAGAGCTCCCCGCCCGCTGCCTGTGCAGACAAGCAAACCGTTTATGGCCCACGTCTCCACATTCAAAATACTTCATCTGTCCTGAGCTCGCATACACCATATAGGAGCCGTCCCCGTGTTTGACCTGGAAGGACACTTCCAGAGTTTGAGTTGGCGAGTCCAAAAACATGAACACCTGTCGCCTGAGTAATTTCACATGGTTTAACTTGGTCTCCTTGCATCCCAAAGTCAGAGTTCTAAACGGGCCCGCAAACTTTCCAAATCTGCGGAGCTCCATCTCCAACTGCTCGCCAGTGATGAAAGGTGGAACACCTGAGACGGTGATACGCGTTGATGGGACAGATAAGGGGGACACCTGTACATACGTTTCCCCGATAACAACACCGCTTGCAACCAGTGTGTGGACATCCTCTTCAGCAGCCAGAAACGCAACTACAGCTCTATTCATTCGGGACGCAAAGCAGATCGCATCATGGCCCACCTGCTCGGCCACAGCCAGAAGCACCTCCTCCACAGTAACAGTGCTGTCCGGGGGAACGAGCCGCACCCCCTGGTGGATAGACGGAGATGGCTTTTCCAAGGTCGCCATCCTCCACCCAAAAAAACAAAAACTGAAAATGCGGCCAGTAGTAGAAAGACAGAGAGAATAGTAGTAAGTCCCAACAACTACCATAAACGAGATGATGATCGGACACATTACTAACACATTTTGCATACCAAACTCAAAATAAGCGGCTTCACAAGAAAACAAAACAAAAAAATTGCAGGCAGCAAGTGAGAAATTGGCAACTATTCGTGAGTTCCTTTTCTCGGAGCAATTGGGACATGCCCAATAACTACTTCTGGGCAGTGAAGTTAGTTTCTCTCTCATAAAGTTCAATGAACCCTGGGACGACGAAGTGTCCCCACTGTTATGATTTAGTGTATGTGTGATTATGTTATATTTGTAATATTGTAAATGTTGTTATGATTATTTGTAAAAGTGCACACATTATTTCTAGGATCTGTCTTTGACTAATTGAAATGCCTTTTGTGAGATAATTGTTTGGCTAATTATTTGGGTAAACAATTGGTGATTATTTAATACACATACCTTTTTTTTTTTTTTGTTACTTATTTGTACCCGTAGGTAGATTTGGTTTGCAGTCTGGTGACAAGCCACCGGCTGCCGGTCGCTGCGTGCGCGAGCGCCCTAAACCTACATGTTTTTGGTGTGCGGGAGGAAACCGGAGAAATCCCGGAGTAAACCCACGCAACACGGGGAGAACATGCAAACTCCACACAGCTCACTGTTGGTCGGGGGCTGGGATCGAACCCACGATCTCATGATCCCCGCGATCCCCCGGCCGAGGGTAAACTGTGCTGCCGCAGTGCTAAACCACTGCGCCACCGTGCAGCCCAACATGCTTCCTGAGGGTGTCCGGGCAAAAGACTCTTTGGGGGTTGAACGCCTTTTTAAAGGACACCAGCAGGAAGGGAGCAGGTGATGGCAAGTTGAGGGGTGATTTAAAAATATGTAAATAGGGGATTAAATTATTTAACGAATTATTTATAGTATTATTTATTCTGTACTATTTATATGTATTTTGTAAATAAGTGGGGATTATTTATGGACTTTTAGATGCTATTGGGTTTGTGTGAAAAATGGAAAATGTTTATTGTTTTACCTGGGGTTATGGTAGGGGCTAATTAGCCCTAATTGTCTCACATAATATATAACAGGTGTTTATTGTGGAAAGAATGGTCTTTCATTATCGTTGATGAAGAGTCGTGTTGCTGTGAAGATGTCGGACAATATTTGGATTGTTTACCAGTAAGTTTTGTGAAATAAAATAAAAATTGGAAAATTGGAGATTTTGCTTTGCTTCCTTGCCACATTGTTACAAACCCTGACATGACTTGAACTGCATACTTGACATCAATGGCTGTCCCCATTTCCTGTGTATCAACAGTAGTATTAAAATTGTTATTAGTACTTATGTTTTAGGTCTCTTCCACTCAGTATTGCTGAACTTCTATCTATGAACATGTCACTATGGTATTTTTATACATAAATGCTCAAGTATTGTGCTGTTTTCAGTGGGCATCGCTTGCAATGACTAATGACTACCTGACTGACAGCAGATCGATTACCCAGCCTTGTACAATGAAACAGAAGAAAACGTAACTTCTGATGAGAAACTGGAGCAATACTTGAGAGGGTTGTGACACCAACGTCATCAGTAGGAAAGAGAGATTTCTGAAAGTACCTGTTCTTGCTTGTGTAGTATTTCCAGGTTTGAGCACACTTGCATGCCTTTTTTCCATAACTGATTACCTCATCATGTGCAGCTACACTAATTGCCTCACCTGTGTCTCATCAGCCCTGCCTATAAATAGGAGCTTATTTCCCACTCTCATTGCAGGACTGTTGGACTTCACTCCATGCTGCCAGCAAAGGCTCTTTCCACAGTGTGCTCATGTGTGCTACGCCATGCCTTTCTCACACCTTCTCCCTCTGTGGGAAACATGCAAGACCGCTCACCTTTTCTACCACGCAAATATCTTCACCTCCTTGTTTGCCTCCTAGGACTTTTCCCCCGGACTCTCCCCGAGATGGAATAAGGACCCCTGCGGGCAGCCATCAACTAACACTGGCGGCTCACAATCCACACCTGGATCCTCTTCATCCCATCTGTAAGTCTTGAGAAAAATTATTCATTATCCTGTGACGACGGCGTGTCGCCACTGTTATGGTCCTCTGTAATTGAATATTATATGTGTTAAAGGATTTATAATTTGCAAATATTAACATGGATTGTATTGGATAAAATGCACATATAATTTGAGATTTGTTTTGAGTGAACTGAATACCATTTGTGGGATAAATGTTAATGTTAATTATGTTAATTGGGTGAGGCAACTGAATAATCTTAAGACCACGTACCTTTGCCAGCATGCTTCCTGGTGGCTGTTGGGCAAAAGACTCCTCAGGGGTTTGAGTGTCCTTTAAAGGATGCCAGGGGGAGGAAGCATATGATGGTTGCGTAGAGGGGGATTTAATATGTAAATAAGGGTTTAAACTATTTATTGTATTATTTATGGTGTTTATTTATTCTGTAAAATATGGTGGGAAATTATTTATGTATTTATGACTCTCTTAGATTCTACTGGGTATATGTGGGAATATGGAATATGTATTGTCTTACCTGGGATTTTGGTACGTTCCAATTAGTCTAATTATCTCACTAAGTATATTAACAGGTGTTCATCTAGTTTGGGTTGGGTGTCGGATGTTCATGTAAGTTGTTGCCTGCGAATTATTTGGAATAAATGGAAAATTGCTTTTTGCAAACTTTTGGAAGTCTTGCCTTCTCTGTGATGTGCCTTGACCGCTCGGCAATTGCGACATATCCACACCTCAAATCCCTGGGACCGGGGCATCTCCCCTCTCATCTACAGTAATCTCCATAGCAGGATCTATAAAGTGCTTTGGTCTTCTAGAGATGAGAAAGCGTTATATAAGTGAACACCATTTATCATAATTACCATCACCTGACGATTGCTTTCACAAAAAGCTGGCTGGGGCTCATTGGATTTCACCAGAAGCTACTTAAACTGTAATGGTAAGATTATAACTCACAAGTTCTTTCTGGTTGCTAATCCCAATATACTCATTAAGGGTGGGAAATACGGCCTAAAAATGATATTACAATATTTCTGTTAATTTTCACGATAACGATATTTTTTGCAGTATTGCAGCATACAGTATTTTTTGTGTGTAAATTTATGCAAAAAGGACCGTTTCACAGGCCAGCATTATTTATTTACTTTCAACATATTCAGGAAAAACAAAACAAAAAAACTTATTTCTCCAGTTTATAAACAGCAGCTCAGACTTAGGTTAAATAGTTTTTAGTTCTGTATCCAATATTACAAGAAAATGATATACGGCTTAACTGCACACAGATGTCGGGTTTTACGCTAAATCACTTTACCTGCATTACTCTCGTTGCATGGACCTGTCCTGGGGCTTTTTGGCTCTTGATGCACTGAATGGATGTTTTTCTTTTTTCTTTTGTCTTGGGGTGGTTGAATAAAATCAACAAGAAGCTGCCAAAATGGAACTGAGATGCAACTATAGCCACTTCGAGCAGCACACTGTCCGACGTTAATACCGCTCCAGCAGTGTTGTAGACGTGTGGGAAAAAATGCAGGCAGATTATGCACAGTGCTGCACCGTTTTTTTTAACATGACAGCAGTCTGAAACAGAAAGTGAAACTTAAATATTTCCACTCAACTGGATATAGCCAGTCTGACTTCGGAGCTGCGGCTTTCCCACATCATGTTTGTTTTGCCGTTTCTATGCTGACACGCAACTTCTGTCGGCAGCATAATGATGTGACGTCATCACACAGTAGACCCCAAATATTGCGATATTCATTTTTACACTGGTATGAAAATTTATACCGGCATTATCGTAAATGATATGATATGGCACACCTCTAATACTCACCACTCTCCTTTCTGTCTTCGCAGGTGTACCAGCACAAGCTGCTCTTTTTAAATTTATTTTACAATTAAATATTTACCTTTTCCACCTACCCGGTCTGCTCTACGTGCCTGCGTTTTGGGTCCATATGACCAGAAACATGTCAGAGTGGAGTTAAAATGGTTCCTGAACAAGGATTTAAATGGCAAACAAAAACCAGAACTCTCAATTTTGATTGTGGGGGGAAAAAAAAGGGGCAACTGCAACAGATAGTCCCTTGTGCTCAGAACATTACAGCGGTGGGAAGATGGCTTTGGTCTCACATTCTCACCTTGCCTTTCAGAGTGCAAAGGTCTCAGCTTTGTCACTACATTCATTTCAGGAGGGAAAAAATGGTTTCTCATTTTCTCAGTCTCAACCTAACACCCAAAAAGGTATAGCAACATGTAAGAGAGGAATTCAACTATTTAAAGCATCTCTAATGAAGATGAATAGATTCAGCTATCAAGTTAAAGGCTATCACATGATTTTAAGGTTAAGCGGAAGAAGATGGATGGATGGATTGAACCTCCAAAGAAATTTAGGCTTTTAGAAAGGCTTTGTTTTATAACACCATCATCATCTGGTATCACTTGAGCGAGTAGGGTTGTTTCCCATTTACGTACTCGAAGGTGGCTCACAAGGCCAATCTTTGATTTACAAGCCCTTTGGCATATTGGGCATTTTGTAGTATCCAGCGGAAGAAAGGAGCTAGTGCTGCCTTCACGCTCTTTCCTTTGTTCTCTTTTCCTGATGGCGTCCCGGCGTAGATTTGCTTCATAATGGCTGGTACCTTCAGCAACTGTACGCCTCCACACCGGGCGGTCTCTAGTTAGATTTTCTCAATCATCTACATCAATACCGCATCTCTTGAGATTACCCTTAAGATTATCTATAAATCACTTGTGTTGGCCGCCCTGTGTCTGTGTCCCAAGTTATAACTGGGAAGAAGAAGTTGCTTGGGCAGGCGATGATTAGGCATATGTACTATATGCCCTGTCCAGCGCAGCTGATTGCGGACAATCATTATCTCGATACTCATACAATTGGCTTCTTCCAAGATTGCTCACTTTCGTTCATTTATCTCGCCAGTTGATATCCAAGATCTTTCAGAGGCAGCGCTGGTTATACTGCTCAAAACACTTCAGATGGTGTCTGTAGGTCGTCCAGGTCTCGCATGCATATAGCAGCGTAGGGATAATGACAGCTTTGTAGACAAGGATCTTGGTAGCCGAACAAAGGGTCTTATTTTCGAAAACTCGTTTTTTGAGACATCTGAAGGCGCCACTGGCACAGCTGAGTCGATGCTTCAATTTTGCGTTGATATCAGCAGTCACAGAGAGGTGACTTCCAAGCTATGGGAAGTGTGGAACATTTTCCAGAACTGTCATTAATTTGTAGTTGAGGGTCTCCCTTAGCTACCTTTGTGGGCAGTTGAAACAGTACTTTGGTCTTCTTGATGTTTAACTTGAGGCCAAGACTCTCAAAGGCCTCTGTGAAAACATTCAAGATGGTCTGGAGATCTTCAGCAGAAAGAGCGGACACAACGTTGTCATCGGCATACTGGAGTTCCATCACAGAGGTTATAGAGACCTTGGTCTTCGCTTTCAGTCTGCTTAGGTGAAACAGCTGTCCATCCATTCTGTAGACAATTCTGATGCCATCGGGTAGTTCCTCTTTCACTAAATGGAGGATCACCGATATGAAAATCGAGAACAAGGTGGGCGCAATTACACATCCTTGTTTGACTCCAGTCGTAATGTCAAAAGCATCACTTTCAGAACCAGTTCCTGTCAATATGGTAGCCTTCATACCGTCACGTAGTAGCCAAATGATACTGATGAATTTAACAGGGCATCCGATTTTGGACAGTACGGTCCACAGTGCCTCACAATTTACCATGTTAAAGGCCTTTGACAAATCTATGAAAGCCATATACAACAGGAGATTTTGTTCTCGGCATTTCTCCTGCAGCTGTTTTGCAGTAAAGATCATGTCCACAGTGCCTCTAGATTGTCGAAATCTACACTGTGATTCAGGAGGCACATTTTCGGAGACAGAAAGATGGCGGCTTGCAAGAATCCTAGTAAGTATTTTACCTGCGACTGCAAGAAGTGAAATCCCTCTATAGTTTTTGCAGATGGTCTTGTCTTCTTTCTTGAAAAGGGTGACAATAAGTGCATCCCGGAAATCTGCAGGGACTGCCTCTTTTACCCAGATCTTTACTATCAGGAGATACATCTGGTAGGTAAGGGCAGAGCCTCCGTGCTTAAATATTTCAGCAGGAATGCCGCTGGGTCCAGTGGCTTTGTTGTTCTTCATTTGACTAATGGCTTTCTGTAATTCAGATAGGGTTGGAGTAGCTGCAAACTCTACTATAATGGGCAGTTGTGGGATTTTGTCAAACAACCCCTCTTCAACAGTAGAGTTCTGGTTTAGTAGGTCTTCAAAATGCTCTCTCCAACACTGTTTGATGGCAGCACAATCTGTCAGGAGTTCAGAACCATCATTTGATCTCAGAAAGTTAGGGCCCTGACTACAAGGTCCATAAATGAAAAAGAAGGCATGAGAAGCACCGATGTCTGCAAAATACTGTAGCTCATCTGCTTTCATACGCCACCAATTATTCTTAAATTTCCCTGATCTTTCTCTGCACTTCTGCTTTTATTCTCGAGAACTTCTCTTTTTTGCTGATGTCAGATGGATCACTTTGCCAGGCCTGAAAGGCTGCCCTCTTTCTCTCTATCATGCTACATATTTCAGAGTTATTCTTGTCAAACCAGTCTTGGTGAACGCGCTTTTGAAAGCCAATTGCATTGCTACAGGTATCAAGGATAGCAGCTTTGAGAGTTTGCCAGTGCTCCTCAATGTCGCTGGGATACTGGTCTTTGCAGATCTTAATTTTGAGCATGGCATCTAGCTCTTCCTGTTTACTAGGATCTTTAAGACAGGCAACATTCCGTTTATGCCTACAGGACTTGTGGGAGAGCCTCTTTCTACAGGCAGTGTTGATGTTAATTATAGAGCAGATTAAATGATGGTCCGTCCAGCAATCGTCTGCACTAGTCATAGATCTTGTGAGTAGCACATCATTGTGGTCACGGGCCCTCACAATCACATAGTCAATCAGATGCCAATGCTTCAAGTGCGGATGCATCCAAGATGTTTTCAATTTATTTTTCTGTCAGAACAGCGTGTTGGTAATGCTCTCTGCATTTTGTAAGAAGCAGCAAGCCATCTGAATTCATATTCCCGCATGCCTTCTTTCCCAATGGTACCAGTCCACATTTCATTATTCCTTCCAACCCGCGCATTGAAATCGCCATGCAATACTATCTTGTGTTCTTTGGGGACTTTGGAAAGTAGGTGGTCTAACTCAAGAGTTAAAATGATTCCTGAACAAGGATTTAAATGGCAAACAAAAACCAGAACTCTCGAATTTTGATTGTGGGAAAAAAAAGGAAACTGCCAACAGATAGTCCCTCAAAAGAAATTTAGGCTTTTATGAAGGCTTTATTTTAAAACCTTAATCATCCAATGAAAGTTCAGCCCATCAATATACTTGGGTCAAAGGACTGATTCAGTTGACTGATTTGGAAGACTGAAGAACACCTGCGCTACAGGCAGCTGTGGCGAAGGTGTAGTGTGGCTGACTACTGATCGGAGGGTCAGGGGTTCGATTCCCACTCTGGCTGCAGTCTGCATGTTGAAGTGTCCTTGCGCAAGACAACAAACCCCTAGTTGCTCCTGGTGGGTCAGGCCAGCGCCGGTGCATGGCAGCTCTGCCGCCATCAGTGTGTGAATGCGAGTGTGAATGGGTGGATAGCAGGATCTGTAAAGCGCTTTGGTCATCTAGAGATGAGAAAAAGCACTATAAAAGTGAACGCCATTTACCATTTAAACAGGGAAAGTGCAAGATGCTGAGCAGGGAAACTAAACAGGGTGTCATCCTGCTTTATTGATTTTAGAGATGCACCTTGAGAAAGAGGCCTTGTGGTATGATGTTAATGGGTGGCTTGTTTAAAATGCAAAACAATGCAGTTAATTAAAACAAGAGCCATTAATAAAGCCGTTAAAGTGGGGCGCCTGTGTCTTCTGTGTCCTCTGGGTGAAACACTGTCCTAGAATTCTGTTTTATTACAAAAAGGAGAGTTATAGCGTTGTAAAAATAGTCCCAGAGCCTGGGCTTAGTGCTGTCAACTAGTGCCTATTAAAGATGCACAAAAGTAGACATGAAGCTATTTAAATATAAAATGCATTTCCTTTCCTTCCTGTAGAAAAAAAAAAAGATTATCTCAGTTTCCAGGACAACTTGGCTTCTTATTAGGAGGGGATACAGTCGCTGTAGGCAAACTTTTGCAAGTCTCACAATATGGCTTCAGCAAAGATTAAAACATACAGGATGCAAGTCTAAATGACAAACAAATAGGACAAAGCATGCATTTTGGGCCCAGAAGGAAATGCAAAGTACAGCACATGTGCATTTAAAAAAAAAAAAAGTTTCACACAGGGAGAAAAAAAGTCTATTCCATGTTGTCCTCATTACTGCTCACAAACAATACAAAGCAGAGCAAGAGGCATTTTTCTGGAACACTTTGCACAAGCAACTGCCTCAGTTTTTCTTTTTTTTTTAAATCTCAAGCATCAGCTGCTGAGGGGTAGGACTTTATCGTAAAAAATATGAAGCCATTTAGTAATACAGTATAATGTTTGGTAAAACCTCTACACCGGAAAAAAGCAATTTACAGCAGTTTTTGTACAGAAACATCAACACAAAGCTGCAAAACATATTTAAGCCTGAAAATTAAGGTTAAACAATCACACTGTCAACAAGAGTGCTTAAATCTCCTGATTGTTGACCTCAACTGAAAGCATAGCCTAGCGTAAGTAAGGGCTTTCGTGAAATCATATATTCCCAGATCTACTGACGTTTGACCTTGAGCACAACCAGGATGCAGATGTACCTGAGGATCATTGTGAGCGAGTTTGGTGAACATCGAGGCAAATGCCTGTGAGGAGTAGCGATTCCCATGAAATGTGGATGGATGGACATTTGGGTGGATGGACAGACGGACGCTGCGTCACTGCATTAGCCCCTTCTGCCTCGCCGGAATGAGCTAACAAGAGCACACTAAGGAGAGTGCAATTTCCCCCGCCTCTGTCTTCTTTGAATATCCCAGTACTTATTGACAGAGAACACTGTGGCAGAACCAAATTATGATAAACCCATCATCTATGAATATACAACAAAGTATACAACCCATAGCTGTAGGTCAGAATCCCATGATGAACCTGTGTAGCAAGTATGGTGACCCTAAAGAGATACGTTCTATTGTAAGCGATCACAGGGAGTGCCAACCTTGACCTTTGACCCCAAACTTGTAGTCAGAGGTTATGGTCTCAGAGTGAACCTGTGTACCAGGTTTGGTGACCTGAGCTTTTTTTTATTGTTGAGATATACTTTATAAAGCATTTTGATGTTGACCTTTGACCTTGTGGTCCCAAAACCACAGTCACACTTCAGGGTCACAGGGCGAACCTGTGTACCAGGTTTGGTGGCCCTAGCTTGTTGTAGAGTAATAAGGCATAAGGAATGTTAACCTTGACCTTAGACCCCATACCCATACTCAGAGGTCAGGATCCCAAGATGAACCTGTGTACCAGGTTTGGTGGCCCTAGCTTTACTCGTTGTACAGTAGTAAGGCATAACAAATGATAACCTTGACCTTAGACCCCAAACCTGCACGGTGCTGCACGGTGGCGCAGTGGTTTAGCACTGTGGCAGCACAGTTTTACCCTCGGCCGGGGGATCGCGGGGATCATGAGATTGTGGGTTCGATCCCAGCCCCGCATGTTCTCCCCGTGTTGCGCGGGTTTACTCCGGGATTTCTCCGGTTTCCTCCCGCACACCAAAAACATGTAGGTTTAGGGCGCTCGCGCACGCAGCGACCAGCAGCCGGTGGCTTGTCACCAGACTGCAAACCAAGTCTACCTACGGGTACAAATAAGTAACAAAAAAAAAAAAACCATAGTCAGAGGTCAGGATCCCAAGGTGAACTTGTATACCAGGTTTGGTGGCCTGAGCTTTACTCATTTATAGTAATACGCCACGTTCCAAATTATTATGCAAATGATACGTGTCTCTGATTTTCCTAAATAGTCGATGCAAATGACAGTCAGTATAATTTTAAAGCCATCAACCGTAAAAGCATAATCCAAATTTTATTGAACAAAGCTCCCAATGAAAACTATTTTTTGGTAAAAATAAAAATATCTCAAAATGCACTGTTCCAAATTATTATGCACAACAGTTTCGAAACACTTTGGTTGTAAAGAACTGAAAATGGTAATTTGTTAAATTTGCAGCATTCGGAAGTCATATTTACTGAAATCAAAAGCCATTTCAATCAAAAACGTCTTAATAGGCCAAGTTACATGTTAACATAGGACCCCTTCTTTGATATAACCTTCACCATTCTTGCATACACTGAACTTGTGAGTTTTTGGAGGGTTTTTTCTTGAATTTCTTTGCATGATGTCAGAAAAGCCCCCCTCATGGATCGTCACCTTATCGTGGTGGGGGGGTTTGCGTGCCCCAGTGATCCCAGCAGCTGTGTTGTCCGGGGCAATTTGCCTCTGATAGGGTCACCCAAGACAAACTGGTCCTGGGTGAAGGGCCAGACTAAGAACGATCCAATCAGAATCAGATTTATTGCCATTGTTCATGTAGTACACAAACTAGGAATTTGTCTCGGTGCCATGCTGCAACATTAAAAACATGATGAGATAAAGAGATAAACTAAAGGACTAAAAACGTGCAGTAAGTGTAGAAAAATAAGTAATAATAATAATAATAGTAATAAGTAGTAGTAGTAGATTAGTTTATTTGACAGGGACAGTGCAATAAACATAGACAATTAATCAAAGACAATCAATCTGATGTGTTGCACATAGAGTGTATAGCTATTAGCTAATTTGCAACTCTTGTCCCTGGATGGGCTTTAGAAAAAAGAATCAAGATAAAAATATACACAATAACCACATACATCAATGCAGAAAAATTATAAATACACAATTATAAATATTATAAATATTATAAATACACAAATATAACAGCCTGACTCACCTTTAACATAAATATTATAAATACACAAATATAACAGCCTGACTCACATTTAACACATATAACATAACTCACATTTGCCTATTTCAGGCCTTCCTCCCTCCGTCACTCACTATAAACAAACACATTTATTCCTTCCCTTCATTCACTCTCACTTTGCAGACAAATAATTCATACATGAGTACATTCTTGTTTATTTTTCAGCCAGTTTTTAACATTTTTAGTGAATGTTTTAAAGTCCGTTATTATTTTAATTTCATTTGGCATTGTGTTCCAGATGTGACTGCCCTTTATAGAGAAAGCTGTTTGTCCAAATGTGGTTCTGCGGTGGAATATTTTACAGTTATTGTTAACAGAACTCCTGGTGGCTCTGCTGCTGTCCTGTCTTTGGACGAAACCAGCAAGTGGCTCGGGTGCTGATTTATGGAAACATTTGAACGTTAATTTCAGAAGACAGAGGTCAATGAAGCTCTCAAAACTCAATAGGTTGTATTTTTTTAAAACATTACAGTGATGCCACCTAATGGGCTTTTTGTCCAAGATTTTTAGGGTTTGATTATATAATGAACCTATATGTCTTATTGTGGAAGGGGCTGCTTGAGCCCAGACTGTCAAACAGTATGATATATGAGAAAAAACCATAGAATGCATATACAGTGCAGCTGCTTCGTAAGGTATGTAATATCTAATTAATTTAAAGCAGTTCAGATTTTTTTTTACTGTTTTTGAAATTTTCTTTATATGAAGATTAAATTTGAGTTGAGGATCTAGTACAATGCCAAGGTATTTGAATTCTGTAGCTAAACTGATGTCATGATCATGTATATTAACTTTAAAATGTTGCAGGTTACATTTTTTGATTGAAAAGCACATTGAGACTGTTTTCTGAAGGTTCAGCAATAGATGGTTCTTGAGGAGCCACTCTTGGACATCAACCATACTTGTAGACAGTACATCTGCAGCCTGTGCTGGAGTCTTGGCAGCTGTGTAAATAACTGCATCATCTGCATAAAGTTGGCATGTTGCAGCTGAGCAGTGTAACGGCAAGTCATTAATAAAAATGCTGAAAAGTAAAGGACCAAGAATGGACCCTTGTGGGATACCCATGCGGTTGTTTAAAAATGAGGATTTATCCTGGTGCACTTTTACACACTGTTCTCTATTCTGGAGATAAGATGCAAACCATTCTAATGTATTTGGGGAGAAGTTAAAAGATACCATTTTGGATAAAAGCAAACTGTGGTTTACAGTATCGAAAGCCTTTTTGAGATCTAGAAAAACAGCTCCTACCACATTACCCCTGTCCAAGGACTGTTTGACGTTTTCAATAAAGCAACAATTTGCTGTTTCTGTTGAGTATCCTGGTCTAAAACCAAATTGATGTGGATGAAGAAGTTGACTGTCTTGTAAGTAGTCTATCAGCTGTGTAGCTACAACTTTTTCAAGAACCTTAGATAGGACTGGTAAGATAGAGATTGGGCGGTAATTGCATATATCGTCTTTACTGCCTGATTTATGAACTGGTATGACGACAGCTTTTTTCCAGCCAGATGGAAATGTACTAGACCTAATGGAGAGATTAATGAGATGAGTCAGTGGTTTGATTAATATTTTGCTGTGCATTTTGAGAAAGGAGGTGCTCATATTGTAGATATCACTAGTTTTTGAGTTTGACAGTGTTTTAACAATACCAGCAATTAACTTCTCATTTACCTCATCGATGTGAAAAGTATCTGTTGGGAGTATGGAATTTGTGTTGTTGAGCACATTTGGCAGCACAAAAATTTTTGTTAAGTCTTCCACAGAGCTCACAAAGTGTGAATTAAATTCATTTGCCAAAGTAGCCTTGTCACTGACGGTCTTGCCATTGATTCTAAGTTCCTTTACCCCCTTCTGATCGTTTTTTTTATTAGTTAAGTTATTTAAATGCCTCCATAGGGAACTGTTGTTACCCTTTGCATGATCTATCAGTTTATTGTAATAAGATATTTTTGATTTTCGCAGCTCATGTACCACTTTATTTCTTAAACTTTTGTACACAAGGTGATCATTTTGTAGTTTGGAGGTTAGTGATGTTTTCAGTGCATAGTCTCGCCTCTTCATAAGTTTTCTTATTTCATTATTTAACCATGGTAGGCTAATCTTCTGTTGTCTACTTTTAATTTGCTTTGAAAATTTTTCTATAGACTTTGTGATTGTTGCAGTTATAAAATTACAACAATCATCTACTTCACATGTTGCCATGAGCTGCTCCCAATTTTGATTCTCTAAGTAATGTTCAAACTCCTCATTTTTTGATTTGGGTACAAATCAAATGTACAGAGATAATGAGTAATACTAGTCAAGGCAGTTTTAAATAAATTAGCAAGTAGCAGATAATATGGGGTACCACAGTGCAGTTGATAATGCAACAGAAAAACAGTGATGAATGTCATGAGTCTGGTTGAGCTGCTGTACATAGTGCACGAGAGTCAATAAGTCACTTAATGTTCAGCAGTCTGATGGCAGAGGGGAAAAAGCTATTCATGTGCCGGGAGGTTTTAGTCCGAATGGACCGAAGTCTTCTACCTGAGGGGAGGGGGGCAAACAGTACGTGACCAGGGTGTGAAGGATCGGCTATGATCCGGCCAGCACGCCTCCGGGTCCTGGAGATGTACAGGTCCTGGAGAGATGGGAGCTTGCAGCCGATCACCTTCTCAGCAGTGCGCACGATGCGCTGCAGCCTTAGTCTGTCCCTGGCAGTGGCTCCTGCATACCACACAGTTATGGAGGAGGTGAGGATGGACTCGATGATGGCCGTGTAGAACTGCACTAACATCTTGGTGGGGAGCTTGAGCTTCCTCAGCTGCCGCAGAAAGAACATCCTCTGCTGGGCCTTTTTGATGAGGGAGCTGATGGTTGGCTCCCATTTGAGGTCCCGGGTGATGGTGGTGCCCAAGAAGCGGAAGGAATCTGCAATGGTGATGGGAGAGTCTGTGATGGTGAGGGGGGGCAGGGGGGTTGTGACTTTCCTGAAGTCCACAATCATCTCCGCTGTCTTCACAGCGTTCAGCTGCAGGTTGTTGTAGCTGCACCAGGACACCAGCTGGGCCACCTCTTTCCTGTAGACGGACTCGTCGCCGTTGGAGATGAGCCCGATGAGGGTGGTGTCGTCCACAAACTTAATCAGCTTAACAGACTGGTGGGAGGAGGTGCAGGAGTTGGTATAAAGGGAGAAGGGTAGGGGGGAAAGTACACAGCCCTGGGGTGATCCGATGCTGATGCTAACAGAGTCCGAGACAGACTTCCCCAGCCGCACATGCTGCCTCCGGTCCGTCAGGAAGTCGGTGATCCAACTGCAGAGGGAGTCAGGCACATCGAGCAGGGACAGCTTGTCCTGGAGCAGAGCGGGGTGGATGGTGTTGAATGCAGAGCTGAAGTCCACAAACAGAATCCTGGCGTAGGTTCCCGGGGAGTCCAGGTGCTGCAGGATGGAGTGGAGGGCCAGGTTGACTGCGTCGTCCACAGACCTGTTGGCACGGTAGGCAAACTGCAGCGGGTCCAGGAGGGGAGTGGTGATGGACTTGAGGTGAGACAGGACCAGGCGCTCAAAGGACTTCATGACTACAGAGGTCAGCGCTACAGGTCTGTAGTCGTTAAGTCCAGTAATCCGTGGCTTCTTGGGGACAGGGATCCAACAAACTCTCATGATAAATTCTAGATCAAGGATTCAGTGTACCCCGCCCGGTATGGGGTTACTGGGGCCCCACCCTGGAGCCAGGCCTGGGGGAGGGGCTCGATGGCTAGCGTCTGGTGGCTGGGTTTCCACCCATGGGACCCAGCCGGGCTCAGCCCGAAGGAGTTACATAGGTCCGCCCTCCAGTGGGCTCACCACCTGCAGGAAGGATCATGGGGGTCCGGTGCTATATGGATTAGGTGGCGGTCAAAGGCGGAGACCTTGGCGGACTGATCCCAAGCTTTCTAAACTGGCTTTTGGTACGTGGAATGTCACCTCTCTGGTGGGGATGGAGCCTGAGCTGGTGTACGAGGTTGAGAGATACTGGCTAGATATAGTCGGCCTCACCTCAACACAGCTCCGGTTCCGGAACCAGTCTCCTAGAGAGGGGCTGGAGCTTGGCCTTTTCTGGAGTTGCCCCACGTGAGAGGCGACGAGCAGGGGTGGGTATTCTTGTATCCCCCCACCTTGCTGCCTCTATATTGGAGTTTTCCCCGGTGGATGAAAGGGTTGCTTCCCTGCGCCTTTGGGTTGGGAAACGGGTCCTGACCATCATTTGTGTCTATGCACCAAATGATGTTTCAGAGTACCCACCCTTTTTGGAGTCTGTGACTGGGGTGCTGGAGGGTGCTCCTCTTGGAGACTGCATTGTCCTACTGGGGGACTTCAATGCACACGTGGGCAATGACAGCGAAGCCTGGAGGGGGGTGATTGGGAGGAACGGCCTGCCCGATCTGAACTCGAGTGGTGTTCAGATATTGGACTTCTGTGCTAACCACAGTTTGTCCATAACGAACACCATGTTCAAGCATAAGGGTGTCCATATGTGCACCTGGCACCAGGACACCCTAGGTCGCAGGTCGATGATCGATTTTGTTATCGTGTCATCAGACCTGCGACCATATGTCTTGGACACTCGGGTAAAGAGAGGTGCAGAGCTGTCAACTGATCACCACCTGGTGGTGAGTTGGATCCGATGGCAGGGGAGGAAGCCATTCGGACCTGGTAGACCCAAACATATAGTGAGGGTGTGCTGGGAACGTCTGGCTGAGGCCCCTGTCCGGAAGGTCTTCAACTCCCACCTCCGGAAGAACTTCAACCACATTCCGAGGGAGTCTGGAGACATGCAGAGTCTGAATGGGCCATGTTCTCCACCCCTGTTGTTGAAGCAGCGGCCCAGAGCTGCAGCCACAAGGTGGTCGGTGCATCTCGTGGTGGCAACCCCCGAACCAAGTGGTGGACACCAGTGGTGAGGGGGGCCATTAAGCTGAAGAAGGAGTCCTATCAAGCTTGGTTGGCTTGTGGGACTCCTGAAGCAGCTGAGGTGTACTGGCAGGCCAAGCGGAGTGCAGCTCGGGTGGTTGCTGAAGCAAAAACCCGGGTATGGGAGGAGTTCGGTGAGGCCATGGAACAAGACTTTCAGTCGGCCTTGAAGAGATTCTGGCAAACTATCCGGCGGCTCAGGAGGGGAAAGCAGCTCCCTGTCCACACTGTGTATGGTGCGGATGGGACACTGTTGACTTTGACTGGGGGTATCGTCGGGCAGTGGAAGGAATACTTCGAGGATCTCCTCAATCCCACTGATACCCCTTCCACAGAGGAAGCAGGGTTTGTGGACGAGGGGGACGACTCTCCTATCACAGGGGCCGAGGTCACTAAGGTGGTTAAAAATCTCCTTGGTGGCCGGGCCCCGGGGGTGGACGGGATTCGCCCTGAGTACCTCAAGGCCCTGGATGTTGTTGGCCTGTCATGGTTGACACGCCTCTGCAACATTGCGTGGAGGCCGGGGGCAGTGCCTTTGGCATGGCAAACCGGGGTGGTGGTTCCTCTTTTCAAAAAAGGGGACCGGAGGGTGTGCTCCAACTTTAGAGGGATCACACTCCTCAGCCTCCCTGGGAAGGTCTATGCCAAGGTACTGGAGAGGAGAGTCCGGCCGTTGGTTGAACCTCGGATTCAGGGGGAGCAATGTGGTTTTTGTCCTGGCCGTGGCACATCGGACCAGTTCTTTACCCTCTCGAGAATTCTCGAGGGTTCGTGGGAGTTTGCCCAACTAGTTTACATGTGCTTTGTGGTCTTGGAGAAGGCATTTGACCGCGTCCCTCGTGGTTTTTTGTGGGGGGTGCTTCGGGAGTATGGGATATCAGGCTTGTTGTTACGAGCTATTTGGTCTCTGTACGACCGTTGTGAGAGTTTGGTTCGTATTGCCAACACTCAGTTGGACTTATTCCCAGTGAGAGTTGGACTCCGCCAGGGCTGCCCTTTGTCACCGATCCTGTTCATAATTTTTATGGACAGGATTTCTAGGCGCAGCCAGGGAATGGAGGGTGTCATGCTTGGTGACCACAGGATCTCATCTCTGTTGTTTGCAGATGATGTTGTCCTGTTGGCTTCATCCAGCAATGACCTACAGCTCTTGCTGGGACGGTTTGCCGCTGAGTGTGAAGTGGCTGGGATGAGAATCAGCACCTCCAAGTCCGAGTCCATGGTCCTCAGCCGGAAAAAGGTGGATTGTCCTCTCTGGGTTGGGGACAGGCTCCTGCCCCAAGTGGAGGAGTTTAAGTATCTTGGGGTCTTATCCACGAGTGAGGGGAAAATGGAGCGAGAGATTGACAGACGGATTGGAACACCATCTGCAGTGATGCGGATGTTGTACCGGTCTGTTGTGGTGAAGAGGGAGCTGAGTTCTAAGGCAAAGCTGTCGATTTACCAGTCAATCTACGTTCCTACTCTCACCTATGGTCACGAGCTTTGGGTAATGACAGAAAGAACAAGACTGCTGATACAAGCGGCTGAAATGAGCTTTCACCATAGGATTGCTGGACTCACCCTCAAGAGATAGGGTGAGGAGCTCAGTCATCCGGGAGAGCCTCAGAGTAGAACCGCTGCTCCTCCAAATTGAAAGGAGTCAGTTGAGGTGGTATGGGCATCTGATTAGGATGCCTCCTGGACGCCTCCCACTTGAAGTGTTTCGGGCACGTCCCATTGGGAGGAGACCCCGGGGCAGACCCAGGACTTGGTGGAGAGACTATGTCTCCCAGCTGGTCTGGGAACGCCTTGATATCCTCTCTGAAGAGCTGGAGCAGGTGACTGGGGAGAGGGAAGTCTGGGCTTCTCTGCTTGAACTGCTGCCTCCACGACCCAGACCTCCGAAAAAGCGGTAGAGATGGATGGATGGGTGGATGGATGTCAGAAAAGCCTCCCGCAGCTGCTGTTTTGATGTGAACTGCCTCCCACCCTCATAGTTCCTTTGCTTGAGAATGCTCCAAAGGTTCTCAGTGGGGTTGAGGTCAGGGGAGGATGGGGACCATACCACGAGTTTCTCTCCTTTTATGCTCATAGCAGCCAATGACACAGAGGTATTCTTTGCAGCATGAGATGGTGCATTGTCATGCATGAAGGTAATTTTGCTATGGAAAGCACAGTTCTTTTTTTGTACATGGAAGAAAGTGGTCTGTCAGAAACTCTATACACTTTGCCAAGGCCATTTTCACAATTTCAGGGACCCTAAAGGAGCCTACCAGCTCTCTCCCCATGATTCCAGCCCAAAACATGACTCTGTCACCTCCGTGCTGACATCGCAGCCTTGTTGGGACATGATGGCCATCCACCAACCATCTACTATTCCATCCATCTGGACCATCCAGGGTTGCACAGCACTCTTCAGTAAACAAGACTGTTTGAAAATTAGTCTTCATGTATTTCTGGGCCCACTGCAACTGTTTGTTTGTGAGCATTGGTTAGGCGTGGCCAAATAGTAGGTTTTTGCACAACTGCAAGCCTCTGGAGGATCCTACACCTTGAGGTTTGTGGGACTCCAGAAGCACCAGCAGCTTCAAATACTGTACCTGTTTACTGCTTTGTAATGGCATTTTAGCAGCTGCTCTCTGAATCCGATGAATTTATCGGCAGAAACCTTCCTCGTTATGCCTTTATCTGCACAAACCCGTCTGCGCTCTGAATCAGCCACAAATTTCTTCAAAGTACGATGATCACGCTTAAGTTTTCGTGAAATATCTAATGTTTTCATACCTTGTCCAAGGCATTGCACTATTTGACGCTTTTCGGTTGCAGAGAGATCCTTTTTCTTTCCCATACCGCTTGAGACCTGCGGCATGCTTAATAATGAGAAACATCCCACATACCAAAAACATGCAAGTTAGGTTAATTGGCATCAAACCGGGGACTCTAAATTGTCCTTAGGTATGACTGTGAGAGTGAATGGCTGTCTGTCTCTCTGTGTTGGCCCTGCGATGGACTGGTGATCTGTCCAGGGTGTACCCTGCCTCTCGCCCAAATATGTTGGGATAGGCTCTAGCCCCCCCCGCAACCCAAAAAGGATTAAGCGGAAGAAGATGGATGGATGGATGGATGGATCCTTCTTAAGTAATTTTCCTTTAATTGGGCTCACCTAGCAAACTAATTATGACAGGTGTCTGAGATTGATATCAGTGATCCAAAGAGCCATGACACACAATACCATCCATGAGTTCAATTGAAAAACAAAAAACTGAATGTTTATGACACTAAAATCCCATTTGCACAATAATTTGGAACACATTGTAGTAAATGTAGCATTTACCATAGAGCAACTGCAATGTTAAATCTGAACTTTGACCTTTGACCTCAAACCATAGTTAGGTGAGGGTGAAAGTCGTCCAAGATGTGTATTAGATACAACTCCTGTATTGATTTGAAAAGCCTACATCATTTCTTCCACTAGTTTTTGTGTTTAGAAGATTTAGGGAAAAATGTGATCTCTGACCTTGACCTCAAGGTCATCCGATGAGAGTGAAATTGCAATATACGCATGATCAGAGTATCTCAAACCATGGTACCAAGTTTCAAAACAATTGAAACAAAAATGTAGGAGGAGTCGATTTCACAAAACTGGGACAGACGGACCCACAACATAATCCCCCTTTGGGCTTCAACCAGCGGGGGATAAAAAAAAAACCCTGGCCTGTCAACATTAGTAATAGTGAGGTTTTTATCTTTCACAGAGAAATACACACAGCCTTTATTTAGTTAATTTAAAAAAATGAGATGACTGCCTTTTTGACATCACAAAACAACAAGCCTGTCAGTTAAAACAGATAGACGAGTTCTTTGACATCAATACTACACAAACATCAGCATGTGTAAAGTGGGAGGCTTTCAAAGCTTTTATTAGGGGACATATTATTAGTTATACAGGATCAAAATCTAAGAAGACTCGAGAGGAGAGAGCTAAATTGGAACATAAAATAAAAAGTCTTCAGGAAAAAGTGTATGCAGGAAGTGACCCAAGGTTGGAGAATGAATTACTGATTTTGAGAGCTGAATACGACAAAAAATCAGCGAATAGAGCTGCCTCGAGTCTTCTAAGATTGAAACAATCTTTTTATGAACAAGGTGAAAAATCAGGAAAATTATTAGCATGGCAGATTAAACAATTGGAAATTAAAACACCAATTACCAGTATTATAAGTAACGGACAGGTAGTTATAGATCCTTTAGAAATTAATAGAGCCTTTAGAGATTACTATGAAAAATTATATGATACCAAAAATGAACCTGATTTAACAAAACTAAATGGGTTTTTGAACGAACTATCTATACCGTGTATTCCAAATGAAAACAGGGAGATATTGGAGTCTAAAATTAGTCAAGAAGAAGTTGGGCTAGCCATTGATAATATGAAATCAGGAAAAAGTGCAGGACCAGATGGTCTTCCAGTTGACCTTTATAAAAAATTTAAGAATAAATTAATAAAACCTTTTTTGGAAATGGTTTTAGAAGCATTTCAAAATAATAATTTACCATCATACATAAATAATGCCTTAATTATACTGTTGCCAAAACCAGGTAAGCCCTCTAATAAATGTGAAAATATGAGACCAATAAGCCTATTAAACGCCGACCTTAAGATAATCTGTAAAATTTTAGCAAGACGAATACAAGAAATTTTACCAAATATTATTAATCGAGATCAGAATGGCTTTATAAAGGGTAGACAAGGCTTCCATAATGTAAGAAGACTATTTAATATTATTTATTTTAATAAAGAAGCACCGGATACAGCTCTCCTATCATTGGACGCCGAAAAGGCCTTTGATAGAGTTGAATGGCCCTTTCTTTTTGAAGTCCTACAAAGGTTTGGACTTGGAAATAATTTCATAAAATGGGTTCAAATAATATACAATAATGCTACAGCAGAAATCCTAACAAATAACAATATTTCAAAACCAATAAAAATCAATAGAGGATGTCGACAAGGCTGTCCACTTTCACCTTTACTGTTTACTATGGCAATTGAACCTTCAGCGATAGCGATACGTTTACATTCACAAATATATGGAATTAAAGTTGGACCAACAGAACATAAAATCTCCCTGTACGCCGATGATATAATTTTGTTTATGTCGAATCTAAAAAAATCAATTCCAACCTTGTTGAATTTAATAAAGAATTTTGGGGAAATATCAGGATATAAAATAAATAAAACTAAATCTTCAATATTAATGCTAAATGAGACCCAGAGAAATTACCCAGCCCCTGAGGTAAATCAATTCAGTGTTGTAAATCAGTTTAAATATTTAGGAATCCAAATTATGCCTAAGCTAGAATCAGTCGCCAGTGTCAACTATGAAGCCTTAATGTCAGATATCAATGAGTTAACTCAGAGATGGATGTCACTACCAATGTCGATGATCGGGAGAATCAATATACTTAAAAGTAATATTTTACCTAAAATACTTTATTTATTTCAATACATTCCCTTATCACCACCTTTAGATCTATTCTCAAGAATAAAAAAAAGTTAGTGGAATTTATATGGAACAACAGGAGGGCTAGATTACGTTTGTCTTTATTATATTTACCATTTGATCGTGGAGGTCTGAAATGTCCAAATTTTATGTTGTACTATTGGTCGGCACAACTGAGGTCTATGACATATTATTTTTCATCAAATGATCTCCCTCACTGGACTGAAATGGAATCATACAATTTACCTTTACCTCTTCCCATATTCATATACTCAGATTCGGCAAAAAAATTACAAAAACAAGTTAAAAATCCATTTGTAAAGCATATGATCAAAATATGGTGTGAAGCTAAAAACTATTTAAAAGAACCACAGTTATTGTCACAATTTAGTCCAATATGGGGTAATCAATATTTTAAACCAGGGAGAGCGGACGCTGTATTTAAAGTATGGAATTTAAAAGGGATACAAAAGATTCAGGATTTATATTTGCCATGTGCAGACAACATAATGTCTTTTGAAGAGCTGAGGATCAAATTTAATCTCAATAGAACACATTTTTTTAAATATCTTCAACTTAGAAACTTTATTCGATCAAATCAAAATAAAGCTCTCACTCGACCTATTTATTCATCCTTGGAAAAAATGATGATGAAAGATAGTAAAAGAAAGGGTATTATTTCAGAGTTTTATAACTCATTGACACTATCTTCAAGTGAAAATTCACTGAAAAGATTGAACTACTGGAAAGAAGATCTGCAAATTGAAATTTCAGAGGAACAATGGGAATTGGCTTGTACAGAAGCTCAAACCAAATCAATAAATGCACGCCTTAAATTGATACATTTCAAATGGTTAATGCGGATGTATGTTACACCGGAGGAGTTAAATAGATATAACAAAAATATACCAGATACATGCACAAAATGCATGGAAAGTAAAGGAACCCTATTTCATTGTTTATGGGAATGTAGATTAATAAGAATGTTTTGGGAGGAGGTGAGGGTAACAATTGAAAAAATAATCTCAAAACAAATCATATTGAATCCTAAACTGTTTTTGTTGGGTCTGTACCCAGAAAAGCATAATTTCAATAAAAGTGAAAGAACATTCATAGACCTCAGTTTGCTTAATGCCAAAAAATGTATTGCACTATTATGGAAAAAGACTCATAGACCAGATGTGACTCAGTGGTTAAGACAGATGTTAACAAACCTTCCATTAGAAAGAATAACATATATACTGAAATCAAAGGAAATTGTGTTTGAGAATATATGGAGACCTTTTATTGATTATGTAAAAAATTTAAACATAACTCTTGAAGAAGAAGGTGAATGATGTGTGTGGACCTTGTAAATTCCAAACTGGTGAACATAATATGTATACTAATGTATTGGATTGTCTAGACTAAACAGAGGAGCATTGTTGAAGACTTGATTTTGTTGGTGGTTGTTGGTGTTTTTAGGGTTTTTTTTTTTTTTTTGTAGTACTTTAGTGTTAGTGTTTGATTGTTTGTGTTATGTTTGTTAAAAAAAAAAAAAAAAGGTTCAATAAAGATATTGTGGAAAAAAAACAAGCCTGTCAGTTGTTTAGTTCTCTTAGTTGGCAAAACAAATGCACACTGATTGCCTCACGACCTGTGGTTGGCCTTCTCAAAAAAACGTTACCCATTCAGAAAAGGGGCTCATTGGTATTTATGAGCAGGTTTGCTTTAGACAGAATTTAATAGTTTTTTGATGAGCTGTAAAACAAAAAAAATCACATGATTTTTGGTCTTTAAAACTACAAATATATGCCATTGAGGATGTCATAATTTAAAATTACTCCCTGAATAATGCACAATATGGATCGTTTAAAGTTACTGTACAAAGCTGTGGTACTGTGGTGACAAGGTGATTTTTATTTTAGTTTGTTTAGAGTGTATTAAAGTCATTTTAACCTTTCATGTAAGGCTGCAAGTCCACAGAAAGTGTTTATTCTCATACAAAATTTGGGCCAAGGAGGCTCACACTTGCCTCTATTTCTTCCGCAAACTGAGGAGAGCACGAGTCCCACCCCCCATCATGTGCTCATTCTACCGGTGCACCACTGAGAGCATCTTCACCAGCTGCATCATGGTGTGGCACGGAAGCTGCACTGCCTTCTGTCGGAAGACACTACAATGCACAGTGAAAGCAGCCAGCAAGATCATCGGTGCCCCTCTGCCCCCCCCCCCCCTCTTGGACATCTACCACATCCGTAGAGCCATCAACACTGTAGGCGACACCTCCCACCCCTCACACTCCCTCTTCAGCCTTCTGCCCTCAAGGAAAAGGTACCGGAGCCTCCGGGCCCACTCCACAAGACTGCTAAACAGCTTTTGTTCACCAGGCCATCAGGACCCTGAATTCTGCCCCCCCCAACACACACACACACACATACACACACACCACCCCCGGACCGTAATACACTCACCCACACAATAACTACCTCAGCTGTTTGCACAGAAAGACCTGGCACACCAACAGTAATTACATCTGTTGCTGTATATCTGCACCTTGCTGCAACCATTTGCACAAATGCCATACCTGCTGCTGTCTGTCTGTTACTGAAATACTGATCATGTGCAGTCCAATCTGTCACTGTCTGCACCTATTGAAAACGTCAAACAGTCCTTGGACAGGGGTAATGTGGTAGGAGCTGTTTTTCTAGATCTCAAAAAGGCTTTCGATACTGTAAACCACAGTTTGCTTTTATCCAAAATGGTATCTTTTAACTTCTCCCCAAATACATTAGAATGGTTTGCATCTTATCTCCAGAATAGAGAACAGTGTGTAAAAGTGCACCAGGATAAATCCTCATTTTTAAACAACCGCATGGGTATCCCACAAGGGTCCATTCTTGGTCCTTTACTTTTCAGCATTTTTATTAATGACTTGCCGTTACACTGCTCAGCTGCAACATGCCAACTTTATGCAGATGATGCAGTTATTTACACAGCTGCCAAGACTCCAGCACAGGCTGCAGATGTACTGTCTACAAGTATGGTTGATGTCCAAGAGTGGCTCCTCAAGAACCATCTATTGCTGAACCTTCAGAAAACAGTCTCAATGTGCTTTTCAATCAAAAAATGTAACCTGCAACATTTTAAAGTTAATATACATGATCATGACATCAGTTTAGCTACAGAATTCAAATACCTTGGCATTGTACTAGATCCTCAACTCAAATTTAATCTTCATATAAAGAAAATTTCAAAAACAGTAAAAAAAAATCTGAACTGCTTTAAATTAATTAGATATTACATACCTTACGAAGCAGCTGCACTGTATATGCATTCTATGGTTTTTTCTCATATATCATACTGTTTGACAGTCTGGGCTCAAGCAGCCCCTTCCACAATAAGACATATAGGTTCATTATATAATCAAACCCTAAAAATCTTGGACAAAAAGCCCATTAGGTGGCATCACTGTAATGTTTTAAAAAAATACAACCTATTGAGTTTTGAGAGCTTCATTGACCTCTGTCTTCTGAAATTAACGTTCAAATGTTTCCATAAATCAGCACCCGAGCCACTTGCTGGTTTCGTCCAAAGACAGGACAGCAGCAGAGCCACCAGGAGTTCTGTTAACAATAACTGTAAAATATTCCACCGCAGAACCACATTTGGACAAACAGCTTTCTCTATAAAGGGCAGTCACATCTGGAACACAATGCCAAATGAAATTAAAATAATAACGGACTTTAAAACATTCACTAAAAATGTTAAAAACTGGCTGAAAAATAAACAAGAATGTACTCATGTATGAATTATTTGTCTGCAAAGTGAGAGTGAATGAAGGGAAGGAATAAATGTGTTTGTTTATAGTGAGTGACGGAGGGAGGAAGGCCTGAAATAGGCAAATGTGAGTTATGTTATATGTGTTAAATGTGAGTCAGGCTGTTATATTTGTGTATTTATAATATTTATGTTAAAGGTGAGTCAGGCTGTTATATTTGTGTATTTATAATATTTATAATATTTATAATTGTGTATTTATAATTTTTCTGCATTGATGTATGTGGTTATTGTGTATATTTTTATCTTGATTCTTTTTTCTAAAGCCCATCCAGGGACAAGAGTTGCAAATTAGCTAATAGCTATACACTCTATGTGCAACACATCAGATTGATTGTCTTTGATTAATTGTCTATATTTATTGCACTGTCCCTGTCAAATAAACTAATCTACTACTACTACCTACACTACCCCACTGAACTTGCAATTATGGGTATTACAGCTCCACTTTTTCTGTATATAGGATTGCTGGGTGTTATCATTTATCTTTATTTGCACTACGGGATTGTTGGGTTTTATCTTTTATCTTTATTTGCACTACGAGTAGCATTACTGTACATAGACTGCTGTTGCTTTTCATCCTTATTCCTTCTTTTCTTATACTGTATACTGCACACACCACTAAGAGAGAGAGAAACAGTATTTCAATTCCCCTGTATGTTCTGTACGTACAGAAGTATTGACAAATAAAAATCTTTAAACTTTTTGAAAATGCCCTGGACCTATTTTTCAGGGTTCTACACAAGCCCCCTGTATCCTAGCAATTGCTTGACCTGTCACTCACAGCTCAGTGTAGCTGTTTGGCACTGAGACTCTTTACTTACTACACTATATACAGTACGGAATGGTGGCCTAGTTGATGGAGTATCCGTCCCACAACCGGGAGGTTGGGGGTTCAAGTCCCGGCCGGGTCATACCAAAGACCATATAAAAATGGTACTTCACGCCTTTTAGCTTGGTGCTCAGCATAATAGAATAGCGGAAGGAGAAGCTGTTTGTGGCGGCGCCTTGTATGGCAGCGATCCCTCTGATTCTACATGCGATTAATGTAATTTTGTTCTACTGTACATGATTGGCTGTATTGACTGAATGACAATAGAGATGGTATCTTCTTCTATATCGCAACAAACTGGTACGAAAACATGCATCCCCCTCTAAGCTTTTGCATTTAAATTTTGATTATGGTATTCTTTTACTCCAGTTCTGATTGGCTCGTTAAGAGTGGTGTGCAGCTGTCAAGCAATGCAGCTCTACAAAAGTTGAACTTTTCACCCCCCCCCCCCCCACACACACACAACTTTTAGTGCTCCGGGCACAACAAGCACCAAGGGAGCTGAATTAAATGTTGAACTACATAGGAAGTGGGGGGCGGGGGGGCTCTATTACTACTGTTCTATTATTACAAGCGCAGCATTCTCTGACTGAAAAATCTATATATGCTTAATACGCACTGATTTAGTCAAGATGGCAGTGGCGCATTCACACACTACGGCTAGACGCTCCGGACTATTGCGCTCGTTTTTGTGGGTTTTTTGCCTTTTTCTGTGCTTCTTCTGTGACGGACTAATTACTTACAGTCGCCAGGAACTTCTAGGCATTTGTTACCAACTTACCTCCGACATCGCAAGCGCTTATTTCAGTAATCACCACCACCTCTCTGAGGAGATCTTCAGACCTCCGAGCACTCCATGGTTTGTTACCGGGCCCCGCAAACGGGGTAGATGACGAGAGAGAAAGCAGAAACAAGGCTGCAGGGCTGGCCTCTGTGCCCAGCTGCGCAAACTACACAACAAACCACTGTTACCTTCAATTTTTCTAACCAATGCCAGATCCCTCGCCAACAACATGGATGAGCTGCGATCAGAGATCGCCTACAATCGCTACATCTGGGACTGTTGCATTCTGATTGTGACCAAGTCAAGGCTGAACCCACATATTCCTGATGTCGCTGTGGAATTACCCGGCCGAACTACTCACTGTTTTGACCGCAATACTGATTCTGGTAAGGGAAGGGGTGGAGAGCTCTGTGTTTATGTGCTTCAAACTTGGTGTAATAACAACAGAATAATTCAAAGCTGTCTCATGGGTCGGGCTGTCGGCGACTCAACCAGCAACCCCGCCTTTCCGAGGGCGTGGAGGGTGAAACTGGGCATCCTGGAAGAACTAAAAACAGTATCTGTCACAGGTCTGTGGTGGACCACTCCCAGTTACACGGGGTGAGACTGGACATCCTGGCAGATAAGCACACATCTGTCACAAGGTCTGTGGTGGACTTTTGCCAGTCGGTGCATTGTGACATGCACTACACAAACAGCAGAGACAAACAAACCTATCATCTGGTCGGCCACTGCAACAGATACTGGAGTCAATTTGTCTTGGCCTGTCCTTGCCACTGATAATACCTTTATCTGCCAAGAATGTGCCGCTAGTCCAGCAAAAGCTAGTGGTACTCAAATACTTTGCAAGCAGTTTCATGAAATGGTCAGTCGGAAAGCAACTCATACCAGCTCGGACGCCACTCGGATTAAAAGTTCCTGGCAGCGGAAGGCAAAGGACAGAGCTGCGCGGAGGAATCTGATCAGACCTAAATGAAACAGTCATTGTCGCCCCCGACAGACTGCTATGATGATGATGATGATGATTTCAAAGCCACTGTTCACCGGACTTGAGGCCATGTCTTTCCTGTGTAGGCCTTATTATCTTCCCCGTGAGCTAACAGCAGTAACTGTAACAGCTGCTCACGTTCCTCCAGAAGCTAACGTTAGCTTAGCACTCAACCACTTCCAGCACATTGTCAAGAGGCAGCAAAGAGATCACCCCGACGCAATCCACATTATTGCAGGGTTAAAAAAGCATGCTTAAAGACTGTACTCCCAAAATTCCACCAATATGTTAAGTGTCCCCAGTTGATGCCGATTAACCTCACCTGCATGTCTTTGGCATGTGGGAGGAAACCGGAGTACTCGGAGTAAACCCACGCAGACACGGGGAGAACATGCAAACTCCACACAGAAGGGTCACCGATGGTCTGGGGGTGGGATTGAACCCACGATAGTCAAGGGTGGAATTAATCCCATGACCTTCTTGCTGTGCTGCCACTGTGCTAACCACTGCACCACTGTGCTGCCCTGCTTCTTGTACCCTGCCTCTCGCCCAAAGATGCTGGGATAGGCTCCAGCTCCCCCGCGACCCAAAAAGGATTAAGCGGTAGAAGATGGATGGATGGATGGATGTTAAGTGTCCCACAAGATGGGGAAAGAACACTGGATCATGTTTACAGCAATGTTAAGCACGCCTACAGAGCCACCCCCTCCCCCACCTTGGACAATCAGACCATCTCCCTCTGCTTCTAATACCTGCCTACAGGCCCCCCTCAGGAAGAGTCCCCCCCAATCAGACAAACAATTAAAACCTGGCCTGAAAATGCTCTCCTCCAGCTACATGACTGCTTTGCCTGCATAGATTGGAGCATCTTTGAACAGCAGGACCTGGACTCCTACACAGAGTCTGTCCTTTTCTACATTAAATGCTGTATAGAAAATGTAACAGTCACCAAACAAATCCAGGTCTTTCCAAACCGCAAACCCTGGATGACCAGTGAAGTCTAGGCTCTGATCAGAGCCCGCAACTCAGCCTTCAGACAGAGGGACAGCTCTTTGTACAGCTCTGCCAGAGCCAACCTGATGAGAGGCATAAAATTCACTAAGAACGACTATAGGAGAAAAGGGCAGGGCTTACTCACAGACAACAACTGACGACAGATGTGGAGAGGCATCCAGGCCCTAACCAACTACATGGGCCAGGACCCCCCAACATCAGACAGCAGCCTCACTCTGGCAGAGGAGCTTAACAGCTTCTTTGCACGGTTTGAGCACCCCCCCTTCCCCTCTCTTCCCCTCCTCCCCCCCCTCTCCTCCCTCTCTACAGGTGCATGAGGTGAGGAGGCAACTGAGAGCAGTGAACCCTCGCAGAGCTGTTGGTCCAGATGGCATCCCAGAAGCAGTGGTCAAAGCGCGTGAAGACCAGCTGGCAGGGATCCTCACCAAGGTGTTCAACCTCTCCCCGACGCACGCCACAGTCCCCTCCTGCCTCAAGGTCTCCACCATCATCCCCATCCCCCAAAAGTCCGCAATTGACAGCCTGAATGACTACAGACCCATAGCACTCACGTCTGTAGTCATGAAGTGTTTTGAGGAACTGGTGTCCCAGTACATCAGGGACTGTCTTCCCCCCTCCTTTGATCCCCACCAGTTCGCCTACAGGGAGAACCGGTCTACAGAAGATGCCATCGCCACCACTCTCCACAGAGCGCTGAGCCACCTGGAGAACCCAAGGAACTATGTGAGGATGCTCTTTGTGGACTACAGCTCAGCTTTCAACACCATCATCCCAGACAACCTGATCAACAAACTGCACCGCCTCCAGATCCCCCCTACCTGCTCCTGGATAAAAAATGTTCTCACCAACCACCCACAAACAGTCAGACTTGGCCCCCACCACTCCTCCACACTGTCTCTTATCACCAGCTCCCCCCAGGGCTGCGTGCTAAGCCCTCTACTGTACTCCCTGTACACCTTCGACTGTATTCCAACCCACCCAACCACCGTCATCGTGAAGTACGCGGACGACACCACCTTGGTGGGGCTCATTACTGATGACGAGAAGGCATACAGGGTGGAGGTAGAGAATCTGCTGCTGTGGGGCCAAGCAAACAACCTGAAACTGAATGTCCAAAAAACCAAAGAACTCATACTGGACTTCAGGAAGAACAGACAGGAACCCCTTCATAAATGGCGACCACATGGAAAACATCCCCGCCTTCAGGTTCCTGGGCACCCACATCTCCTCTGACCTCTCCTGGACTGTCAACACCAAGGCCCTGGTGAAGAAAGCCCAGCAGTGGCTGCACTTCCTCCATGTCCTGAGGAAGAACAACCTGGACCAGAAGCTGCTGCTGGCCTTCTATTGCTACTCAGTGGAGAGCGTGTTCACCTACTGTCTGAATGTGTGGTACGCCGGCTCCACGGCCGAGAACAGAAAGGCTGTGCAGAGGGTCATCAACACCGCCCCCAAAATTATCGCAGCCCTCCGTCCTCCCTGGAAGACCTCTCCAGATCCTCCTGTCTCAGAAAGATCAAGGCCATCACAGGCCTCACTCACATCCAGCCCACCACCTGTTTGACCTGCTTCCCTCTGGACGATGGTTCAGACCAATCAGGTCCCACACCTCCAGACTGACAAACAGTTTCTTCCCCTGGGCCATCTGAACTGCAAACAGTCAGAGGCCCCACCCCCTCCCTCCGAACACTCACATGCACAGAACTGAGGACCTTTTTGATTATCACAATAACACACCTGTCTTTGCACTCTGCACTTTCATGTATATTGACCCATCTGTGAAACCACTACTGTACATATTTTCCATAATCCTTGGGCCATTTTACTCGTGTCTTCTGCAGTCTGCACTCTTATGTACATAGTTTCACCGGCATAGCCACTACCATACCTGTGTATATTTCCATAATCCTGGGCCATTTTTATTTCAGTTGAGTGTTTAATCATGTGCTCTGTAACCCATGTTTTATCTAATCCTTCTCTCATACTTAACTGTACAGTAGCCTGGTGGAGCACCCACGATTTCATTGTACTGTACAATGACAGTAAAGGCTATTCTACCTATAGCATGGATGCAAACTGACTAGTTAGACCGGTTCTAGTTGTACTGATTATATCCCCACTGACATTAACTAAAGTGAACTTACTTAAAATATGACAGAGGACATTAATGAAGGGATACTTCATTTGAAGAGCTGCTCCATACATCAAACTAAATTGTCGTAAAGACATTATTAAATTATTCTACAAGTATGCTTGCCTGATGTGCATGGCTGGGAACTTAATTACAGAAACAGCTTACATCTGGATTTACCAGGTAAACCATTAATTAAAAGGAAAAAAAATATAATTAATGGCTTGTAGATATGTAAAAGTAAAGTTTGAGGAAATCCTACTGCTGTCAGCAATCAATAATTTCTAATATTTGAAAATCCAAAATAGTTGTGCTAAAAAGTAAGATCATCTTTTAATGTGATAATATAATAAATATAACCTAGTTTAGCTTAATGTCTTTTTTTTTAAATTGCAGCATGCAAGGTCTGTTGGACTTCAAGTGGGTCCGCAAGTAAATGTATTTTCTATGATATATCAGCTATGCTATAAACCATGGAAACAATACTACTTTCCAGTTGCCATGCCAAGAAACTAGAAGTGACAGAGGTGAAGATGCATAGAAAGGCATGTGGCTACACGTGAAAAGACTATGTGAGGAATAATGACATCGGGGAGAGGCTGGAGATAGATAACATCAGTGTGATGTGCAGGAAAGCCCATCTTAGATGGTTCGGACAAGGGAAAAGAAAAAACCTGAGCTATGTAGTAGGGCTGATTGATTAACCAAATACAAATCGAAACTGATCAACGGGACATAGAACCAACATAATCTTGCTCATGTTGGGTTTTTTTTCGGTTCTTCCCTTCTTCCTGTTCTGTGAGAGTGTTTATGAGAGCTTTCATGTACTGCCTTTTGTAGACGTGTTACGCATGTGGTCAAACGACTCCGCAGCCTGGCAGCAGTAGTGGCAGAGTAAGTGCTGTCCAGCAGCATTAAAACACAGCAGAAAATATAAAATGGCTTGCACCAAAAATGCAGTGTCCGTCCACATAGTGTGAGATGGGAGGCTGGCTTTAGTGCGCAGAGGCTGGGTCCTGTTGGCATCTGACTGCTGTCCATGTTATCAACCATTCTGCAGTGGGCATGGATGAGCTAAGCCTGTATTTAAAAATCCGATCGGAGATTCGTAGTTCCTGTGAGGTGATGGCATGGTTGTGGCTGTGTGAAGGGCTTCGACAGAGCAGGTGGCTGGCCCCCGGAGTTGCATGGTCTGCAGGCCCTCAAGAAGTATGTATGGACACTGACTTCTGCACTGGACAGTATTTAGTTTGGTTGTATGTGTGTGGGGTGAAAGTGATCGTATTCTTTATTATATTCATTTATGGCTGAATCACTGCAGTGATTCAGTGAGAATATGTGAGAATATGTATGGGCACATAATCATACCATGTAGGATAACTAAATAGACGGTTATGCTGTTTCATCCCACCGAGCAACAATGCTCTGCACTGTGTGTGTTTATATATTTACATATTTATTCCATCTAGCTACAATGCTCCGCACTGTGTTTTTATATATCTACATATTATTCCATCTAGCTACATTGCTCCGCACTGTGTGTGTTTATATACTTGCATATTTATTCCACCTAGCTGCAATGCTCCATACTGTGGGTGTTTATATATTTACATATTTATTCCATCTAGCTACAATGCTCTGCACTGTGTGTTCATATATTCATATATTTATTCCATCCAGCTACAATGCTCTGCACTGTGTGTCTGTGTGTGTGTGTGTGTGTATATATATATTTTATAGTAATATGTACATATGTATATTAGCTGCTCTTGCTTGCTTGTTTTTTCTTGCCTTCTGATTGTTGCTCTGAGTGTTGCTATCCCTGTGCTGTTGCAATCCTGGAATTTCCCCGTTGTGGGACTAATAAAGGCTTATCTTATCTTATCTTATCTTGATATAGTGATTGATGCCGCATTCTTGTCAGTCCTTCCAGGATTTCATGGGATGTTTTTATGATTGTTGCGGGCCAAAAAGCCTGAATTCACAGGAGCTTTTTTAAAAGTTGCGATGTTTTGAGAGGGGTTTTTTTGCACTAAAAGTTATGGGAAGAATTACAAATTTTAAAACAGATGCTTTTTTCCACAGTTTATTGCAATGGTATTCTATAAAACACCACAAGATAAGCACAGGATTGTCAAAAATTTCCTATTAAACAATGATTTGTGTTGACATGTGGATGACATTGGGGGCCGCCACTTGCCCATCCCTGACGTAGGTAGACAAATGAAACCTCCAGGAAAAGGGGAGACCCAAACAGAGATGGTTGGACTATGTAGGGAAGAAGGAAAAGAAGAAAAACAGTGACCTTACTGGATACAGCCAAAGAGCTACACATGAACAAATAAAGCAAGCCAACTTTGACATTCAGTCTGTACACAGTAAGGTATGCACAACAGAAAGAAATGGTTTCCCTAGCTTCAATGTTACCGACATCCTAAACTAGAGTGACATCTGCCAAGAAGGTATGCTGTTGGACTGTGCAAGGAAACCAGAGTTACAAAGAACCTGCAAACTCTATAACTAGGTTCAACCTTGGACTTTTGCTGTGAGGCTGCACTGGCTGCAGAGCTGCAGACCACTCAACTATTCAAGCCAAGGACCAATAATTGAGTACATCAAAACTCCCTGGTCAGGTACAAATCAGTGCACAATGAGTAAATTGCTTTATATTAATCTTCCAGTATTATTGCAACAAGTGGTCTCATTGGGGAGGAAAAGTAAGACAAAAATTTTTTAAATAAGGTCTTTGACGAGTCAACTGCCGGCTCCTCTTGGGAGCCCGGCATTAATGGGTTGGAGGAAAGATGTTCAACATGCGATGAATCAAGCCAGACCTTTGAATCTACGCAGGGAGATTTTTAAACAGTGACAAGTGCATTAAATATTCATTATTGTGAGGAATGGAAGTGGACGTTTGGGATATTAAAACCAAACGCTACGCAGGCACAGAGGCCACCTTTATTACAGTGTCTGAGTTTGGTCCAATCGTTTTTGGGTTTTTTTGACATAGTAAACCAATATCTTTTTTTTTTAAAAAGCAAGTCAGCTCGGTCCCTCTGGCAAACACCGGACAGAAAGGAGCGGTGAAAGAAAAACGTGTTGAAAGGAGGGATTGGACAAGTCAATTACTGCAACCTCAGGGGAGCCTGGCAGCCGTGCTACCATACAGACAAAGTAATAAGCAGTGATTTTCAGTCCGAGTCCCTTTACTGTAACTTGGCCGCACTGTGCTTGTGTTTTGTGTGATGGGCTGTGTATGATTTATGGCAGGCCGTGTATGTGTGCTGTTCTGGGTACTGGAAACCAGGTGTGAAGCGTGTAAAAGAAAAAAATAAAGTCGGCATGTTTGAGTAAGAGCCTGAATCTGGCGTGGTCCTTAATGAGTGCATGTGGTTGTTATTCCTCTGCTCTGCTTTCCGCTGGGATGCTTCCATGCAGAATTAAAGTGATTTCTTTGTCAGCACTTTGCACAAACTTACTGTGGCCTTGTGTGTGTGTGAGTGTGGGGGGGGCACGTAATGCTCTTGATGAGGCCTAAGCAAACACCAGAAAGAGGTGTCAGATAGCTTCATTATAAAAACAGAGCCACACAAGTTGATTTAAACTTGGAGGACAGAAACTCCAAACTTTGTTCCAGCTCGAGATGGCATGCTGATTTTTACTTATGAGACAGCGGCTCCATGCTTTTGGCTGCACAACAGTTTGTTCACAAAGTGGGGCAAAGCAAAACAGTAGTTTTCCCAAGAAGGAGGAGGAGGTACTTTCTACCAAAAACATCACACAGTACACCACTTTACAGTAAGACTACCCTAATAAATGATTCATGAGTTTATAAGTAGGTTAATAGCACTTGATAAATCACATGTAAGCAGTTGTAAATATGCAAAAAGAGATTTATACATTGATTCAGGTTCCCTATGTAGGTTTACTATAGGAAAAAAAAACAGGTAACCATTTCCTTTTTTATTTAATGCATTATAGCAGCTTATTACTTAAGGGCCCCTGTAATGCTTTTTAGGGTTTCACCTTTATTTTAGTGCATTAATTATGTAGGATTTCTGTGACATTATGGTCTGCAAAGTAAAACAGCCCAAAGTCCACCTGCACTGGAGTTCTCCTCTCACCCAGAAATTACGGACTACAAATGTAGCTGAAATGCCTTGTTTGGATTTGCTGTTCTCTCCCATGAAGTTATCACATCATTACTTAACAGACTGCATACAGATGTGCAGCTGCTCCAAAGCTAGTATGGCACACTATCTCCTCAGAGGAGAAGAGAAAGTTTCTCATTGAGTCTCAAAACTCGCATAGCTACAGTGAAGTAGCTTAGCTAGTGAGCTAGCTAGTGGGCCCTCCGTATATTGTAGAGCTCTTCTTTGTACATTCTAGTCGCCTCACTAGACATCTGTGGTCTCAGTGTGTTTATCTCGTCATTCTGGACCATTTTGTTATTTTTTCTGGCATGACAAGGGTAACAAAGCTGTTAGCATGATTAGCTTAACACAGTGCTTCTCAATTATTTTTTGCAAAGCCCCCCCTAGGAAAGAGAAAATATTTCGCGCCCCCCCAACTCGCCGCAGTGACTATAAATAAGATCATTATCTATAAAAATTGTATAAGTATACCTAAAATTGTATCCTTTTTAACATTAACAAAAGAAAAAAGCAATATAAATCAACTTTCAACAAATATTAACTTTATTTTGCCACACAGAAACCCTGTTATAGTCTAAAACAGAAAAAAAAACCTTAAAGTGCATCAAAGTGCCTGAAATAAAAAATATGTCAATCCTTATTTAAACTAGAAACATTTTTGACCAACTGAACCATTTGATGCTGAGAAAAATAATTCAATCAATAAATAATATTAAATGTAAATTGATCTGGAACATTAACACAGGAGTACCAATATATTTAACATTTTAGTCTGAAGAAAAAGGTAGAAAAAGGCAATATCAACTCCTCTGCAATTGTGTGGGGTTTTTTGCATTGCGCAATTTGGTGCGCCACTTTAAATGATGCTGAAAGTGCTCGCTGGTTTACTGATGTAGCGTTCACAAAGCGGGATGATTGTTGGCCGTACTCCGCACGTTTTCGCTGAAAAAAATCAAGCGGCTTATCAACGTGTTGAGGATGTAATGTCTGTAGGTGACGTCTTAATTTATTTGGCTTCATGCTGTCCGCTGCCAACACTTTCAGACACAGTGAACACACCGGTCTTTCCTCGTCTCCCACCGTAGTCAGAGTGAAGCCAAGCGCTAGATAAGCTTCGTCATATTTCCTCGTCTTAGCTTTTGGGAGACTTTCATTTGTCTCTTTACCTGTGTCTCTCTCCGCCTTTCTTTTCGTTACTGTTAAATATTTCTCCATGGTGTCTCTCGAGGGGTTTGTTGACAGCAATTTAAAAAGTTTTAAACTCCCACACAGACTTTGACAATGAGAGCGCCACTGCACCACCTGCTGCCGTGGATGTGCAATTACACTTTACACGGCAAAAGCAAAGCCTGTTCCCCGGGGTCACACGCGCCCACCCCGGCATCGCATCGCGCCCCCCACTATTTGAGAAGGACTGGCTTAACAACATGAGTCAGTGTGACCAGGGATATTTGGGGCTACAATTTGTAAATTGTAGTCATCGAACTAGACCAGTTTGTTTGTTAATCTATAGTCAATTGTACATCCTGTGCCATTTTTTTTTTTAAATATATACATTTTGGCCACAATCACTAGGTATATTTGGCTGCTAACATTAGCTGGTAACATTAGCTGGTAATCCAGGCACAGCCTGGATTTCTAACAGACCGCGAGGTCAACCTCATGGTTCAAAGAGAGAGGACTCTGCGAGCCTAGCCACTAAATACCTGTTTGTGTCTGTTTTCCATATATTCTATCCAACCCCATTAGACACCCATTCCAGCTGGTTTAACTACCAAACCGTAACCATTTATTTTAGTTAATTTTACTATAGTTTGATATTCCTGACTGGACACTGCCTCAATTAGCAGTAGTTAGCTATGTGCTATTGACCACCCATCCTTGTTTTTTTTAAAATGCTATATTTCTGCTTTTAAACTAACATTCAGCTAGTATTTATTAGTATGTTTTTACTAGTCTCTGAAGCAAAGCTAAAAAATTAACATTAGCCTCAAACAAGGCACTGCTGTCTATAAACAAAAATCTCAGAAAAGTGATGAAAGACGGAGTGTAGGATGAAACGGGGCTCATTAGAACTTAAAGCAACATGCCACAAAACAGTATTTTAAGGAACGCTCCTTCTCCATCTGTAAAATGGTACTACATTAATAAAACCCTGAGGTGTTCTAACTAAAGCATGTGACAGGTGTTTCATTAACACCTCTGGGAGTTGCATCAACATGTGGAAAAACTGCAAAATAGAGTACTTTTTAACAATTTATATTTGTTTACAACCTAACTAATAATCTACATATAACTATATAAAGAAAATAATTTAGCAATTTTTTTTATTAAAAAATTAAATGAGAAGTCACACTAACAAATCAAAAGTGACATATTGGAGAAGATAAATTTATAAGAAAACAGCAATTTTATAGGTAAAAATTAGTATTTGACAAGACAATTTAGCAAATTTACAAGCGAAAAAATACACAAATTTAAGAAGAAAATGTTAAAATTGTTTTTAAAAACTGGCAATTTAACAAGAAAAAAACTTCAAAATGAAGAAGAAAATTATATCTAATTTATAAGGAAAAAGATACTGAAAATAAGAGAAACAAGAGCATTTTGAGGCGAGTGCAATATCCCACGCCTGTTTTCTTTGACAATCCCAATACGTACTGACAGAGAGCAGTTTTCAACTTTTAACAATATAATTACTGTGGCAGAACCAAATTATGATAAGTCCATTATGCATGAATATACAACAAAGTATACAACCCATAGTTGTAAGTCAGGATCCCGAGGTGAACCTGTGTAGCAAGTTTGGTGACCCTAGACAGCTTTACATGTTCTATAGTAAGAGAGTATAGGGAGTGCCAACCATGATCTTATAAGCCATTTTGATGTTGACCTTTGACCTTGCAATCCTAAAACCATAGTCACACTTCAGGGTCACAGGGTGAACCTGTGTACCAAGTTTTGTGACCCTAACTTTACTCATTGCAGAGTAATAAGGCGTAGGGAATGTTAACCTTGACCTCTGACCCCAAACCCATAGTCAGAGGCCAGGATCCCAAGGTGAACCTGTGTACCCGTTTTGGTGGCCCTAGCTTTACTCATACAGTAATAAGGCATAGGAAATGTTAACCCTGACCTTTGACCTTTTGACCCCAAACTTATAGTCAGGGGTCAGGATTCCACGGTGAACCTGTTTACCAGGTTTGGTGGCCCTAGCTTTACTTGTTGTACAGCAATAAGGCATAAGGAATATTAACTTTGACCTTTTGACCCCAAACCCTTAGTCAGAGGTCAGGATCCCATGGTGAACCTGTGTACCAAGTTTGGTCGCCCTAGCTTTACTCATTGTACAGTAATAAGGCATAAGGAATGTTAACCTTGACCTTTGACCTTCAGACCCCAAACCCATAGTCAAAGGTCAGGATCCCAAGGTGAACCTGTGTACCAGGTTTGGTGGCCCTAGCTTTACTAGTTTTATAGTAATAGTATATTTAGCATTTACCATTTAACATGGTGCAACTGGCATGTTAACTTTGACCTTTGACCCCTTGCCCCCAAACCCATAGTGAGGTCTGGGTGTAAGTTGTCCAAGATGTGTATTAGATGAAACTACTAGATGAAATGGATGAATACGAGATGAAAGAGTTGAACAAGATAAAACAATATACTGCACATAATTTAGTTACCTATTTATTAATTTTTATTTTATATTTACTTATTTTTGTAGGTGTTTTATTTGGGTTCTAAATCTTTTATTGGGTTTTAGACTTTTGAGTTTTTAACCTCCTTGACTAGTCTTTAACTTTTTAATATGACCCTTCTCTCTTATCTCTTTGTCCTATGCCCCGATTGGTGGAGCCTTGAGTACTATTATCGTGTTTATAGTCAGCTTCATGTGTGCCTGTGTTTGTGTTCATGTTGAATGTAATTGTGGTTTGTAAATATAGATGTCACCTGACTGCAAAACAAATCTACCTACGGGTACAAATAAAGTAACCTGAACCTATAATGTATTAGATGTGTACTAGATGAAAGCATGCATCATATCTTTCAGTAGTTATTATGTTTAGAAGATTTAAGGAAAATCTGACCTCTGACCTTTGACCTCAAGGTCATCCAATGAGAAGTCAAATTACAATATGCAATATATCATCAAGTCACCTACCATCGTCCCTGTCCCCAAGAAGCCACGGATCACTGGACTTAACGACTACAGACCTGTAGCGCTCACCTCTGTAGTCATGAAGTCCTTTGAGCGCCTGGTCCCGCCCCACCTCAAGACCATCACCACTCCCCTCCTGGACCCGCTGCAGTTTGCCTACAGAGCCAACAGGTCTGTGGACGACGCAGTCAACCTAACCCTCCACTCCATCCTACAGCACCTGGACTCCCCCGGAACCTATGTCAGGATCCTGTTTGTGGACTTCAGCTCTGCATTCAATACCATCCGCCCCGCTCTGCTCCAGGACAAGCTGTCCCTGCTCAACGTGCCTGACTCCCTCTACAGGTGGATCACCAACTTCCTGACGGACCGGAGGCAGCATGTGCGGCTGGGAAAGACTGTCTCAGACTCTGTTAGCATCAGCACCGAATCACCCCAGGGCTGTGTACTTTCCCCCCTGCTCTTCTCCCTGTACACCAACTCCTGCACCTCCAGCCACCAGTCTGTCAAGCTGATCAAGTTTGCGGACGACACCACCCTCATCGGGCTCATCTCCAACGGCGACGAGTCCGTCTACAGGAGAGAGGTGGCCCAGCTGGCGTCCTGGTGCAGCCACAACAACCTGCAGCTGAACGCTTTGAAGACAGTGGAGATGATCGTGGACTTCAGAAAAGTCACAGCCCCTCTGCCCCCCCTTACCCTCACAGACTCTCCCATCACCACTGCGGATTCCTTCCGCTTCCTGGGCACCACCATCACCCGGGACCTCAAGTGGGAGCCGACCATCAGCTCCCTCATCAAAAAGGCCCAGCAGAGGATGTTCTTCCTGCGGCAGCTGAGGAAGCTCAAGCTACCCACCAAGATGTTGGTGCAGTTCTACACGGCCATCATCGAGTCCATCCTCACCACCTCCATCACCGTGTGTTACGTAGGAGCCACCGCCAGGGACAGACTAAGACTGCAGCGCGTTGTGCGCGCTGCTGAGAAGGTGATCGGCTGCAAGCTCCCATCCCTCCAGGACCTGTACATCTCCAGGACCCGGAGGCGTGCAGGTCGGATCATAGCCGACCCTTCACACCCTGGACACGCACTGTTTGCCCCCCTCCCCTCAGGCAGGAGACTTCGGTCCATTCAGACTAAAACCTCCCGCTACATGAACAGCTTCTTCCCCTCTGCCATCAGACTGCTGAACACTAAGTGACTTATTAGACTCTCGGGCACTACGTACAGCAGCTCAACCGGACTCATGACAATTATCACTGTTTTCTTTTTGCACTACCGACTGCACTATGTGGAACTCCACAATATCTGCTGCTTGTTAATATATTTAAAAATTGCATAGATTAGTATTACTTATTTATATTCTACCCTTTATTGCATGCATAGTTTTTTATTTTTATCTTTAGTGCTACTCCATGTTTAATGTTGCAGCACTGCACCGAGACAAACTCCTAGTTTGTGTACTACATGAACAATAGCAATAAATCTCATTCTGATTCTGAAGTCAAGCCAAGCCTTTACTGTCATTGTATTCAATACAACAAATTTAGAGATACTGCCCCGAAGGTGCATGACAACATGTCACAATAAATAATAAAAAAATCGCATCTACACACAAGCCACAATAGTTAAAAACCTTAAAATCTGTCATAGCCTGCAAACCTGCAAATAAAGTTAAAGTGACATGGTGCAAAAATGAGCATGAGTGATAGTTATTGAGAGTTTAGCGCAATAATGGCCTGGGGGAAGAAACTGTTTCTGAATCTGGATGTACAGTGCATCCGGAAAGTATTCACAGCGCTTCACTTTTTCCACATGTTGTTATGTTACAGCCTTATTCCCAAAAGGGATTAAATTCGTTTTTTCCTCAAAATTCTACACACAATACCCCATAATGACAGATTTTTGCAACTTTATTAAACATAAAAAACTAAGAAATCACATGTACATAAGTATTCACAGCATTTGCCACGAAGCTCAAAATTGAGCTCAGGTGCATCCCGTTTCCACTGATCATCCTTGAGATGTTTCTACAGTTTAACTGGAGTCCATCTGTGGCAAATTCAGTTGAATGGACATGATTTGGAAAGGAAGGGAGGAAACACTTGTCTATATAAGGTCCCACAGTTGACAGTGAATGTCAGAGCACAAACCAAGCATGGAGTCCAAGGAATTGTCTGTAGACCTCCGAGACAGGATTGTCTCAAGGCCAGGGATGGCAACAGGAAATTCTGATTTCATCTGAAATCTAATTTGGTGGATTGACTTATGGGGAGGCTGGGGGGGCACAGCCCCCCTGAAACTGGCAGGTTTTCAGTAAAACAGAAGTAATTGGACTTCCGGTTATGGCGGCCACGAAGGAAGACGTGTTTCGCCCTGCTCTGCTCCTAAAGATAAAAAATCGGCAAATAACTCTCATTTGGAACAAAGCCTATCCCAGCGTTTGGGCGAGGATATGCCGGTAAAGCCTAAGGCTGGGAAATCAGGTGGAGGAAAAACTGAACCGCCGAAACAGTCCAAGTTAACAGACTTTCACGTTCGTGACGAAGCAGCAGAAAAATCTTCAGATATGGCGGAGCAAGCTAGTGGCGGAGCGGTGACTGCTGGCGACGGCACAGGTGCGGTGCTCGCTGCCATTAGCTCAATGAGAGCAGACTTTTCCGCTAAATTTGATGGGATTATAGCAGCGATAGAAGGAATGAGAAAGGAATTAAGCGACTGTATGGAACGAGTAATGCAGGTGGAGCTCCGAATTTCCAGCGCTGAGGATGACGTCACCAGCCTACAATTAAAGGTGCGCACATTGGAATTAAAAAATAAACGTCTGGAAGATAATGTCCTGGACTTAGAATCCCGGTCGAGATGGAACAACCTGAGGCTGGTGGGCCTCCCAGAGGGAACCGAGGGTCGGGACCCATGTTCCTTTTTGGAAAAGTGGATTCCAGAAGCGCTGAACAACGCGGAGCTGCAGTCATCAGTCGTTTTAGAGAGCGCCCACCGAATTGGCCCACCGAGAGATAATAAGGCACCACCGAGGACACTGATTATGAAGTTCCTCAGCTACAGAGAAAAGATGACGATCTCCAACGCGGTGCGAGCCAAAGGAGAAATTAAATACCAGGATCAACAGGTGCGGTTCTACCCAGATTTGGCCACAGGAATCCAACAATTAAGGAAACAGTTTGACCCCGCCCGTAAAGTGCTGCGCAGCCTCGGGATTCGTCACGGAGTGATTCATCCTGCAAGATTGCTGGTCACATATAAGGGCAGAACCCACACCTTCAAGACCCCTCAGGAGGCGCAGGAGCTCATCAAGCAGATCCAAGAAGAGACTGGTGGGAGCTAAGCATGAAGCATGAACAAAATATAAGGTAGAATATTTAAGCATTTGCACAGGCATCTGACTGATCTGAAGCATATAGCAAGTTTAAAAAATATAGATTGTATTATATATTAAAAAAAAAACTATGATGTACAAAGTTGCTATAAAATTTTGGAGTTAAGTTGGAAAACTACAGAAGAGAGTTAATGTTACGTCATTAAAAGCAGTAGAGTCAGGGTGATTGAGAGGATAAAGAGAGTGGCTTTGGCTGGTCCTCGCGGATGTGGAGCAGTCAATTGCTATAGCGGGAGACGGAATTTTTTTTTGATTTTGGGGGATTACCACGAATGTGGGAAGGGGGAATTTGTTTGTGTGTAGTTTGTAGGATGAATATTCAACCACTCATGTTTTTGCTTCTCTGTATGAGCATGTTTACATTGCGAGGTAATCTCAAACTCCTTATTGATCATAGACCAAAGCGTTAATCTTAATTTAACTTCATGGAATTGCAGAGGTCTACAAAATTTAAAAAAACTTAAACAAGTTATGAATAAAATAAAAGACATAGGTTCAAAAATTGTGTTTTTACAAGAAACTCATCTAATAGAGGAGGATGTAAAAAGAATTAGGAGAAGATGGCACAGAAGTGTGTTCACCTCATCATTTTCATCCCGAGCCAGGGGAGTTATGACTCTCATACATAAATCAATCCCATTTCAAGTGAAAAATGTAATTGGAGACAAATTTGGAAGATATCTAATCATTCAAGGATCTTTGTTATTAGAAAATATAAATCTGGTGAACTTATATGGTCCCAATATAGATGATCAAAACTTCTTTGCTAATTTATTTCTTATTTTATCATCACTTACAGGGCAACATATAATAGCAGGGGATTTTATTGTACATTGAATCCCGGTATAGATAGATCAACAGGACTGGACTGTACGCACAATGGATGCAGGATGATCATTAATCATTTTATGAAAGAATTGAGATTGCTAGATATATGGAGAGAAATGAAACCACAAGTTAAAGCCTACTCTTGTTATTCTAATACCTACAAGACATTCTCACGTATTGACTATTTTTTGATCTCCACAGAATTAAGGTCCAAGATTCAAAACTGCTTCTATGATAATATTGTGATCTCTGATCATGCACCCTGCTGTCTAATATATGTAGATAAGAAATTGACAAAGGAACCAGGTAGGTGGCAATTTCAGCATAAATGGCTTCAGGATGAGGAATTTGTTAAGTACATAGAAAAACAGATAGATGAGTTCTTTGATATCAATACTACACAAACATCAGCATGTATAAAGTGGGAGGCTTTCAAAGCTTTTATTAGGGGGCATATTATTAGTTATACAGGTTCAAAATCTAAGAAGACTCGAGAGGAGAGAGTCCAATTGGAACATAAAATAAAAATTCTTCAAGAAAAAGTGTATGCAGGAAGTGACCCAAAGTTAGAGAACGAATTACTGATTCTGAGAGCTGAATATGACAAAAAATCAAGGAACATAATAGTAATAAGTACTTAGTAATAAGTAACGGACAGACAGTTGTAGATCCTTTAGAAATTAATAGTGCCTTTAGAGATTACTATGAAAAATTATATGATACAAAAAATGAAACTGACTTAACAAAACTAAATGGGTTTTTGGACGGATTATCTATACCGTGTATTCCTAATGAAAACAGGGAGATACTGGAGTCTAAAATTAGTCAAGAAGAAGTTGGGCTAGCCATTGATAATATGAAATCAGGAAAAAGTGCAGGACCAGATGGTCTTCCAGTTGACCTCTATAAAAAATTTAAGAATAAATTAATAAAACCATTTTTGGAAATGGTTTTAGAAGCATTTCAAAATAGTAATTTACCACCATACATGAATAATGCCTTAATTATACTGTTGCCAAAACCAGGTAAACCCTCTAATACAGTCCTTCTCAAATAGTGGGGCGCGCCCCACTATGACTACAATTTACAAATTGTAGCCCCAAATATCCCTGGTCACACTGACTCATGTTGTTAAGCCAGTCCTTCTCAAATAGTGGGGGGCGCGATGCGATGCCGGGGGGGGGGCGCGTGTGACCCCGGGGAACAGGCTTTGCTTTTGCCGTGTAAAGTGTAATTGCACATCCACGGCAGCAGGTGGTGCAGTGGCGCTCTCATTGTCAAAGTCTGTGCGGGAGTTTAAAACTTTTTAAATTGCTGTCAACAAACCCCTCGAGAGACACCATGGAGAAATATTTAACAGTAACGAAAAGAAAGGCGGAGAGAGACACAGGTAAAGAGACAAATGAAAGTCTCCCAAAAGCTAAGACGAGGAAATATGACGAAGCTTATCTAGCGCTTGGCTTCACTCTGACTACGGTGGGAGACGAGGAAAGACCGGTGTGTTCACTGTGTCTGAAAGTGTTGGCAGCGGACAGCATGAAGCCAAATAAATTAAGACGTCACCTACAGACATTACATCCTCAACACGCTGATAAGCCGCTTGATTTTTTTCAGCGAAAACGTGCGGAGTACGGCCAACAATCATCCCGCTTTGTGAACGCTACATCAGTAAACCAGCGAGCACTTTCAGCATCATTTAAAGTGGCGCACCAAATTGCGCAATGCAAAAAACCCCACACAATTGCAGAGGAGTTGATACTGCCTTTTTCTACCTTTTTTTTCAGACTAAAATGTTAAATATATTGGTACTCCTGTGTTAATGTTCCAGATCAATTTACATTTAATATTATTTATTGATTGAATTATTTTTCTCAGCATCAAATGGTTCAGTTGGTCAAAAATGTTTCTAGTTTAAATAAGGATTGACATATTTTTTATTTCAGGCACTTTGATGCACTTTAAGTTTTTTTTTCCTGTTTTAGACTATAACAGGGTTTCTGTGTGGCAAAATAAAGTTAATATTTGTTGAAAGTTGATTTATATTGCTTTTTTCTTTTGTTAATGTTAAAAAGGATACAATTTTAGGTATACTTATACAATTTTTATAGATAATGATCTTATTTATAGTCACTGCGGCGAGTTGGGGGGGCGCGAAATATTTTCTCTTTCCTAGGGGGGGCTTTGCAAAAAATAATTGAGAAGCACTGCTCTAATAAATGTGAAAATATGAGACCAATAAGCCTATCAAATGCTGACCTTAAGATAATCTGTAAAATTTTATCCAGACGACTACAAGAAATATTACCAAATATTGTTAACCGAGATCAGAATGGCTTTATAAAGGGAAGACAAGGCTTCCATAATGTAAGAAGACTATTTAAAATTATCTATTCTCATAAAGAAGCACCGGATACAGCTCTCCTATCATTGGATGCTGAAAAGGCCTTTGATAGGGTCGAATGGCCCTTCCTTTTTGAAGTCTTACAAAGGTTTGGACTTGGGAATAATTTCATAAAATGGGTTCAGATAATATACAATAATGCTACAGCAGAAATCCTAACAAACAGCAATATTTCAAAATCAATAAATATCAATAGAGGATGTCGACAAGGCTGTCCACTTTCACCTTTACTGTTTACTATGGCAATTGAACCTTTAGCGATGGCAGTACGTTTACATCCACAAATATATGGAATTAAAGTAGGACCAACAGAACATAAAATCTCCCTGTATGCCGATGACATAATCATGTTTATGTCGAATCTTAAAAAATCAATTCCGACCTTGTTGAATTTAATAAAGAATTTGGGGGAAATATCAGGATATAAAATAAATAAAACTAAATCTTCAATATTGATGCTAAATGAGACCCAGAGAAATCATCCAGCTCCTGAGGTAAATCAATTCAATGTTGTAAATCAGTTTAAATATTTAGGAATTCAAATTGTGCCTAAGCTACAATTAGTCGCCAGTGCCAATTATGAAGCCTTAATGACAGACATTAATGAGTTACTTCAGAGATGGATGTCACTACCAATGTCGATGATTGGGAGAATCAATATACTTAAAAGTAATATCTTACCCAAAATACTTTATTTCAATACATTCCTTTACCACCACCTTCAGATCTATTCTCAAGAATTAAAAAAAAGTTAGTGGAATTTATATGGAACAATAGGAAGGCTAGATTACGTCTGTCCTTACTATATTTACCATTTGATCATGGAGGTCTGAAATGTCCAAACTTTCTGTTGTATTACTGGTCAGCACAACTGAGGTCTATGACATATTATTTTTCATCAAATGATCTCCCTCACTGGACTGAAATGGAATCATACAATTTACCTTTACCTCTTCCCATATTCATATACTTAGACTCGGCTAAAAAATAACAGAAACAAGTTAAAAATCCAATTGTAAAGCACATGATCAAAATATGGTGTGAAACTAAAAAATATTTAAAAGAACCACACTCACTGTCACAATTTAGCCCAATATGGGGTAATCAATATTTTACACCAGGGAGAGCGAATACTGTATTTAAAATATGGAATTTAAAAGGGATTCAAAAGATTCAAGACTTATATCTGTCATGTTCAGATAACATAATGTCTTTTGAAGAACTGAGGATCAAATTTAATCTTAATGGAACACATTTTTTTAAATATCTTCAGCTTAGGAACTTTATTCGATCAAATCAAAATAATGCTCTCACCCGACCTACTTATTCATCCTTGGAAAATATTTTGATGAAAGATAGTAAGAGAAAGGGTATTATTTCAGAGTTTTATAACTCATTGACACTATCCTCAAGTGAAAACTCACAGAAAAGATTGAATTATTGGAAAGAAGACTTGCAAACTGAAATTTCAGAGGAACAATGGGAATTGGCTTGTACAGAAGCTCAAACCAAATCAATAAATGTACGTCTTAAATTGATACATTTTAAATGGTTAATGCGGATGTATGTTACACCGGTGGAGTTAAATAGATATAACAAAAACATACCAGATACGTGCACAAAATGTATGGAAAGTAAAGGAACCTTATTTCATTGTTTATGGGAATGTAAAAAAATTAGAATGTTTTGGGAAGAGGTGAGGGTAACAATTGAAAAAATAATTTCAAAACAAATCATATTGAATCCTAAATTGTTTTTGTTGGGTCTGCATCCATAAAAGCATAACTTTAATAAAAGTGAAAGAGCATTCATAGACCTCAGTTTGCTTAACGCCAAAAAATGTATTGCACTATTGTGGAAAAAGACTCATAGACCAGATGTGACTCAGTGGTTAAGTCAGATGTTAACAAACCTTCCACTAGAAAGAATAACATACATACTGAAATCAAAGGAAATTGTGTTTGAGAATATATGGAGACCTTTCATTGATTATGTAAAGAATTTAAACATAACTTTTGAAGAAGAAGGTGAATGATGTGTGTGGACCTTGTAAATTCCAAACTGGTGAATGTATAATATGTAAACCTATGTAATAGATTGCCTAGACTAAACAGAGGAGCATTGTTGAAGACCTGTTCTTGTTAGTGGTCGTCGGTGTTTTTAGTACTTTTTTTTTTTTAAATTACTTTAGTGTTAGTGTTTGATTGTTTGTGTTATATTTGTAAAAAAAAAAAAAAAGGTTCAATAAAAAATATTGTGGAAAAAAAAACAGAAGTAATTTAGACTGAAAAAAAAAATGGTTAAAAAAAAGAAATACTAGACTTAGATAAATCATTAAATTTAATGAAAAGTTAACTTACTTTTTCTTCAATGTTGTCTCACTGTCTTCAGTCCAACATATTTAACAGTTCTATAAGAGTTTATTACACTATTTACACTGGTCACCAAGTCACTTCTAATGTGAAACTTTCTTCCTTTTGGCAGCAAGCTGTGTCAGTCTCTGAACTTTGAACTTCATCTCCTTTTCTGGTTTCTTCAGAAACTGTCCGAGTGTTTCTGTTACCTCGTCGAACTTTGAGCCAATTTTCACCTTTACTGTCACTTTTCTCTCAAGCCAATTCCATCGAAACTTATTTTTGACACTTTTGTCTATTTCTAGCACTGATGACTCCTGATCCTTCGATAAAAATCTCATAATTCCGCTGAAAACAATACTGAAAGCTCAGAATTCCAACATGAACCAGGGATGTGATTTGGGGTTGGGGAAATTATCTGAAAATTTAGCAGGGGGTCTGGGGGACACAGTCCCCCAGCGGGGTCCGGCGCAGAGCCCCGGTGGGGGTGCAAGGGGGGCGAAGCCCCCTGAAGCTCCTGGGTTTTTATGATTTTTAAGTACCAGAACTGTGCTTAAATGACATAAAACAAACAGCTGAATGCCACTTATTACTGTATAATATTGACTTATGTTCCAAGAAGATAGCATTCCTAAAATATTCCAACAAGCATTATCCATCACATGCTTTAACACTTGATCAAATCCAAATCAGTTAATTTTATCTATTCCATAATAGAAATAAAATTCCAACATACCATTACTTTTTATAATTTCAGCATTCATTTCAGATCACCAGTTTCAATCTCCATTGAGTCTTGAGCAGTTCATTTTGCACAATCACTGATGTAGCCAAGTCTTAGAAATATTCAAAAGTTATGAGTCAATATCCACTGTGCACTGTCAATTTCAAACTGTTTGGAATCATAAAAGTAATGTAACTAAATTGTTTTGCTATTTTTTTCTCCTCAACATCAACGTCAAGGCGCTGCGGGAGTTTTTGGGGATGGTTAACTTTTATAACCGTTTCCTCTCCCGCGCAGCCCAGCTCATACAGCCGTTGTATGCCGCACTCAAGAAACGGAAACCGGCGGACAGAGTCGACTGGACTTCTGAACGGGAGCAGGTGTTCTGAGGTTAAAACAGCGCTCACTACCGACGCCTCGGACATGGGCATAGCGGCCGTCATGGAGCAATGCGTTTCCGGTTCTTGGCCGCTCACCTTTTTTTTTTTCAGCAGGTCTTTGCACGACAGTGAGCGTAAATACAGCGTGTTTGACAGAGAGTTAATGGCTCTCCACCTGGCCATACGCCACTTCCAGTTCTGCCTGAAAGGGCGCACCTTCACTGCGTTCGTGGACCACAAGCCGCTGACGTACTTAACGTACTTTATCTTCCTGGAAGATAAAATAAAGCGGAATTTGGCGAATTACTGTAAAAATCACATCCCTGAGAACAAGCCGCCATGAATTTTTGACAAAGCATACAACGAGCCATTTGATTGGTCCAATCGTTTGCAACTATCCAATCGCAGGGCTGTTTACAATACAGCAGTAGCTTGAGTACATCCGGGTTATCGCGGGAGACTTGACCCGGGGAAGCGCCGAGCACTTATGTAATCGTGTTGATTTTCGCTAAAATCGGTAACAATAAGGTACCTTACCCCCCTAAAATTTTCTCAACGGATTTAGACGATTCACAGAAATGATCAATTTGAAAATAAATCGGCGGAAATCCGCGGATCGGCGGAAAATTGCCATCCCTGCAAGGCACAAATCTGGGGAAGGGTACAGAAAAATTTCTGCTGCTTTGAAGGTCCCAATGAGCACAGTGGCCTCCATCATCCGTAAATGGAAGAAGTTCGGAACCACCAGGACCCTAGAGCTGGCCGGCCGTCTAAACTGAGCGATCGGGGGATAAGGATCTTTGCCAGGGAGGTGACCAAGAACCCCATGGCCACTCTGTCAGAGCTCCAGCGTTGCTCTGTGAAGAGAGGAGAATCTTCCAGAAGAACAACCATCTCTGCAGCAATCCACCAATCAGGCCTGTATGGTAGAGTGGCCAAATGGAAGTCATTCCTTAGTAAAAGGCACATGGCAGCCTGCCTGGACTTTGCCAAAGGGCACCTGAAGGACTCTTAGACCATGAGAAACAAAATTCTCTGGTCTGATGAGACAAAGATTGAACTCTTTGGCGTGAATGCCAGGCGTCATGTTTGGAGGAAACCAGACACCATTCATAACCACACCAATGTTGGTAGCAGCATCATGCTGTGGGGATGTTTTTCAGCGGTAGGAACCGGGAGACTAGTCAGGATAGAGGGAAAGATGAATGCTGCAATGTACAGAGAAATCCTGCATGAAAACCTGCTCCAGAGCGCTCTTGACCTCAGACTGGGGCGACGGTTCATCTTTCAGCAGGACAACGACCCTAAGCACACAGCCAAGATATCAAAGGGATGGCTTCAGGACAACTCTGTGAATGTCCTTGAGTGGCCCAGCCAGAGCTCAGACTTGAATCCAATTGAACATCTCTAGTGAGATCTGAAAATGGCTGTGCACCAGCACTTCCCATCCAACCTGATGGAGCTTGAGAGGTGCTGCAAAGAGAAATGGGCCAAACTGCCAAAGATACAGCCGTGGACAAAATTGTTGGTACCCCTCTGTTAATGAAAGAAAAACCCACAATGGTCACAGAAATAACCTGAATCTGACAAAAGTGGTAATAAATAAAAAATTCTATGAAAATTAACCAATGAAAATAAGACAATGCTTTTGAATTGTGGTTCAACAGAATTATTTTAAACAAACTCCCGAAACAGGCCTGGACAAAAATGATGGTACCCTTAACTTAATATTTTGTTGCACAACCTTTTGAAGCAATCACTGCAATCAAACGATTTCTGTAACTGTCAATGAGACTTCTGCACCTCTCAGCAGGTATTTTGGCCCACTCCTCATGAGCAAACTGCTCCAGTTGTCTCAGGTTTGAAGAGTGCCTTCTCCAGACTGCATGTTTCAGCTCCTTCCAAAGATGTTCAATAGAATTTAGATCAGGGCTCATAGAAGGCCACTTTAGAATAGTCCAATCTTTTGCTCTTAGCCATTCTTGGGTGTTTTTAGCTGTGTGTATTGAGTCATTATCCTGTTGCAAGACCCATGACCTGCGACTGAGACCAAGCTCTCTGACACTGGGCAGCACATTTCTCTCTAGAATACCTTGATAGTCTTGAGATTTCATTGTACCCTGCACAGATTCAAGATACCCTGTGACAGATGCAGCAAAGCAGCCCCAGAACATGACAGAACCTCCTCCATGTTTCACAGTTGGAACAGTGTTCTTTTCTTGGTATGCTTCATTTTTACGTCTGTGAACATAGAGCTTATGTGCCTTGCCAAAAAGTTCCAGTTTTGTCTCATCTGTCCATAGGACATTCTCCCAGAAGCTTTGTGGCTTGTCAACATGCAGTTTGGCAAATTCCAGTCTGGCTTTTTTATGATTTGTTTTCAACAGCGGTGTCCTCCTTGGTCGTCTCCCATGAAGTCCACTTTGGCTCAAACAACGACGGATAGTGCGATCTGACACTGATGTACCTTGACCTTGGAGTTCACCATGAATGTGTTTAGAGGTTGTTCTGGGCTCTTTTCTTACCATTCGTATTATCCGTCTCTTCCATTTTTCATCAAGTTTCCTCCTGTGGCCACGTCCAGGGAGGTTGGCTACAGTCCCGTGGATCTTAAATTTCTGAATAATATGTGGGATAGGCTCCAGCCCCCCCGCGACCCGAAAAAAGGATTAAGCGGCGGAAGAAGATGGATGGATGGATGTGCAACTGTAGTCACAGGAACATCAAGCTGCTTGGAGATGGTCTTATAGCCTTTACCTTTAACATGCTTGTCTATAAATTTCTTTCTAATCTCCTGAGGCAACTCTCTCCTTTGCTTCCTCTGGTCCATGTTTAGTGTGGTGCACACCATGTCACCAAACAGCACAGTGACTACTTGTCACCCTTTAAATAGGCGGACTGACTGATTACAAGTTTGTAGACACCTGTGATGTTAGAGGACACATCTTGGTTGAACATGTCCCTATGGTCACATTATTTTCAATCTTTTCTAGGGGTACCATCATTTTTGTCCAGGCCTGTTTCATGAGTTTGTTTTTTAAAGTAATTCTGTTGAACCACAATTCAAAAGCATTGTCTGATTTTTATTGGTTAATTTTCATAGAATTTTTATTTATTACCACTTTTGTCGTGGGTTTTTCTTTCATTAACAGAGGGGTACCAACAATTTTGTCCACGTGTGTAGGTGTACCAAGCTTGTAGCATCATATTCAAAAAGACTTGAGACTGTAATTGCTGCCAACGGTGCATCAACAAAGTATTGAGCAAAGGCTGTGAATACTTATGTGCATGTGATTTCTTGTTTTTTATTTCTAATAATTTTTGGAACATAAAATATGGAAAATGTGAAGCGCTGTGAATACTTTCCGGGTGCACTGCATGAGCTTTGATGGACGGATAGTGTCTGCCTGATGGCATCAGCTGAAACAGTCCATTTCCAGGGTGTGTGGAGTCTTTTGAAATAGTGGAAGCTCTTTTGAGGTAGCAAGCGGTGGCGATGTTGTGTAGAGGGGGTAATTTTATCAGCTGTGCGGATGATCCGCTGCAGCAATTTTTTTCTCTGCAGTTATGCTGCCTGCGTACCTCAATGTAATGTTGTAAGTTATCATGCTTTCAATAGCTGACTGGTGAAAAGTCACAAGCAGCTTCTCCTCCAGTTTGTTTCTCCTCAGCAGCCTGAGGAATCATCACAGTATATTCAATTCAATTCAATTCAATTCAACTTTATTTATATAGCGCCATTTCACAACAACAGTCATCTCATAGCACTATCAACTGTAGGGAGGACCCCCACAGTTGCAGAAAGACCCCAGCAATCAGGCATATATCAAACTATGTTACTAAGTTTCAAAACATTTGGAACAAAACTGCAGGAGGAGTTGTTTTCACAAGACAGTTACTGTCTATAAAGTGAGGTGAAATAGGAGGTCATAGGTCAGGGGCTACAATTCCTGCAAAAATCATCCAATCACAACCAAACTGCAATATGCACATCATCAGTGTATATCAAACCATGGTGCCAAGTTTCAAAACAATCAGAACAAAACTGTAGGAACTGATTTCACAAAAGTGGGACAGACTGGCGGACGGACGGACTGACCCATAACATAATCCCCCTTCGGTCTTCGCCCAAAGGACTCTTCAACCCCTTGCTTTGACGGGTGGGGGATAAAAAGCTGCACATTTAGGAAAAAAGTTACATAATTTAGAGGAAAAACTCTACAATGACGAATGTTGGCAAGCCAATTCATAACTAAACCTGTGTGGTTGTGCCTTCACGCTTAGACCAAAATTTGTTTTGAAGCTCAAGACAATGCTTTTGTTAAAAAATGTGCTCAAAATTGTTTTTCCCAAAGTACAGGCTGCAGACCTGACCTGTCCTTAACATTTGCTCTGAGAGAGAATGATCACCCTCATTCTCCTCAGCTGCCAAAACTTGAGACTAAACTAAAAAAAATAATAAAAAAAAAAAATAAAATCACATTTTCTAAAGGGTTCAGGTTTTAGGGCACTTGCGGGCAGTGACAAAATTCAATCAAACATGAGCGGGTTGTGAGCAATTTTGAGTTGCAAATCTCTCAGGAAGAAAACTGTCAAATGCATGAATGGAGGGTGACTTCTGAGGGAAGAAATAATGGAAGAGCAGGAAGGAAAAACCAAAAGAACAAAGAGAAATGACGACGGGAAGATAAACAAGCTGTGACACAAACAGAATTTCACTGAAGATTTGTGAGCGGATCAGGCAGTCAGATGATGTGTGTGTGTGTGTGTGTGTGTGTGTGTGTGTGTGTGTGTGTGTGTGTGTGTGTGTTGGGGAAGCGTTTATTCTCAGAAGACATTTAAAAAAACTAAATATATCACGTCCAGGTGCAAACCAATTCCAACTTAACATGGACTCTTTGAAAATGTCGACTGTCAGCAAAGCTAAAGTAGCACTCGTCTCTGCCGCGGAAACACACAAAACACAGTCAGCTGCTGCAAAGAAAGTGCATCGAGGCATTTTACGGTATTGAGGTCGGCCTGGGTTGCCTTCTGCTGAGCTTCATCAATCTCAAGGAGCCGTTACCAACAGGCCATGAGCAGAGGGAAGGCTTGGGAAAGGAAAAAACAGAAAGGAAGGAAACATTTATGTTTAATGAGAAAGGGGGATATGGAAATTAAGGACAGGTAAAAGATAGGAAAAGATGAAAGTGTCAAAAATGTGAGGATGGGAAAATCAGCTTTAAGGAAGAGGGGGGAGAATCGGGAGAAGAGAGGAGCGATAACCAAGGTGGGAGGAAAATAAGCAGCTTATTAAACAGGACTGGGGCTGAAGATGCAGAGAAAAAGCAGCAGCAGCTTTCCCCCCCTCTCTGTCCTCCTGAGAAATCTGTGGATAATATGTTGCAGAGCAAAAACATTTTGCTTACCGCCCCTTAAAAACAGGCTTAACTGGGGGAAAACCAAAAAAGGCACGGCGGAGAGAGATAAAACACCGCTGCTGACGGCAGCCAAATCTGACGAGGCACTGGACAGAACTGGGTTGGCGTCTTTATCACCTTATTTAAAGCAACCTGGCATTTGGTGAAGGCTTTGATTCACACAGACTTAAAATACTTTCTTTTTTTCATAATAAACTTGGACCGGTAGGAAAAAAAAATAAAAATCCTTAATGTACAGTGGCAGTGTAATTCTTCCATGCAGCACAACTCATTAAAGAAGAGAAATCATTGTATTGGAGTGAAAAATACCAGATTAAAAATGATGACAATGCAAAACACCAGCAGACTTATCAGTGGTGCAAAGAGATGATGTGCCATTAAATTCAGCCCAGCTCAATAAGAAATGGATTCTTCACAGACAGATTTCCTGTCTGCCTTTTTGCAGAATGGAGGTACAGGATGTAAAGCTATAAATGTTCCATTGTCTCAGTGCCTCAGAGGATCTCTACGGTGAACAAAGAAAAACACTTTAAGGCAGCAGTCATGACCCTGTAGGTCTGACTCCAGCTGTCATGTCCACACCCACTCACCTCTAAAGGTTTCGGGACAGTGACACAAGTTTTGTTATTTTAGCTGTTTACCAAAACATATTCGAGATAGGGTGATGTGATATGACCATAATTTTATATCCCGAGAACCACATACTGTATATCCCGATATACATTTTCTGTAAATGCTATAGTTTAGATATATGAACCACACAAAAAGGGCCATCTCTTTTTTTAAAGTTTTAAATTACATACTGAAAAAAAAAATCAATTGCACAAATTAATCTGGCAGTAATTTTTCCTTTTATTTAAAGATGTAATAATATCCAATTAATACTCCTCTAATAATTCTCCCTCTCTCATGCTAATGTCAGGGTTGGAAAACATTAAATATCATAATGAGGTTTACTTTGACTACACATCAACATTTCACTATTCAACTAATTATTAAAATTATCAGAAATCAGGTGACATTGAGAGCCAATTTGCTCCTCAGACACATTTTTATTTATTATTTATTTTGTGTGTATATGTGCCACTATCATGCACTTTTGCAGCTTTAATGTAATTTTTTCAGACACAGCTAAGAAATTATATTCTGATACACTAATATTGTTTTCTATTAGCAACAACTTAGCATCGTCACTAGCATTTGCTATTTTACAACAATGAAAGTGAGATGGTGTTAATGTTACTTACCTCAAATTAAAACAATGTTAGAGGACTATCCTCTCTGATGCAGCACGGTGGAAAACGGTTCCACATGCCTGGCACATAGAAGTGGCTATCTGACCAAACCATTAGCTTGAAGTTAGCTGCTGTGCTAACTGCCAGAGTGAAGCCTGGCAACTCACACAACTGTTGCGCACTGTGGGGGAGAGGTGGGCGCTGACAAGTGGGTATTGAGGGTATTCACATCCAAATTGGAGTTACGGTTTAGGAATTGCAACCATTTTTATACAAACTCTCTTGATTTCAGGCACTCAAAAGTAACTGAATAACTGACTCAAAAGCTATTTCATGGGCTGCATTGGCTATTCCCTCAATAATTCATCATCAATCAAGCAGTTACATTAAGCACCTTAACTTGATCAATGAGTAAATGCACACTGCAACCCAAAAAAGTCTGATTGGCTTCCAAGGGCCAGTGTTTATCAACAAGGGGTCTGTGAGAGAACGTTCAGGGTCATATGGGAAATTGTCTAATTTCACTTCTTTTCGGTCTAAAAATTGCAAACCACTTGCTGTTGTTGTGCATTTGTGCCTGCAGTGACTCCTCCATGTCAGTAGGTGGCACCACAAAGGCAATCCCTCCTCTTCTTCTTCCTCCTTTCAGTGGAAAACTCACACACGGAGAGGCGGGGCCACCTTCATAACCCCAGAACACTTGCTATGGGAATTAAAACAAACAAACAAACAAAAAAAAACGCTACCATGCCTGAGCCCACAACACTACCCAAACAGGGAAAATGTCACCACCTCTACCAGAAACTGCATCTCGATGTCGGCTGCTGCCAGCACCAAACAAGAGGCGGACTCGGAGGTCTGCTGGTGTTAAACCCAGAAAAGCATGTCTGCAGTGAAAATAACCCCTTTTGCGAGAGCACGCGCCTGAAGAACAGTGTCTCTGATATTTGGGTGTGTCATTTTCAAAGTAATTCACCCTCCCGGCAACAGTGGAACACCAACGCTGAATGGCCATCACGACCAAGCAAGAATAGCACACTCCTGGTCCAAGTTGACCCATGTGTTCTCGCCTATCCACTGACTTTGTATGCAATTGTGCCGTGTTTCACACTGAGTATATACAAATTACAAGACTAAATTGTCATTACATACGCCGTAATAGGCTACAATATGTCACTTTATATTATTTTAGATTGGTGGGGTGCCATGGGATTTTTGTCAGCGTAAAAAGGGCCCCGTGGCTCAAAAAAGTTTGAAAACACTGACAAAAACTATTTAGTTAATATTTATTTTGTGGCAATCTAAGATATTATCATCTTAAGAAATGCTCCAACCAACAGCTAGTCTTCTTGCTCAACCAATAGGAGCCACCCCCTCAGCTGAGGTCAGAACACAAAATGGTGGCCAAGGGAAATAAAAGAGACTGGCTTTTTGTTCCAAAGTGCTTGTGTTTTAGAATGATTCCCAACACCTCTATAAAACTGGAATTTCATCACTGCAACAGATTCATTTACCTGCAATTGGCTGTTTGGTGCTCCAGAAGGTAACTGAGGGCATTAACCCTCCAACAAGCTCTAAAACCCAGCTTTATAAACTTGAAATGTGGAGAGGAAAAGGTTGCATCCCTTTCTGTCACACCAACCCTGTCCATGTACTCCTTCACTACATCCGTAAGTCCTTCACTACATCTTCTATGTGGCCTTCCTCTTTTCCTCCTGCGTGGCAGCTCCACCATCAACATCCTTTGTCCAATATTCATTATCCTTCCTCTGTCCTGCCTTTTTTACTTTGTCTCCAACCCGCTCAACCTGAGCTGTCCCTCTGATATGCTAATTTCTAATCCTGTCCCTCCAAGTGACTCTCGGGTTCTATTCCACCTGTTCCCTACTCTCACCAAAGGTCACAGTGTCATCAGCAAACACAGCCCATAGAGACTCTTGCCTGGCCTCATCTGTCAGTCTTGTCCATCAGCAAACAAGAAGGGGACAATCACTGATGTAACCCCACCCCCATCTTGATGACACCTGTCACTCCTACAGCACACCTCACTACCGTCTCACTGTCCTGCACCACCCTGACACGATTCTCTGTCACTCTTGACTTCTTCGCAGAATACTACAGTTCCTCCCTTGGCACCATCTCATAGGCTTTCTCTGTATCCACAAAGGCTCAGTACAACTCATTCTTTAAGTACAACACTCTTAAAGAAAATATTCCATCTGTGCCACTCTTTCTTGGCATTGAACCATACTACTGCTCACGGATACTGGGTTTTTAATTGTTTCTAGAGATGTTTGAGCAATTCCATTTATGCATGTAACCCTCAAACATGAAAATTCATTTAAAAACACTTTGCATTACAGGGTTGAGAATGTTATTAGAACTAAAGTGCATTTAGATAATTAAATGTGAATAATAAATATGTGATACCAATTTTTGCCTCACAGTGTGGCTCTTCACTGTGAAAAGAGAGCCGTGTGGCTTCAAAGAAGGAAGCGTCACACACGGCTGGGGTTTCTTATCGCCGTGTTATCACAAAGCCATACTTTCGCCATCCCACAGGAAGAGACGAGGGAGCGCTAGGGAGAGACGGAGGGGAAAGAGAGAGAGGAAGAGGCGCGGGAAGGAAGGAAGGAAAATGTCAAATTGTCTGGCCTTTTCTTGGCAATCCCATCGTGATGTCTGTCTGAGAAATTAATCTTCTGTCATCTTTAGATAGAATCTCACACTTATCTGTCTCCACCCATACCTCCCAAACCATTATCATTCCCTTCACTCCTTTACTTCTTTCCCCCTTTTTTAAACCCTCCCTTGCACTTTTCCTTTTAACAGTACTTTCCACTCGGATATTTGCACTACATCTATATCTCTCTACCTCTATGAATCCGGTATGTTCGTTCACTCTCTGTTCGACCCATTATTCCACCGTCTGGTCATTTATCTTCCATCTGTATCCTTCCATCGTTTGGCTCAAGACACCGACACAAACGCACAAATATAAGCAGTTCAATAGGGCCTTTTTTTTTTTAAACATAGCTATCAAACTTTTTCTCCTTGTGTAAACTGTCATATTGTTATCAGACAGATTGTGACTGTATTATCGGCTCTGGATGTGAGTCTGTGTGGGACCCTGTGCCTTATCTGCCAAAATGAGACATGATTTCCGATCACAAACTGATCCATCCTCTTCACGGCGGGGATTGTGGATCATATCTGGACATCTATAAAGCAATTTGAACGTTTCTTATGGGCTGGGTGATAACAAAAACCATGAATGTGAGACAAAAATACACTTTTCTGCTTCCTTTAAAAGGACAACTATCATTTCCAACTATAAAAACAGTTTTGCATTTGCAGTCAAATAATATATTTCAGGCAAAAGAAGTTTATATAATTTAATTTCTTTTGTTATTTCTAACATATGTTAATCAATACAAATATCTTGGTTTTATTTTAGATGAGCAATTAACATCCAAATAATGTATTATTAATATATGAACTCAATCAGCAGGTACAGATTTGGGTTCTCCATGAAATAAAGTTGTAGCAGGTCATTGGGGTACCTGTGGTAATGTGACTGCAAATTGAGCTGATTAAAGAGATACTGCTTTAGTTTTGGGTAGTTAACAGATTTACTTCAATTTTGTCCACTAATGGAGACATAAGGCAGAATCTCCAAATATTAGACATAAGTGTGAGACGTTTCATTTATGGAACATGTTTGTAAATATGCCAGATTATTGACTCACCAAGAAAATATTCACAGGGATGTGCCACACAATCACTCTTTGGCAAGAGAAATCAAGTGCTCATTCTCCAGAGTTAATTTAGCTTTTTATTTCTCATAACAAGGTACTTTATATTGTACAGGACACTCGTTGCATATTTTCTTTAAAAGAGGAAAACTGGTTTATTTAGTCTGCTGTAAGCTGAAAATGAGAACTTTTTATCCAATCAAAAGTAATTATATGGTTGAACCATGTTATGTTAAATTTAACAGAAAAACAAAGACCCTTTGCGTACAATTTCACTATATTATGTTGCCCATAGCTCTAGAGATCCACAGATTTAAAGCTGTACCACAGCAGGTGTGACTCTGTCTTATGTGACCTGCAAGAGATTGAAAATGAAATACAGTACATTTTAAGTTTTTATTGCATCGCACTATATGATGATTTAAGGGTTACACTATTCCGTAAAATGTGTTGCATTGATACACGTCTTTTGGTTAGAAATGTGTTTTGAAAAGGGAACGTTGCACACAGATAAATGCACATGACATATAAATGTAACTTCAGCCTGTTTATTTCTTACTCCTCACCTCTGCATACATGCCCATCAGATTGGCTCTGTAATTTTATTCTGTAAGAGCTAGCACAAGAGTGGTTTTTAAGGCAGCATCCCTCTCGGTTTCCAGGTTGGCTTTTTTGGGATGTATTTTACTTGGATGAGACATGTACAGTATAACATCTATGATGGACCACCGACAGAAAAGCAACAAACCATAAGTGTAGACCTATTGTTAGTACGTGCAGGTAGGGGCTCTTGACATGTTTGAATGAAAGAAGAGATGCTTACATGCTTCTCTCCTTCGATTCTCTTGTCGGCTTGTTGAACAGCCTCCAGGTATTTAAAATGCAACTCCATCAGTCGATCAACCTGAGTGTAAAGAGGGAGAAAAAAATTGGATGCAACTTACAAGTAAACAGGAGAAATATGAAAGAAGAGGAGGAAGTGAGGCTGAAGGTGAATAGTGAAATACAAACATCTGAAATATGGGGGTACTCGGCCATTCTGTGCCACACACATCAGCACAGTACCACAGGGTAGTCTGTACACATTAACAGTGTTTCAAGATAAAGGAACTCCATTTCCTAGTCTATAGTCATCAGAAAACAAAGAAAATATCACACCCAAAAAGACAGCCACTGCTGTCCCAACTGCCCACTGAACTTATGATGTGGAAAAGATAATACTTTATGGTCCATTTTCATGGAAAATTTTCTTGCAAAAATGGAGCACCATATGTCCCCTTATGTGTTCAATTCATTTTAAATGGTGGGAATAGAGCAAATAAAAGGCACTGAAGTTCCTCTAGCACACCTAAAAAAGTCTAGAGCTACTCGCGAGAAATTCTTGCACAATTTTTAAGAGAAATGTGAGAGTTGCTGAGGAAAAAAAAAACCCTTCAAAATAAGATGGCAGGTTTCTCTATTATCCATGCTGACCAAACGGTCTTTACCTTCAAGATTTTCTTTTTTCAATGTTAGAAGACTAATGAATATATTGGGCAGTGCGGTGGCACAGTGGTTAGCACTGCGGCAGCACAGCAACTCACCCTTGGCCATGGGATCCCTGGTTCGATCCCAGCCCCTGACCAACAGTGATCTGTGTGGAGTTTGCATGTTGTCCCTGTATCTGCGTGGGTTTACTCCGGGATTTCTCCGGTTTCCTCCCACAGGCCAAAAACCATGCAGGTTAGGTTAACTGGAGACTCTAAAGTGGCCCGAGGTGTGAATGTGTGTGTGAATGGTTAGGGATAGCGCCGTACCGTGGCTGCTTCATCCATCCAGGTGGATGCCCTCAATTTCCCCTCTGGGGATCAATAAAGTATACAAAAAAAAAAATATTGTCCCATAATTATAAAAAGAACCAAAAGGTAACTGTCCTCTGCTTAGATGCAGAGAAGGCATTTGATCAGTTGGAATGGCCATATACAGTGGGGTAAAAAAGTATTTAGTCAGCCACCAATTATGCAAGTTCTCCCACTTAAAAGATGAGAGAGGTCTCTAATTTTCATCATAGGTATACCTCAACAGTGAGAGACAAAATGAGAAAAAAAAAATCCAGAAAATCACATTGAAGGATTTTTAATGAATTAATTGGTAAATTCCTCGGTAAAATAAGTATTTGGTCAATAACAAAAGTTCATCTCACTACTTTGTTATATACCCTTTGTTGGCAATGACAGAGGTCAAACGTTTTCTGTAAGTCTTCACAAGGTTTTCACACACTGTTGCTGGTATTTTGGCCCATTCCTCCATGCAGATCTCCTCTAGAGCAGTGATGTTTTGGGGCTGTCGCTGGGCAACACAGACTTTCAACTCCCTCCAAAGATTTTCTGTGGGGTTGAAATCTGGAGACTGGCTAGGCCACTCCAAGACCTTGAAAGGCTTCTTACGAAGCCACTCCTTCGTTGCCCAGGCGGTGTGTTTGGGATCATTGTCATGCTGAAAGACCCAGCCACGTTTCATCTTCAATGCCCTTGCTGGTGGAAGGAGGTTTTCACTCAAAATCTCACGATACATGGCCCCATTCATTCTTTCCTTTACACGGATCAGTCGTCCTGGTCCCTTTGCAGAAAAACAGCCCCAAAGTATGATGTTTCCACTCCCATGCTTCACAGTAGGTATGGTGTTCTTTCTCCTCCAAACACGACATGTTGAGTTTTTACCAAAAAGTTCTATTTTGGTTTCATCTGACCATATGACATTCTCCCAATCCTCTTCTGGCTCATCCAAATGCTCTCTAGCAAACTTCAGACGGGCCTGGACATGTACTGGCTTAAGCAGGGGGACACGTCTGGCACTGCAGCATTTGAGTCCCTGGCGGCGTAGTGTGTTTCTGATGTAGCCTTTGTTACTTTGGTCCCAGCTCTCTGCAGGTCATTCACTAGGTCCCACCATGTGGTTCTGGGATTTTTGCTCACCGTTCTCGTGATAATTTTGACTCCACGGGGTGAGATCTTGTGTGGAGCCCCAGATTGAGGGAGATTATCAATGGTCTTGTATGTCTTCCATTTTCTAATAATTGCTCCCACAGTTGATTTCTTCACACCAAGCTGCTTACCTATTGCAGATTCAGTCTTCCCAGCCTGGTGCAGGTCTACAATTTTGTTTCTGGTGTCCTTTGACAGCTCTTTGGTCTTGGCCATAGTGGAGTTTGGAGTCTGACTGTTTGAGGTTGTGGACAGGTGTCTTTTATACTGATAACGAGTTCAAACAGGTGCCATTAATACAGGTAATGAGTGGAGGACAGAGGAGCCTCTTAAAGAAGAAGTTACAGGTCTGTGAGAGCCAGAAATCTTGCTTGTTTGTAGGTGACCAAATACTTATTTTACCGAGGAATTTACCAATTAATTCATTAAAAATCCTTCAGTATGATTTTCTGGATTTTTTTTTTCTCATTTTGTCTCTCATAGTTGAGGTATACCTATAATGAAAATTGGAGACCTCTCTCATCTTTTAAATGGGAGAACTTGCACAATTGGTGGCTGACTAAATACTTTTTTGCCCCACTGTATGTGGAAGGTGCTGGAAGAATTTGGATTTAGCTCCCAGTTTGTTTCATGGATTAAAATAATATATGCCAACCCCTTGTCTTCCATTTCGACGAATCAAGAAAGGTCAGCTCTATTCTTATTGCACTGGGGAACCCGCCAGGGCCATCTCCTCAGTACCCTGCTTTTCGCAATTGCCACGGAACCCCTTGCTATCAGAATTAGAGCAGCACTGCAGTCTCACACCCATACAGCTCTGAGATGTGGACCACCATCTTTCCCTTTATGCAGACGATGTCGTAGTCCACGGGTGCCCAAACTGGGGCTCCTGGAGCATTCAGATTTCTGTGGGAAATTTTCTAATTTCACTTCTTAATTGGTCCAAAGATTTGCAAATAATTTGTCTTTGTTGTGCATGTGTTCTGTAGGCACCCATGCACAACAACAGCAAATTATTTGCAAATCTTTGGACCAATTAAGAAGTGAAATTAGAAAATTTCCCACAGAAACCTGAATGTTCCAGGAGTCCCAGGTTGGGCACCCCTGTTGTAGTCTTTCTTTCACAGCCTGAACATTCCATCCCAATTTTGCTAGACCTCATTAAGTCGTTTGGCAAAATCTCAGGATATACAATTAACTGGCAAAAAATTGGATTTATGTCTCTTGGCGCTGACCTTGATGCTGAATTTTTGCATAATCTTCCTTTCAGAATTACAGACAAAGTGAAATATCTTGGAGTAGTTTTACCAAAAGATCCTAGATTAATCTTCAAATTGAATTTACTTGAAAAGCTGTACCAGCTCAAAGGGGATGTTGATAAATGGCATACCCTTCCTCTTTCACTTCTTCTTGCTGAGATTTCTTTACCTATTTCAAAATCTCCCCATTTTCTTAACAAAAGCATTTTTCAAAACACTACAATCCATAGGACTGCCTTTTATTTGGGGTTTTAAAGCCCATATCAAAAACTCACCTATACAAACCAAAAGAGAAAGGAAGGAGGACTTGGGCTTCCTTGCTTCCAGCATTATTACTGGGCTGCAAATCTAAGGGCTCTTGTTTACTGGCAGGAAGGTTACAAATTGGAAGTCTCAACAGATACCCCTGCTTGGGTTGCCATTGAAAAGAAAGGTGTCATAAACACCTTGCTACTGGCACTTCTTTTCTCAACATCTGGTCTGCCTGCAGGCACAAAGGTGAACAATCGAATAGTTTCAAACCGTCTTAAAATCTGGCGACAAATTAAGAAAAACTGCAAGTTGCCGGGTACTTCTGTTTACACTCTAATTTATCATAACCATGCATTCCTTCCATCATTCTTAGATACAGCTTTTGACAGCTGGAGGTTAAAAGGCAAAATCACTTTACATAAATAAAAAATTTGCCTCTTTTGCCCATCAACACACTTTTTCAGATATCTGCAAATCAGAAATTACGTCCGCCAATGTTTGCCTAATTTTGAAAACCTCCCTGAGGAAAATAAGGTTTGCTCACTCTTACTAAGACTACCTGATTCCAAAGGTCTGGTTACTAACTTTGTTAAAATATTTCTTGAACATGTTAACCCTGCCACCCAATCTTTAAAGGCAGCTTGGGAGGCAGAGCTGGGAATACAGATTGATGATGATGATGCATGGGAAGAGAATCTCTACAGAATCCGCTCCTGTTCCATTAATGCTAGGCATCAGTTAATTCAATTTAAGGTGATGGATAGGCTTCACTACTCAAAAGTCAAACTAAATAGAATTTTTCCCACAATTTCTCCATTATGTGATCGGTGTAAATCTGCCGCAGGCTCTCCAGCCCACCTTTTTTGGACCTGCCCAAAACTGTATAACTTTTGGTGTAAGATATTCAAGTGGTTTTCTGAAATGTATGACGGTGTGTTTAGCCCTGACCCAGAGATAGCGTTGTTTGGATATTCTTTGTACTTACAAAATTACAGCCACTTGGTACAGAGTACCATCATGTATGAAATGGTAATCGCTAAGAGACTGATCTTAAGGCTATGGAAATCGGACACTGTGCCTCAGTTCAAGACATGGCTAAAAGAACTTAACAGTATATTACATATGGAGAAAATCAGATAAAGCAGGGATATTCAATTACAAAATCAGTTGGGCCACAATTTGAAATCAAGACGTAACTGGGCCGCATGTGTTCAGCGATCGGTTAAATATGACAAATTTCAAAGCAACACAGATCAGTATGACGAAAAATATGCACTTTCTATTTACCATCTTGGTTTTAAATGTGCACTTGGCACATGACAAAGGCACATCAAAAGTGTATAAAAACACAATAACAGTGCTGGGGTTGAGCAGAACGTGAAGTAGTAGAAACATTTTTTCTCTTGAACAACAATTAAATAAATAGAATGAAAAAAATATTTTTTATTATTAAAATTGTAAATAACCATTTTGGTCACATCTTAGACATATCTCAAAGTGCATAAAAACTCAATGTGCACTGTTGGTAGCATCAACATTTGTTTCCCTTTTGAAATAAAATATACCACATCAAGGTCATAACTGACCTTCTTCTTCTTGTTTTAGATTTGATTGGCGGTTGGCAACCAGCTTACAGGTGCATTACCGCCACATACTTCACTCTATATCATCATTGCTAACTGACCTTGGCACATCACAAAGTGCATTTAGCTGAATAACAAAACAGAACTGTCAAACACGTCAGTGCATCCCCCCCAAGAAAATATTGATAACATTAACTAACACTGCACATCTACTACTGTGGTTTGTTTTGTTTTAAATCACCACATGTGTGAGTAGGAACCTCTTTTTAATAATTACACATTCCATTACACACACATACACAAGTGGACAAAATTGTTGGTACCCCTCTGTTAATGAAAGAAAAACCCACAATGGTCACAGAAATAACTTGAATCTGACAAAAGTGGTAATAAATAAAAAATTCTATGAAAATTAACCAATGAAAATCAGACAATGCTTTTGAATTGTGGTTCAACAGAATTACTTTAAAAAACAAACTCATGAAACAGGCCTGGACAAAAATGATGGTATCTCTAGAAAAGACCAAGATGTGTCCTCTAATTAACATCACAGGTGTCTACAAACTTGTAATCAGTCAGTCCGCCTATTTAACCTCTTGCACTCCGGTGTACCGCAGACAGGCACGTCTCTGCGTCCCAGAGCGCACGAGGGCGCTGCGTCCAAGCGCGCACTGAAAAAAAAAAGCTGCATTTCCGTTCTTCCACTACAGACACAGCCGCGAACAGATTAGTTCATCTGATTGACCTCTCATTCGACTAATAAGAGCCTTGAATTGGGTTTCTGAAACCTTGAAGAACCAATGACTGAAAACCTAGCAAGAAGGACCCGCCTACCAATGCTGTGAATGCAGCGAGCCAATTGAAGCACAGAAGTTCGCAAGCTGTTTTTTGTAAGGCTGGGTGAAGACAGACTGCTGCAGCAGATGAAAAAAGGACCCGCAGGAAGAACCGTCCCAGACCCAGCAGCACGGAGACCATCCACAAGTGCGACCTGTGTGACAGGGACTGCCATTCGCGCATCGGCCTGTTCAGTCACAGGCGGTGCTTTTTTTTTTTTTTATTCCAGCAGAATAGACGTTTAGGATTCTCTTCCATGGTCATCATAGACTGATGGAGGCCGACGACGAAGGTCGTAAATCATTCGCCAAAACCGCAATCATGGAAGAGCAAAACCGCAATAATGGAATTATGTTTTGACCAGGTCGCCGAGACCAGAACCACGAGTCCGTAACAAGGGACCAGCGTCGCGTTCGTCTGACAATGAGGAAGAGAAGTTTGCCAGGACTCTGCTGCTGTGAAGAGGTAAGTGTTATAAGCTAAATTATTCTTTATCCCTGAAAATTGTAATCAAAAATTACTTTTGACCAATCGGTAAATTACAACTGTGCGGCGCACGAAGTGCGAAGTTCGTGCACCGTGGTACACGGTTCGTGCGCCGCGTCCGGACCGTGAATGCCCCCCCCCCCGCTACTCTTCTGTAGCGAGGGGGGGGAAGCCGCGGTGACTGCGCCGCGGTCGCCACATGACTGTTCTGTCATGTAGCGATGGCCGATGTCCGTCCTCTGTAGCCGGGGAGCCCCCCCCACCACACACACACACAGCCCTGAGTGTCACCTTTCATTAGAGCCCAAAATGAAGCTTCTATATTGAATCAGTCAAAAGTTAGACATTTTTCCAAACTGTGCCATTTGGCACAATTTGGCACAGTTCAAAAACGCCTGGGAACAACCTGAGGAAAAAGCTGTGTAATATATTCATTTTTTGTGGTATTGTTACAAAATTTTGACCTCAGCTGGATAACACTTGGTTCTACATTTCTGTTGCATTTTCCAGCCCGGATCTGAAGCTGTGTGTTATTTGCAAGCATTTGTATCCAAAAAAACACCCAGGCCAAATTTATTTTCTTCAAGTTCAGTATGTTTAGATGACTGTAACTCAGTGGCCGGAGCACTTAGAGAGATTATTACCCCATGAAGATGCTGCAAAGGGTTGAAGAACAGCTTTCGAATTACTTTGGGCACGTTATTTTTTTGGCGTTTTTAGGGAAATTGACCGGAGTGCAAGGGGTTAAAGGGTGACAATTAGTCACTGTGCTGTTTGGTGACATGGTGTGTACCACACTAAACATGGACCAGAGGAAGCAAAGGAGAGAGTTGTCTCAGGAGATTAGAAAGAAAATTTAAACAAGCATGTTAAAGGTAAACGCTATAAGACCATCTCCAAGCAGCTTGATGTTCCTGTGACTACAGTTGCACATATTATTCAGAAATGTAAGATCCACGGGATTGTAGCCAATCTCCCTGGACGTGGCCACAGGAGGAGACGGATAATACAAATGGTAAGAAAAGAGCCCAGAACAACCTCTAAACACATTTATGGTGAACTCCAAGGTCAAGGTACATCAGTGTCAGATCGCACCATCCGTCGTTTGAGCCAAAGTGGACTTCAAGGGAGACGACCAAGGAGGACACCACTGTTGAAAACAAATCATAAAAAAGCCAGACTGGAATTTGCCAAACTGCATGTTGACAAGCCACAAAGCTTCTGGGAGAATGTCCTATTGACAGATGAGACAAAACTGGAACTTTTTGGCAAGGCACATCAGCTCTATGTTCACAGACGCAAAAATGAAGCATACCAAGAAAAGAACACTGTCCCTACTGTGAAACATGGAGGAGGTTCTGTTATGTTCTGGGGCTGCTTTGCTGCATCTGGCACAGGGTATCTTGAATCTGTGCAGGGTACAATGAAATCTCAAGACTATCAAGGTATTCTAGAGAGAAATGTGCTGCCCAGTGTCAGACAGCTTGGTCTCAGTCGCAGGTCATGGGTCTTGCAACAGGATAATGACCCATAACACACAGCTAAAAACACCCAAGAATGGCTAACAGCGAAACATTGGACTATTCTAATGTGGCCTTCTATGAGCCCTGATCTAAATCCTTTTGAACATCTGTGGAAGGAGCTGAAACATGCTGTCTGGAGAAGGCACCCTTCAAACCTGAGACAACTGGAGCAGTTTGCTCATGAGAGTGGGCCAAAATGCCTGCTGAGAGGTGCAGAAGTCTCATTGACAGTTACAGAAATTGTTTGATTGCAGTGATTGCCTCAAAAGGTTGTGCAACAAAATATTAAGTTAAGGGTACCATCATTTTTGTCCAGGCCTGTTTCATGAGTTTGTTTTTTAAAATAATTCTGTTGAACCACAGTTCAAAAGCATTGTCTTATTTTCATTGGTTAATTTTCATAGAATTTTTATTTATTACCACTTTTGTCAGATTTAAGTTATTTCTGTGACCATTGTGGGTTTTTCTTTCATTAACAGAGGGGTACCAACAATTTTGTCCACGTGTATATCAGTCAACCAAAAATTTCTAGTAGAGTTAAGGATGCAAAGAGCACCCACTTAAAAACTTGAGTAATGACTTCAGTCTTGAAAGTTTGAGGTTTTTCTCCAAAATTTATAACAATTTTCTTATAGTTTTCTACTTTTCTCTGTAAATTTATCTAAATTTGAAACCATTTTCCTCAAATTTGTAATTTTCTCTTGTAAAATGGACTTTTCTTGTACATTTGAGACTTTAGTATGAATTTGTGGATTATTTTATGGCTAATTTTTTTATCTGTTTTTTAAAAATAAAATTACTGTGTTTTTTTTAAAATAAATTTGAAACAGATTGTGGGAAAATTGACTTTTTTTCCCCGATACAATTTACACTTTTGACCATAATTTTGCAGAGCCAGAACAGAACAATAATTTAACTCTGATTTCAAAGAAAAAATATTTATAAAATTAAAATTTAATGAAATAAATTAACTTAAGTTACCAAAGATTCCATCATTTCTGTTAAAATATTTCTATATGTTTATAGTTTTTAGAATTCTCCTCACCAACCAGAGAACAGGAAAAACCTCCCTTATTTTGAAATCCAAATGTTAGCACGTTTAGTTTGTCTGAAGGCTGCTGACGAATTAAAGTCATTGACTTCATGAATTTCGGTCATCTTAACTTGCCAGGTACATAATAATGAACATAAATTATTATAATGGCTGGTGAAGTAAATCCTCAGTGATTCAGTCACTCTTGCCTCTTTCCCTGCATATTAAGTCTAACCCACACATTTGTTTGCTCAGCGACTCTTTTTGTTCCCGTTACCAGCAGGTAAAAATCACAATAAATGCCTCCACTGCTTACATACCTCTTATGCTTTATTCCGTGGTTAAAGTACTTTAATAAGTTCATGCTTCTCTCGGACAGCAATGCTAGCGAGACGCTCTGCCTGGCCTGCCGACTGGAATCCAGCTGAACGCTCACATGGGCGGGGTGCTTCTGAACGCGCAGATGACGGTCATGCGTGTTGTTTGTGTGCAAGCTTGCGAACCGTCATTCCTTCATATTTTTTTTTCTTAAATTTGTACTTCCTTAGCGTGGCCTGAGCCTGCGGGCCACTCGGAGGTTGGTTCTGGGCTGCGTGTGGCCCGCGGGCCGCTAATTGAGTAGGCCTGCCATACGGCATGATGAACCAAACTGAGAAATTTTATAACATTTGACAATCATTTTTAGACTGTCTCGCCCGATCTTCTGGAGACTCTAACACACCCACAGTGGGCCACCCACCTTGATCTTGAAAACCCTCCGACCGATTGTTGGATTGTGATATTCTAGTGATACAACATTACATCGCACGGCCCAAGTCAAGCCCTGCTTTTTTGTGTGTGTGTGGTTATTGTTTTGTTGCTTTATATGTATTGTACTTTTGTCTTCAATTTGTGTGAAAAACTAATCAAAATAAGATGGCAGGTTCGATATTTTTTGAATACTTTCTGACATACATAATCAAAAATATGGAAAGAAACAGGTGGACAGAAAAATGTTGATAAGAAAACGACTAACCTTCTCACAGTCATTCTCTGTGAACTTGCTGAGGAGTCGGCTTCTCTGTTGGGACTTCAGGTTTCTCAGCATGGAGGCGATGATGGAGCAGACGTGTTCTGAAGAAAGTAAAATAAGAAGCCATTTCTAATCACCTCAGGTTTAATTTAATGGGTGTATCAAAAAGATAATTACAAAAACCATGTCACTTCTACCCCTCTGAAGCCATTTTCAGACCGTTTTCAAACCCTTCCACTATTTTAGCTACCCCATGTCTCACAAACCTGGGCTGCACGGTGGTGCAGTGGTTTAGCACTGTGGCAGCACAGTTTTACCCTCGGCCGGGGGATCATGAGATCGTGGGTTCGATCCCAGCCCCCGACCAACAGTGATCTGTGTGGAGTTTGCATGTTCTCCCCGTGTTGCGCGGGTTTACTCCGGGATTTCTCCGGTTTCCTCCCGCATACCAAAAACATGTAGGTTTAGGGCGCTCGCGCACGCAGCGACCAGCAGCCGGTGGCTTGTCACCAGACTGCAAACCAAATCTACCTACGGGTACAAATAAGTAACAAAAAAAAAAAAAAAAAAAAAAAAACCCTGATTAAAATTTGCGACAAATAGAACTTCCCACACTCTCCTTTGCCAAACCTGGGCAAATGGGCTAAAACAGACCCTGGAAAAAAAAACATTCTTCAAAAGCCAATTCAGTGTTAGTGATAAGGGAATCCACTCATGAGTTTGACTAGAATAAAAGACTGAATTCATTAAATGTTCATAAATTTGAAGTTTTGATAAACTTGTGACTTCTTTCCTGAAAAACATGCTAAATTTTCCTTTCATGACTTGCATCTTTTCTCATTAATTTTTTGTTGTAAATTTGATGTTGTACATGCGTAAGGGTTGCCTGCCAGAGCTACCTTATCTTTCCCACCCATGAGTTTTAAAATCATCTTTTTCTGCAATCCCAGGCTGATGAGTTGTGTCTACAAAGGGCTGAATAATTACAGAAGGGCCTGAAACAGTCTTCCCTGCAACTTCAAACTGGGCCTGTCCAAACTGACTTTCTTTCCTCACATACATCTACAGTAAGTTGATTGGTAAAAGATTCCGGCCTCCAGTGCATGTATTAAAAAAATAAATTTCAGATTAAATGCCCTACAGTAGGACAAAAGCCACTTTTTCCACCACAGAAGCATTATGATGGTGTGTTCCTCTTCTGTCTGAGATCTAAAACCATCTGAAGAAATAACTTTGCATCTGAGTCGACTGTGTTCCATAACAACCCTGAGTACCATGATCACCTAACTGTTTTCAAACAAATTTTACCAAAATACACCACCATTTGGCTAATCTATCCCAGTGTGTAAAAAAAATCCATTTTCAGGAACCACTTTAGGTGTGATTTGAGATAAGAGACTCCTGGAAAGTACTGGTCTCTTATGATGATCCCGGTGTCTGGGATTGGTCCAAACATAAATGACCACAGAAGCTTATGACATTGCAACCCTCTCAACCTCAAACAGTCATCCATCCATCCATCCATCCATCTTCTTAAAGACACACTCCGGCGGCTCTAAAAGCACCTCAAAAACAAATGTGTATTGCCCAAAATAGTACAGTGGTGTGAAAAAGTGTTTGCCCCCTTCCTGATTTCTCATTTTTTGTGTGTTTGTCACACTTAAATGTTTCAGATCATCAATCAAATTTAAATATTAGACAAAGATAACAAGTAAACATAAAATACAGTTTTTAAATGGTGTTTATTAAGGGGAAAAAAAATCCAAACTGACATGGCCCTGTGTGAAAAAGTGATTGCCCCCCCCATTAAAACACAAATTAACTGTGGTTTATCACATCTTTGAAAAGCTTGAGTTCAGTTTCTCTAGCCACACCCAGGCCTGATAACTGCCATACCTGTTCTCAATCAAGAAATTACTTAACTAGGACCTGCCTGACAAAGTGAAGTAGACCAAAAGATCCTCAAAAGCTAGACATCATGCTGCGATCCAAAGAAATTCAGGAACAAATGAGAAACAGTAATTGAGATCTATCAGTCTGAAAAAGGTAATAAAGCCACTTCTAAAGTTTTGGGACTCCAGTGAACCACAGTGAGAGCCATTATACACAAATGACAAAAACATGGAACAGTGGTGAACCTTCTCAGGGGTGGCTGGCCGACCAAAATTACCCCAAGAGCACAGCGACGACTCATCCAACAGGTCACAAAAGACCCCACAACAACATTCAAAGAACTGCAGGCCTCACTTGCCTCAGTTAACGTCAGTGTTCATGACTCCACCATAAGAAAGAGACTGGGCAAAATGGCCTGCATGGCAGAGTTCAAAGATGAAAACCACCACTGAGCAAAAAGAACATAAAGGCTTGTCTCAGTTTTGCCAGAAAACATCTTGATGATGCCCAAGACTTTTGGGAAAATACTCTGTGGACTGACGAGAAAGAAGCTGAACTTTTTGGAAGGTGTGTGTCCCCTTACATCCGGCGTAAAAGTAACAGCGTTTCAGAAAAGGAACATCATACCAACAGTAAAATATGGTGGTGGTAGTGTGATGGTCTGAGGCTGTTTTGCTGCTTCAGGACCTGGAAGACTTGCTGTGGTAAATGGAACCATGAATTCTGCTGTCTACCAACAAATCCTGAAGGATAATGTCCGGCCATCTGTTCATGACCTCAAGCTGAAGCACACTTGAGTTATGCAGCAGGACAATGACCCAAAACACACCAGTCCATCTCTAAATGGCTTAAGAAAAACAAAATGAAGACTTTGGAGTGGCCTAGTCAAAGTCCTGACCTGAATCTGATTGAGATGCTGTGACATGACCTTAAAAAGGCGGTTCATGCTCGAAAACCCTCCAATGTGGCTGAATTACTGTCGGCGGCAGCCAAGAACGACCAAACTGATTTGAACAGCTGCAATCCAAACATAAAAGAAGAGCACAGTGGCAGACGTTTACAGTAGCAGAAGTGATGGAGGTTTGTGAATACAATGACTATCAAGACGAAGAGGCGCTTTTGCTGTTTAGTGGCAGAGGAAGAAAACAGGCGTGCAAAAAGACGGACATCTGTTCACCCAGAATTGGTGGATTGCTCAGTACTGGAGTTTCTGGGTGCATGCACAGTTCACTATGACCATTTGTGTACTTGTACGTGCATTGACTTTTTCGGGGCTGCATGCACGCGGTTAACGCTCACCCTCTGCATAGGGTTTGCACACAAATGCGTCAACTGCGCTCGTTCGTGTACCAACACATTTTTGCCACCATGAATTGGGCTTTAGCCTCCGTCCACAAAGCCATATTGGCTCCTCCCTCTTCTCCTCGGGGGGTGAACTCAGGTGTTTAACCATGCCCAGAGCTTAACCTGATTGGTTAATGTTATAACCAATCAGGCTATGCAGGAATGCTTACATAGCTAGAAATGCTCTGTTCAAACTTGCATTTTTTTTGGGGTGGGGGCGGGCGGTGGTTAACTGGACATTCACAGAAGAAAAACAGACTTGGGATTTGGGACTGATTTTGCTCTTGATATGTTTTGTAAGTCACAAAAAACATGTTACAGACATGTTAACAACAGAAAAAACTTGATTTTTGGTAGAGTATCACTTTAACTGCTTAATCCTTTTCAAAGCCTATCTTACTGTTTTTTGCCAAGAGGTGAAGTACACCCTGGGCAGATCGCCACTCCATCACAAGGCCAGCATAGAGAGACACACAACCATTCACTCTCACATTCAGGGGTGGCTGTATTGCACGTGTAGTGTGGCTGGCTACGGATTGGAGGGTCAGGGGTTCGATTCCCGCTCTGGCTGTAGTCTGCACGTTCAAGTGTCCTTGAGCAAGACATTGAACCCCCAGTTGCTCCTGATGGGTCAGGCCAGTGCCTGTGCATGACAGCCCCGCTGCCACCAGTGTGTGAATCAGTGTGTGAATGGGTGGATAACAGGATCTGTAAAGTGCTTTGGTCACCCAGAGACAAGTAAAAACACTATATAAGTGAACACCATTTACCATTCATACCTCATCCTCAAGTACTGCTCAGTAAAAGTAAAGGAAGGGAGGCGGCGTTTACTAGTAGACAAAGTGGCAAGTGATAGCTAATTGTGTCAGTTTGGTGTGCCACCATCCTTATGTGATAAGTTTGAACAGCTCTTCATCTCATACACCGATAACACAGGTTTCAGTACTTTGTGGTGGGAAACATGCTATATCAACAGGTGCTTGATCTTCACACACAGTTTTTCTCCTCAGCTAAAAACAAGCATTCTCAAACTTAAAAAAAAAAAAAAATTGATTACTGCAGAGCTCTTTCATACCCACATCCACAGCCTTCAGAAAGGACAAATCGATTAGCACTTGATAATTTGCAATTACAGCACGCAGCCAGCTGAGCGTGGATACTCTTACAGAGAGTGCACAGAAAGAGGGGAGGAGGAGGAGAAAATGTTAATGAAATTTAGAAATCAATTTTCATTTTAGGGCATTCTGGAACAGCCTAAATGGTTCTTGGCTGTGGCTGAATTACATTTCTCGCAGTGATAGAAATTTCACCGTGGCAGCTCCGGGGCCATTTAGCAAGCGGGAGGTGTAAAAACATGTTAATTGACTAAATTTACAACAAATACCAGTTAGTCACACTGAGTGCCCTTGTTAACCAAAAATCCTACCATGCAAGATGGGTTATCTCACATCAAAGACCTCTGAAGTCACAGGCGGGAATAATCATAACATAATATTTTGCTATGATATTGAATTAAAAAAAAACACAGTTTGCACACAGGGGAAGAGAAGATGACATTGTAAAATCTCTGGATATACAGAGCAGAGGAATGGGAAAAAATTTAATTGGGCTTTATCAACAAGAGGTCAATATTCTCTCTCTCAACAAGGCTTTGCAGTTGCTAAGCAACAAGAGTGCAGGAATCAATCCCATTTCTAGTTTTTAAAAGGGGTCGTGTTTGCTGTCGGCTCCCTTTGTGCAATCCCCCATGACCCGCAGCGTCTTTACCCACAAGACACGCGGGCTGAGAAAACGAAAGGCTCTAACACCTGCCAGTGTCTATTCTTTCTGAATACACAAACAATCTTAACAGTAGCAGAAGAATAAAGGATGAAAATACTCCACTACACAATAGAATAAACTGGAGCCAAGGTGCCTTTAGAAAGAAAACCTAATAGAAAACACATCCTTACAAAACCTGAAATGAATCCACAAATCCTAATTACTGCTGAAGCTGTGAGCCACAAGAATGAAACTTTTCCGTTAGTGTTTAAAAGGGCATCTGCAGAAGAGACTAGCAGGGTGGTGGTAAATGGACCGGCATTTATATAACACTTTTCTAGCTGTACTGAGCATTCAAAGCACTTTTTGTCTACCAGCCACATTCACTCATGCACACTTGTTCATAAAAGCTTCAGTCAATCCATTCTGCCGCCAAGTCTCCAGGCAGCAGACTAAGCAGAGATGACTAGAACTGCTCCCTCTGCAAAACCACCACATCCTGCTCTTCTGGATGGACACCTGGGTGTTCTGGAACCAGCCAAGAGATAAAATCTCTCCAGCATGTTCTGACTCTTCCAGACTTGTCCTGGTTGTACAAGTCCAAGAAGTTTCACCAAGTGGGGGCCTAGAGATGTATGAAATATCTTAACTTCAGCTGCTCTACTTTGAGCCAGTTTGTTGTCAAAGCTTTGGATACATGTGACATTTTCACATTCAGCTCTTTTCTTGGCTACAACAGACCAGCAGATGCTCCTCCAATCAGTTTGTTGAGTTTCAGCTCTATTCTTTCAAGAAAAAGATCTAGATCAAAGATTGGGGAGTCTTTGTTTTCTTCAAAGAGTCTTATGCTACGTGTCCACCTAGGCTTCTGTTGACGGAAGGCCCCCGCGCCTCATCTGCATCAGGATCCATCGGGAGCGTGAAAGGGGTGTAACCAGGTGAGAGTCACACTACTCAATACTCTGGAGCCACAGACTGCACAGTGAGTACCATTGCCTGGTCAGAGATCTTTGGTTGGTGTTAAGCAGTATTTTCCGGCTACACAAGTGCAGTTTCATGAGCTTGCATGTTTCATGAGCTTCTTCTGTCCACCCCATCCTGCTCTTCCCTGCTCTGCACCGCCTGCACATCACTGATTGACAACTCCTGGTGGGTAGGCTGTTCTAGTCTGTTCATGACACATCTGGACGTTAAACTTTTGCCTACATCTTCAAAAGTAAATAGGGAAACATTTTTCTGAAAATAGTCAAGGCAAGAAATAAATGTGTAGTCGCCGAATATGATGCCGAACAATCGCTACTTTAAAAGTTCAGCACAAGCTCAAGGAAGCGATTGGTTACAAACATCCGCTCTTCATAAATGGGACCGGAGCGGGTATTCAGGAGGAGGAAGCCGGGGCACCTCCACTCAACGGCTAGGGATTCTTGACACCACTGTCCCAAAATTCATGTGGGGTGTACTACATACACAATGAATAGGAAGTGTGAAAATGTACGCCTAGGAGGACACGTACTATTAGGGCGTTTTCACACCTGAAAGTCTGCACCAAGGTCTGGACCAAGGTTTGTGTTTTTATTACACTGTTTACATTTAGTCCGATTAGGTTTGGTTTCGCACTGCTAATTATCCAAGCGAACTAAACAACTTCATGTGACACACTTGCGTCTTGTTGTCACAATGATGCTTGTGTTGTTCACAGAGACCCATAGTTAGCAAACATGCTACTCACCTGCCTAGGTGTTTCCTGCAGCTCTGGACACATCAGTAAGGGCCCCTTTACACAGCAGAGATTGTTAGGAGACCACTAAGAGATCAAAAATTAGCCTGACTTCTCAATGGTCTCCTGAAGCCTCGAAAAAGCTGTTTCTGTGTAAATGTTTGGGAGCTCTTTGCACAATCAAAAGTTCAATTTGTGTAAACTTTTGTGATCTATAGAGATCTTTGAAAGATATTTGAGAGATCATTGAATGATCACAGTTTCTTGGGCAACCAAAAAGGTGTATATACAATTAGGCCCAGAAATATTTGGACAGTGACACAAGTTTTGTTATTTTAGCTGTTTACGAAAACATAATCAGGATACAATTATATAATCAATATGGGCTTAAAGTGCAGACTCTCAGCTGTAATTTGAGAGTATTCACATCCAAATTGGAGCAAGGGTTTAGGAATTACAGCTCTTTAATATGTAGCCACCTCTTTTTCAAGGGACCAAAAGTAATTGGACAATTGACTCAGAAGGCTGCAAAAAAAAAAAAAATAACAAGGCTGCATGGGCTCTTCCCTCGTTAACCTGTCATCAATTAAGCAGTTAAAAGGTCTGGAGTTGATTTCAGGTGTGGCGTTTGCATTTGGAAGCTGTTGCTGTGAACACACAACATGCAGTCAAAGGAGCTCTCAATGGAGGTGAAACAGACCATCCTGAGGCTGAAAAAAAAGAAGAAATCCATCAGAGAGATAGCAGAAATGTTAGGAGTGGCCAAATCAACAGTTTGGTACATTCTGAGAAAAAAAAGAGTGCACTGGTGAGCTTGGGAACTCAAAAAGGCCTGGACGTCCACGGAAGACAACAGTGGTAGATGATCACAGAATCCTTTCCATGGTGAAGAACAACCCTTCACAACATCCACTCAATTGAAGAACACTCTCCAGGAAGTAGGTGTATCAGTATCTAAGTCTACCATAAAGAGAAGACTTCATGAGAGTAAATACAAAGGATTCACCACAAGGTGCAAACCATGAATCAGCCTCAAAAATAGAAAGGCCAGAATTGACTTTGCCAAAAAACACCTGAAGAAGCCAGCCCAGTTCTGGAACAGCATTCTTTGGACAGATGAGACTAAGATCAACCTGTACCAGAATGATGGGAAGAAGAAAATTTGGAGAAGAATTGGAACAGCTCATGATCCAAAGCACTACATCTTCTGTAAAACATGGTGGAGGCAGTGTGATGGCATGGGCATGCATGGTTTCCAATGGCACTGGGTCACTTGTGTTTATTGATGATGTGACAAAAGACAGAAGCAGCCGGATGAATTCTGAAGTGTATAGGGATATACTTTCTGCTCAGATTCAGCCAAATGCAGCAAAGTTGATTGGACGGCGCTTCACCAATGATCCAAAACATACTGCAAAAGCAACCCAGGAGTTTTTTAAAGCAACGAAGTGGAATATTCTGCAATGGCCGAGTCAATCACCAGATCTCAACCCAATAGAGCATGCATTTCACTTGCTCAAGACAAAACTTAAGGCAGAAAGACCCACAAACAAGCAACAACTGAAGACAGCTGCAGTAAAGGCCTGGCAAAGCATCACAAAGGAGGAAACCCAGCATTTGGTGATGTCCATGGGTTCCAGACTTCAGGCAGTCATTGCCTGCAAAGGATTCTCAACAAAATATTGAAAAGTAACATTTTACTTTAGGGTTATGTTTATTTGTCCAATTACTTTTGAGCCCCTGAAATGAGGAGCGTTTGTATAAAAATAGCTACAATTCCTACATGTTTAATCATATATTTTTGTTCAGCCCCTTGAATTAAACCTTAAAATCTGCACTTCAATTCCGTTGTAGTTGTTTCATTTCAAATCCAATGTGGTGGCATGCAGAGCCCAAATCATGAAGATTGTGTCACTGTCCAAATATTTCTGGGCCTAACTGTATTTAGGAGATTTATAGTGCTTTACTACCCCCTTTACACAGGGGAGAAGATCCCTGAGAGATCACAGAAATCCAGTGATCTCCACAGTCTCCTCCCTAAAGTATTATCCAGGTGTTTATTAAAAAGGAAGTTTTCATTCTCATTGTCTGTGATCATCTTCAGGTGGCAGTTTTCTTACAAACTTTCAGAAACTCTGTTGTATCCTCTCTGAAAATATCTGGCAAGTTCTTGCAGTTTTGTTGTTTTTTTCCCCCAAATGACTATTTATGCACCTAAAAGGCAACATTTCAGTTAAAAACTGGGAGCCCTATTTTGACGTCATCTGTGGACTTCTCTGCCAGACTTTCTGCCGTACGGCAGTGTTTTTGTTAATTTCTGTCAGTGCATTACCTGTTTTTTATGCTCTGTGTCACACCATCTAATTACCAGTAGACAGTGCCCCCGCTATGCACTGGGAGGAGGAGGCTCATTTCAAAAAACAATCTCAGGCATATCACTATTATCACTATTATATAACGCATTATAATTTTGATCAGGAAAAAAGTAGTCTGTTGTCAGAAGCACATTGTTTAATACTATTTCAGTGGCGTGTTTTGAAATCACGCAGCTCCGGAACTCACGAGGAAACAGCACACGCTGTTTTGGTTTTTTTTAATGGAGAGAGTTGTAATAGTCATAATATAATCACCTGTCATTTTATTTATAATATGCTCACATACTAAACAGCTTTTTTAATTCCATCCACACTCTCATTTTAATTGTGGACTTACCGTTGCAGTCTATAGATGAAGCATTAATGTATGATTTTTTTAGGAGAATGAATGAATGAATGAACGAACAGGGAGCATGTGTGCATTTTAGCGTGGAAGCAGTGCATGGGGGAGACGTGTCAGTGTGAAGATTTTTATTCCATCCACATTTTCATTTTCATCACGGACTTATTAGGCCCGAAAAGGATTAAGCGGAAGAAGATGGATGGATGGATGGACTTATTAGGCATCAATGTGTTTATTTTTAGGGGAATAAATGAATGAACAAGGAGTGTGCAACGTTTTTACTTTTCACTGCAACTCTTCAGAGAGACAGGAGATGCGTCCACATCTGCCTCAGCCACGTGGCCCCAGGTTTACAGCCAGGCCGAGGCTGCCCGCACCATGCCTAAGGTCGTGGTTCTCCCCCATCAAGTACCCTTGACTGTCACCCGAGAGCCCCTGGGAAAGACAGCAGAGAGCAGGCTCGCTTCATGGTGACCTCTTCTTTGAAAACATTTTGTCCACTAAACTGTTGCACGTTGAATCATCATATGGCATCATCATATCTCGTGTCCATTTGTGCTTGCGCGCCCTGATTAATGAAAAAACACACTCAGCTGGTGTTTTCTGTTAAATAAGGACAGTTAAATACAAACTATTTGACGACAACACGGCTTTCCCCAACACAGATGGAAAAAAAAAAACATTACATGGGCTTATGATCTGGTTCTCTACCGGACCAGTCTCCTACAGGGAAAACAGCTGTCACCGTGACCCAGGAAAAGAGCTGGTATGTGAGCACAAACACAATATTCATTATCTAATTATGACAGTTTTTGTTTTGTTTTTTTACAATTTTAACCTCATTCACTGTCATTCTTTTAAAAGAATGATTCAAAATAAAAATATCCCGGCAGCTGTTTTGAATTAAATCTACAATTTTGCATTCACCAGACCAGGTTAATACAGCTCAGGCCGTGAAGAGTGGCTCCTCTTTCTTCGTTTAAAAGAGAAGCTCTGATGAATGACAATACATTTTTTTGGTGAGATCAGGCTGACAATAACATAACTGAAGGAAACTGTCAACCTAATGGACAAAGAGAAAGACTGGCATGATCTCTGAATTGCAGCCGACAGCTCTCATCCATAGGCAAGCAAGGCTGTGGAGTTAAAAAGTGAAGAAGAAGAAGCCATCTCTGTTGTCATTCAGTCCATACAACCAATCATATGCAGTAGAATGAAATTACGTTTCTCCTATCTACAATGTTAATCACATGTAGAATCAGAGGGGTCACTGCCATGCAAGGCGCTGCCACAAACAACTTCTCCTTCCCCCATTCTATTACGCTGAGCACCAAGCCAGAAGGCAGGAAGTACCATTTCTATATGGTCTTTGGTATGACCCGGCCAGGACTTGAACCTCCAACCTCCCGGTTGCGGGGTGGATGCTCTATCATCTGGCCTAGTTGTTCCTTGGTTTTAAATGCAATTTCTCTTTGTGAATGAGCCCACATTGTTCTCAGCACAAAACAGAATTGTCCACCCACTTACTTGTTTGTTAAAGGGAATGAGAGCAAAGGCAGCGATTGGTTTATTTCACATTATGCCCCCAACACACCTCTGAATAATAAGAGCGTTAGGACAGCCCTTTTTGACTTTGCATCCAGTGGAAATTTCATTTCTGCACTGCTATAACAAGGAAATTAACTTGTAAACGCCCACAAACGTGTTCTGCGTCACTGACAACTGACGACAAACCATGTTCTGGTAATACGGCCCTGGATCTCTTAAAGCTCCCCAAATGTTACCACTGCTCATATCACCTCTTTTTGGCTGTCGTAACTTTGTGTGTTTAGTGCAAAAGCCTGAACCTTTCTGAAAATGGCTTTCACACTCTAAACAAACCAGACTGAGGTTCAGTCTGATCTGGACCGAGACTACCTCCTTTTACCAGACTAAATTTCTGCTGCTTGGACGGACCATGGTTCGGAGGTTCCACACCTACAATTTTAGTCCTTGCCACACTGACAAGTCCAGAACTCTGGACTAAACAGGTTAGGTGTGCAAACACACTTGAACTCCTCCAGTACCAAATCAGACAGGTCGCTTAAAATGTCTCTTCCATAGTAGACCTTGCTAGCCCCTCATCTAGTAGGTCTCTTTGTTTGCTTTTGGACTTAGAGCTTAGTAATTTAGTTTGGTTAACCCCTTGCACTCCGGGCAATTTTCCTAAAAATGCCAAAAAATAACGTGCCCAAAGTAAATCGAAAGCTGTTATTCAACCCTTTGCAGCATCTTCATGGGGTTGGTCTCATTTAAAAAAAACACTTTGAATTTTTTGGCAAAAAAAACATAATCTCTCTACGTGCTCCGGCCACTGAGTTACAGTCATCTAAACATACTGAACTTGAAGAAAATAAATTTGGACACAGTGTTTTTTTGGATACAAATGCTTGCAAATAACACACAGCTGTCCGATCCGGCTGGAAAATGCAACAGAAATGTAGAGCCAAGTGTTATCAAGCTGAGATCCAAATTTGGTAACAATACCACAAAAAATGAATATTTTACACAGCTTTGTTCTCAGGCTGTTCCCAGGCGTTTTGGAACTGTGCCAAATTGTGCCAAATGGCACAGTTTGGAAAAACATCTGTAACTTTTGAATAATTCAATGTAGAAGCTTCATTTTGGGCTCTAATGAAAGGTCACACTCAGGGCTGTGTCTGTGTGTGTGTGTGGGGGGGGGGGTTTGTCCCCCACCCCCGCTAAAAAAGACGGAGTTCGGCCCTCGCTACGTGATGGATTACACTCCTTGCATGTTTTCACAGCCCCCCCCCCCCCCGCTGCAGAAGACGGCCATCACATGAAGGAATAGACTCATATGCTCCCCCCCGCAGACCGGGGGCGTTCAGACCGTGAACGCCCCCCCCGCTCCTCTTCTGCAGCGGGGGGGGGGGGGGGGCGTTCACGGTCCGAACACGGCAAATGAACCGTTTATCGCGGCGCACGCACTTCGTACTTCGTGCGCAGTACAGTTGTAATTTACCAATCGGTCAAAAGTCATTTTTGGATTACAGTTTTCAGGGATAAATAATAATTTAGCTTATAACACCTTACCTCTTCACAGCAGCAGAGTCGTGGCGAACTTCTCTTCCCCATTGTAAGACGAACGCGACGCTGCTCGGCTCGTGGATCCCGATCAAAACATAATTCCATTATTGCGGTTTTGGTGAATGATTTACGACCTTTGTCGTCGGCCTCCGTCGGTCTATGATGACGGAAGAGAATCCTAAACGTCTATTCTGCTGGAATGAGTGCAGGTCCCACTTGTGGGTGTTCTCCATGCTGCGGGATCTGGAGCAGATTCGTCCAGCGTCCTTTGTTTTCATCTGCTGCAGCAGTAAATCTCTCTTCCCCCAGCCTGAATTTCTGTGCTTCAATTGGCTCCTGCATTCACAGTAGGCGGGTCCTCCTTCCTAGGTTTTCATTCATTGGCTCTTCAAGGTTTCAGAAACCCAATTCAAGGCTCTTATTAGTCGAATGAGAGGTCAATCAGATGAACTAATCTGTTCGCGGCTGTCTCTGCAGTTTTTTTTTTAGTGGCGCTTGGACGCCACTACATCACCATCATCACCTACATCACCACAATCTGGTCTATGCGTCAGAGTGCGCACGAGTGCGCCCTCGTGCGTCTTAGGACGCAGAGACTTGCCCGCCCGCGGAACAACGGAGCGCAAGTGGTTAAATTAGTTTGGTTTGTATGTGGGGTTCCCTTTAAGGATTTTCAACTTCACAATTATGAGTTTATAACTTTAAGTTAATAAACACTGCTTGAGCCTTTAACAGGGTGTGGACTCCTCCCTTTTTCCACCAGACTGTCTCAGGAAGTCCTTCTTGCCTGTGGTCAAGAGATCTTATACTGTAAAACTTTCCTTGGAATATCACACACTTTGAGTCAATAGTCTTCTTTGACCCAGTCAGCTCATACAGACTGCTGTTTGAATTAGGGCTGCAACTAACAGTTATTTTTTTTTTCCACAATATTTTTTATTGAACCTTTTTTACAAACATGGCACAAACAGTCAGACACTAACACTAAAGTAATTTAAAAAATTAAAAAGAACACTAACAACAACAACAACAACAAAAATGTAATAAAAACAACAACAACCATTAACAAAAACAAGTCAACAACAATGCTCCTCTGTTTAGTCTAGGTAATCTATTACATAAGAATACATAATATACATTCACCAGCTTGGAATTTGCAAGGTCCACACATATCATTCACCTTCTTCTTCAGAAGTTATGTTTAATTTCTTTACATAATCAATGAAAGGTCTCCATATATTCTCAAACACATTTTCCTTTGATTTCAGTATATATGTTATTCTTTCTAGTGGAAGGTTTGTTAACATCTGTCTTAACCACTGAGTCACATCTGGTCTATGAGTCTTTTTCCACAGTAGTGCAATACATTTTTTAGCATTAAGCAAACTGAGGTCTATGAATGTTCTTTCACTCTTATTAAAGTTATGTTTTTCTGGATACAAACCCAACAAAAACAGTTTAGGGTTCAATGTGATTTGTTTTGAAATTATTTTTTCAATTGTTACCTTCACCTCTTCCCAAAACATTCTGATTTTTCTACATTCCCATAAATGGTGAAATAGGGTTCCTTTACTTGCCATACATTTTGTGCATGTATCTGGTATGTTTTTGTTATATCTATTTAATTCCACTGGTGTAACATACATCCGCATTAACCATTTAAAATGTATCAGTTTAAGACATACATTTATTGATTTGGTTTGAGCTCCTGCACAAGCCATTTCCCATTGTTCCTCTGAAATTTCAATTTGCAGGTCTTCTTTCCAATAATTCAGTCTTTTCTGTGAGTTTTCACATGAGAATAGTGTCAATGAGTTATAAAACTCTGAAATAATACCCTTTCTCTTACTGTACTATCTTTCGTCAAATTTTTTTCCAAAGATGAATAAGTAGGTTGGATGAGAGCATTATTTTGATTTGATCGAATAAAATTTCTAAGCTGAAGATATTTTAAAAAATGTGTTCTCTTAAGATTGAATTTAATCCTCAGTTCTTCAAAAGACATTATGTTATCTGAGTGTGACAAATATAAGTCTTGAATCTTTTGAATCCCTTTTAAATTCCACATTTTAAATACAGTATCCGCTCTCCCTGGTGTGAAATATTGATTACCCCATATTGGGCTAAATTGTGACCGCGAGTGTGGTTCTTTTAAATATTTTTTAGTTTCACACCATATTTTGATCATGTGCTTTACAATTGGATATTTAACTTGTTTCTGTAATTTTTTTTGCTGAGTCTGAGTGTATGAATAAGGGAAGAGGTAAAGGTAAATTGTATGATTCCATTTCAGTCCAGTGAGGAAGATCATTTGATGAAAAATAATATGTCATAGACCTCAGTTGTGCTGACCAGTAATACAACATAAAATTTGGACATTTCAGACCTCCATGATCAAATGGTAAATATAGTAAGGACAAACATAATCTAGCCTTCCTATTGTTCCATATAAGTTCCACTAACTTTTTTTTTAATTCTTGAGAATAGATCTGAAGGTGGTGGTAAAGGAATGTTTTGAAATAAATAAAGTATTTTTTGTAAGATATTACTTTTAAGTATATTAATTCTCCCGATCATCGACATTGGTAGTGACAGCCATCTCTGAAGTAACTCATTAATATCTGTCATTAAGGCTTCATAGTTGGCATTGGCGACTGATTCTAGCTTAGGCAAAATTTGAATTCCTTAATATTTAAACTGATTTACAACTTTGAATTGGTTTACCTCAGGAGCTGGGTGATTTCTCTGGGTCTCATTTAGCATTAATATTGAAGATGTTGTTTTGTTTATTTTATATCTTGACACATCCCCAAAGTTCTTTATTAAATTTAACAAGGTCAGAATTGATTTTTTAAAACTCGACATAAACAAAATTATGTCATCGGCATACAGGGAGATTTTATGTTCTGTTGGTCCAACTTTAATTCCATATATTTGTGGATGTAAACGTACTGCCATCGCTAAAGGTTCAATTGCCATAGTAAACAGTAAAGGTGAAAGTGGACAGCCTTGTCGACATCCTCTATTGATTTTTATTGATTTTGAGATATTGCTGTTTGTTAGGATTTCTGCTGTAGCATTATTGTATATTATCTGGACCCATTTTATGAAATTATTTCCAAATCCAAACCTTTGTAGGACTTCAAAAAGATAGGGCCATTCGACCCTATCAAAGGCCTTTTTGGCGTCCAATGATAGGAGAGCTGTATCCAGTGCTTCTTTATTGGAATAAATAATATTAAATAGTTTTCTTACATTATGGAAGCCTTGTCTTCCCATTATAAAGCCATTCTGATCTTGGTTAATAATATTTGGTAATATTTCTTGTAGTCGTTTTGCTAAAATTTTACAGATTATTTTAAGATCAGCATTTAATAGGCTTATTAGTCTCATGTTTTCACATTTATTAGGGGGTTTACCTGGTTTTGGCAACAGTATAATTAAGGCATTATTCATGTATGGTGGTAAATTACCATTTTGAAATGCTTCTAAAACCATTTCCAAAAGTGGTTTTATTAATTTATTCTTAAATTTTTTATAGAGGTCAACTGGAAGACCATCTGGTCCTGCTCTTTTTCCTGATTTCATATTATCAATGGCTTGCCCAACTTCTTCTTGACTAATTTCAGACTCCAGTATTTCCCTATTTTCATTTGGAATACATGGTATAGATAATCCACCCAAAAACCCATTTAGTTTTGTTAAGTCAGTTTCATTTTTTGAATCATATAGTTTTTCATAATAATCTCTAAAGGCATTATTAATTTCTAAAGGATCTATAACTACCTGTCCGTTACTTATAATACTGGTAATTGGTGTTTTAGATTCTAATTGTTTAATCTGCCATGCCAATAATTTTCCTGATTTTTCACCTTGTTCATAAAAAGTTTGCTTCAATCTTAGAAGACTCGAGGCAGCTCTATTCGCTGATTTTTTTGTCATATTCAGCTCTCAGAATCAGTAATTCGTTCTCTAACTGTGGGTTACTTCCTGCATACACCTTTTCTTGAAGGATTTTTATTTTACGTTCCAATTGGACTCTCTCCTCTCGGGTCTTCTTAGATTTTGAACCTGTATAACTAATAATATGCCCCCTAATAAAAGCTTTGAAAGCCTCCCACTTTATACATGCCGTTGTTTGTGTAGTATTAATATCAAAGAACTCATCTATCTGTTTTTCTATGTACTTAACAAATTCCTCATCCTGAAGCCATTTATGCTGAAAATGCCACCTACCTGGGTCCTTTGTCAATTTCTTATCTACGTATACTAAACAGCAGGGTGCATGATCAGAGATCACAATGTTATCATAGAAACAGTTTTGAATCTTGGACCTTAATTCTGTAGAGATCAAAAAGTAGTCAATACGTGAGAATGTCTTACAGGTATTAGAATAACAAGAATAGGCTTTGACTTGTGGTTTCATTTCTCTCCATATACCTAGCAATCTCAATTCTTTCATAAAATGATTAATGGTCATCCTACATCCATTGTGCGTACAGTCCAGTCCTGTTGATCTATCTATACTGGGATTCAATGTACAATTAAAATCCCCTGCTATTATATGTTGCCCTGTAAGTGATGATAAAGTAAGGAATAAATTAACATAGAAGTTTTGATTATCAATATTGGGGCCGTATAAGTTCACCAGATTTATATTTTCTAATAACAAAGATCCTTGGATGATTAGATATCTTCCAAATTTGTCTCCAATTACATTTTTCACTTGAAATGGGACTGTTTTGTGTATGAGAGTCATAACTCCCCTGGCTCGGGATGAAAATGATGAGGTGAACACATTACCTTGCCTTCTTCTCCTAATTCTTTTTACATCCTCCTCTATTAGATGAGTTTCTTGTAAAAAATACAATTTTTGAATCTATGTCTTTTATTTTATTCATAACTTGTTTAAGTTTTTTTAAGATTTTGTAGACCTCTGCAATTCCATGAAGTTAAATTAAGATTAACGTTTTGATCTATGATCAATAAGGAGTTTGAGATTACCTTGCAATATGAACATACTCTTACACAGAAGCAAAAACATGGATGATAGAACATTCATCCTACAAACTAAACAAAAACAGATTCCCTTTCCCCACATTCGTGGTGATCCCCCCAAAACCAAAAAATTACATCTCCCGTTATAGCTAGTGACTGTTCCACACCTGCGAGGATCAGTCAAACCACTCTCTTTCTCCTCTCAATCACCCTGACTCTACTACTATTCTTATGACATGACATTAGCCACCAACTGAGCCACCACCGGAGTGGTGGCTCAGTTGGTAGAGCACCCGCCCCACACCCGGGAGGCAGGGGTTCAAATCCCGGCCGGGTCATGCCGAAGACCATATAAAAGTGGAACTTCCTGCCATTCAGCTTGGTGCTCAGCAATAATGGAATGGAGGAGGGAAATCTGTGGCGGCGCCTTGCATGGCAGCGGCCCTCTGATTCTACACTTGGGGTGTGTGTGATTGACACAGTAGATGGGTAAAGCACAATCTCGTTCTACTATATATGATTGGTTGTACGGTTGAATGACAATAAGGGTGAAGAATAATAATAATAATAAAAACATTAACTCTCTTCTGTAGTTTTTTCAACATAACTTCAAAGTTTTATAGCAACGTTGCACATCATAGCTTTTTTTTTAAAAATACAGTCTGTATTTTGTAGACTTATTATATGTTTCAGATCAATCAGATGTCTGTACATATGCTTAAAAGTTCTACCTTTGTCACGTTCATGCTTAGCTCCCACCAGTCTCCTTTTGGATCTGCATGATGAGCTCCTGCGCCTCTTGAGGGGTCTTGAAGGTGTGGGTTCTCCCCTTATATGTGACCAGCAGTCTTGCCGGATGAATCACTCCGTGACGAATCCCGAGGATGCGCAGCTCTTTGCGGGCGGGGTCGAACTGTCTCCTTAATTGTTGAATTCCTGTGGCGAAGTCTGGGTAGAACCGCACCTGTTGGTCCTGGTATTTAATTTCCCCTTTAGCTCGCGTCGCATTGGTGACTGTCATCTTGTCTCTGTAGTTGAGGAACTTCATAATCAGTGTCCTCTGTGGTGTCTTATTATCTCTCGGTGGGCCAATTCGGTAAGCTCTCTCTAAAACGACCGATGACTGCAGATCCACGTTGTTCAGCGCTTCTGGAATCCACTTTTCCAAAAAGGAACATGAGTCCTGTCCCTCCGCTCCCTCCGGGAGGCCCACCAGCCTCAAATTATTCCGTCGTGAGCGGGATTCCAAGTTTAGAACGTTATCTTCCAGAAGTTTACATTTTAATTCCAGTGTTTGAAATTTAGTTTGCAGGCTGGTGACGTCATCCTCAGCGCTTGAAATTGGGAGCTCCGCCTGCGATACTCGCTCCATACAGTCATTTATTTCTTTTCTCATACCTTCTATCGCTGCTATAATCCCATCAAATTTAGACGAAAACGCTGTTCTCATGGAGTTGATGGCAGCGAGCACTACGCTTGTCCCCTCCCTAGCAGTTCCCGCTCCGCCGCTGGCTCCATCCTCCACCAGTGTCTCTGGAGTTTTCCCTGCTTCGCCTCGAGCGTGGAAGTCCGTTAGCTTGGGTTGTTTTGTCGAGCTGCCTTTTCCTCCACCTAATTTTCCAACCTTGGTCTTTACCATATCCACGCCAAGACGCTGGGATGGGTTTTTGTTCCAATTAAGAGAGTTTTAGTAAAATTTTTAGTTTTACGAGCAGAGCAGTGTGAAACACGTCTTCCTACGTGGCTGCCATAACCGGAAGTCCACTAACAGTTATTTTAGTAGTCGACTAATCTAACAACTATTTTTTTTGATTAGCCGACTAGTCACGATTATTTCTGTCACGTCGACCATCTCTGCTTCCTGTTGGTATGGCTCCTGTTTGGGGCTCCAGGTCATGTTTTACCTCGCCTGTTTAAACCTGCACACCTGTGAGTATCACTTTGTTGTCAGTCACTGCCTTAATATAAGAAGCCTATTATTAAAAAGTTCCCATTGCTAAATAAAATAATGACCCATGAAGCAAGTTGGAAACTTGAACTTGACAGCTTAATAAAAAGTGCTTGTAGCAAAAAGAGGGAAGATGAGCGAGTAAGGCACTCCTGTAATTCACCAATTTAGTGCACTTAACACACTAGCCAGCAAAACTGAAACAGCTCAGGCATCAGCAACCATCATTCAAGAGAGATTATTGTCCGACAGGTAAGATAAATAGCACATTCTAACAGTTTAATCAGTTTTGTAAAGCTCAGACAGTTGTTCATTGAAAATAAGAAGAGCTAACTTTCCTCACTAAAACTTGCAAACCTTACTGGTGTGGTGTTTAGAAGCCACCCCACTTCAATCATTCATCACTGGGATGGAGTGCAGCAGAGACCCGCTCACAGGTGGCCAAGCCAGGGGACAGAGTGGAGGGAGGAGGGGGAGGCGGATGGATGCGTTGCTGTAGTGCTGTTGTGATATGACAACTCTGCTTTACAGAGTCTGCATTTAACTTGTTTTATTTGTTTATTTTTGGTAAAATCCTCGCATACTTTGGAAAGTTTTGGCCTCTTCTTCTTCAAGATTTTCTCTCTTCTGTCTTGCCATGATGCACTCATCTCCTGCTTGACTGAAGCAGTTACAACTGACTAAACACTTCCACGGCATGCATATAAACTTTAAAATTAAACGATTCCTTGACAATAGAAATCTGCGTCGATAAATTTTTATGATTGACATTGTCAATGATGTCAACTAATCGTTGCACCCCGACTCTTAATATCTGTGCAATAACCACAGTCCCGTAGTATTTTGTGCAACAGCTGTTGAACTCTTGAAGCACTTGCATCATTTGTTCTGTATATACACTGTACATCTAGCAATTAATATTTGTTACTACCATTTGTAATGCACAAATTTTGTTTTCTTTTTTTAAATACTGCACATAGTCATTCTATACGGTGACAGGCTTTCAGTTTTTGGCTATAGCAACTGTAACCAACCAAATTGTTCAAAAACTTTATAGTGTGTCAAAAACTGTTGAAACTGTAAATAAACTTGAACGAAAAGTTGCCATGGCTGGCTGACTGGAACTACAGCAGTCAGTACACACAGTTACACATCAGGAAGGTTCAGCTCAAGGATCCCTTATTTTAATGTAGACAGCCTTATTTCCTGTACACAATGGCAGGGAGGCTAACTGCCATTTCCAAAAGGACACTACTTTATCAACTTGATCCAAGTGGTAATTGATGTCACCACCTCCACATCCCGCCGGGGAGCCGATCGATCGCTGGATGTGGAATGTTCTCTCCAAAGACTTTAAAACTAAACGGAGGCCACTCCTGTGAGATTTGTGAAGGAGGGGAAGTGGGATTACATTGTGGGTTCCAGATAAAGGGCACGGCTGAGGAGAAAAAAGGCTTCCTCATCTGTCTTTAGAAAGGTGTCCGATCAATATTTCATTTACATGTTGCTGCTTTACACCCGAGTATCAAAACAACAACAAATAAGACAGTCTACCATGAAAAATGCCATGACAAAACTAATAGTTAGTTTAACTTCTGAAGGAGAATCTGAAAAGTGCCGTTACAAATATGCAGTACTTCTTTTAGATTTGATAGGCGGTTGGCAACCAACTTACAGGTGCATGACCACCACTGACTTGATTATCATCATTCTATATCTTTGTATAAGGAATTCTGAACAACTTATGTGTGAAAAAATTATCCATCCTTGGACTGTGTCCGAGGTGCGGCAAATTTACCAAAGCAACTTTTAAACCAAATTATTTATCGGTTTATCACTCTTCACTCTATAAATCATAACTCTATAAATTTAAGAAATCGCTCTTGTGTGTGTGTGTCTGTCACGATCATAGGACCCTATGATGTCTGCATGCTGTCCGATGATGATCCTATGATCTCAGGCTACATAGGACTCGCGCCATCATAAAGGCGATGCCGTCATATAGGCAATAGGACTGCCTGCCTATGATGTGGTGTCCTATGATGCCTGCCTCGATGTCTTTATGATGTCATATAGACCAACCAGACGCTACATAAATGAGAGCAATAGAGTGAGGAGAACTGCTGCACATCAGGAAAGATCCCGTGAAGATGCCACAGCTGAGGTTCGAGCAGTACCTCCCAGGCATGACTGTGATGCATGTCACAAAAAAGATGTCGTGAAGATGAAACACCTGAGGTTCGAGCACGTTATAGGGTATGACAGACAAGGGATGCACAGACAGACAAGAAACGTGTGGCAGTGCGCCATGCATGTGCTGAGTCACTTGAAGCCCGAAATGTCCGCAAAGCGAGCAACGCTGCATGCCAGGCAAGGCACAGACAAGCTGAAACCCAGGAGATGTGCAAGAGTCGGCTGGCTGCCAACGCTGCATGCCAGGCAAGGCACAGAGACGCTGAGACCGAATAGGACACACTACTTTAAACCACACCCATTCCAAGCAGTAAATCTGGAAATCTCACTCAGTAAGGCAGAAGGCACTCTATAAATTCAACAAATCTATGTCAGTGTGTCAGTCTGTCACCCCATTAAGAATAGGTCACACTACTTTAAACCACACCCATTCGAAGCAGTACCCATGAAGAATGGCAGTCTACATTACAAATGTGGAAAATGCCAAGCAAAGCGCTGATTTTCTCTGGGTGCTCCGGTTTCTGGGTTTCAGCAGGCATGCACGGGTCTTCCTGAACAGGGTCGAAAGCCACTTTTTGCTCAGATCTGTTTTCATGATCCTATCCATGAACTGGAATTACGACGCCCCTATCCCTCAACCAGTGGTCTGAACGAAGAAGAACAAGAAGACCCACCAGATGAAGAGCAACAGACTGAGGAGAACTGCTGCACGTCGGAAAAGATGCTGTGAAGATGAAACACCTCAGGTTCGAGCAGTACGCCGCAGGCATGACTGTGAACAACACAGCTGTCTCAGACAGGAGGAGACCCTTCAGCAATGGCCATGCAGAAATACTTGCTTATACTTGGTTTCGACGGGCATGTACGGGTATGCACGGGTATGTACTAGTTATGTAGATTTACTCTAGTACATTTATGAAGAAAATAATTATTTTTTCCTAAATTACATTTGGTCTGAGTCTTTTGAGTTAATTTTGATTTCAAAGAAATGTAAACTGGTTAGAAATGTACGTGTTTATACTGTTATGGGCCTCAGGTTATTTCACACCTTAGACAGAGACAATGAATACACATGGGAGAACAATGCCTAAGTGGGTGAGAGGGGGTTGAATGAAGTGTAGTGTAGATGTCATGCTGTGATGAGGAAGTGCCTTGATCCTTGTGAAGTGTGACTTGATATAGAGAGAGGAATGCTTGATGTGACCAGTCAGTCTGTTCTTCGCTTGTGAGATGTGAGTGTGTAATAAATCGTCGGAAATGAATACGCCTCTTCATTTACACACTCCACATGGGTGACCCAAGACGTATTACGGAACACGAGGCAAGAACCCCGGAGCCGGCCCGGTCGGGAACCCCCAGAGACGCAGAAGCCAACCTGCAGACAGCCAGGACTGGAACCCCCAGCAACGCGTGTGCAGTTTCAGTCAAGCTACCGGATTTCTGGCAGCACAACCCACGCTCTTGGTTCCACCACACCGAGGCCCAGTTCGTCCTCCGGGGAGTAACAGCAGACGACACCAAGTTCTACCATGCAGTAGCAGCGCTGGATTCCCGCACAGCCCAGCAGGTAGCGAGCCAGCTCGATCAGCCACCAGCCACCAGCAAATATGAGGTGCTCAAGGCTGCGCTCATCCGGCGATACACGCTCTCGGAATGTGAGAGAGCAGAGAGGCTCCTGGCGCGAACCGAGTTAGGAGATGGGTCGGCCGTAGACCTGATGGAGAAGATGCTGGCGTTGATGGGCACGGGCGACGGGCACTTTCTGTTTGCCCACCTTTTCCTCCGGAACCTGCCAACAGAAGCAAGAGCGGTTCTGGCCAATTCGCCGTTGCTGGCCGCGCGAGACTACCGTGTGCTAGCCCAGGAGGCAGACTGGATCATCCTCACCACCACGGTGAGCACAGTCAACGCGGCGGCAGCGGAGCCCAGCGAGACGACCAAGGGAGGCGAGGAGCCACCGACGGTAGCGGCAACGGGGGCCAAGGAGCACCAGAAAGACACACTCTGCTTCTACCACCGCCGCTTCGGAGGGAACGCGCGCAGATGTGCGCCACCGTGCCACTTCAAGCGCTCGGGAAACGCCAAGGCCGGCAGTCGGTAGCAGCTGCGACCGCTGGTGAAGAGAACAAGCTGCTCTACGTGATGGACTCGCGCTCAGGGAGACGCTTCCTCGTCGACACCGTAGCCCAGAACAGCGTCATCCTGCCATCCTACGCTGACCGGCTGGCAGGACCTAGCGGCCCCGGAATGGTGGCAGTAAACGGCTCGGAGATGAAGACGTTCGGTGAGAGAACACTGACCTTATCTCTACATGGCCGCTCGTATGAGTGGACTATTATCATAGCAGCACTGTGTTGCCCGATCCTGGGCGCTGATTTTCTGTGTGCACATGGTTTACTTGTGGATGCTGCTAACAGGCGCCTGCTTAATGCACTGTCCTTTGAATCTCTCCCTTGTATAGCTCGAGGGACCCAGCCAACAGTACAAGCCAGCGTCACAACTCCAGGCGGTAAGTTCCACGCACTGCTCACTCAGATCCCAGCACTCACGGTCCCGACGTTTTCGGCGGCCATCGCTAAACACGGGGTGGAGCACTTTATCACCACCACCGGGCCACCCGTTTTTGCAAGACCTCGGCGCTTGGATGCAGCTAAACTGGTCATAGCGCGTGAGGAGTTCACCAACTTGGAAAGGTTGGGCATTATCAGGCGATCAAACAGCCCATGGGCATCCCCGCTACACATGGTCCCTAAGGCTGAGGGAGCGTGGTGACTGTGCGGTGATTTCCGCAGGTTGAACAACGCCACAGCACACGACCGCTACCCGATTCCCCACATATAGGATTTTTCCGTTCACCTCGCCTGAGCGCGCGTTTTTTCTAAAATAGACCTGGTCCGCGGTTACCACCAAGTCCCAGTGCTCACGGAGGACGTACCCAAAACAGCGGTAATAACTCTGTTCAGTTTATTCGAGTTCCTGCGCATGCCATTCGGGTTAAAAGGCGCAGCACAGACGTTCCAGCGCATGATGGATGCAGTGCTGCGTGACCTCCCGTTCGTGTTCGTCTACCTGGACGATATCCTAGTAGCCAGTACGTCCGAAGACAAACACGAAACCCACCTCAGGACGGTTTTCCGGAGGTTGGAGGAGCACGGGTTAATAATCAACCCGGCGAAATGCCAGTTCGGCGTGACGGAGATTGATTTTTTGGGGCACCGCGTCTCTCCGGAAGGAGCGATCCCATTGCCCGACAAAGTGCGCGCCGTGGTAGATTTTCCCCGGCCTCAGACGGTCAGGGCGCTGCAGGAATTTTTGGGGATGGTGAATTTTTATAACCGTTTCCCTCCCCGTGCGGCGCGGCTCATGCAACCATTGTACGCCGCGCTCAAGAGACAGAAACCCGCGGATGGAGTCGAATGGACCCCGGAGTGAGAGCGGGCGTTCTCGGAAGTTAAAGCAGCCTTGGCAAACGCCGCACTGCTGGCACATCCGGACCCGACGGACCGCATAGCGCTCACCACCGACGCTTCAGACGTGGCCATAGGGGCGGTCATGGAGCAGCGTGTAGCCGTAACTTTGCGCGACAGCGAACGTAAATACAGCGCATTCGACAGAGAGTTGCTGGCTCTCCATCTGGCCATACGCCACTTCCAGTTCTGGCTGGAAGGGCGCAACTTCACCGCGTTCGTAGACCACAAGCCACTAACGTTCGCGATGGCCAAGGTTTCAGAACCGTGGTCGGCCCGGCAGCAGAGACAGCTGGCAGCGATCTCAGAGTTTACTACCGATATTCAGCATGTGTCCGGTAAACTGAATGTGGTGGTGGACTGCCTCTCGCGCGCCGTGGTGGCCCCAGTCTACGTGGGGATAGCTTACGCAGCCATGGCCACGGAGCAGATTAGCGATGCAGACATGCGCGCGCTCCAGTCTGGACCAACAGGGTTAAGGCTGGAGAGCAAGTGCTGCACGATGGCGCCCCCCCCCCCCCCCAATCTGTGACGTCTCCACGGGATGCCCGCGTCCGGTATTCCCAGTCGCATGGCGCCGCCGCATGTTTGAGTCAGTTCACACTCTGGCGCACCCAGGAGTGCGCGTGTCTGTCAAAATGGTGGGAGAGAAGCTTGTGTGGCCGAGCCTATGCAAACAAGTAAAAGAGTGGGCTGCAGCCTGCGTGGCATGCCAACGAGCCAAGGTACACAGACACACGAAGGCTCCCTTGGAGCCATTTCCGGTACTGGCTAAGAGGTTCGACCACGTTCACATGGACCTCGTGGGCCCCCTCCCGCCATCACAGGGGTGCACGCACCTCCTGACAGTGGTGGACCGCACCACGCGCTGGCCAGAAGCAGTCCTGCTGGCAGCAACCATGTCCGCGGACGTAGCACGCGCTTTTTTAACAACATGGGTGGCACGTTTTGGAGTCCCGTCGGACATTACGTCCAACAGGGGCCCACAATTTATTTCCGACCTCTGGTCCGGGATGGCCCGCAGCCTGGGTGCTGCAATTCATCGCACAACTGCGTACAACCTACAGGCCAATGGTTTATGTGAGTGTTTTCATAGATCAATGAAAGCAGCACTCAGGGCTTCACTGACGGATGCAAATTGGGTAGACAGGCTGCCGTGGGTTTTATTGGGGTTGCGCTCCGCGCCAAAAGAGGATTTGGAAGCTTCCCCAGCAGAGCTCGTTTTTGCGCAGCCCCTACGGCTGCCCGGGGAATTTCTACCAGACAATCCCGCGCCGGTCAGCTCCCCGTCTCAGCTTTTGCAGCGTAGCACGCTGCCGGGCCCTGCCCACCACAGTTTTCCACGTGCCTTCGTGCCTAAAACTTTGAAGTACGCGGAGTTCATGTTCGTCAGACATGACGCCCACCGCCCTCCATTGCGCCCACCCTATGATGGACCATTCAGAGTGTTGGAAACAGGGGATAAGCATTTTGTGCTAGACTTGGGGGGTAGACAGGAGAGAATTGGCATAGACAGACTCATACCAGCTTTTGTAGTGGCGGATGAGCAAGTGCTGTTGGCGAGGGCCCCTCAGCGTGGAAGACCCCCACGGAGACCTCCCCAGGGGAACGATTCATCAGAGCAGCCACATGGACAGAGTGACACCCCCCCCCCCCCATGACTCACTTGCAGTCGGACACACTCCCAGCAGCCTCCCACCGGCACAGCAGCACCACGGAGGCAGTAAACCCCAGTTACAGCAGATATGGGAGGAGACTGAAGCCGAAACAGCATGTGGACTGATGTTCTATTGTTCTATCTAAGATGCTGGGGGGGCGGTATGGGCCTCAGGTTATTTCACACCTTAGACAGAGACAATGAATACACATGGGAGAACAATGCCCAAGTGGGTGAGAGGGGGTTGAATGAAGTGTAGTGTAGATGTCATGCTGTGATGAGGAAGTGCCTTGATCCTTGTGAAGTGTGACTTGATATAGAGAGAGGAATGCTTGATGTGACCAGTCAGTCTGTTCTTCGCTTGTGAGATGTGAGTGTGTAATAAATCGTCTGAAATGAATACGCCTCTTCATTTACACACTCCACACTGTAATCATTTTTTTCTTAAATAAATGACTAATCATTTTTGGGAATTAACCTTCTTTCATTGAAATCTGTGTTGAAATCATTGTTCCATTTTTGGCCAAGCAAACATTTAACACTGTCCATTGTTTCTTTATAGGATATGATTTGGATTACATTAGAGGGTACATGTGGAGAGTTTTCTTTTTTATTTTGCTCAGACTAACACTGATTCAAAGTTATTTACTGCTCAAGTAACAGTTGCTTAAAGGTCCCATATTATGCAAAATGGTGGGTTTTTTTAACCGTGTACATTACAGCCATGAGTCACACGTACTGTCAAAATATTAGAACACAAAGAAAGAAAACACTGTCTTTATTTAGTTAACCTCTGAAAGAAGTTAGTTAATTGCACTTCCCGGGTTTTATTGCATCACAAACCAATAATACCACTATTAGTTCTCCAAATTACAAAACAAACACACCCCCACTGCCTCTTTAATTGTGACTGGCCCTCCCCCCCAAAAAACAACAATTTATCCAATCAGACTTGGGAGTTATTCATATTAATGAGCAGACTGAAAACTGTTTCAGACAGAACTTTGTTGATGAGCACATGATATGCATGTGCACATATCCTTGAGGCTGTCAAAATTTTAAATTAATTCCCGGAAAATGCACAATGTTAGCCCTTTAAACAAGGACAACTTTTATAACAAGGTAATGCTAGTTTTACTTAAAATACAATTTCTTGCTTATCTACCCACCTCTGCAAATATGAAGCTGCTGTAGGAGTTGGAACCACCTAATAAAAGGTAACACATAAAAACTTCCACTGGCTTCATAACAATGAACAAAGACTTAATCAACTACTCCTTGAGGCATATTTCTATTCACATGAACCCATCTACTGTATATCCCAATGCAAAAAAAACCCCCCTTTTTATCCTCCATGAATCATTCATTGTGTGTCTCATCTTTTCCCCAGAGGATCCACAGCACTAAGTTAAGTTAACATGCAAATAACCCCAAGGGGCCTGGATTCATTTATTGATTGACAGGTAAAAAGACACACTGAAGGTCTGAATGATAAAAAAACAGATAGGTGGTACCACACTGACAGATTACAGCGTGAGTAAGTGTGTCCTGGTGAGCGCAATCAGCCATTTGGCACCACAGGCTCTTCTGTCAAGAGTTACAGTCTGGATTTAGCATCTCGAAGGGGCATGACAGATTTGTAAATGATTAAGATGTTCATATGCATGGATTTTTGTTGAATAAAGTCGACACTCGGGGTGGGAATTGCCAGAAGCAGTACAATACGATATGATCATAATACTTGGGCCGTGATTATCGTGATCTTGCGATATACTGAGTATTGCAATATGTCATACACTGCGATTTTCTGTCACAATCTTTCTCTTGTTCAACTCCTGGTTAGATCTCAGGAGTCACTCCTTTGCTGTGCTGACCTAACCAGACTGAGTATTTAGCACCATCTAGTGGACTGAAAGTCAATTTTTTTTTTATTACTTTGGTACCTAAATAGGTAAGCTTGTATTTGAAACATTTATTAATTATTTCTATGCCTTGGTGAAACAGAGAGGCATACAGTAATCACTCAATGCGTCTGTGTGTGTCTGTCTGTTACCAGCTTTTCAGCTCGCCCGGCCAAAATTAAGTAGAACTAAAGGCTTGTATCATTGTATCACCATATTTTCTTGACTTTTAATTTGCCAGAATTTCGAGAAAAGGCTTTGTTTTCAAAATAAACAAATTTAACTCACCATTGCCGTGTAATGGAGCTGCGAAAAAAGGTACTGTAATAACTATGCAGGGCCACTACAGACGGCAGTGCAACTTTTTTACAGCCCATGAATGACTTACTAAACATGACGGACTATAGCGGACAGCTGAGCAAAGGGAAAAAACCCTTTCAAAGTAAGTTCTGTGCTTAAATTATGCAACGATTTCAATATTAAAACACTAATTTCTCCTCTCGGCGCCACACCAGTAGGCTGCCTTTTGCAACAGCGGCTCGATACCGAGTTTTTTTTCCCTTCCTCTCTCTTTTGATCACTTTTTTTTCACCCCACTTATATCACGGACACACAGATCGTCCCAAATGTCTCCTGAGCCGGTGGACGGAGCCACTGTTTATAGCAGGATACGATACAACAGGGAAGAGCTGCTAGCATTTAACCGCCACCCGGTCCCACTGGAAAAACTCGACATACCGAGAGAATTGAGGCGAAAGCGTCGCGGCTGCCGGGCTGGAGTAAGGCGGAGGACAAAAAATATAAGGTACAGACCCTCCCTTCCATCTGTTGTCATGGGAAATGTACGGTCGATACTGGGAAAGTTAGATGAGCTAGCGGCTATCTCCCGTTATGATAGCACTTACCGGGAGTGCTCTCTCCTTTTGTTTACTGAGACGTGGCTAACTGAACTAGCAGCAGATGCTAACATTGAGCTGGAGGGTTTTCACATGATACGAGCTGACCGAACACCAGAGAGTGGCAAAACTAGGGGCGGTGGAGTGATAATGTATGTTAACAACAACTGGTGCAGACCGGGACATATCACTGTTAAACAACGACACTGCAGCAAAGACATTGAGTTGCTAGCTGTTAGCATGAGGCCTACATATCTCCCGAGAGAACACTCACACGTGATCTGCATTGTTGTTGATGCAAATCCGACGGCGAACGCTGGGACAGCGCGTGACGTCATCCATTCAGTAACCAGCAGGCTGCAGACAGAACACCCAGATGCTCTTCTCCTCATCTCAGGCGATTTCAACCACGTTTCACTGTCTCCCATTCTGCCCACTTTCACCCAGTATGTCACATGCCACACTAGAGACAATAAAACACTGGATTTGTTCTACGCAAACACTAAGGAGGCGTACACCTCATCACAACTCCCCCCACTTGGGAGATCGGATCACAACTTGGTTCATCTCCGACCGGTGTACAAACCCCTAGTGCACAGACAACCTCCGGCCATGCACACTGTGGAGTTATGGTCTGAGGAGACAATGGACACTCTAAAGGACTGTTTTGAAGCCACTGCCTGGAAGCAGCTCTGCGATCCACATGGTGAGGACATCGATGGCCTCATTCACACCTTCACGGGCTACCTCAGCTTCTGTGTGGACAAATCCGTTCCCACCAAGACCATACGGCGTCACTCAAACAACAAACCCTGGATCAACCCTGAGATAAAAACACTTCTGAGAGAGAAGAAGAGGATCTTCAGGTCGGGGAACAGGGAGATGCTGAAGTCCGTACAGAGGGAGCTGAGGAGAAAGATCAGAGAAGGCAAGGACAGCTTCAGGAAGAAGATGGAGGACAAGCTGCAACAGAGCGACATCAGCGGGGTCTGGAGAAACCTCAAAACCATCTCGGGGCTCCAGAATACCTCCCCCCAGGCCACGGGGGGCAGGGAGTGGGCGAACAACCTGAATCTGTTTTTCAATAGATTTGACCAACCGCCCTCCCCCCTGTCTGCACAACAACCACTGCTGCCTCTAAGAAATCAAGTCCTGCTGCCCACTCCCCACTCCACCGACACCCCCCCCCACTCCCAACACACAGCCCCCCATCCTGACCCTGACCAAGACCCAGGTGAGGACGGAGCTGAGGAAGATCAAGGCGAGGAAGGCGTCGGGACCGGACGGCATCAGCGCAAAGCTCCTCAAGTCCTGTGCAGACCAGCTGTGTGGGATTGTGACGTATATCTTCAACATGAGCCTGAAACTGGGGAGGGTACCACAGCTGTGGAAAACATCTTGTGTGGTACCTGTACCAAAAACTTCCCACCCCAAAGACCTGAACAGCTACAGACCGGTGGCCTTGACGTCCCACTTGATGAAGACCCTGGAGAGACTGCTCCTTGCTCATCTCCGCCCCCTGGTGGAACCAGCGATGGATCCACTCCAGTTCGCCTACCAGCATGGCATTGGGGTGGAGGATGCGGTGATCTTCCTCCTTCACCGTTCTCTGTCCCACCTGGAGAAGCCCGGGAATATGGTGAGGATCATGTTCTTTGACTTCTCCAGTGCTTTCAACACCATCCAACCGATGATCCTGAAGGACAAGCTGCTGCGCGCAGGGGTGGACCAGCACCTGTCATCATGGATCCTGGACTACCTCACGAACCGGCCTCAGTTTGTGAGAACCCGGGACTGTGTTTCCGACACGATCATCAGTAGCACGGGGGCCCCCCCAGGAACGGTGCTGGCTCCCTTCCTGTTCACTCTTTATACTGCGGACTTCTCACACAACACAACACATTGCCATCTACAGAAGTTCTCTGATGACTCTGCGATCGTTGGTCTCATCTCCAACGGAGATGAAGCTGAGTACAGAGGGCTTATCCAGGACTTTGTGGACTGGTGCCATCGGAACTGCCTCCAGATCAACGCGAGGAAAACTAAGGAGCTGGTGGTGGACTGCCGCAGGCATGGGCAGCCCCTCATAGCACCAGTAAATATACAGGGAACAGACATCGAGATGGTGACATCCTATAAGTACCTGGGTATTCATCTGAACAATAAACTAGACTGGTCACACAATACTGACGCACTCTACAAGAAGGGACAGCGCAGGCTGTTCCTGCTGAGGAGACTCGGGTCTTTTGGTGTACAAGGGGCGCTGCTGAAGTCATTCTATGACACGGTGGTGGCATCAGCCATCACTTTTGGAGTGGTCTGCTGGGGCAGTGGCATTACTGCAGCCGATAGGAAGAGACTGAACAAACTGATTAAGAAAGCTAGCTCTGTCCTGGGGCAGCGCCTTGATCCGATGGAGGAGATAGGAGAGAGAAGGACGGTGGCTAAACTGTCATCTCTGCTGGAGTCCGAGTTCCACCCTATGCAGGACATACTGGATGCACTGAGGAGCTCATTTAGCAGCAGACTACATCATCCTAGGTGCACAACCGAGAGGTTTCGTAGGTCCTTCCTACCAACGGCTGTCAGACTGTACAACCTAAGCAGGGCTGCTCGCAGAGATAGCAAAAAGACGTAACAAACTAATAGTTTTTTTGAATGCAAAAGATGCAATAGACTTACACAATGGTCCTCTCCGGCATACAACTAGGAACATACCGGTCGCTATGGAGGGTGAGAATATGTATGGGCACATAATCATACCATGTAGGATAACTAAATAGCGGTTATGCTGTTTCATCCCACCTAGCAACAATGCTCTGCACTGTGTGTGTTTATATATTTACATATTTATTCCATCTAGCTACAATGCTCAGCACTGGGTGTGTTTATATTTATATATCTATATATTTATTCCATCTAGCTACAATGCTCCGCACTGTGTTTTTATATATCTACATATTATTCCATCTAGCTACATTGCTCCGCACTGTGTGTGTTTATATACTTGCATATTTATTCCACCTAGCTGCAATGCTCCGTACTGTGGGTGTTTATATATTTACATATTTATTCCATCTAGCTACAATGCTCTGCACTGTGTGTTCATATATTCATATATTTATTCCATCCAGCTACAATGCTCTGCACTGTGTGTCTGTGTGTATATATATATTTATAGTAATATGTACATATGTATATTAGCTGCTCTTGCTTGCTTGTTTTTTTTTCTTGCCTTCTGATTGTTGCTCTGAGTGTTGCTATCCCTGTGCTGTTGCAATCCGGGAATTTCCCCGTTGTGGGACTAATAAAGGCTTATCTTATCTTCTTTTCTTTCAAAGGTCTTTTTATTATTATTAATTGAAGTATCAATACAATACAAAGTATTAGAAATTTTCATTTTTGTTTCAACCAAACAGTAAAAAACTAGAACTTAAAGCCAACAAATGTAAATGCTTCAAAGCACAGAAACCTTTAAATAAACAAAAAAAAAAAAAAAAAAAAAAAAATACAAAGAAAAATTATGTATGTGAAGTGGGGTTGGGGTAAAGGGGATATGAGCTACTCAGAAACTATAATCGTGGGTCTTTCAAAGAAATCAAGAAACGGGCGCCATAATTTATAGAATTTGTTTTCAGAGCCACAGACTGTATATCTGATTTTTTCTAAATCCAAACAGGACATTATATCTTTTATCCACTGTAAATGTGAAGGGGGCGAAGAGTCTTTCCACTTCAGTAATACAGCACGTCTGGCCAATAATAATGAAAATTTGAATACTTTTAATTTGGAACTTGGCAAGACAAGTTCTGGAGCCACACCAAAAATGGCGCATAATGGATCAGGTTTAATTTGATATTGCAGGACTTCAGACATAGTGATAAAAACAGAATGCCAAAAAATTCATCAATGCCGGGCAGGACCAATACATGTGAAGCAAAGTGCCAGGAGCGCTACCACACTTTTCACAAGTTGGGTCTATATCCGAGTAAATACGTGCTAACTTAACCTTGGACAGGTGCATCCGGTGTACAATCTTAAATTGAATAAGAGCGTGACGAGCACACATTGATACAGTGTGAACCTGGCCAAGAATAGAGTCCCATAGTTCATCAGTAAAAGTAAAATTAAGATCTTGTTCCCAGTTCAATTTGATAGCGGCCAGAGAAGAAGATTGTAAATTTGAAATTAAATTATATAAAACTGACATTACCCCCCTTAGAAGTTGGTTTAACTAATAAAAAATCATCTAGAGGATTATCAGAAGGTTTTTGAGGGAATTGTTTTGTCATGGTTTGCACATAATGTCTGACCTGGAGGAAGCGGAAAAAGTGTGTAAAAGTGATGTCGAATTTGGTGGAAAGTTGAGAAAAACTTGCAAATTGACCATCAAAAATATAAATCCGCAAAAGATTTTAAACCTTTTCTGTGCCATATATGAAATGCACTATCAATAGTTGATGGGGTAAATAAATGATTTGCGGCAATTGGACTTCTAATGGAAAAAAACTGAAGACCGAAATTTTTCCTGAATTGAGACCAAATTCTAAGAGACTGACGAACTACTTTATTATTACCCAGTGTAGACAAAGCAAGGGGAAGTGGTGAACCTAAAATTGCCGGTAGGGAAGTTTGATTGTCCACATGTGACTCCATAAGGATCCAAATAGGTGATTTGGGTTCCAGATAAAAATGTTTCCAATATAACATGCACCTGATATTTGCTGCCCAGTAGTAATATTGAAAGTTAGGCAGAGCCATGCCACCTACTGATTTGGGTCTTTGAAGAAAAACTTTCCTCAATCTCGGATGTTTACCATTCCAAATAAATGAGGTAATCAGAGAGTCCAAAGACTTAAAAAAGGATTTAGGAATAAAAATGGGGAGACATTGAAACAAATATAAAAACTTTGGAAGTAACATCATTTTTACAGAATTGATTCTGCCAATTAAAGACAAGGATAATGGGGACCATTTGGAAAGTATTAACTTGCACTGGTCAAGTAAGGGGAGAAAATTATTTTTAAACAAGTAATTAAATTGTTTAGTGACACATATCCCAAGATAATTAAAATGATCAATAACAACCTTGAAAGGAAAATTTTCAAAATCCTGAACTTGAATCTTTTCATTAATCAGAAACGGTTCACTCTTATTAAGATTAATTTTATAACCAGAAAACCTACTAAAACTATCCAAAATGTTGAGTATAGCGGGTAATGAAGTAAGTGGGTTGGAGAGAAATAATAAAAGATCATCAGCATAGAGTGAAACCCTATGCTCAATGCCACCCCTACGAATGCCTAGAAAGTCCCGGCTCCCACGGATTGCAATAGCTAACGGCTCAACTGCCAAGGCAAAGAGCAACGGGCTCAAAGGACAGCCTTGCCTCGTACCACGGTAAAGTCTAAAATAGTCAGAATAGCGACAATTAGTTAACACTGAAGCTAAAGGACTAGCATAGAGAAGTTTAATCCAGGAACAGAAGGAAGGACCAAAACCGAACCTCTCCAAAGTAAAAAACAAATACTCCCACTCAACCCTATCGAATGCCTTTTCAGCGTCCAAACTAATAAGACATTCAGGTATGTTGTGGTGAGGAGTATAAATAATATTAAACAACCGCCGCAAGTTAAAAAAAGAATGGCGATTTTTAATGAAACTGGTTTGGTCCTGTGAAATTATAAAAGGAAGAATCTTTTCCAACCTTGAAGCTAACAACTTTGACAAAATTTTAACATCGGTATTTAACAAGGAAATAGGCCTGTAAGAAGCACAATCAACAGGATCCTTATCCTTTTTAAGCAACACAGTGATACAGGCCTGATAGCATGAAGGAGGAAGTGTACCAGAGTCAAGCGACTCTGTAAAAACTTGACAAAGGAAAGGGGCGAGGTCATCAGAGAATTTTTTGAAAAAATCAGCGGAAAACCCATCAGGTCCTGGAGATTTTCCTGATTGCATGGATGATATTGCCAGCTGAATTTCTTCTTTTGTGATGGGAGCTTCTAAAATTTGCCGAGATTCTGAAGAAATCAAAGGAATATCAATAGAATCAAAAAAAATTTCCAAATCCTTTAAGTTTGTTGTATATTCTGAGGTATATAATTTGGAATAAAATGACCTGAAAATATCATTAATCGCTTGTTGGTCAGATGTCACCTCTCCTTTATCTGTCCTAACTCCAGTAATAATTTGCTTAGCTCTAATACCACGTAGTTGATTAGCTAGAAGTTTACTGGTTTTTTCGCCATGTTCATAAAATTCACTCTTGTTCCTTATTAAACAACCTTCAATTTGTCGAGTAGAAAGTAAATTAAATTTAATTTGTAATGTCATACGTTCCTTGTACAGAGCGGGTGATGGAGATTGAGCATATTGTCTGTCAATGTCCAGGATTTGATCTAAAATAACCTTCTGTTCCTGTATTAAGGATCGTCTTTTAAATGCTGCCAATGAAATAAATTCCCCCCTAAGAAATGCCCTTCATGGCCTCCCATATCGTTTTATTTGACATACCAGGAGTTTTATTTTCTTTCAAAAAAAATTAATTTTAGAAGAAATATTCGCAACCAATTTTTCATCTGTAAGTAATAATGGATCCAATCTCAATGCTTTCTCATGGAGTCACATCCATGGAGGATCATTTTAAGTACAAGAGGGGCATGATCAGAAACCGAGATGCTATCATAACTGCAAGAGCAAAGGTTATTAATTAATAAATTGTCAACAAAAAAATAATCTATTCTGGTATAAGTATGGTGTACGTGAGAGAAAAAAGAATAGTCCCTGCCGTTAGGATGTAAAAAACGCCAAGGATCTGTAAGGCTATATTCCTCAAGAAAAGACTTAACATAAGTTGCAGATTTATTAAGACTAGCAGGTTTTGAAGATGAGCGATCTAAGATCGGATCCATATACAAATTAAAGTCACCCCCAAGAATTAGAGAATGAGTATTTAAATCTAGAAGTTGCGAAAAAAGGTTGCGAAAAAAGTGCACATCATCAAAATTCGGTGCATACAGATTAGCCAAAGTGACATGTTTATCGCCAAGTTTACCTGATACTATTACAAATCGTCCATTTTTATCTGATACAACATTAGAGGGAATAAATGGGATATTTCGATCAATAAGAATAGCAGCGCCCCTGGCCTTAGCTTTAAAATTTGAATGAAAAAATTGTCCTGACCAACATTTTGACAAACGCAAGTGGTCGGAATCCTGCAAATGGGTTTCCTGCAAAAACAATACCCCAGGCTTAAACTGCTTTAGACGTGACATGACTCTCTTTCGTTTAATTGGATGGTTCAACCCCTTCACATTCCAGCTTACCAAAGTAAGATTACTATTCATTCAAAGAGTAAAATTTATATATTATGTTGTGTAGCCCAAAGAAGAATAAAGTGAGATACGGGTAAAAAAAAAAGAAAAAAGGAAGGGGTAAGGGGGGTGTAAATAAAACCATAACAAAAAAACAAAACAAAAAAAAAATAAATAAAAAAATAAAAATTAAAAAAAATTAAATAAATAAAAGAATCCAACAACCAAACCTATAACAACACTCCAGCCGGTTGCAAAAAAACAGCAACCGCTCCATCTCCTGCTCTATTTTCATCCTAACAGAATGCTCCCATACAACTGGCTTCAATCCTGCATAATATGAACGTTTTACCCTAAAAAAAAAATAAATAAATAAATAAGATAAAATTAAAAAAAAGAATTAAGTAAACAACAACGTATAGGGAGCCAATTTTACCTTGTTTTTAAACATCTGAAAATGCATCAATGTCCAGTCAGTGCAGCTTCAATGAAGTAACAAGCAGCCAGCGCGGCAGCTGGTCAACCCAGAAATGTCCAGTTCAAGGCGAAAATTGCTGGTTTCTCTTCATAGTTTGCATGAAGCGGGTGGCCTCTGAGACGGACGCCAGCCACTGGTTTTTGCCGTCTGGAAGAGTTATCCGGAGCCTGGCGGGGAAAAGAAGAGAAGGACGAAAACCTCTCTTGTACAACTCGGACATAACCTCCTTATATTCGGCTCGCTGCCTCTGAACGTCGGCGTTATAATCCTCGTAGAACTGAAGTTTATGCCCACGATATTCCAAAGTCCCACGGCGTCTCCGCGCTTCTCTCATCACCAAGTCTTTGGTCCGAAACCGGTGGAAACAAATAATGACAGCGCGCGGCTTCCCATTCGGACCCGGCTTGGACCTGAGGCTGCGGTGGGCTCTATCCAGCTCTGGGGGAGATGGCAAAGTTTGTGCGCCAAAGACGTCCACCAACAGCTGAGAAAAAAATTCAGATGGCCGTGGACCCACATCAAAGGACTCCGGCAGACCCACCAGACGAATATTCAGCCTCCTGCTTCTTCCCTCCAGGTCAGAAAGTTTGTTTTTCAAAAGTTTGTTCTCCTCCTGTATTGACTCGCATGTAACTTCAAGCGCCGCTAGGCGCTGGCTGACGTCCTCCGCGTTGTTTTCAAGGTCGCCAATGCGTTGCTCCTGGTTCGCCACATCTGCTTGAATTTTGTCCAGCTTACCATTAATAAGTTCAAATGAAGCTTTGAAGTCAGCAGCTATGGACATTCTGTGTTGCTCTAGCAAGGCAACAAGTGCAGGGTTAAGGCTGATACTAGCATCCTCAGCTAAGCTGGTATTAATATTGTTCCCTGCTGCCTCCTTTTCAGTCTGCTTTCTTGTTTTGGACATATTTCAAAACAGATTCTGCATGTATTAAATGTCCAAAACATTAACAGCTTACAGCAAAATAGGGTTTAAAAAGTAAAGAAAAAAAAAAATATAGCAGGAGCCAGCAACGCACACACCTACTCCATTGCCAGCACACCTGAAGCCCGGCTTATCTTATCTTATCTTATCTTAATAACTTCAAAATAAGGCTTCGTTTTCAAAATAAACACAAATGTAACTCACCATTGCAGTGTAATGAAACTGCAAAAAAAGTATTGTAATAACTATTCCGGCTCACAAGAGACAGCAATGCAACTTTTTTACAGCACACAGAAAACTTCCTAAACATGGCAGACCACAGCGAACAGCTGAGCAATGGAAAAAACCCTTTCAATCTTAGTTCTGTATTTCAATTATGCAGCAATTTCAACATTAAAATACTAATAAGTCCTACCACTGCAACCATAAAGTATCACAATGTACACACGTGGACAAAATTGTTGGTACCCCTCTGTTAATGAAAGAAAAACCCGCAATGGTCACAGAAATAACTCGAATCTGACAAAAGTGGTAAATAAAACTTCTATGAAAATTAACCAATGAAAATCAGACAATGCTTTTGAATTGTGGTTCAACAGAATTACTTTAAAAAACAAACTCATGAAACAGGCCTGGACAAAACATGATGGTACCCCGAGAAAAGATTGAAAATAATGTGACCATAGGGACATGTTCAACCAAGATGTGTCCTCTAATTAACATCACGGGTGTCTACAAACTTGTAATCAGTCAGTCCGCCTATTTAAAGGGTGACAAGTAGTCACTGTGCTGTTTGGTGACATGGTGTGTACCACACTAAATATGGACCAGAGGAAGCAAAGGAGAGAGTTGTCTTAGGAGATTAGAAAGAAAACTAGAAAAGCACTCATAGAGCGCATACCTCCGCCAAGGCTCCTTCCGTTTCTCATGGATCACCTCCAAAATGTAATGGGCTTGTGTGTAGGCCTATCGCCACTTGTGGTGAAAATTGCATCGAAGTCTGTCCATTAGTTTTGGAGTTTTGTGGTTGACAGACTGTGAGAAGAGACTTGGCTGAGGTATGCATTCCCAGATCATCCCCAAAATGTAATGGGTTCCTCTCTAGGCCAAGAACCACCTCTGGTGAAAATTTCATCCAAATCCATCCAGTATTTTTTGTGCAATCTTGCTGCACAAATACAAACAAAGCCCTTGGTGGAGGTATGCACTCTCAGATCATCACCAAAATCTAATCATCTGTTCCCTGTGCCATTACACACCTTTCCTGAAAATTTCGTCAAAATCCATTCATAACTTTTTGAGTTATGTTGGTAACAGACAGACAGACAAACAGACAAATGGCAGTAAAAGCATTACCTCCTTGGCGGAGGTAATAAACTCAAGTGTTGCTGTTGTGTCCATCTCCTCCATCTCCAAACTCCCAGGCTGCGGGCGTTGCAATTCATCGCACAACCGCGTACAACCCACAGGCCAATGGGTTATGCAAGCGTTTTCATAGATCACTGAAAGCAGCACTCAGGGGTTCACTGATGGATGCAAATTGGACAGACAGGTTGCCGTGGGTTTTATTGGGGTTGCGCTCCTCGGCAAAAGAGGATTTGGAAGCTTCCCCGGCAGAGAGCTTTTTTTTGCGCAGCCCCTATGGCTGCCCGGGGAATTTCTGCCAAATAATCCCGTGCCGGACAGCTGCCCATCTCAGCTTTTGCAGCATAGCGCAAACACAGGCACACTGCCGGGCCGGGCCCACCAGTTTTCCGCGTGCTTTTGTGCCTAAAACTTTGAAGAACGCGGAGTTCGTGTTCGTCACACACGGCGACCAGCGCCCTCCATTGCGCCTGCACACATATTGAAAATGGCCCTATGTCACAATGTTAAAGAATCCTTTAAAAAATTCCTGTATCCAGACGGTGATCCGGATCATCCCCAAAATTTAATCAGTTCTTTCTTGTACCATTTCCAACAATGCCTGAAAGTTTCATCGAAATCCGTCCAAAACTTTCTGAGTTATCTTGCTAATCAACAGACAGACAGACAGACAAACGCTGGCAAAAACATAACCTCCTGCGGCCGGCGGCCTGGCGGAGGTAGTTACAGACAAGCATGTTAAAGGTAAAGGCTATAAGACCATCTCCAAGCAGCTTGATGTTCCTGTGACTACAGTTGCACATATTATTCAGAAATTTAAGATCCACGGGACTGTAGCCAACCTCCCTGTACGTGGCCGCAGGAGGAAACTTGATGAAAAATGGAAGAGACGGGCACGGTGGCGCAGTGGTTTAGCACTGTGGCAGCACAGTTTACCCTCGGCCGGGGGATCGCGGGGATCATGAGATCGTGGGTTCGATCCCAGCCCCCGACCAACAGTGAGCTGTGTGGAGTTTGCATGTTCTCCCCGTGTTGCGTGGGTTTACTCTGGGATTTCTCCGGTTTCCTCCCGCATACCAAAAACATGTAGGTTTAGGGCGCTTGCGCACGCAGCGACCAGCAGCCGGTGGCTTGTCACCAGACTGCAAACCAAATCTACCTACGGGTACAAATAAGTAACAAAAAAAAATAAAAATACAAATGGTAAGAAAAGAGCCCAGAACAACCTCTTAACACATTTATGGTGAATTCCAAGGTCAAGGTACATCAGTGTCAGATCGCACTATCCGTTGTTGTTTGAGCCAAGAGGACTTCATGGGAGACGACCAAGGAGGACACCGCTGTTGAAAACAAATCATAAAAAAGCCAGACTGGAATTTGCCAAACTGCATGTTGACAAGCCACAAAGCTTCTGGGAGAATGTCCAATGGACAGATGAGACAAAACTGGAACTTTTTGGCAAGGCACATCAGCTCTGTGTTCACAGATGCAAAAATGAAGCATACCAAGAAAAGAACACTGTCCCTACTGTGAAACATGGAGGAGGTTCTGTTATGTTCTGGGGCTACTTTGCTGCATCTGGCACAGGGTGTCTTGAATCTGTGCAGGGTATAATGAAATGCACCCTTCAAACCCGAGACAACTGGAGCAGTTTGCTCATGAGGAGTGGGCTAAAATACCTGCTGAGAGATGCAGAAGTCTCATTGACAGTTACAGAAATCGTTTGATTAGTGATTGCTTCAAAAGGTTGTGCAACAAAATATTAAGTTAAGGGTACCATCATTTTTGTCCAGGCCTGTTTCATGACTTTGTTTTTTAAAATAATTCTGTTGAACCACAATTCAAAAGCATTGTCTGATTTTCATTGGTTAATTTTCATAGAATTTTTACTTATTACCACTTTTGTCAGATTCAAGTTATTTCTGTGACCATTTTTCCACCACCCCTAGTTGACAGCAAAAACACACCCTTCCAACATGAGTAACTTTTTCACAGAGATACTGATAGTCATTTTGACAGAATGCATAACTCTTAACCCCAAAATTTCAGGGTCACAAGAAGAAGCAACCTCAAAATCTAAACTAGTAGTTAAAAAGCATCAACTAAACTACTGATCAGTGGGTGTAGGTAAGAAAAACTCAAGTTAGTAACTTTGTTAGAAGTTAGTGTTGAGTAATAGTATATGTTTACAAAATAAACTAACAAGTACTACATATAAACTTTATTTCCTCTATGTCTGTCATATTTAAATCCAACCTTCTGCAGAAGAAATGTATAGTTCATGAGGTTTCTACTTATAAGCAGAAATGACAACTCTGATATTACAGAGAAGTTCCACTGTGTAAAATTTTGATATTTGCTCCTGTAACTTCACACAAGTATTGTATGTTTTCCACTTCAAGGCTGTTTCCTTGTGAAGCACTGCACATTTGCACTTTTGGTTGCTAAGGAATGATACCTGGACAGTTTGCTAGTCCATTACACTGAGTCATTGGAATAATCGCTACAAGTACAATGGAAGGTTGAGCTTTCGGTTATCAGGCTCCTCTCCTATGGGACCAACTATCAGTTTGGGTTCAGGATCTCACCGGTATATTTCCACTACCAAAGTTATGCTGGGATCTAGGTCTATGCAAATATTTCTTCACCCACACAAATGCTCCAAAATGGTGTGTGTTAGTGAATCTAAATTTATGAACCCCCCCCCCCCATGGATCGTCACGTTATTGTGGTGGGGGGTTTGCATGCCCAAGTGATCCCAGGAGCTATGTTGTCTGGGGCAATCTGCCTCTGGCAGGATCACCAAAGACAAACTGGTCCTGGGTGAAGTGCCAGACTAAGAACGATCCAACAGACTTTCATGATGAATGCTAGAACAAGGACTCAGTGTACCCCACCCGGTATGGGGTTACCAGGGCCCCACCCTGGAGCCAGGCCTGGAGGAGAGGTTTGATGGTTAGTGTCTGGTGGCCGGTTTTCCGCCCATGGGACCTGGCTGGGCTCAGCCCGAAAGAGTTACATGGGTCCGCCCTCTAGTAGGCTCACCACCGGCAGGAGGGACCATGGGGGTCCGGTGCTATGTGGATCACGTGGCGGTCAAAGGTGGAGACCTTGGCGGACTGATCGCAGGCTTTCTAAACTGGTTTTTAGGACGTGGAATGCCACCTCTCTGGTGGGGAAGGAGCCTGAGCTGGTGCATGAGGTTGAGAGAAACTGGCTAGATATAGTCGGCCTCACCTCAATACACAGCTCCGGTTCTGGAACCAGTCTCCTGGAGAGGGGCTGGTGCTTGGCCTACTCTGGAGTTTCCCCAGGCGAGAGGCGACGAGCAGGGGTGGGTATTCTTGTATCCCCCCACCTTACTGCCTCTATATTGGAGTTTTCCCTGGTGGACGAAAGGGTTGTTTCCCTGCGCCTTCGGGTTGGGAAACAGGTCCTGACCATCATTTGTGCCTATGCACCAAATGATGCACCAAATGATGCACCAAATGATGGTTCAGAGTACCCACCCTTTTTGGAGTCTCTGACAGGGGTGTTGGAGGGTGCTCCTCATGGAGACTCCATTGTCCCAATTCAATTCAACTTTATTTATATAGCGCCATTTCACAACAACAGTCATCTCATAGCACTATCAACTGTAGGGGGAACCCCCACAGTTGCAGAAAGACCCCAGCAATCAGGCGAGCCCCTGTGAGCAAGCACTTGGCGACGGTGGAGAGGAAAAACTCCCTTTTAACAGGAAGAAACCTCCAGCAGAACCTGGCTCAGGGAGGGGCAGTCATCTGCTGCGACTGGCTGGGGGGTGAGGGGATAGAGAAGATGAAAAGAACAGACATGTAGAGAGCAAACAGCACGATGGGGACTCAATCTATGGGAGAGAACAAACAAATGTTAATGACCAGCAAAAAAAATATTTCATTGAGAATGAGGAAAGGAGTGAGGCCCAGTGCATTACTGGAGGTCCCCCAGCTGACTAAACCTATTAGCAACATAACTAAGGGAGGGTTCAGAAACACATGATCCCTCCCTAATTGTAGGCTATATCAAAAAGGTAGGTTTTAACCCTATTCTTAAAAACAGAGATCGAGTCTGACTCCCGAATCCAGATTGGCAGCTGGTTCCACAGGAGAGGAGCTTGATAACTGAAGGCTCTGCCTCCCATTGTACTTTTGGAGATTCTAGGTATTACAAGTAATCCTGCATTTTGGGAGCGTAGTGCTCTGTTAGGATAATACGGTAGTATCAGATCTTTTAAATAAAAAGGAGCCTGATTGTTTAGAGCTTTGTAAGTAAGAAGAAGGATTTTAAACTTAATTCTAAACTCTATGGGAAGCCAATGAAGGGAGGCCAGAACCGAAGAGATATGATCTCTCTTTCTAGTACCTGTTAAAACTCTTGCTGCAGCATTTTGGATCAGCTGAAGACTTTTTAAAGATGTTTTAGGACAGCCTGATAATAAAGAATTACAATAATCTAATCTCGAGCTAACAAAAGCGTGGATCAGTTTCTCAGCATCACTCTGACACAAGATGCTCCTAATCTTGGCAATATTACGAAAATGATAGAAGGCAGTCTTAGAAACAAATTTAATATGTGAATTGAAGGACAGATCTTGATCAAAAATAATTCCAAGGTTCCTCACAGAGCTATTAAGAGAAAGAGTAACCGCATCCAAACTGAAAGTTTGATTTGGAAATGTATTTCTAAGGTTTTTTGGACCAACAAGAATGACTTCAGTCTTATCTGAATTTAATAGCAGGAAATTACAAGTCATCCAAGCTTTGATTTCCTTAAGACAGGCTTCTAACTTGGCTAATTGATTACTATCATCTGGCTTCATTGACAGGTATAATTGTGTGTCATCTGCATAACAATGAAAATGTATACAGTGCTTTCTAATAATGTTGCCTAACGGAAGCATATATAAACTAAAAAGAGTAGGGCCTAGCACAGATCCCTGTGGAACTCCATGACTAAGCTTTGAGTTGAAAGAAAACTCATTATTTACATGAACAAACTGGAACCTATCAGATAAATAAGATCTAAACCACTGCAACGAAGTTCCATTAAGTCCAACATAGTGTTCTAATCTATCAAGTAGAATATTATGATTGATAGTATCAAAAGCTGCACTAAGGTCTAAAAGGACAAGTACAGAAACCAGTCCATTATCAGATGCGATGAGGAGGTCGTTAGTGACCTTCGCTAAGGCTGTTTCAGTACTATGATGGATTCTAAACCCAGATTGAAACTCTTCAAGTAAACCATTTCCCTGCAGGTGGTCAAATAATTGCGTAGCAACAACTCTTTCTAAGACTTTTGAAATGAAAGGGAGATTAGAGATTGGTCTATAGTTAGCTAAAGCTCCTGGATCTAGCGTTGGCTTTTTGAGTAAGGGTTTAATTACAGCCGTTTTAAAAGCCTGCGGTACATGGCCTAAAGTTAATGAAGAATTGATTATATGAAGAATAAAGCTACCAACAAGTGGGAAGACTTCTTTTTAAATAACCTGGTAGGAATAGGGTCTAAAAGACAAGTTGAAGGTTTGGATGAGGAAATTATTTTGTCTAACTCACAAAGGTTAATTGGAGTAAACTCATCAAGACAGACATCAATTGAAGGAGTTGTAGTAGTTACAGTATTTATATTAACTGTGGGAAGAATCTGATTGATTTAATCTCTAATGGATGAAATTTTATTATTGAAAAAGTTCATAAAGTCCTGACTAGTAAGCTCTAAGGGAATGCTAGGATTGACAGAGTCCTGACTCTTTGTCAACCTGGCTACAGTGCTGAAAAGAAACCTGGGATTATTCTTGTTCTCTTCTATTAATGCAGAGTAATAACTCGTTCTAGCTTTTCTAAGAGATTTTTTATAAATTAAAAGATGATTTCTCCAAGCTAAATAGATTTCATCTAAATTAGTGGAGTGTAGCGCCCATATTCATAACTGTATGTAACAGTATGTAGCTCACATATTTGCATGCTTAGGTTTAAACACAGACTGTGGGCTTGCAATGTGGATTGACCTCACGCCTCAAATGGACAATGAGTCTGGGCCACCTGCGGACTTAGAAGAAGGACAGAGGCTCAGGGACGAGAGCCTGAAGGAACTTCGGATTAAGCGTGAATGGAAGGATGTAACATGGATGTGTGACTTTGCTTTTGATGTACGTTATGAATAGAAAGATTTGATGTAACGTGAATGTGTGACTTTTGGTGTGAGGAATGAATAGAGGGATTTGACTTGAGTGGGTGACTCTGTCTGTGGGGGTGCATGATATACAGTATATATGTGTGGGTTTATTGCAGCACTTCCTCTTTGTTTCTGTCTGAGAGAGAGAGAAGGCTGGAGATGTAAGATGCAATAAACTGGAACTAAAAAGCAACCAGTCTCATCATTTCGTGATCTCCACATTGGTGACCAAGACATGAGATGTCAGGAGACGAGCACTCTGACCCTGATTCACCGGGGACCGTCCGTACGAGTGCGGTCTCACTCAAGCTCCCCGAGTTCTGGCAAGAAGACCCGCACTCATGGTTCCAGCACGCGGAATCGCGGTTCGTGCTCGGGGGAATTACAGCGGATGACACCAGATTTCACCATGTCATCGCAAGACTCGACAGCCGCGCGGCTCGGTGCGTGCGGAGCTTGGTGCAGCAGCCGCCCGCTGCTGGCAAATACGAAGCACTGAAAGCCGCCCTCATTTCGAGTTTCATGCCCTCAGCCGAGGTCAGGGCCAAGAGGCTCCTAGACCTGCGAGACCGTGGAGGACGCAGGCCAGCCGAGCTGATGGAGGACATGCTGCAGCTGCTCGGGACGGAAGACGACAAGTTCTTGTTTAAGCACATTTTCTTGAGGACCCTCCCGGCGCACATGAGAGGTACCCTGTCCAGCATGAAATGTGTGAACCACCAGGACTTCGCGGCGAGCAGGCGATGTCCGTGGCAGCAGCAGACCTCGGCGCAGTGGCCGGGGGCAGGGAGGAGCCGGAGGCAGCAGAAGCCACCCCAGCGACGACGGCGGCAGCGCGGTCCCGAAGCAGAGGAGGGGACGGCCTCTGTTTCTACCATCAACGCTTCACGGAGAGGGCGTACAGATGCATCCCGCCGTGCAGCTTCAAGAAGCAGGGAAACGCCAAAGCCGGGGGTCGTTAGCAGCTTCGACTCTCGGCGAGCAGAATAAGCTGCTTTACCTAACAGATGCGAGCTCTGGGCGGCATTTCCTCGTGGACACCGGAGCCCAGAGGAGTTTCATCACCGCGACCTATGCCCCGCTTGGGCATAGGTCGCCCCTATGCCCCTATGCCCCGCTTGGCTGGACCCAGCGGGGACGGGGCAATGGCGGCGAACGGCTCGTCCATCAAGACATTCGCAGAAAGGACTCTGCAACTGTCCCTACACGGCCGCAACTATGAATGGACTTTCATTGTAGCGGTGGTGAGTTTCAACATGTTAGGCGCTGATTTTTTGTGCTCACATGGCTTGTTGGTAGATCTGAGGAATAAACGCCTGGTTAATGCACTCTCTTTTTATTCTATTCCTTGTGCAGCTTGAGTGTCCCCGCCACCAGTACAGACTAACGTCGTCACAGCAGGCGGTAAGTTTCACACTCTCCTCACCCAGTTCCCAGCACTCACAGTTCCCACTTTTTCAGCTAAGGTTGCAAAACACGGGGTGGAACACTTCATCACCACAATTGGCGCACCTGTTTTTGCGAAGGCTCGGCGCTTGGATGCAGCTAAGCTCTCCATTGCGCGCGAGGAGTTCGCCAACCTGGAAAGGTTGGGCATAATTCGCCGCTCGAAGAGCCCCTGGTCTTCCCCGCTCCATATGGTCCCTAAGGCTGATGGCTCGTGGAGACCGTGTGGTGATTACCGCAGGCTGAACAATGCCACGGCGCATGACCACTACCCAATTCCGCACATCCAGGATTTTTCGGTGCACTTAGCGAAGGCGCGCATTTTTTCTAAAATAGACCTGGTTCGCGGCTATCACCAAGTCCCGGTCCGTGCAGAGGACATCCCCAAAACAGCGGTAATAACCCCGTTCGGACTTTTCGAATTTTTACGCATGCCTTTTGGCCTTAAAGGTGCCGTGCAAACCTTCCAACGAATGATGGATGCCGTGTTGCGCGATCTCCCTTTTGTTTTTGTCTACCTGGACGATATTTTAGTCGCCAGTGCCTCCGAGGAAGAACATGAAAAACACCTCACGACTGTTTTTCAGAGGTTGGAGGAGCACGGGTTGATAATTAACCCAGCCAAGTGCCATTTTGGCGTGGCGCAAATCGATTTTTTGGGACACCGCGTCTCCCCAGAGGGGGCAGTCCCTCTACCGGCCAAGGTACGCGCAATGGCAGAGTTCCCTCGGCCACAAACGGTTAAAGCGTTGCAAGAATTTTTAGGAATGGTAAATTTTTATAACCGTTTCATACCCCACGCAGCGCAGCTCATGCAGCCGTTATACGCCGCGCTTAAAAAGCAGAAGCCCTCCAATGTGATCGAGTGGTCCCCGGAGCGGGAACGCGCGTTCACGGAGGTTAAAACAGCACTGGCGGACGCGGCACTGCTGGCACACCCAGACCCATCAGCCCGCATAGCGCTAACCACCGACGCGTCAGACGTGGCCATCGGGGCCATGGTGGAGCAGCAGGTCGCTGGGGTCTGGCAGCCGCTCGCTTTTTTCAGCAGATCCTTGCACGATGCTGAGCGGAAATACAGCGCGTTTGACAGGGAGCTGTTGGCGCTCCACCTGGCCATTCGCCATTTCCAGTTCTGGCTGGAAGGGCGGCGTTTCACCGCGTTTGTCGACCACAAACCGCTTACTTTTGCAATGTCCAAAATTTCGGAACCGTGGTCCAGACGGCAACAGAGGCAGCTGGCCGCAATTTCGGAATTTACCACTGACATTCAGCACGTAGCCGGTAAGCTTAATGTTGTAGCGGATTGTCTCTCCCGCGCGGTAACAGCACCTGTCCGCGTGGATGCAGATCGCACGGCCGCGGCCACGGAACCGGTTAGCGGCGCGGACGCGCATGCGGCCCCGATGCAGGTGGGGATAGATTATGCAGCCATGGCGTCGGAACAGAGCGGAGATGCAGACGTGCGCACACTCCAGTCTGGACCAACAGGGTTAAGGCTGGAGAGCAGGATTCTACAAGCCGGTTTGCCCCCCCTCATCTGCGACGTATCCACTGGGCGGCTGCGCCCGGTGGTACCGGCCGCTTGGCACTGCCGAGTTTTTGACGCGGTTCACTCCCTGGCGCACCCAGGGGTACGCGCTTCTGTAAAAATGGTAGCGGAGAAGTTTGTTTGGCCGAGCCTGCGCAAGCACGTGAAAGAGTGGGCGGCAGCCTGCATGGCTTGCCAGCGGGCCAAAATCCACAGGCACACGAAAGCCCCCTTAGAGCCTTTTCACATCCCGGCTAAGAGGTTCGATCATGTGCATGTGGACCTCGTGGGCCTGCTACCGCCGTCACAACGGTTCACACACCTCTTGACAATGGTGGACCGAACCACACGTTGGCCAGAAGTGGTCCCGCTAACAACAACCACAGCGGCAGAGGTGGCTCGCGTTTTTTTAACGGCCTGGGTAGCTCGTTTCGGGGTCCCGTCGGACATTACGTCCGATAGGGGACCTCAATTTGTGTCGAAACTGTGGTCAGCGATGGCCAGCAGCTTAGGAGCGACAATCCACCGCACTACCGCGTATCATCCCCAGGCTAACGGGTTATGCGAGCGTTTTCACAGGTCTTTGAAGGCAGCCCTGAGAGCGTCGCTCACGGATGCAGATTGGATAAACAGGCTACCTTGGGTTTTATTGGGGTTGCGTTCAGCACCCAAAGAGGATTTAAACGCCTCACCCGCGGAATTAGTTTTTGCTCAACCTCTCAGGCTGCCCGGTGAGTTCCTACCGAGCCATGCGGCACCAGGGCGCCCCCCAGCACGGGGACCTCTGAGTGGCGTGGGGGCAGAGACGCTCCCCGGCCCCGCGCATCACACTTTTCCGCGTGTTTTTGTTTCCAAAGCTTTACAAAACACTGAATTTGTTTTTGTTAGGCACGATGCTCAGCGACACAGTCTCCACCCACCATATGACGGTCCATTTCGAGTGCTGGAAACCGGGGACAAATATTTTGTGCTTGATTTGGGAGGCAGGAAAGAAACAATCAGTATTGATAGATTAAAGCCTGCCTTTGTGTTGCATGACGAGTCTGTACGACTGGCGCAGGCACCTCGACGCGGCAGGCCCCCCAGGGAGCGGCCCCAGGCGCCCCCGCAAGGATCAAATTACCTTTCTCCCTCTCACTCCACAGATTCGCCGTAGGACGGCGCCACACGGATTGTGAAGCCTGCTTACAGCAGGTTTGGGAGAAGATTGAAACCTAGGCTACGTGTGGGGTGATGTGTGATTTGATCAGACTGTGCTGTAGTTTCTGCAGGTGGGGGGTGACATACGCTGTATTACCCATTGAGATAATGTGGTTGTCTTGTCCATTCTTGGGCGTTTGGGGGGGGTGATGTAGCGCCCATATTCATAACTGTATGTAACCGTATGTAGCTCACATATTTGCATGCTTAGGTTTAAACACAGAAGGACTGTGGGCTTGCAATGTGGATGACCTCATGCCTCAAATGGACAATGAGTCTGGGCCACCTGCGGACTTAGAAGAAGGACAGAGGCTCAGGGACGAGAGCCTGAAGGAACTTCGGATTAAGCGTGAATGGAAGGATGTAACATGGATGTGTGACTTTGCCTTTGATGTACATTATGAATAGAAAGATTTGATGTAACGTGAATGTGTGACTTTTGGTGTGAGGGATGAATAGAGGGATTTGACTTGAGTGGGTGACTCTGTCTGTGGGGGTGCATGATATATATATGTGTGGGTTTATTGCAGCACTTCCTCTTTGTTTCTGTCAGAGAGAGAGAAGGCTGGAGATGTAAGATGCAATAAACTGGAACTAAAAAGCAACCAGTCTCATCATTTCGTGATCTCCACAGGAGCACCATTTTCTTTCTAATTGACGAGTCTTCTGTTTTAAGCTACGAGTTTCTGTGTTGAACCAAGGAGTTAGAAATCTCTGATTAGACTTTTTCTTTTTTAAGGGGGCCACTAAGTCTAGAGTCTGATGCAGAGAAGCTGTAACACTATCCACCATGTTATCAATTACAGAAGGAGCAAGCTGTCTATAGCTTATTTCCGTTGTGTTGACACATGGCATAGAGGAAACAATCTGCATAAATTTGGTAACAGCATCATCTGAGAGGCATCTACTGTAATAATATTTTTCTTTAGGAGCCAAATAGTCAGAAATAGTAAAATCAAAGGTTAACAGACAATGGTCTGACAGTACAGGGTTATGAGGAGACACTACAAGATTTTCTATTTCTATGCCATATGTCAGAACAAGGTCCAATGTATGGTGGAGGTAATGAGCAGAATTTCCTACTTTCTGAGAAAACCCAATCGAGTCTAATATTGAATTAAATGCCACATTAAGGCAGTCACTATCTACATCCACATGTATATTAAAGTCCCCTACTATAATTATTCTATCAGATTTCAGCACTAAATCAGCTAAGAAATCAGCAAATTTGGATAAAAATTCTGAGTAGGTTGATGGGGGACGATAAACTATGGCAAATAAAATTGGGTTTAACCTAAAATTGCTAAAGTGCCCAATACTGAGGACCAGGCCCTCAAATGAATTATAACATGTTTTTTGCTTTACATTAACTAGTAATTTGGAATGGTAAATTGTTGCTACTCCTTCTCCACGACCAGAACTTCTGGGATTTTGACAGTTTAAATAACCAGAGGGAGTTGATTCATTTAAACCAACATAATCCTCTTGCCCTAACCAAGTCTCTGTAAGGGAAATTAAATCAATCTGATGATCAATTAACAGATCATGGACTAACAGAGACTTGGGAGTTAGAGACCTAATATTTAATAAACCACATTTAATTTTTAAATTATGAGGAGGAACAGAGGCCAAATCATTCAATTTAGAGGCTTTATGTTTAATTTGAGTTTTACCAATATTTTGCTTAATCACTTTGGGATGCTTATATATTATATTTTTATTTACTTTGGAGGGAGCAGACAATGATTCTCTGATGGGGAAGACGGGGGCTAAGTTGAGGGGTGGGGGATGAAGAGGAGCAGCAGAGAAGCGTGTAAGACTGCGACTCTGCTTCCTGGTCCCAACTCTGAGTAGTCAAGGTTTTGGAAATTTGGATAAAAAAAGATGCCAGATTGTTAGATAAATGAGAAGCACCATCCAAAGTGGGATGAATGCTGTCTCGTCTCATAAGACCAGGTTTTCCCCAAAAAGAGCTCCAATTGTCAATGTAGCCCACACCATTTGCAGGACACCACACAGACAGCCAGCGGTTCAAGGATGACGAGCGGCTAAACATGTCATCACTGGTCAGATTGGGGAGGGGCCCAGAGAATACTACAGTGGCAGACATCGTTTTTGCAAAGTCACACGCCGATTCTACATTAAGTTTCGTGACTTCCAACTGCCGGAGACGGATGTCATTAATGCCAGCGTGAATAACAATTGTGGAGTATTTACAGTTACTTTTAGCCAGCATTTTCAAATTTGACTCGATGTTGCCTGCTCTGGCCCCAGGAATGCACTTGACTATGGCCGCTGGAGTCTCTAGGGTCACGTCTCTGACTACAGAGTCGTCAATGATCAGAGTTTTTTCCTCAGCGGGTGTGTCGCTGAGCAGGGAAAAACGATTAGAAACGTGAACAGGTTGGTGATGTACCAGGGCTTTGCGACTAGGCTTCCTTCTCACCGTCACCCACCCAGTCTCCTCGCTGCTGAGGAGAGCCGGAGGACCGCTAACAGGGTTAGCTATGCTAACAGGGTTAGCTATCCTACTGGGGGACTTCAATGCACACATGGGCAGCAACAGTGAAACCTGGAAGGGGGTGATTGGGAGGAACGGCCTGCCTGATCTGAACCCGAGTTGTGTTGTTATTGGACTTCTGTGCTAACCACAGTTTGTCTATAACGAACACCATGTTCAAGCATAAGGGTGTCCATATGCGCACCTGGCACCAGGACACCCGAGGTCGCAGGTTGATGATCGAGCGATTTTGTTATCGTGTCATCAGACCTGCAACCGTATGTCTTGGACACTCGGGTAAAGAGAGGTGCAGAGCTGTCAACTGATCACCACCTGGTGGTGAGTTGGATCCGATGGCAAGGGAGGATGCCATTCAGACCTGGTAGACCCAAACGTATAGTGAGGGTGTGCTGGGAATATCTGGCTGAGGCCCCTGTCCGGGAGGTCTTCAACTCCCACCTCTGGAAGAACTTCAACCACATTCCGAGGGAGTCTGGAGACATGGAGTCTGAAAAGGCCATGTTCTCCACCTCCATTGTTGAAACGGCTGCCCAGAGCTGCGGCCACAAGGTCGTCGGGGCATCTCGTGGTGGCAACCCCCGAACCAAGTGGTGGACACCAGTGGTGAGGGGGGCCATTAAGCTGAAGAAGGAGTCCTAACAAGCTTGGTTGGGTTGTGGGACTTCTGAAGCAGCTGAGGTGTACTGGCAGGCTAGGCGGCGTGCAGCTCGGGTAGTTGCTGAAGCAAAAACTCGGGTATGAGTGGAGTTCGGTGAGGTCATGGAATAAGACTTTTGGTCAGTCTTGAAGAGATTCTGGCAAACTGTCCGGCGACTCAGGAGGGGGAAGCAGCTCCCTGTCCACACTGTGTATGGTGCAGATGGGGCACTGCTGACTTCGACTGGGGATATCGTCGGGCGGTTCAAGGAATACTCTGAGGATCTCCTCAATCCCACTGATACGCCTTCCACTGAGGAAGCAGGGCTTGTGAACGAGGGGGACGACTCGCCTATCACAGGGGCTGAGGTCGCCAAGGTGGTTAAAAGTCTCCTTGGTGGTTGGGCCCCGAGGGTGGACGAGATTGACCCTGAGTACCTCAAGGTCCTGGATGTTGCAGGGCTGTCATGGTTGACACGCCTCTACAACATTGCGTGGAGGTTGGGGCAATGCCTTTGGCATGGCAAACCGGGGTAGTGGTTCCTCTCTTCAAAAAAGGGGACCGGAGGGTGTGTTCCAACTTTAGAGGATTACACTCCTCGGCCTCCCTGGGAAGGTCTATGCCAAGGTACTGGAGAGGAGAGTCCAGCTGCTGGTCGAACCTCGGATTCAGGAGGAGCAATGTGGTTTTTGTCCTGGCCGTGGCACATCGGACCAGCTCTTTACCCTCTCGAGAATCCTCGAGGGTTTGTGGGAGTTTGCCCAACCAGTTTACATGTGTTTTGTGGACTCGGAGAAGGCATTCGACTGTGTCCCTCGTGGTTTTTTGTGGGGGGTGCTTCGGGAGTATGGTGTATCAGGCTTGTTGTTACAAGCTGTTTGGTCTCTGTACGACTGTTGTGAGTTTGATTCGTATTGCCAACACTCGGTTGGACTCATTCCCAGTGAGAGTTGGACTCCGCCAGGTCTGCCCTTTGCCACCGATCCTGTTCATAATTTTTATGGAGAGGATTTCTAGGCGCAGCCAGGGAACAGAGGGTGTCATGCTTGGTGACCACAGGATCTCATCTCTGTTGTTTGCAGATGATGTTGTTCTGTTGGCTTCATCCAGCAATGACCTACAGGTCTTACTGGGACGGTTTGCCGCTGAGTGTGAAGTGGTTGGGATGAGAATCAGTATCTCCAAGTCCGAGTACATGGTCTTCAGCCGGAAAAAGGTGGCTTGTCCTCTCCAGGTTGGGGACAAGCTCCTGCCTCAGTTGGAGGAGTTTAAGTATCTTGGGGTCTTATTCACAAGTGAGGGGAGAATGGAATGAGAGACTGACAGACAGATTGGAGCAGCATCTGCAGTGATGCGGACATTTTACTGGTCTGTTGTGGTGAAGAGGGAGCTAAGCTTTAAGGAAAAGCTGTTGATTTACCAGTCAATCTACGTTCCTACCCTCATCTATGGTCATGAGCTTTGGGCAATTACCGAAAGAACGAGATCGTGGATACAAGCGGCTGAAATGAGCTTTCTTTGTAGGATTGCTGGACTCACTCTCAGAGATAGGATGAGGAGCTTAGTCATCTGGGAGAGGATCAGAGTAGAACCACTGCTCCTCCACACTGAAAAAGAGCTAGTTGAGGTGGTTTGGGCATTTGATCAGGATGCCTCCTGGACGCCTCCCACTTGAGGTGTTTTGGGCACGTCCCTCTGGTAGGAGACCCCGGGGCAGACCTAGGACTCGCTGGTCTGGCTCGCTATGTCTCCCAGCTGGTCTGGGAACGCCTTGGTATCCTCTCTGAAGAGCTGTAGCAGGTGGCTGGGGAGAGGGAAGTCTGGGCTTCTCTGCTTGAACTGCTGTCTCTGCAACCCGGACCTCCGGAAAAGCAATAGAAGATGGACGGATGGATGGATGAATCTATGATTTTTTTAATAAAATAAAACTCCACACTTTGTGTAACATGGCCCTTAGCATGGGAGGCTATTTCATTTCATTTTTTCTTTTTTTTGGGGGGGGGGCAAGATTGCAAGATTGTGTTTGGGGGACCCTATTTTTGTAATGGGGAAGAGTTCAATCGAACCCTTTAAAATGGGAAAAATGTCACTCAAATCCCAACAAAGACATTAAAAACTAGAAAAGCACTCGGAGAGCGCAGACCTCCGCCAAGCGCCACAATTCCCCCCATACAGTGTTTGTGTGTATGTTTTCAGATTCCTTGAGCATGTAAACATATGACTAGCAATTGGATTCACAATGATTATTTGTTTATTTGACAGGGATAGTGCAATAAACACACAATTAATCAATGACAATCAATCTGATAGTGATAGGATTAGTGGTTCAGTAGTAAAAGCATTGCCTCCTTGGCGGAGGTAATAAACTGAAGTGTTGCTGTTGTGCCCATCTCGTCCACTGACAGATGCAAATTGGGTAGACAGGTTGCCGTGGGTTTTATATTATATTGTAACGTGCTGCTCGACATGGCGACGTCCCACCGGGAGGTTCGAAGTCACGCTCCGGAGTCCCGCACTGTACCTGTGTCGCCAATAGGGTCAAGCCACTTGGCAAGCCAAGTAGGGTGCTCATATTGAGTTCGCTGCAATATTATTTTTGGGGGGGTTGCGCTCCGCGGCAAACGAGAATTTAGAGGCTTCGCCGGCAGAGAGCTCGTTTTTGCGCAGCGCCTATGGCTGGCCGGTGAATTTGTGCCAAATGCACAGCTCCTATGGCTGGCCGGGGAATTTCTGCCAAACAATCCGTCGGCGGACAGTTGCCCGTGTGAGGTTTTGCGGCGGGCCCAGGCCATTCATTCATTCATTCAAGGTGGTAAATCCCTGATGCAGTCACTTTTAGCATTAGAGTGAGACATATCAGGCGCAGCATTACTGGCGCCGGGATTCCTCTCTGTTCCGGAGCCGCTGGACAAAAGAAGGTGCGATAATGGTTGCCGTGGGTTTTATTGGGTTTGCGGTCCGCGGAAAAAAGAGGATTTGGAAGCCTCCCCCGGCAGAGAGCTGGTTTTTGCGCAGCCCCTACGGCTGGCCGGGGAATTTCTGCCAAATAATCCGACGCCGGACAGCTGCCCGTGTCAGCTTTTGCAGCGTAGTGCAAACACAGGCACTCTGGCGAGCCCTGTTTTCTGTGTGCTTTTGTGCCTAAAACTTTGAAGAAGGCGGAGTTTGTGTTCATCAGACATGTCGACCAGCGCCCTCTATTGCGCCTGCGCACATGTTGAAAATGGCTGTATGTCACAGTGTTGAAAAATGCTTTAAAAAATTCCTGTATCCAGACGGTGAACCGGATCACCCCCAAAATTTAATCAGTTCTTCCTTGTACCATTTCCAACAACACCTCAAAGTTTCATGGAAATCCGTCCAAGACTTTTTGAGTTATCTTGCTAACCAACAGACAAACAGACAGACAGACAGACAGACAGGCAGACAGACAGACAAACACACAAACTCCGGCAAAAACATAACCTCCTCCTGGCCTTTTCGGCCTGGCGGAGGTAATTAAAACTGGGACATTGTCTAGATCAGGGGTCAGCAACCTTTACCACTCAAAGAGCCATTTGGACCCGTTTCCCACAGAAAAGAAAACACTGGGAGCCACAAAAACCCTTTTGACACTTAAAATGAAATAACACTGCATATAACTTTTTTTTCCCTTTATGCTATGTATCAACAAACTATAATGTGTTGCATTTATGAAATCAGGGAACTCCTGCAGAGAAAACAAAATTACATTTCTGCATGCAACAAAAACATTTTGAACTCCGAAAAAAAAAAGACATTGGGTTGAAGGTTGACACTGGGTTGAAAGGAGAGTGCTATTTCTAGCACTGATGACTCCTGATCCTTCGATAAAAATCTCATAACTCCGTTGAAAACAATACCGAAAGCTCAGAATTCCAACACGAACCAGCGATGTGATTTGGGGTTGGGGAAATTATCTGAAAATTCAGCAGGGGGTCTGGGGGACATAGGGTGGCAAGGGGTGGCAAGGGGGGCAAAGCCCCCCGAAGCTCCTGGGTTTTTATGATTTTTAAGTACCAGAACTGTGCTTAAATGACATAAAACAAACAGCTGAATGCCACTTATTACTGTATAATATTGACTTATGTTCCAAGAAGATAGCATTCCTAAAATATTCCAACAAGCATTATCCATCACATGCTTTAACACTTGAACAAATCAAAATCAGTTAATTTTATCTATTCCATAATAGAAATAAAATTCCAACATACCATTACTTTTTATAATTTCAGCATTCATTTCAGATCACCAGTTTGAATCTCTATTGAGTCTTGAGCAGTTCATTTTGCACAATCACTGATGTAGCCAAGTCTTAGAGATATTCAAAAGTTATGAGTCAATGTCCACTGTGCACTGTCAATTTCAAACTGTTTGGAATCATAAAAGGGGATGGTTAACTTTTATTACCGTTTCATCCCCCGCGCAGCCCTCTGTTAATGGCTCTCCACCTGGCCATACGCCACTTCCGGTCCTGCCTGAAAGGGCGCAGCTTCACTGCGTTCGTGAACCACAAGCCGCTAACATACTTAACGTACTTTATCTTCCTGGAAGATAAAATAAAGCGGAATTCGGCGAATTAGCAGAAAATCACATCCCTGAGAACACGCCGCCATGAATCTTTGAAAAAGCATACAACGAGCCATTTGCTTGGTCCAATCGTTTGCAACTATCCAATCGCAGGGCTGTCAAGCTACTGCAATACAGCAGTAGCTTGAACACAACACATCCGGGTTATCGCGGGAGATGACTTCCGGGGAAGCAAGGAGCGCTTATGTTATCGTGTTGATTTTCGCTGACGGTGATTAAACTTTAACACGTTTTTTTTTAGATTTTACAAGATCACCATAATCTTCAAATTTAGAATTACATTTTAAAAACTAATGAACTAAAATAAAATACATTTTAATTAAATATTCATTATTTATTTTCCAAAGCCACAGGGAGCCGCAGCAGAGGGATGAAAGAGCCGCATGCGGCTCCGGAGCCGCGGGTTGCCGACCCCTGGTCTAGATGGACAGAAGAATTAAACTATTACACAGAATAAGAATAACAAGCATCCTTAAGAACACTGCAAATTTACAAGAAAAAAGCTTAAAATTTACAAGGACAAAAGTTAAAAATCTACACTGAAAAAAGCAGCAAATTTCAGAGAAAAACAGTCACAGATTTATAAGGAAAAAGGTTGCAAATTTATGAAGGAAAAGTGGTTAACAGGAAGCAAAGTTGCAAATTTACCAAGAAGTCACAAATTTATGAGACAAAAGTTGCAAATGTATGAGAAAATCTGTGAGAAAAGTGCATTTTATTAAATTGATGTAGTATGATAATTATCTTTTTTCCAGCTTGGGGGGGGGGGGGACATCCCCCCAATCCATGAGTTCCAGTTGTGGTCTTTAGTGTCAATATTTCATTGTTGGTATTCTTGGTTTCCTTCTTAGGATTTCGAGTTGCTGCATTCTACCTGAATCTTTACCTCTTTGTCAAGACCAACAAACGCTATTACTGTCTGCCTGCCTACATGTTCTGTATTTTGAAGGAAGCATAAAAATCCCAGCAGCTCCACATTCTGAGCACAGAATACACAACCTACAGTTTGTGATTGCTTTCTTGCTTTCCGTGACATTGATCATTTTTCGCACATTACCTTCAGGTCTTACCATAAAAGAAGACGTTATAGCTTTTATTAAAACTTCTTATGAAACATAAGGTGGCTTGCACATGCACACACACAAAAACTGTTGTGAATGACAAATGGCAACAACAACAAAAAAAGTCTGAGTTATCAACTTCTTCCCAGTACTGAGCAAAACATTTCTCCTGAATGTTGTGCACATCTCTTTGTGCGCTGAATACCGAGCAGTGTGAAATGTAGCCTTTAACATACAGTGCATGAGGATATATTAAAGATTTCATTAGTTTAAGAAGATGGATCATGCAGAGAGGAAAGACCAAACATGAAGAAGATGTTAATTAGATGTGTCTTTACACAGGGATCCGACGGCAAATCTCTCCCTTCTGAAAACACACTAATAATAGGATTACGCTGCACGGCTCTGACAACAAAGATTACAATCAAACTCCAACCATGTAAAACGGTACTGATCTCTGTCTGAGCCAAAGGCACTCCATGTGCGCGGGGGGTGGGGGGGGGGTGATTAAATGAGTTTCATTTGAATCAGAACTCTGACTGAACTATGTAAGTTTGATCATTAAATCCACAAAACCGAGTTTGTTTTAACTGAAGTCAAACAATCCACAATGCATTTAAGACCTTCAAAAAAATGTAATAAGATCAGATCAGAGGAAAGATGCTTGCATGATAAAGCTGTGTGTTTGTGATCAAAGTGCCATCATATTCTTTTAGCTATTCTAAGGAGGAGGGGGAGGTGTTTTAATAAAGATAACTCATTTCCATCTTTTATAGCACGCATGGGTAAAATAAGGCCTCAGCATGGAGGATGAAAATAATGGGAGGACGAAGGAGAGAGGAGGAGAGAAAAGGAGGAAGGAAAAAAGAACCAGGAGATAAAACTAGGAGACAGATGGGGGAGGAGGAAGGAGGAAAGAGACAAGATGGGGAGACAAGGAGAGAATGTAGGAGGAAGGAGAAGAGGCGATAAGGGGAGGAGAGAGGAGATACAGTGGGGTAAAAAAGTATTCAGTCAGCCACCAATTGTGCAAGTTCTTCCACTTAAAAGATGAGAGAGGTCTCCAATTTTCATCATAGGTATACCTCAACTATGAGAGACAAAATAAGAAAAAAAAATCCAGAAAATCACATTGAAGGATTTTTAATGAATTAATTGGTAAATTCCTCGGTAAAATAAGTATTTGGTCAATAACAAAAGTTCATCTCAATACTTTGTTATATACCCTTTGTTGGCAATGATAGAGGTCAAACGTTTTCCGTAAGTTTTCACAAGTTTTTCCACACACTGTTGCTGGTATTTTGGCCCATTCCTCCATACAGATCTCCTCTAGAGCAGTGATGTTTTGGGGCTGTCACTGGGCAACACAGACTTTCAACTCCCTCCAAAGATTTTCTATGGGGTTGAGATCTGGAGACTGGCTAGGCCACTCCAGGACCTTGAAATGCTTCTTCGTTGCCCGGGCAGTGTGTTTGGGATCATTGTCATGCTGAAAGACCCAGCCACGTTTCATCTTCAACGCCCTTGCTGGTGGAAGGAGGTTTTCACTCAAAATCTCACGATACATGGCCCCATTCATTCTTTCCTTTACATGGATGAGTCGTCCTGGTCCCTTTGCAGAAAAACAGCCCCAAAGTATGATGTTTCCACCCCGATGCTTCACAGTAGGTATGGAGTTCTTTCTCCTCCAAACACGACAAGTTGAGTTTTTACCAAAAAGTTCTATTTTGGTTTCATCTGACCATATGACATTCTCCCAATCCTCTTCTGGATCATCCAAATGCTCTCTAGCAAACTTCAGACGGGCCTGGACATGTACCGGCTTAAGCAGGGGGACACGTCTGGCACTGCAGGATTTGAGTCCCTGGCGGCGTAGTGTGTTTCTGATGTAGCCTTTGTTACTTTGGTCCCAGCTCTCTGCAGGTCATTCACTAGGTCCCCCCATGTGGTTCTGGGATTTTTGCTCACCGTTCTCATGATAATTTTGACCCCACGGGGTGAGATCTTGCGTGGAGCCCCAGATCGAGGGAGATTATCAGTGGTCTTGTATGTCTTCCATTTTCTAATAATTACTCCCACAGTTGATTTCTTCACACCAAGCTGCTTACCTATTGCAGATTCAGTCTTCCCAGCCTGGTGCAGGTCTACAATTTTGTTTCTGGTGTCCTTTGACAGCTCTTTGGTCTTGGCCATAGTGGAGTTTGGAGTCTGACTGTTTAAGGTTGTGGACAGGTGTCTTTTATACTGATAACGAGTTCAAACAGGTGCCATTAATACAGGTAACGAGTGGAGGACAGAGGAGCCTCTTAAAGAAGAAGTTACAGGTCTGTGAGAGCCAGAAATCTTGCTTGTTTGTAGGTGACCAAATACTTATTTTACTGAGGAATTTACCAATTAATTCATTAAAAATCCTTCAATGTGATTTTCTGGAATTTTTTTTCTCATTTTGTCTCTCATAGTTGAGGTATACCTATGATGAAAATTGGAGACCTCTCTCATCTTTTAAGTGGGAGCACTTGCACAATTGGTGGCTGACTAAATACTTTTTTGCCCCACTGTAAGTAGTGGAAAATAATGAGCAAAGAAAGAAGGGAAAGAGAATGAAGAGCAGAGGAGATGAGGGGAGGACACAGGGTGATAGCAGGAGGAGAAAGGAGAGAGCAGGAGGGAGCAAGGCCAGGATTGGGGATCACAAAGGAGTAAGGAGATATGAGGATGGATATGAGAGACAGAAAAAAAGAGCGTTCACATTCCATCTAAGGAACCATTTTACCTCCTGTCACGGTGTGGTTTTAGACACGACCAAATGTCTCAAGATCAAAATGATTTATTAACAAAACAAAGTAAAGCCAGCTTGTGGGCTGAAAATATAAACTGAAGGCGAGGACACGGCTGATCTCATGTCCTGAAGATCACAGAGAAACAAATATGAACACAAAGCGGAGACATGAAGACAGCTATATCCACACCCTTACAGTACCCCCCCCCCCCAAAGGGTCGAATTCTAAATGATACAAACAAACAAACACAAAATGAAACTCCCAGGGTGGGTGGTGGGGGTCCAAGGCTAGGAGGGCAAAAACAAACTCTTAGCCCCTGCAGAGTCCAAAACAAAAAAATGGTTGTGGGGCCATTCAAAGTCCACAACCCCAAAAACTGGTTGGGTGATCTGCCCCAGACCAGAGACCACCGGTCTGAAGCACACACCTTGGTCTGGGGGCCGACCCCAGTCCATGGGACCCCAGCCCAGAGTACCGGATGAATCGGGTGGCCTCCCAGTGTCCTTCGGCCACCTGATCACGAAGCAAGACAGGGCTGGGGGCCTACCCCAGTCCACGGACCTCCGAACTGGAGAACAAGGTGAGTCAGGGGGCCTGCCCCGGTCCAAAGACCCCCCCCAGACCAGAATGCAGGGTGAATCAGGCAGCCTGCCAAAGTCCCTAGGCCACCTGATCACAAAGCAAGGAGGAGCACATGTCGGAGGCTCACCAGCTTCAACAGCAGATGATGGAGGTGCACCAACTTCAGATGGTAGGGACACACCGACCTCAGCAGCAGCAGGTGGAGGCGCACCGGCCTCAGGAACGGCAGGTGGAGGCCCACCAGCCTCTAGAATGGCAGGTGGAGGCCCACCGGCCTCTGGAATGGCAGGTGGAGGCCCACTGGCCTCTGAAACGGCAGGTGGAGGCGTACCGGCCACTTTTCTACATCTGTAGTTCTCAAGGAAAAAATGTCCCTCCTCCTCCCTTCATAAACAGTCATTCTGCATTTATTTTACTGGACTGCAGCACCATAAAATATAACCACTCACATAGCACAGGTCTCTGTGAGCCAGGGTGTCTCACTCATTACCAACAATTGTGCCTTCATCAGAAAATAATGGCGTCCTCTCCCTCAGGCGTCCCTTCTGGGGCGGATGCTTGGCTTTCTTGGGGCTTGTTGACCTTGGGCATTTGTGCCCTGTGGGGGTTGGTGGTGCTGCCTTGCCTGCTCGGGGTTTCGGGGGGGGGGGGGGGGTGCTGCAACCGGCCGCCCTCTTCGCACGTTCCCTGACAACCCACTCACATGCACACACTTATTTTGTGCACGCTTTCATATGCACGCACAAATATCTTCCCTTTATCAGGTGCGGATACCAGACTCATGTAGAGACCTCTTCGGTGGAAGAAGCAGTCTGTCTTCTGTTTGTTTTAGTTGTTGGTTTGTTTGTCTTTTTTTTTTTTGTCTGTTCCTCTCCCTTTTCTTCCCCCCTCCCCACACCTCCTTTCCCCATTCCCCATCCTGTCGGGTCCTTCATGGGTAAAATAATTTAATAAAGTATTAAAAGTTATTACAAGAGGAGTTTACAACAATATACAGTACATAGATAGGTAACTGTATAAAGCTCCTTTTGGCAAAGAAAATCTGTTTTGGCACAAAAGGGTAGCAGATCTTTGTTCTGCTCACCTAGCTGCCTGACAGAACAAGGGGGGGAAAAATAATGGCGTCCTGAAGAGGGAATTCGCACCACTAGAAGGTTCTTAATGTGACATTTGAAATGCATCACATACAAAGGCCTCGGTTTCCTCTCCTGCTCTTTCTCATCACTCGCTCTCCCTCCAAACATAAAAACCTTCTTTACCCCCCCTCCCCCAAGTTAGGACTATTGTGCCTCGCCATGTAAATTAGTTGTTTACTTCTGTTCGCTCTCATGCTCGCTCGCATCATTAGCCGCCTAAATATAACAACCGGCTGCCACCAATTTCTATCACCCAATCTCATCCTGCTGGTAATGACAGAGCACATACATTAATAACAAACAGAGGCCCTGGAACAAGAACAGCAGAGTGGAGGAATGGCATTACCTGTTTAATTTTTTTTTTTTAAATAACCATTTATTTGTTCCATTTACTTTATGTCTGTTAATCATAAAGAGTAAACATGACAGAAACTGGTCAGTATCATAAATAATCTAAATCCTCGCACAAAGGCTTAGGGTAGAGAGGGGAGAAGAGAGGAGGAAGGAGTCAAGAAAAGAGGAAATAAAAATGGAGGAGACAAAGAGCAGAAGAAAGAAGGAAAAAGAAAACAGACTGAGAAGAAAAGAGGAAAAGAAGGGGTCGAGGATGGATAGACGAGATGTTGGAAGGAGGTGATGGGAGAACAGAAGAAAGGAGGAGGAAAAAGAGGTCAGAAACCAGGAAGAAGGAATGAAACATGAAACAAGTAGAGAGGAGAAGGATAAAAGAGGGGAGGGAAAAAGAAGATAAGATATCAAGAGATAAGACGAGATAATGGGGAAGCAGCAAGGAGACAAGAACCCCTCCACTCATCTCATCTCCAAGGGAGGAGAAAGGAAACAAGGAAGAAAGAAACAGGAAACAACTGGAGACGAGGAGAAAATGCTGAAGATATATTGTAGGTAGGTAGGGAGAGATGAGGAGAGGAGGAAGGAGAGAGGAGTCTGTTGCTGCAGCCTACTAATAATATCACCATTAACACTGTCAGCCAACATGGACAGAGACTGGCCTGCTACACAAAGACAGGAGGAGCATTCCCAGAGAGGAGGCGCAGGTACGAGAGAGGACAACCGGGCTTCACTTCCTAATTACTTCAGCTCGGAGTGTGAGATGGTTAATTAATCTACGGTGCTTTTGTGTCATGCCGGAGAGCCACTTGACTCGCTGCATTTTTAATTAGCAGTCTTACGGGTGAGGAGGGTTCATCCAGATACGTCTTAGGCGTAATGAGACGCTGTTATAATCTACGGACGTCTGAAGAATCAATGGAGACATGACGGAGAATCCTATACAGGCATAACAACATGAATTAATTATGGGGTAACTATGGGAGCATGAGTGGCTCCATTGATCACAGTTCAGTCCTGATTACAGAGTGTCAGCAGGAACTGATGAGTTAAATTAAAGACTTTTTAATACCACTTCAGATTAAATTAGGATCAAACTTGTGAAGAAAATGCACAAGAGAAAATGTATACATAGACGTCCGTTAAAGAGATAAGCAAAAGAAGTAATATTCAAGTACTGCAAAAATGCAAGCATCCATCCAGCTGTTACCACTTTTCTGGGTGTTTGGCTATAAGAGGCAGCAGTCTAAGTACAGAAGCCCAGACTTTCCTCTCTCAGTTCTTAAGAGAGGATACCAAGGCGTTTCCAGGCCAGCCCAAAGTCATAGGGCGCATTCACACGGCCACTGTTTCGTCCGGACCAAAGGACTATCCGCGGATAGTTCGGTTTGTTTGGTGCCATCTGAATGCATGTTCAAACTCTGATGCGCACCAAACAAGCGAAGTCTGGTCCGCCTGAAAGCAGAGGGTCTCGGTTCACGTGCAAAGTCTGGTGCGCTTCGCTTGCAGTGTGAATGCAAATGGACTAACCAGCGGACCAAAGGGCGGAAGTGCCCCTTGGTGTTTGTGTAACTATAGTGACACGTAGTCTGAGAAGAGGAAGTGCAGTTACCGTAGCGCATTTTGGGTAGAAAATAAGAATAAAGAAAGCCGCGCGGATCCAAGAAATCCTTTTACTGGAGAAAGCCGAGGAGAAAAGTTTAAAAAATGTCTCGTTTGTGGCGGACAAACAACCTGACTGAAGGGAACGGATTTCTGTTTTCGGTCCTGGCCAATCAATGAGCCATTTTTCTCAGTGGTGGTTTTGGCTACTTCATCTGGCAATGACCTACAGCTCTTGCTGGGACGGTTTGCCGCTGAGTGTGAAGCGGCTGGGATGAGAATCAGCACCTCCAAGTCCGAGTCCATGGTCCTCAGCCGGAAAAAGATGGATTGTCCTCTCCGGGTTGGGGACAGGCTCCTGCCCCAAGTGGAGGAGTTTAAGTATCTTGGGGTCTTGTTCACGAGTGAGGGGAAAATGGAGCGAGAGATCGACAGACGGATTGGAGTAGCATCTGCAGTGATGCGGACATTGTACCGGTCTGTTGTGGTGAAGAGGGAGCTTAGTTCTAAGGCAAAGCTGTCGATTTACCAGTCAATCTACGTTCCTACTCTCACCTATGGTCACGAGCTTTGGGTAATGACCGAAAGAACGAGATCGCGGATACAAGCGGCTGAAATGAGCTTTCTCCGTAGGATTGCTGGACTCACCCTCAGAGATAGGGTGAGGAGCTCAGTCATCCGGGAGAGGCTCAGAGTAGAACCGCTGCTCCTCCACATTGAAAGGAGTCAGTTGAGGTGGTATGGGCATCTGATTAGGATGCCTCCTGGACGCCTCCCACTTGAGGTGTTTCAGGCACGTCCCACTGGGAGGAGACCCCGGGGCAGACCCAGGACTCGGTGGAGAGACTATGTCTCCCAGCTGGTCTGGGAACGCCTTGGTATCCCCTCTGAAGACCTGGAGAAGGTGGCTGGGGAGAGGGAAGTCTGGGCTTCTCTGCTTGAACTGCTGCCTCCGCGACCCGGACCTCCGGAAAAGCGGTAGAAGATGGATGGATGGATGGTTTTGGCTACAGCGCCCCAAACAAACAGTTGTTGTAACTGCGTGACGTTGTCCTGGCAGTTTGGTCCGTTGCAGTGTGAATGCAAACCAAACCAAAAGAAGGTGCGAAAATTCTCGGCATTCCCCACCCAATCGAACTGAGACCCCCGGACTAGCCTGGTCTGAATGCAGTCATAGTCTCTCCAGTGTGTAATGGTTTGCCCCTGGATCTCCTCCCACTGGGACATACCCAAACACCTCAAATGGGAGGGCATCCCAATCAGATGCCCAAACCACCTCAGCTGGTTCCTTCTGATGTGGAGGAGTAGCGACTCTACTCTGAGTCTCTCCTGTGTAGCAGCAATCCCTTTGGCTCTAATCTATAAAATCGCTCTTCGCCTTAAAGAAATTGTTTCACCCAAAAAGTCTGGTCAAGAATTGTTTCCTTCACCTAAAAACCCCAGTTTGAAAACACATTCCATGGTAAAAGGGACGATAAGGATCCCATTTTGTGCAAGGAATGGATAAGTTTGCAATCATAAATCCCAGAACTTCCTCCCCAGCCAGGCAGTTTTATGCTTCAGGTACTGTTTGAGACATTCCAGATACATTGAATGAATTCCAAAGGTCTCTAGGAATTATCCACAGCTCAACATTGCCTTCTGTTCAACTCAGGAACATGTTGGACCTAATCAACATTGGGAATTTTGTTTTATCTGCCAGAAATAATCCTCTCTCCTCAAGACTTTGATATTTATCCAAGAAATACTGCTCAGAATACTGTTGAAGATGACCGCCTCTGTGTTGGACAATGATGGGTTTGAAATATTTCATTAATCATTGATTTGTTGCATGTTTGAAAATGCTTAAACGAACCTTATTCTAATGCATGTTAATTATAGAAGGCCACGTTTATGAAAGTGCATGCTCACTGAAAATTAGTCATGAATCACTGAAGTTAGTTTAGCTTATACACATTAAGTGAATTTTTATTGTAATCAAGTTGTGCTTTATCCTATACGGAAAGCTTACTCAAGTCATCTGACTGGCTCAGCCAATCACCAGCCAGTCGCTGTTGGACAACGCCCCCTTTCATTCTATTGATCGGTTACAGACGAAGGACTGTTTTCTTATTGGACCAGAGTTCATTTGATTCTCCCGCGATGGGAGACAACTGGTTCTCTTTCAAGTCAGTCAAGTTTTTCCCCTGAAAAACGTACTCAGTTTAAGGGAGGAACGCCCTAGTTCAGAGTTGTTCTGTGTGAACGTTTGTCTAAGTCTGTGTGTCCTGCCTTGAATTCTCTTTCATTTAAATGTCTGGGGAAAATACTTTTTCTTCTTTTATGAGTTCAAACTTCTCTTTTATATGGAGTGAAACTCTGTGCTCACAGACATTTTTCTATTTTATTCTGTTAAACTTTTTCTATTGATTTTCTTTAACTCACCGTGTTTTAAAGTGGACTGATCATTTTTTTCACACTGGAAGCTGTTTATGCCAATCCGCACGACATCTGAAGAACTCGCATTTCGTGGCTTAAATAATTTTTTTTATTTCTGTCTCTCCAGTTCTGCGCCTTTGATCAGACTGAACTATTTCATTGATTTATTTAGTCCCGGGAGAGCCACTGGGAAAAAACCCTCTCGTGTTGTCCACATGACATACTGTCAGCGGCCAGCAGCAGCCTCTCATCATCGTTGTTGGATCTCAGCTCCTGATGGTCTCTGGGAAGAAATTATCTGCGGGCAAATAATTTCCAGTATTATCAAATAAAGCTCCCACGGAGGATCCAGCTGGAAAGCTAACGCCAAGGTCCCGTGAGCAAGATTCCTTTGTTTCATCTGCTGAGTAATGTGATGTCCATCACCTTACAGTATGCCATAATTTGTCTCAGATTTAAAACTAGTTCATAACTCTGATCGGAGCTATAGAATTAAAGAGAAATAGTATTCGTCTTTTCATTAAATTCCATTTTTATTTTTAGAGTAACTCAGAATTTCTTTTTCATATAATTAGCTTTTATAATTTTCTTCATAAAATTTGTGTCCAATTTTCTTCATCTTTTGGTTACAGTTATTTCAGTCTCCATTTTCATCACAGTTACAAGTTCATACTAAGGTTTCCTTGGTTCCACAAATGTGATTACACTCTTTTGCTCAGGAATCCGTTACCGGTTAATATGATATTTGATACCTGTTGATCATTTCACCTGCTTACACATTACCTGAATGTAACGTCATTTAATCTGAGTCTGATCATTAAAACTGTAGATGGTATATAGAAGTTTCTACTTGATTTCTTTTTCCTGTGTCTGTTTATGAAGTCACCCAGTAGAATTCACGAATATCTGAGACTGATTGATTAGGCTCCAGCCCCCCCATGACCCGAAAAGGATTAAGCGGAAGAAGACGAATGGATGGATGGATGATTGAAGGTATAAAGATTAGTTCTTAATAAATTGTCCAATTTTGGACTGGTGCCCCAAAAACAAATGTTACCCTTTTGTTTGTGGTCACGAAGTAAACCTCTGTTTCCCCCCCACACACATACACCTCTAGGTATGAATTAAGTAATCTTTGTACCTTATAACTAATTGTTCCTACACCTGGATAACTGAACTCCTCATCCTATCTCTAAGGGTGAGTCCATGCACCCTACGGAAAAAGCTCATTTCAGCTGCTTGTATCCATGAGCTCGTTCTTTCGATCATTACCCAAAGTTCATGACCATAGATGAGGGTAGGAACGTAGATTGAGCAGTAAGCTTTGCTTGAGAGCTCAGCTCCCTCTTCACCATAACAGACCAGTACAATGTCTGGATCACTGCAGATGCTGCTCTGATCCATCTGCGAATCGCCCATTTCATTGTCCCTCTCACTTGTGAATAAGACCCCAGGATACTTGAACTCCTACACTTGGGGCAAGAGCTCATCCTCAACCCGGAGAGGACAACCCACCCTTTTCTGGCTGAGGACTATGGACTCAGATTTGGAGGTGCTGATTTTCATCCCTGCCACTTCACACTTGTAGGTCATTGCTCGATGAAGTCAACAGGACCACATCATCTGCAAACAGCAGAGACGAGATCCTGTGGCCACCAAACATGATGCCCACCATTTTTTGGTTGCACCCAGAAATTCTTTCCATAAAAATTATGAGCAGGATAGGTGACAAAGGGCAGCCCTGGTGGAGTCCAACTCTCACTGGGAACACGTTTGACTCACAACGGCCTATCAGCACTTATACAATGTGACATTTTTGAAGGCCTTAATTTTATAAATTATATTTTAACCCAGTGCCAAGAACTATTAGTCGTGTAAGCAGTCATAAGTCATGTTCAGTTAGTTCTACTATAACGTCCTGCAGACATTCAGGGATATTGTGATCCAAGCCTGCTCATCATCACATTTCCAAATTCTGGTCTCTTTGTCTCTTTTCAAATTGAGGCTGGAGGGAACGATAAAAAAACAAAAACAACAAACAAACTAGCAATATTGTAACTGGCCCGGTGGAAACATGAGAAAATTTCAATTAGTCATGATTTTTATGGTTACATATTTTCATTACACTTCAGTAAATAGAAATTTGACTTTAATTTAATCTGACATCATAACAGCCAGCTAATTTTCACCTCCAAAACATCTCCAGACAGTGTGAGCCTTGCACAGACCACACATGACAAAACTTCACAGCAGAGATTTCCACGTCTGTATAGCCTGTCTTTCTAGAGTTTGTACCCGACTGTGTTATCACCCACAGCATTCCTCCCACCACTCAAAGGAGTCAGAGGCTAATTTATCGAGCCTCTGGGTGATGGGGGGACACAATGGCAGACAATTCGTTCTCCTCTGCAGAGCTGGAAAAGCTCACTGGATATATGAAATTTAATTAATACAGACAGAGAGAATTTGGATGTTGATGCTCAAAATTGAGAAATGTCCAAAGTCTTTCTGTTTTTTCCTTTCACTCCTTTTTTCATTGTTCCGTATTTCCTGTATGACACAGACCCATGTTATCGCCTCTCCCTCCCTGTCTTTGGTTCTTGTTTGCACTTCCTATCTCTCACTTACAGACAAGAGAGGTTTGAGAGCACGGACAGGAAAATCAATCAAGATTGGATTGATAGTGTAAACTGACAGGCTGAAAAGGCAGCAAACTGTGATACATGAGCAGATTAGGGCCGAGCGCGTCTGCAGTTGCACTCGCTTCCTGCAGGCAGGAAAGGAACCAAATAGCCTCTCTCTAATTAGCACCATCGCTTAAGTTAGTAAGCAATGTATAGATTTTATGTTTTGACAGATGACACCAATTATGAGAGTTAAAAGTTGTTAAAAAAGTACCACCCAGACTTTCTGTCATCACCAACACAACAGAACTTGGGCTTTATTTGGGCGGTTAAAAAAATCCAGAAAATATCCAGGCATAAAAACGTGCATCCTTCTCATAAGGTAATAAAGTGCAAAATCCTGAATACTTTAATGTTAGTATACAAATACAAAGCATTTGTAGAGAGACTGGTCTTAGCCCACCTGAGGCCACAGGTGAAGACGTGGCTGGACCCTGTGCAGTTTGCATATCAGCCCCATTTAGGAGTTGAAGATGCTGTCATCTACCTGCTGCAACGAGCACATCTGCACCTGGATGGTGGAGGAGATACTGTGAGAATCACTTTTTTTGATTTCTCCAGTGCCTTTAACACCATCCAGCCACTGCTGCTGGGTGGGAAGCTGCGGGTGATGGGGGCTGACAGCTCTGTGATCTCCTGGACTACTGACTACCTGACAGGCAGGCCACAGTTTGTCCGGCTGGGCAATGTCTTGTCTGGAGTGGTGGCTAGTGATACGGGAGCTCCACAGGGACTGTGCTCTCTCCTTTTCTTTTTACCTTATACACCACTGACTTTCAGTACAACACTGAGTCATGCCACCTGCAGAAATTCTCTGATGACTCAGCTGTTGTGGGGTGCATAAGAGGAGGAGAGGAGGGGGAGTACAGGGCACTGGCAGACAGATTTGTGGAGTGGACAGAGCAGAATCACCTGAGGTTGAATGTCAGCAAGACCAGAGAGATGGTGATTGATTTCAGGAAGAGGAAGACGCCTTCTCAGCCACTGCAGATTAGCGGGGAGGATGTGGGAGTGGTTGAGGACTACAAATATCTGGGTGTCAGGATCAGCAGTGGGTTGGACTGGAGATCCAACACCGATGCTGCGCACAAGAAGGGGATGAGCAGACTCTACTTCCTGAGGAAGCTGAGATCCTTCAACGTGTGCAGCAGGATGCTGGAGCTTTTCTACCAGACCGTTGTCGCCAGCGCCATCTTCTTTGCTGCTGTCTGTTGGGGTAGCAGTATTACGGCCAGAGACACCAACAGACTTGACAAGATTATCAAGAGGGCTGGCTCTGTAATTGGTCTCAGACCGGAGACCTTTGAGACAGTGGTGGAGAGGAGAACACTACATAAACTGCGATCCATCATGGACAATCCTGATCACCCCCTCCACCACACACTAGGTAGACAGCGAAGCACTTTCTCCAGTAGACTACTAGCTTCGTTGTCGAACGGCCAGGTACAGGAAATCTTTCCTGCCACATGCAATTTCACTGTACAATAACTCACTATGATGTCGTATTCTGGTCATAGCTATGCTGCCACACTGCACCTTACAGACTAACTGGTACCTCACATTTTCACTCTGCTCCTGATAGTCCTTCTTTGTGCAATGGGATGATTCATGTGTTTATACGGGTCATCATATATTAAGCTATGATGTATATAGGTTTTTTTTATAGTCGTGTTAGTTTTACTTTCCATGGGTAATCCATTTGTCTGTCATGTGTGTGTTTCTGTTGTTTGGTTGTCTACTGTCATGCTGCTGTTACACTGTAATTTCCCAGTTTGAGATCAATAAAGAACATCTATCTATCTATCTATCTATCTATCTATCTATCATTTAACATACTTCTTTTCAAATTTGTTAAAACTTAATATTATTATTCTCCATGTTCTGCTGAAACTTTGCTGTATTGCTCCTGCCACAGCTTTTGACAAAACCCCACAACATCAAAGCTATCAGCCCAATCGGGAATAAGTGTGTTTGTACACAGAATTTAGATTTTTTTTTCCCCCTCAGTTTTCAAAATATTCATCTGAAAACTTCAAAACATCTTCAGAGACCTCTATCTCAGCCATACTTTGTGCAAGAAACTCAGTTTTTGCTTTAGAACGTAGGAATTTCTTTTAGTTTTCAGTACACATGGGTATCGTCTCTTATCAGTCTATTACACTGGTCAACACCAAATTTATTGTCTAAGTTTTTTTTAGCTGATTTAGGACAGTTTTGATGTGCTGAATCCAAAAATTACATTGGTTTTGCCCAATCAGGTCAACTTTTTGAACGATGGCCACGTTTTCTTATGTTTTTGAATTTTTAAATGTACGGGTATTTTCGCTTTATATGATGCAAAATTCTTTTTTATTTCTTGAAATTCTCTGAATTTTGAACAATGATGACGTAACATTCAATTTAAATGTACTTACCTTTATCAATGTCTACTATTCAATTTACAGTACAACTGTACAACTGCTGTACAACTGCTTATAACTTAACATAAAAACCTGACCTTATTGAGAGAAATGGATGTCATTTTCGGATTCAGCGGTGCAAAATTGTTCTGTTGAAAAAACACAGACAACTTACAAAAAAATTATTTTTGTTATGTTAGCGGTCTCCAATAACATATCTGATATCAGTGCCTGATATTCCAGTATCATCTCCAGTATCAGATCTTGTATCAGTTTATGGTATTGGTGCCTCTCAGTCACTGGTATTGGTCCCGTATAGCTCACTGGTATTAGTTCCTGTATCATCTCTCGTATCTCTCTCTCTCTCTCTTTTTTTTTTTAATTACTTATTTTGTACCTGTAGGTAGATTTGTTTTGCAGTCTGGTGACAAACCACCAGCTGCCGGTCGCTGCGTGCGCAAGCGCCCCTTAACTCCCTAACCTGCATGTTTTTGGCATGTGGGAGGAAACCGGAGAAATCCCGGAGTAAACCCACGCAAACACGGGGAGAACATGCAAACTCCACACAGATCACTGTTGGCCGGGGGCAGGGATCGAACCCACGATCTCATGGTCCCCGCGATCCCCCGGCCGAGGGTAAAACTGTGCTGCCACAGTGCAAACCACTGCGCCACCATGCAGTCCTCTCTGATGTCACTTCCTGTATCATCACTGGCATTAATACTGGTATCATCAATGGTATTGGTTTCCGGTACCAGATTCCAAATCATCTCTGATATCAGCTCCATTTATTCAACCACATGTAGTCATGTAACATGTCCTCACAGTTTAAACTCACTTTTTCTACCAGGCAAAAGCAGCACTATTTATATTTAAGTTGTCAAACAGTTGTCTTCCAAAATTTAGATGCACATGAGGGGTCAGCAAGCACTACTTTAGAAAGAGCCTTCTAGAGAATTTTTGGGTACAAAGGAAAAATCAGCATGGAGCCACAAGATGAAGGCAAGAGACAAGTTATAGGTATAAACAGGATTGTACATATTAGTAATTGGAGAGTTTTTTTCATTTAAATATGTACATTTTATTTTAATAAATATCCAACATTTTCATACAAATGTATGACTGACTTTTCCCCCAAAATAAAACCACTTTTCTATCCATCCATCCATCCATCTTCTACCGCTTTTTCGGAGGTCCGGGTCGTGGAGGCAGCAGCTCAAGCAGAGAAGCCTAGACTTCCCTCTCCCCAGCCACCTGTTCCAGCTCTTCAGAGAGGATACCAAGGCGTTCCCAGACCAGCTGGGAGACATAGTCTTTCCACCGAGTCCTGGGTCTGCCCCGGGGTCTCCTCCCAGTGGGATGTGCCCGAAACACCTCAAGTGGGAGGCGTCCAGGAGGCATCCTAATCAGATGCCCATACCACCTCAACTGACTCCTTTCAATGTGGAGGAGCAGCGATTCTACTCTGAGCCTCTCCCGGATGACTGAATTCCTCACCCTATCTCTGAGGGTCAGTCCAGCAATCCTACGGAGAAAGCTCATTTCAGTCGCTTGTATCCGCGATCTCGTTCTTTCGGTCATTACCCAAAGCTCGTGACCATAGGTGAGAGTAGGAATGTAGACTGACTGGTAAATCAACAGCTTTGCCTTAGAACTCAGCTCCCTCTTCACCACAACGGACCGGTACAACGTCCGCATCACTGCAGATGCTGCTCTAATCCGTCTGTCAATCTCTCGCTCCATTCTCCCCTCACTCGTGAATAAGACACCAAGATACTTAAACTCCTCCACTTGGGGCAGGAGCCTGTCCCCAACCCAGAGAGGACAATCCACCTTTTTCCGGCTGAATAACCATGTACTCGGACTTGGAGGTACTGATTCTCATCCCAGCCGCTTCACACTCAGGGGCAAACCGTCCCAGCAAGAGCTGTAGGTCATTGCTGGATGAAGCCAACAGGACAACATCATCTGCAACCAACAGAGATGAGATCCTGTGGTCACCAAGCATGACACCCTCTGTTCCCTGGCTGCACCTAGAAATCCTGTCCATAAAAATTATGAACAGGATCGGTGACAAAGGGCAGCTCTGGCGGAGTCCAACTCTCACTGGGAATGAGTCCGACAGAGTGTTGGCAATATGAACCAAACTCTTACAATGGTCGTACAGAGACCGAATAGCTCGTAACAACAAGCCCGATACCCCATACTCCCGAAGCATCCCCCACAAAAAACCACGAGGGACGCGGTCAAATGCCTTCTCCGAGTCCACAAAACACATGTAAACTGGTTGGGCAAACTCCCACGAACCCTCGATAATTCTTGAGAGACTAAAGAGCTGGTCCGATGTGCCACGGCCAGGACAAAAACCACATTGCTCCTCCTGAATCCGAGGTTTGACCAACGGCTGGACTCTCCCCTCCAGTACCTTGGCATAGACCTTCCCAGGGAGGCTGACGAGTGTGATCCCTCTAAAGTTGGAGCACACTCTCCGGTCCCCTTTTTTGAAGAGAGGAACCACCACCCTGGTTTGCCATGCCAAAGGCACTGCCCTTGACCTCCATGCAATGTTGCAAAGGCGTGTCAACCATGACAGCCCTACAACATCCAGGGCCTTGAGGTACTCATGGCGAATCTCGTCCACCCCCGGGGCCCGGCCACCAAGGAGCTTTTGAATCACCTTGGCGACCTCAGCCCCTGTGATAGGCGAGTCATCCCCCTCGTCCACAAGCCCTGCTTCCTCTGTGGAAGGCGTATCAGTGGGATTGAGGAGATCCTCAAAGTATTCCTTCCACCGCCCAACGATATCCCCAGTTGAAGTCAACAGTGTCCCATCCGCACCATACACAGTGTGGACGGGGAGCTGCTTTCCCCTCCTGAGCCGCCGGACAGTTTGCCAGAACCACTTTTTTTTTTCCACATAAATCTGACACTTTTTTCTGTAAGTTTTAGAATTGTCTTGTCTTGTAAATTTGCATTTTTTCCCTCATAAAATTAGTAAACTATTTCTGGTAGATTTTCTAGTTTTTTTTTTTTTTTTTGTTTTCCTAAAGTGGCATGGAAACAATGCAAGTATGGAGCCAACCAAAATAAAGAATACATGCATTTTCTATTTTCTTGTGGCTTAAACCAAATTCACACTTTAAAAGGTGCCAAAATAGTATAATAAAGTTTACTTTATCATATCAGAAGAACACCAACACTGAATATCATAAAAAAAAATGTTGGCATAAAATCTCTGGCAGGGGAGCTTGGTGGGGCAGCACTGTCGCTTTACAGCAAGAAGTTCGTGGGTTCGAACCCATGCCTGGCCAGCAGTGATCTTTCCGCATGGAGTCTGCATTTACTCCGGTTTCCTCCCACAGTCCAAAGACATGCACGTTAGGTTAACTGGCATCGACTGGCGATAAACTGTCCTTAGGTATGAATGTGAGAGTGAATGGTTGTTTGTCTCTCTGTGTTGGCCCTGCAATGGACAGGGGATCTGTCTAGAGTTTATGCCGCCCACCCACCCAAAGATGCTAGGATAGGCTTCGGCTCATGAATAAATGAATAACATTTTGTGCCACCCCCTACAACAGTGGGGTGATGTGTTCCAGAACAAGCCATGCTACTAAACTATAAAATAAATAAATAAATAATACCACGTTTGAAGAAAATACTAGGTTGCTTTGTTGTAAATGACTGACCTTCGTGCTCTTTCTCTGACGCTCTGGTTTTCTTCATCTTCTTCGGGGTTTTCATGAATAGTGGGAAGATGGTTCGCAATCCAAGGATGTCCACAAACTTATGGCAGTTATCGGCTCCCTCTGCCCCAATCATTCCGTAGTCCAGAACCTTCAGAGCACTAGTCCGGGACATTTTCTTCTCTCTGCAGCAAAGACAAGAAACATACACTGAACGTATACTGTAGAGAAGAAAATGGAAATGTCACATTTAGTCTCGCCCACACATCTCAATTGTTATACCTTTTGTTTTTTGAAGTTTAGAAGCATCAGTAGAACATGCCAGATTAAACTAAAACTCAAAGTGAGCATTTCTGCACTCCGACTGAAATAATTCCACAGTAGAAAAGTTTATTAGCCACCACAAAAAAACAACAAAAAAAAATAGATGCTTATTCCCCCTCTTCTGCACGCCTCTTCCAGCAAATGTAGCTGTCTGTCGGGGTGTCACTTCCTCCATTCCCTCCAATGACAGATGACAGTGTTTATCTCAGAGGACGGACACATATTTCAGGCAGCTGTGTCTGGTCACACAGACAGACGCGTTATATATGATGGACGGCTTGGGAGGGCAGAGGGGGAGTGATATGCACTCTAGTTTCTGAGGGGAAGCTGATTTCAGAGGTGGGACAGCCGAGTTGACGTCCGGGTGTCACGAACTCCGCCGCAGTGGACAGATCATGGGCGGATTACAGCGGGTTTTATAGCAAAACAGTAGCAGCAGAGATGCTTTGGATGAAAGTCAGAGAGAAGATGGAAATAAAAGATTCAGGAGTCTGAAGAGTTTGTAAACCTGTGTCAAAAAAGAGGCATCAAAATAGGATTTATGCATTTGTGTAAAAAAAAATAGGTAAATGTGAGTTTTAGCTGCAGCTTCTGGTCTGACAACATGGTGCCAAGAATTCATCAGGACACCAGGTGTGAAATATTTTTATGCCACACAAGACTGAAAAGCCCTGAAATTGAGTTTTTGATAGAAGTGTCTCAGTGAGTAAATATGCTTTTTTTATTGTTGTTTTTAAACTTTCTGCTTCTCTTAGATAGTGTTTTGGTTTAAAAAAAAAAAAGCAGATGCTGTTCTTCTGACTTTAAAATTTGAAGCAAGATTAAAAACATTTAACTTTGCCCTAAAGAATAAAGAGCTAAATGCAGCAGAAAATAAAACTGATAGTAAAACAGTTTCTAATTAAAAATAGTCTTAGAGCTTGGTAAAATCCCTTCTGTGGATCATCACATTATCGTGGTGGAGGAGTTTGCGTGCCGTAATGATTCCAGGAGCTATGTTGCCAGGGGCAGCTTACCCCTGGTAGGGTCTCCCAAGACAAATTGGTCCTGGGTGAAGGGCCAGACCAAGCGTGGTCCAGTGGATCCCTGTGAAAAAAATAACATTGAGGGCACAGTGTGGCCAAAAGAGCCAGAGGGGTCTGCCCTCTGGCTCTTTTGGCTGCAGGTGGGCTCACCACCTGCAGGAGGGATCATGGGCGTCATGGTGGTATGTGAACCGGGCGGCAGTCCAAAACGGGAGACAGAGCTGGAGGTGAAAGACTTGAAGATGCTAAGATTCTCATTGGAAGTGATTAGGAGGGACAGGATTAGAAATGAGTATATCAGAGGGACAGCTCAGGTTGAGCGGTTTGGAGACAAAGTAAGAGAGGCAAGGTTGAGATGGCTTGGACATGTGCAGAGGAGGGATAGTGGATATACTGGACGAAGGATGTTGAAGATGAAACTGCCAGGCAGGAGGAAAAGAAGAAGACCTCAGAGAAGATTCATGGATGTAGTGACGGAGGACATGGAGAGGGTGGGTGTGAGAGAAGAGGATGTAAGGGATAGGGTGAGATGGATGCAGATGATCCGCTCTGGTGACCCCAAAAACAGCAGCCAAAAGAAGAAGATTCTTGAGTTACAAATGTAATTTACCAATTTTATTTATTCAAGCAAACTGATAACTTTTCTAATAAATTGAGATTTTTTTGTTATACAGTATATGTGTTACTTTTTTCTTTCTAGTGATTGCTGTTGGTTAGACTCAATTTCAGTGAAGCTAAAATGCAAAACAGTAACTATGGTGCCTTCACAAAACTGAACACAAAAGTTTAACCATTCAATCAAAAAAATAGAACATTCTTGTTTAATGTGTAGCATTTTTAAGCCCCTTGGGAGACAGAGTTAAGGTTTAATTTTTAAAGCTAATTGAGCTTCAGTATGACACATCTACAGTGACTTAATAGCACTTTATGGAACTTTTGGAAATGGGATTTCAGTGATACTCCAATTTACCCCATGATAAAAATGCATTACCCAAATCTGTATTTATATTTCTATAATAAAATATTACTGAACATCAAAAAGAAGAAATTAGGCACCATATCAGTGTGGCAGCTGTTAGTAAAGTCGGTTAGCAATTAGGATCATGTTATTTAAAGTTATGCTAAAATGACTTCACACCAGCAGGCTCATTTTCAGTAACTGATTTTTAAAAAAAACGACAAATGTTTTACTCTGTTGCATATAAAATATAAACAAGCGAATGCAAATATAATAAAATTATGAGTAGTGACTGTGATAATGGGTTGGTAATGTATGGCATCCATTTAGTGCTGTGGTTGTTGCATAAAAAATGAAGACAATCACTAAGATGTGCAGCAAGATGAGCTTTTTATATGAGAAAGAAAGGATCAAACAAATTAAGAAGAGAGCCCTAAAATCACCAAAGTTTAAGAAGAAAACTGCAGAACATTCCCAAAGTCATATTTTTCTTTGTTTTTTTCATCTCCTCCTTTTCCATTCCCTCCCCCTGGAGGATGATTTAACACAAAATGCTTTTTTTGTATTCCAATAATGAGATATTGATTCAAGTCTTAAATCTATGCGTCCAGTGATGTGATTATTAGCCCTCGGATGCTGGAGCTGTGAAGGTTTCAGAAACGCGCGTAATGGGTCTTTAAGGTCACGTCTCTGGTTTCTGCCCTCCACCGGCTGTTGAGTGATTGAACTGGTGTTTGGCAACAAAGTAACAGGTAACAGAGTAGACAAATGTAGAGAGTGAACAAGTGCTGGAAAAATGCTCCAAACTAAGGTGAAGGGTCAGGTTGTAAATTGTGAAAGTCACATGCTGTGTTCAACTGTGGAAATAGTGCTACAAATCACGATTATTATACCACTGAAGTGGTCACTGCTTATTTGTTGCAAGATCAGCATGCTAGGTGCTGCTACAGTAGGTGCGATATTACTATACTGAGAAAACAGCCAAGAGTATCATCTAACAGACACAGTATGAAACACATGTACAGTACACACACACACACACACACACACACACACACACACACACACACACACACACACACACACGTGGACAAAATTGTTGGTACCCCTCTGTTAATGAAAGAAAAACCCACAATGGTCAGAAATAACTTGAATTTGACAAAAGTGGTAATAAATAAAAATTCTATGAAAATTACCACTTTTGGAAATTTACCACTTTTGTCAGATTCAAGTATATATATATAAATAAAGGAGTATATGTTTAAGAATACTTGACAGGTACATCAGGAGGACTACGTGAAAATGACAAAATGGGAGGATTATGTGACCGAATCACAAATAAAGAATGAGGGGACAGATATAAATCACAAGTAGCAGAGACCCTTGGCTGACAGAAACATCTGGAAAATTAGGTGAGAAATACAGAATAGGAGGATTATGTGACAGAGACAGCTGAGGAGGGTTTTGTGCTACAGACACATTAAGATTATGTGATGAAGGTAAGATTACAGTAAGTGGGAGACAGAGCTAATGAGTACAAGTTCGAGAGACAGCTGGAGGAATATGTGACAAGAGGCATATCTGGAGGACTATGTGAAAATAACAAAATGGGAAGATTATGCGACAGAATCAAAACTAAATAAAGGATGAAGGGACAGATATGAATCACAAGGACTGTGTGATGGAGACACTTAGCTGACAGACATCTGGAAAATTGTGTGTGATACATAATAGGATGATTATTTGACAGAGACAGCTGAGGAGGATTATATGATACAGACATATCAAGAAGATTATGTGATAAAAAGAGGCTTAGGGTATGTGGCAGACACATCAAGAGGATCAACTGGAGGATTATGTGACAAAGTCACAACATGAAGCCTGTGAAAAAGAAAACAGGAAGATTATGTGGCATAACACAACTAAAGGATTATGTGAGTAATCTAAATCAGACCTTGTAAGCCCGTCGCCCAAAAATGGCCCTGTAAATGAACAGGTACAATGTAGACATAGCTGCACTTAGTGAAACAAGATTGCCTGGATATGACAGCTTGGAAGACCATGGGTACATCTTCTTTTGGAGTGGGAGATCAACTCAAGAAAGGAGAGAAGCAGGAGTGGGCTTTGCAGTTAGAAAGGAGATAGCCGCAATGCTTGATGAGGAACCGGTGCCAATCAACGACAGGATAATGACTATGAGACTCCCACTACAGCGGAAGATGTATGCCACACTCATCAGTGTATATGCCCCAATAATGACCAACACAGAGGAGGTGAAGGAAGAGTTCTACAGTGATTTACGTGAGACTATCAGGCATGTACCAACTGATGACAGGCTGATACTCGTTGGAGATTATAATGCCAGAGTTGGTTTGGACACTGAGAAATGGAAAGGAGTGCTAGGCAGTCATGGAGTAGGCAAGTGCAATGCTAATGGAGAACTTCTACTTGCGCTATGTTCAGAGTACAACCTTGTGATAACCAACACTCTATTTAAGCACAAAGACACACACAAGAAGACATGGATGCACCCAAGATCCAAGCACTGGCACTTATTAGACTACATCATAGTCAGGCAGAGAGACATCAGGGATGTATTGGACACCACAGCAATGAGAGGCGCGGACTGTGGTACTGGTCATGTTATGCTGAGATCTAGATTAAGGATTTGGAGACGAAAACAGCACTGCAGGACGGGTGCCAAGCCACCACGGAAGCTAAATACTAGTGTAATGAAAGGCCAAAAGAAGCAGGAAGAACTTACACAGGAAATGGATGAAAACTTGAAAGATTGGGACAGCAACAACTCAGAGAATGACATAGAAGAAAAATGGGCAACACTGAAGGATATGGTGTATCAGACTGCGAGTGATGTATTAGGCCACCCTGAGAGGAAACATCAAGATTGGTTTGATGGGAATGATGAACACCTGAAGAAACTACTAGAAGCGAGGAATACAGCTAGACAGGAAAACCTACAGTGTAACACAAGGTCGAAGAAGAAGAAATACTCAAAGGCTCAGAGTGAGCTACAGAAGTACACCAGAGAAATGAAGTCCAACTGGTAGGATGAAAAACGGAGGAACTTCAAACTGCAGCAGACAGGAAGGACATGAAAACATTCTTCACAGATTTGAGAGAAATTTACGGCCCTAAACCAAGAGGATTGAGCCAACTAAAGGCTATGGATGGTGAAACGGTTTTGCAGGAGAAAGACAAGATCCTGGACAGATTTGCAGACCACTTTGACCAACTACTAAACAACCCTGGAGATCTCACTGAAGAGGCTAAAGAAGTTCTCGTGCAGCGACCAGCTGTATCAAGTCTGGATGAACCACCAAACTTTGATGAACTAATGGCAGCTATCAGGACAACACAGGATGGTAAAGCTCCAGGAAGGGATGGAATTCCACAGAAGTATGGAAATTTGGTGGTGTTCAGCTGACCAACTGCCTGCACAAGCTCATCCAAGAGATATGGGATGCCCAGAAAGTACCTCAAGACTGGAAGGATGCAAGTATCGTGCCTTTGCTCAAGAAAGGTGACAGGAAAGATTGTGGAAATTACCGAGGTATATCACTGCTAGCCACTGTTGGTAAGATTCTGTCACGTGTACTACTGACCAGACTCAATGAACACATCTCGCAGAATGTACTACCAGAAACCCAGTGCAGCTTTAGAAGTGGAAGAAGCACAATGGACATGATTTTCTGCTTGAAACAGGTTCAAGAAAAGTGTATTGAACAGAACATGCCGCTTTATTTCATAGACTTCAGTAAAGCCTTCGATACTGTTTTGCGACAAGGACTTTGGCAGGTACTCAAGAAATATGGCTGTACAGAGAAGTTTGTCAGCCTGATCGAGGCACTCCATACAGGTATGCAAGCAAACGTGGCAATGAGTGGTTCAGTATCTAAAGACTTTTCAGTAAGCAACGGGGTGAAACAAGGGTGTGTGCTGGCATCTACACTCTTCTTGCTATATCTGGCAGCCATGTTTGAGGTGGCCTTCAAATACACTTCAGAAGGAGTATACATTCAAACAAGGAAAGAAGCAGACTTGTTCAATGTGGCACAGTTTAAGGCCAAGAGTAAGACATCGATAACGGTAGTAAGAGAAATGCTCTTTGCTGATAACAGTGCTCTATTTGCACACAGTGCATAAGATATGCAATCTTTAGTGGAGAAATTTGCAAGAGCAGCTAGCCAATTCAGCTTCCAAATCAACATCAAGAAGACAGAGTGCCTTTATCAACCACCAAAGTTCCAGTTATCAACACCACTACCAGAAGAGATCAGCATTGGTACAGAGCCACTAGTCAAGTGCAAGACTTTCAAGTATCTAGGGAGTACTGTTTCAGAGAATGCTAGGCTGGAGGATGAACTATCTCTCAGAATGGGAAGAGCGAGCGCTGTGTTTGGAAACTTGAGGGAGAGACTGTGGAACAATCGACATGTGTCTATCCGTGTGAAATGCAAAGTGTACAGAGCAACAATACTGGCTACTCTATTGTACAGTGCTGAAACTTGGACCGTCTACACAGTGCAGGTAAAGAAACTCCACGTGTACATGGTGAGACACCTTCGAGCCATAATGAACATCTCATGGAAAGACAAGATAACCAACACAGAAGTGTTGAAACGAGCTGGTCTACCATCAGTGGAGGACATGCTAATACAGATGAACCTGAGATGGCTCGGACATGTTGAGAGGATGGACCACCAGCATCTCCCTCGGCAGTTACTCTACTCAGAATCAGAATCAGGTTTATTGCCATTGTTCATGTAGTACACAAACTAGGAATGTGTCTCGGTACAATGCTGCAACATTAAACATGATAAGATAAGAGAAATAAACTATACATGTAATAAAGTGTAGGATAAGATTAAGTGATACTGGTCAACAGTTAAAATATATATTAGCCAGCAGCAGATACTGTGGAGAACTATATAGTGCAGTCGGTAATGCAGGAAGAAAACAGTGATGATTGACATGAGTCTGGTTGAGCTGCTGTACATGGTGCACGAGAGTCAATAAGTCACTTAGTGTTCAGCAGTCTAATGGCAGAGGGGAAGAAGCTGTTCATGTGACGGGAGGTTTTAGTCTGGATGGACCGAAGTCTTCTACCAGAGGAGAGGGGGGCAAACAGTACGTGACCAGGGTGTGAGGGATCGGCTATGATTCGGCCAGCACGCCTCCGGGTCCTGGAGATGTACAGATCCTGGAGAGATGGGAGCTTGCAGCCGATCACCTTCTCAGCAGTGCGCACGACGCGCTGCAGCCTTAGTCTGTCCCTGGCAGTGGCTCCTGCGTACCACACGGTTATGGAGGTGGTGAGGATGGACTCGATGATGGCTGTGTAGAACTGCACTAACATCTTGGTGGGTAGCTTGAGCTTCCTCAGCTGCCGCAGGAAGAACATCCTCTGCTGGGCTTTTTTGATGAGTGGGCTGATGGTCAGCTCCCATTTGAGGTCCCTGGTGATGGTAGTGCCTAGGAAGCGGAAGGAATCAGCAGTGGTGATGGGAGCGCCTGAGAGGGTGAGGGGGGGCAGAGGAGTAGTGACTTTCCTGAAGTCTACAATCATCTCCACTGTCTTCAGAGCGTTCAGCTGCAGGTTGTTATTGCTGCACCAGGATGCCAGCTGGGCCACCTCTCTCCTGTAGGCGGACTCGTCGCCGTTGGAGATGAGCCCGATGAGGGTGGTGTCGTCCGCAAACTTGATCAACTTGACAGACTGGTGGCTGGAGGTGCAGGAGTTGGTGTAAAGGGAGAAGAGTAGGGGGGAAAGTTACTCACAGTTATGCAAGGGCAAACGCAATCAGGGTAGACCAAGGCTCAGATTTAAAGACACTGAAAAAGAAACTTGAAGAAGTTGGATATAGACAGGAGCTCTTGGCAGCGGAAGGCTAAAGACAGAGCTGTGTGGAGGAATCTGATCAGACCTAAATGAAACAGTCATTGCTCCCCACGACAGACTGCTATGATGATAATGATGATGATAAATCAGAAGACTGTGTAATGAAGACATTTAGCTGACAGAAACAAAAAGATTGTGTGAGAAAAACAGGAGGATTATGTGACAGAAAATTTAGGAGGATTATATAATAGACACATCAAGAGGATTATGCGATGAGGAGGAGTACAGTTGGATACAGCTATATATCTTAACTATTAGATGTTCTGGAAACAGTGGGAATACTGGAAAAGCACTCAGAGTGCATACCTCCGCCAAGGCTCCTTCCGTCCCTCATGGATCACCTCCAAAATGTAATGAGTTTGTGTACAGGCCTAGAGCCACTTCTGGTGAAAATTGCATCAAAGTCTGTCCATTAGTTTTTGAGTGTTGTTGCTAACACACTGTGAGAAGGTAAGAGCCTTGGCTGAGGTATGCATTGTCAGATCATCACCAAAATGTAATGGGTTCCTCTCTAGCCCAAGGACCACCTCTGGTGAAAATGTCATCCAAATCCATCCAGTAGTTGTGTAATCCTGCAGCACAAATTCAGACAAGGTCCTTGGTGGAGGTATGCACTCTCAGATCATCACCAAAATTTAATGGGTTCATTCTTGGCCCAAGGGCTACCTCTGGTGAAATTGTCATCAAAATCCATCCAGTAGTTTTTGTGTCATCCTGCTAACAGACGGATGGACAGACAGACAAACCACCCCGATTACATTACCTCCTTGGCGGAGGTAATAAAACAGACACACATCAGGAGTACTAGGTGGAAAAAAGAGGAAGATTATGTGACAGCATCAACTCAAGGGTGAGGTGACAAACACAAATTACAAGGATTATGTGGACATTTAGCTGACATTAGCATCTTGAAGATTAGGTGAGAGATACAGAAAAGGGGGATTACGTGATGTAAACAAGGATTATATAATACAGACACATCAAGAGGAATACATAATCTAGAAACAACTGGAGGATTATATGTGACCCGTGCTGGCAAAAGGAGTCACTTTGAGGAAATTATCAAAACTGAGGTAATGTTTTTTTTTTTACATATTCTGTATTGAAAGACCTTCAAAATGATATTTAATTTGTAGGAAGTACGCGAAAACGGACCCAGAAAAAGCCGATTTGTTTATATTTTGGCTAGGTTTAAAACTTGCTTTCGATCGGTCAAGAGTTATGTCTTCCACCAAAACATATGTATTTTTTGAAAGTACAATTTCTAAGCTGTACAATGATACCAGGCACTCACAGGGGGTTTCCCGGGACTTGCCGCTAGCAAACAAAGAAAGAGTCATGATTTATGATTTCTCCTGCCTGTAGCTCGTAATGACGCGGTGCACATTCTGACTCATTTTGCCAGCACGGGTCACATATAACAAAGGCACATCATGAAGACTCTGAAAAAACACAAAACAAGAGGATTACGTATGTGACAGAAAACAACTTAAGTATTATGCAACTACTATAAAGTGCATCCAGAAAGTATTCACAGCGCTTCACTTTTTCCATATTTACCTCCGCCAGGCCGAAAAGGCCAGGAGGAGGTAATGTTTTTGCCGGGGTTTGTCTGTGTGTCTGTCTGTCTGTTTGTCTGTTGGTTAGCAAGATAACTCAAAAACTTTTGGACTGATTTCCATGAAACTTTCAGGCATTGTTGGAAATGGTACAAGGAAGAACTGATTAAATTTTGGGGATGATCCGCATCACCGTCTGGATACAGGAATTTTTTAAAGCATTATTTAACACTGTGACATACGGCTATTTTCAACATGTGCGCAGACGCAATGGAGGGCGCTGGTCGCCGTGTCTGACCAACACAAACTCCGCGTTTTTCAACGTTTTACGCACAAAAGCACGCGGAAAACACTGGTGGCCTGGGCCCGCCAGCGTGCCTGTGTTTGCGCGCAGCTGCAAAACCTGACACGGGCAGCTGTCCGCCGTCGGATTATTTGGCAGAAATTCCCCGGCCAGCCATAGGCGCTGCGCATTTGGCAGAAATTCACCGGCCAGCCATAGGCGCTGCGCAAAAACGAGCTCTCAGCCGGGGAAGCTTCTAAATTCTGTTTTGCCGCGGAGCGCAACCCCAATAATATAATATAAAACCCACGCCAACCTGTCTACCCAATCTGCATCCGTCAGTGGAGGAGATGGACACAACACCAACACTTCAGTTTATTACCTCCGCCAAGGAGGCAATGCTTTTACTACTGAACCACTAATCCTATCACCATCACATTGATTGTCATTGATTAATTGTCTATGTTTATTGCACTGTCCCTGTCAAACAAATAATCATTGTGAATCCAATTGCTAGTCATATGTTTTCATGGTCAAGGAATCTGAAAACGTACACACAAACACTGTATGGGGGGAACTGTGGAGCTTGGCGGAGGTCTGCGCTCTCCGAGTGCTTTTCTAGTTTATGTTACAGCCTTATTCCAAAATGGATTAAATTCATTTTTTTTACCTCAAAATTCTACACACAATACCCCATGATGACAATGAGAAAAAAGATTTTGAGATTTTTCAAATTTATTAAAAATAAAAAACTAAGAAATCACATGTACATAAGTAGTCACAGCATTTGCCATGAAGCTCAGAATTGAGCTCAGGTGCATCCTGTTTCCACTGATCATCCTTGAGATGTTTCTACAGCTTAATTGAAGTCCACCTGTGGTAAATTCAGTTGACTGGACACGATTTGGAAAGGCACACACCTGTCTATATAAGGTTCCACAGCTGACAATGCATGTCAGAGCACAAACCAAGCATGAAGTCAAAGGAATTGTCTGAGACAGGATTGTCTCAAGGCACAAATCTGGGGAAGGGTACAGAAAAATTTCTGCTGCTTTGGAGGTCCCAAAAAACACACTGGCCTCCATCATCCGTAAATGGAAGAAGTTTGGAACCACCAGGATTCTTCCTAGAGCTGTCTGCCATCTAAACTGAGCGATCAGGGGAAAAGGGCCTTAGTCTAGGAGGTGACCAAGAACCCCATGGTCACTCTGTCAGAGCTCCAGTGTTGCTCTGTGGAGCAACACTGGAGCTCTGACAACACTATTGGAGCTCAGCAACACTATTTATCTGTAATAACAGGATTTCCTCTGGTAACATTTCTCGGTGGCGGCCTGCCGCACCAGAAATTTTACCACCACCCCAAGGCCATATGAATTTATTAAGAAAAATATATGAAGCACTGACTTTCTGCAAGCGCGCACACGAACAGTGCGCATGGCCGTCATCCGCGCAGAGTCTAGAAGCGCCCCGCTCACACGAGTTTTCCAGTCAGTCAGCAGGCAGTGTCTCGCTAAGCGTGACTGTCCGACAGAAACATGAGTTTATTAAAGTACTTTAAACGTGGAAAAAAATCATAAGAGGTATGTAAGCACTGGCGTTTATCATGGTTTTAACCTGCTGGAAACGGGGGCAATAATGGAAGAGTCGCTTAGCTAAGAGATGTGGTTAGAATTCATATGCAGCCGGCTTCATATGATGGGAAAGGCAATGGGGACTGATGAATCGCTGAGGATATATTTCACCAGCCACTACAATATTATGTTCTGTAGGAATTGCAGGAATGAAGAGACTGGCAATTTCTCTCTTTTCTCGCACAAGCAGGCGTGCCATTTTTATTCTCCAGTGGCAGTGACAAAAAGCAACAGCTGATAACGCTAGCTCTAAACTGAGGTCCTTTAGCGGCTGCCTAGAGAGGTGCCCGATGAGAAAGCCTGAGCGCACAACTACACTGCAAAAACTAAAACCTTAGTACGAAAAAATATCTTAAATCGAGGATATAATTCTTGTTTTTTGTCTGACAAGACATTTTTTCTTGTTGTGCAGTTTTCTGTAAGGAAATTTTACTTGATATAAATATAAATATATATTTTTTACTTGTTTTAAGCAATTTTATCTGGTTTTAAGTAAAAAAAAAAAAATCTGCCAATGGAGCAAGAAAATTTTACTTATTAAATTGCTTAAAACAAGTCTAATTTTTTCCAGGAAATTTTTACCTGTTTCAAGCAATGTGATAAGGAAAATTTTCTTGCTCCATTGGCATTTTTTTTTTTTTACTTAAAACCAGATAAAATTACTTAAAACAAGCAAAAAATATCTTATATCAAGTAAAATTTCCTTACAGAAAACTGCACAAGAAAAAATATCTTGTCAGACAAAAAACAAGAATTCCTCGATTTAAGATATTTTTTCTTACTAAGACTTCAGTTTTTGCAGTGTATAACTGCCTAAACAGATCGTTCTGCACATGAACACATATTGTGGTGAATTATGTCTTTAGAGTCCACTACAGTTCCCTATTATGTACCTGGCAGGTTAAGATGACTGAAATTCACGAAGTCAATGGCTTTAATCTGTCAGCAGCCTTCAGACAAACTAAACGTGTCAACATTTGATTTCAAAATAAGGGAGGTTTTTCCTGCTGCCTGGGTGGTGAGATTTCTAAAACAAAACAAAACAAACCCCCCCCCCCAAACTATAAAGAAATATTATAACAGAAATAACGGCATCTTTGGTCATTTAAGTTGATTTATTTCATTAAATACAATTTTATTAATATTTTTTCTTTGTAATCAGAGTTAAATTATTGTTCTGTTCTGACTGCAAAATTATGGTCAAAAATGTAAATTGTTATAGGGAAAAAGTAAAAAAAAAATTACCACAGTCTGTTTCAAATTTATCTAAAAAAAAAAAAAAAAACCCAAACTAATTTTATTTTAAAAAACACAAAAATTAGACATAAAATAATCCACAAATTTAAAATAAAGTTTCAAATGTACAATTAAAGTCAATTTTACTAGAGAAAATTACAAATTTGAGGAACATGGTTTCAATTTTAGATAGATTTACAGAGAAAAGTAGAAAACTATAAGAAAATTGTGATAAATTTTGAAAAAAAAACCTCAAATCTTCAAGACTGAAATCATTGCTCAAGTTTTTAAGTTGGTGCTCTTTGTACCCTTAACTCTACGAGAAATTTTTGGTTGTCTACTTTTAATTATTAATTTTGATTGATTGATTGATTTTATTTATTTGAACATTCTGAAAAAGAAAAAAAGAATTTAAAACAAAACAAAAAAAAGCCAAAAAAAATTAAAATGTTCAAAAGAAGTGGGAAGAAGCCAACGCTTATATAGTAAGCCAACATCCAAGTGGAGAGTGTGGGAAATGAGGAGGCCAGTTTACGAGCAGACGAAATTTATTAACACTCTCAACATTCATACACAGAAAAGCAATGAATCAGCCAAACCAGGTTTCTCCTTATAAGCTCCACAGATCATCTCACATCTGCATGACATTTCACATCACACTGCATGATATCCAGCTCCACAATACATTTGCCTTCAACCTCCAGCTCCCTCTTCCTGCCAACTCCCCAGGAAGTCCTTGCCTATTATTCTCTTATGTTTAATCACTGCCTCCTGACTGAGACGCTGTCTGCAGATTCCCCCACAATATGCATCCCCACATCACCCCCCCCAGACAGAGTTTCAGTCACTACGTCTTGTGGGCTTCAGTCTCCTCCCATATCTGCTGTAACTGGGGTCTCTGTGCTGGCGAGGGGCTGCTGGACGTGTGTCTGACTGCGGGTGGGCCAAGGCGAGGGGGGGGGGGGAACTTCACTCTGCCCGTGTGGCTGTCCTGGTGAATCGTTTGCCTGGGGAGTACTCCGTGGGGGTCTTCCATGCCGGGGGGCCTGGGCCAGCAGCACTTGCTCGTCCGCCACTACAAAGGCGGGCTTAAGTCTGTCTATGCATATTTTCTCCCGACGCCCCCTCCCCCCCAAGTCTAGCAAACCAACATCCAACAATACTGCAACAACAATAAACAAACACTTCTGGCATGTTCAACACAAACACAGACAACACCATCACCATCACAATCACCATAACACAATAACACACACAACAACAACCTTCCCTCACTGAAGACACATTGTAACATCACTGCCCATCGTCATTTCTTTATATGTTGATTTAAATATATGGATGTTTGGACATTGCCTGTGTTTCTCCCTCAACCCATTCCACAATTTTACCCCACACACAGACACACAAAAACCCTTCCTAGTAGATCTTACTAAGTGCATTTTAAATTTTGTGTTTCCCCCGTAAATTATATTTCCCTTCTCTCTCACTGAAAAGATTTTGTATATTGTGTGGCAAAAGGTTTTTTCTGACTTTAAACATTAATTGTGCTGTATAATAATGAACCAGATCCCGTAATTTCAATAACTTTGAATGTAAAAACAATAAATTAGTATGTTCGAGATACCAGACTTTGTGTATAACACGGACTGCCCTTTTTTGTAATATTAGCAATGAATTAAGTTTACTTTTATAAATGTTACCCCAGGCCTCTATACAATAGGTCAAGTATGGAAGTACTAATAGCAATACAAGATATGAAGTGATTTGTAATCTAGGACCTGCTTAATTTTATTTATAATTACAATATTTTTTGCAACTTTGTTTTGTATGTATCTGACGTGTGGTTTCCAACTAATTTTATCATCTAGTATTACACCCAAAAACTTGATCTCCTTAACTTTTTCAATAATCACATTATCTATATGAATATGTATATCTTCTTTATTTTTACAGTTACCAAATATCATTACCTTAGTTTTGTCTATATTTAGTGATAATTTATTACAATCCATCCATTTTTTAAGCTTATTTAATTCATTATTTAGAGTATGGATTAGTTGATTGTAATTATTTCCAGAATAAAATATATTAGTATCATCAGCAAATAATATTATTTTTAATAATTTAGAAACTTGGAATATATCATTTATATAGGGCAGCGCGGTGGCGGAGTGGTTAGCACTGCGGCAGCACAGCAATTCACCCTTGGCCGGGGGATTCTGGGTTCGATCACTGCCCCCGACCAACAGTGATCTGTGTGGTTTGCATGTTCTCCCCGTGTCTGCGTGGGTTTACTCCGGGATTTCTCCGGTTTCCTCCCACATGCCAAAAACATGCAAGTTAGGTTAATTGGCATCAAAACTGGGGATTCTAAATTGTCCTTAGGTATGACTGTGAGAGTGAATGGTTGTCTGTCTCTCTGTGTTGGCCCTGCGACGGACTGGCGATCTGTCCAGGGTGTAACCTGCCTCTCGCCCAAAGATGCTGGGATAGGCTCCAGCCCCCCCGCGACCCGAAAAGAATTAAGTGGAAGAAGATGAATGAATATGTTAAATAATTTGGGGCCCAATACTGACCCCTGGGGGACCCCACAGGCAATTCCTATACACCCAGACAGATATTCTCCCATCTTCACAAACTGTTGTCTCTCAGATAGATAACTTGTAACCCAATTCAGAGCCATTCCCCTAATACCATACATTTGCAGTTTATTAAGAAGTATTGAATGATTTATTGTATCAAATGCTTTTCTAAAATCTATAAATACACCAATTGCATATTTTCCTTTATCTAATGCATTTATTATTTCCTCTGTTGCTTCCATTATCGCCAACGATGTTGTACTCTTGGATTAAAATCCTTACTGGTTCTGATTAAGCACATCGTGTTTATTTAAAAAGTTTTCTAATCTGTTGTTGAAAAGTTTTTCCAGAATCTTTGAAAATTGTGGGAGAAGCGATACAGGTTTGTAGTTTGTGTATTGATGTTTATTTCCTTGCTTGAATAATGGTATTACTTTTGCTATTTTCATTTTCTGCAGGAATGAGCCAGTTTGAAATGATAGATTACAAATATATGTGAATGGTTTTAATATGCCATCAACAGTTCTTTTTACTAGTGCCATATCAATACCATCACAATCAGTAAATAATTTATTTTTTACACTTTTCAACAACAGATTTTACCTCTAGTTCATCCACCGCTGTAAGAAAGATTGACCGAGGGTTATTTCCAATCAATGTCTCACTCACGGTGTCTCTTCCTTGGTTTGGAATTTTTGCTGCCAACTATGGTCCAACATTTACAAAAAATGTATTCATTTTATTTACTACCATATTCTTATCATAATTATTACCACAATTATCAGTAAAATACTCTGGATATATCATTTTCTTAGTTCCATTTTTCCTTATTTCAAAGCACTGCTTTTACATGAGTAGAATTTCTGATTACTATACCCACCTGATCATATAATTTAAGTGTGCATGAGTACATTACTATTATGAATGTTTCTTTCCCTTCCCTACTCTCTCAATGGAAAAAAAGAGACACTACAATAAAAATACAAAAATACACATACAGTGGGGGAAAAAAGTATTTAGTCAGCCACCAATTGTGCAAATTCTCCCACTTAAAAGATGAGAGAGGCCTCCAATTTTCATCATAGGTATACCTCAACTATGAGAGACAAAATGAGAAAAAAAAATCCAGAAAATCACACTGAAGGATTTTTAATGGATTAATTGGTAAATTCCTCGGTAAAATAAGTATTTGGTCACCGACAAACAAGCAAGATTTCTGGCTCTCACAGACCTGTAACTTCTTCTTTAAGAGGCTCCTCTGTCCTCCACTCGTTACCTGTATTAATGGCACCTGTTTGAACTCGTTGTCAGTATAAAAGACGCCTGTCCACAACCTCAAACAATCAGACTCCAAACTCCACTATGGCCAAGACCAAAGAGCTGTCAAAGGACACCAGAAACAAAATTGTAGACCTGCACCAGGCCGGGAAGACTGAATCTGCAATAGGTAAACAGCTTGGTGTGAAGAAATCAACTGTGGGAGCAATTATTAGAAAATGGAAGACATACAAGACCACTGATAATCTCCCTCGATCTGGGGCTCTACGCAAGATCTCACCCCGTGGGGTCAAAATGATCACAAGAACGGTGAGCAAAAATCCCAGAACCACATGGGGGGACCTAGTGAATGACCTGCAGAGAGCTGGGACCAAAGTAACAAAGGCTACCATCAGTAACACACTACGCCACCAGGGACTCAAATCCTGCAGTGCCAGACGTGTCCCCTTGCTTAAGCCAGTACATGTCCAGGCCCGTCTGAAGTTTGCTAGAGAGCATTTGGATGATCCAGAAGAGGATTGGGAGAATGTCACATGGTCAGATGAAACCAAAATAGAACTTTATAGTAAAAACTCAACTTGTCGTGTTTGGAGGAGAAAGAACACCATACCTACTGTGAAGCATGGGGGTGGAAACATCATGCTTTGGGGCTGTTTTTCTGCAAAGGGACCAGGACAACTGATGAGTGTAAAGGAAAGAATGAATGGGGCCATGTATCGTGAGATTCTGAGTGAAAACCTCCTTCCATCAGCAAGGGCATTGAAGTTGAAACGTGGCTGGGTCTTTCAGCATGACAATGATCCTAAACACACCACCCGGGTAATGAAGGAGTGGCTTCATAAGAAGCATTTCAAGGTCCTGGAGTGGCCTAGCCAGTCTCCAGATCTCAACCCCATAGAAAATCTTTGGAGGGAGTTGAAAGTCCATGTTGCCCAGCGACAGCCCCAAAACATCACTGCTCTAGAGGAGATCTGCATGGAGGAATGGGCCAAAATACCAGCAACAGTGTGTGAAAACCTTGTGAAGACTTACAGAAAACATTTGACCTCTGTCATTGCCAACAAAGGGTATATAACAAAGTATTGAGATGAACTTTTGTTATTGACCAAAGACTTATTTTACCGAGGAATTTACCAATTAATTCATTAAAAATCCTTCAATGTGATTTTCTGGATTTTTTTTTCTCATTTTGTCTCTCATAGTTGAGGTATACCTATGATGAAAATTGGAGAACTCTCTCATCTTTTAAGTGGGAGAACTTGCACAATTGGTGGCTGACTAAATACTTTTTTGCCCCACTGTATTTTTATCATTTATGTGAACCATGACAAAAAAATCCTGCAGGATAAAACATGACACTTGATATTTTCTAACCTGTTTGTATACCACCATAGACAGAGAGAGAGCAGCCTGAATTATACAGAGCTCAGAGAGGGCAAGATGAGACAGAAGAGAGGAGCCAAGGAGAGGAAAGTGTCCAGGCAGAGGAAGGAGAGAAGGATAACACCACTAAAAAGTCTAAACACAGGATGTCTAGGTGGGACCCCAACTGGCCCAATATTCAAGCCTCGGTTGTACAATATTTCAAATGGTAAGTTCCATATGCAACATTACTGCTGATAGCTGATAGAAACAACTAGAAGATTGTGTGAGAAGAATAGAACAGGTGAATTATGTGAGAGAGACAATTCAGGAGGATTATGTGATACAGACACATGAAGATCATTATGTGATGAGAGGAGGATTACAGTATGATACAGATATATATCTTTAACTATTAGATGTTCTGGAAACAACAGAAATATGATATGATGGGGCACATTTGAAGGCCTATATAAAAATGACAGAACAGGAAGATTATGTGACAGAATCACAACTGAAGGATGAGGAAAGCGAAATCACAAGGACTGTGATTTATATTAACATCCTATCATGGCAGCAAGTTACAGTAAAACAAAACCATTAACTGAGGAGATGGGGAGATGCCTCAGCTGTTAAAAACACCTGCAAGGGCTCTGCGAGGCTGATGTGACATATGGAACAACAAGACAGTGAAAGTTGACTGTAGCAGTGAGAACAGTAAAGCCCTTGAAAACAGGTATGCAATACTTTTATTTATTTATTTATTTATTTTCAAAAGGGTGCCTTCAATGCGAGCAAGGCTTACCTCAGCATGAGATTCATCAGCTGCAGTCCTTCACCTTTGAGGAATCGGTCCCGGTTGGAGGACAGCATGAGGCAGGAGCACAGAGCATCAAACAGATTCTCCATCATCTCCTGCTCTTCAGCTGTGGATGGGTTGTGACGCTTAAACACCTGAAAAGAAGGAAGGATTTAGAAAAGTATTTTGAAAAGAGAAATTATTTTTGGCAGGGGTTTGGCAATCTTTACCATGGAAAGAGGCATTTTCATCAATTTTTGGTCAGAAAATCTGCATGGAGTCACAAAATATGTTTGAATCTTAATCTTAATAGATAGCATCTGAGCTACAATTAAAAACTGGCCAATAAACATTGGTTTTAGGACAGTGTTTTCATTGGACATATGCAAAATTTCCTCTCTTTCATCTGTAATGTTTTTTCTGCAAATGTGCATGGTTTAAAAAAACCTTAAACATTTATTCTTTTGCAGTATATTTTTACTTTAAATTCTCATAAATTTGCATTTTTCTCATAAATTTGTGAGCTTTTTCTACTTGAATGCAACTTTCCAAATAAATTTGACACTTTCCTTGTATATCATGTTTCTCCACAGATTTTTCACTCTTATATTTCTCTCAATAGCTTGACACTTTTTTTTCCCACAATATTTTTTATTGAACCTTTTTTTTTTACAAACATGACACAAACAATCAGACACTAACACAAAAGTAATTTAAAAATTAAAAAGAATAATAAAAAAAAAAAATAAATAAATTGTGAAATAAAAACAACAAAAACCATTAACAAACAAGTCAACAACAATGTTCCTCTGTTTAGTCTAGGTAATCTATTACATAAGAATACATAATATACATTCAACAGCTTGGAATTTGCAAGGTCCACACATATCATTCACCTTCTTCTTCAGACGTTATATTTAAATTCTTTACATAATCAATGAAAGGTCTCCATATATTCTCAAACACATTTTCCTTTGATTTCAGTATATATGTTATTCTTTCTAGTGGAAGGTTTGTTAACATTTGTCTTAACCACTGAGTCACATCTGGTCTATGAATCTTTTTCCACAGTAGTGCAATACATTTTTTGGCATTAAGCAAACCGAGGTCTATGAATGCTCTTTCACTCTTACTAAAGTTATGTTTTTCTGGATACAGACCCAACAAAAACAGTTCAGGGTTCAATATGATTTGTTTTGAAATTATTTTTTCAACTGTTACCCTCACCTCTTCCCAAAACATTCTGATTTTTCTACATTCCCATAAACAGTGAGATAGGGTTCCTTTACTTTCCATACATTTTGTGCATGTATCTGGTATGTTTTTGTTATATCTATTTAATTCCACTGGTGTAACATACATCCGCATTAACCATTTAAAATGTATCAGTTTAAGACATACATTTATTGATTTGGTTTGAGCTCCTGCACAAGCCATTTCCCATTGTTCCTCTGAAATTTCAATTTGCAGGTCCTCTTTCCAGTAATTCAGTCTTTTCTGTGGGTTTTCACTTGAGAATAGTGCCAATGAGTTATAAAACTCTGAAATAATACCCTTTCTCTTACTATCTTTCATCAAAATTTTTTCCAAAAATGAATAAGTAGGTCGGGTGAGAGCATTATTTTGATTTGATCGAATAAAATTTCTAAGCTGAAGATATTTAAAAAAATGTGTTCTATTAAGATTGAATTTAATCCTCAATTCTTCAAAAGACATTATGTTATCTGAGCGTGACAAATATAAGTCTTGAATCTTTTGAATCCCTTTTAAATTCCATATTTTAAATACAGTATCCGCTCTCCCTGGTGTAAAATATTGATTACCCCATATTGGGCTAAATTGTGACAGTGAGTGTGGTTCTTTTAAATATTTTTTGGTTTCACACCATATTTTGATCATGTGCTTTACAATTGGATTTTTAACTTGTTTCTGTAGTTTTTTAGCCAAGTCTGAGAATATGAATAAGGAAAGAGGTAAAGGTAAATTGTATATGATTCCATTTCAGTCGAGTGAGGAGGATCATTTGATGAAAAATAATATGTCATAGACCTCAGTTGTGCTGACCAGTAATACAACATAAAGTTTGGACATTTCAGACCTCCACGATCAAATGGTAAATACAGTAAGAGCAAACGTAATCTAGCCTTCCTATTGTTCCATATAAATTCCACTAACTTTTTTTTAATTCTTGAGAATAGATCTGAAGGTGGTGGTAAAGGAATGTTTTGAAATAAATAAAGTATTTTTGGTAAGATATTACTTTTTAGTATATTAATTCTCCCAATCATCGACATTGGTAGTGACAGCCATCTCTGAAGTAACTCATTAATATCTGTCATTAAGGCTTCATAGTTGGCACTGGCGACTGATTCTAGCTTAGGCAAAATTTGAATTCCTAAATATTTAAACTGATTTACAACACTGAATTGGTTTACCTCAAGAGCTGGATGATTTCTCTGGGTCTCATTTACCATTAATATTGAAGATTTTGTTTTGTTTATTTTATATCCTGATATATCCCCAAAGTTCTTTATTAAATTTAACAAGGTCGGAATTGATTTTTTTAAAATTCGACATAAACAAAATTATATCATCGGCATACAGGGAGATTTTATGTTCTGTCGGTCCTACTTTAATTCCATATATTTGGGGATGTAAACGTACTGCCATCGCTAAAGGTTCAATTGCCATAGTAAACAATAAGGGTGAAAGTGGACAGCCTTGTCGACATCCTCTATTGATTTTTATTGATTTTGAGATATTGCTGTTTGTTAGGATTTCTGCTGTAGCATTATCATATATTATCTGGACCCATTTTATGAAATTATTTCCAAGTCCAAACCTTTGTAGGACTTCAAAAAGATAGGGCCATTCGACCCTATCAAAGGCCTTTTCGGTGTCCAATGATAGGAGAGCTGTATCTGGTGCTTCTTTATTGGAATAAATAATATTAGTCTTCTTACATTATGGAAGCCTTGTCTTCCCATTATAAAGCCATTCTGATCTCAGTTAATAATATTTGGTAATATTTCTTGTAGTTGTTTTGCTAAAATTTTACAGATTATTTTAAGATCAGCATTTAATAGGCTTATTGGTCTCATGTTTTCACATTTATTAGGGGGTTTACCTGGTTTTGGCAACAGTATAATTAAGGCATTATTCATGTATGGTGGTAAATTACCGTTTTGAAATGCTTCAAAAACCATTTCCAACAGTGGTTTTATTAATTTAGTCTTAAATTTTTTATAGAGGTCAACTGGAAGACCATCTGGTCCTGCACTTTTTCCTGATTTCATATCATCAATGGCTTGCCCAACTTCTTCTTGACTAATTTTAGACTCCAGTATCTCCCTGTTTTCATTTGGAATACATGGTATAGATAAACCACCCAAAAACCCATTTAGTTTTGTTAAGTCAGTTTCATTTTTTGTATCATATAGTTTTCCATAATAATCTCTAAAGGCACTATTAATTTCTAAAGGATCTATAACTACCTGTCTGTTACTTATAATACTGGTAATTGGTGTTTTGATTCTAATTGTTTAATCTGCCATGCCAATAATTTTCCTGATTTTTCACCTTGTTCATAAAAAGTTTGCTTCAATCTTAGAAGACTCGAGGCAGCTCTATTCGCTGATTTTTTGTCATATTCAGCTCTCAGAGTCAGTAATTCGTTCTCTAACTGTGGGTTACTTCCTGCATACACCTTTTCTTGAAGGATTTTTATTTTACGTTCCAATTGGACTCTCTCCTCTCGAGTCTTCTTAGATTTTGAACCTGTATAACTAATAATATGCCCCCTAATAAAAGCTTTGAAAGCCTCCCACTTTATACATGCCGTTGTTTGTGTAGTATTGATATCAAAGAACTCATCTATCTGTTTTTCTATGTACTTAACAAATTCCTCATCCTGAAGCCATTTATGTTGAAAATGCCATCTAACTGGGTCCTTTGTCAATTTCTTATCTACATATACTAGACAACAGGGTGCATGGTCAGAGATCACAATGTTATCATAGAAACAATTTTGAATCTTGGACCTTAATTCTGTAGAGATCAAAAAGTAGTCAATATGTGAGAATGTCTTATAGGTATTAGAATAACAAGAATAGGCTTTGACTTGTGGTTTCATTTCTCTCCATATATCTAGCAATCTCAATTCTTTCATAAAATGATTAATGGTCATCCTCCATCCATTGTGCGTACAGTCCAGTGCTGTTGATCTATCTATACTGGGATTCAATGTACAATTAAAATCCCCTGCTATTATATGTTGCCCTGTAAGTGATGATAAAGTGAGGAATAAATTAACAAAGAAGTTTTGATCATCAATATTGGGGCCGTATAAGTTCACCAGATTTATATTTTCTAATAACAAAGATCCTTGGATGATTAGATACAGTTAGGCCCAGAAATATTTGGACAGGGACACAATCTTCATGATTTGGGCTCTGCATGCCACCACATTGGATTTGAAATGAAACAACTACAACGGAATTGAAGTGCAGACTTTAAGGTTTAATTCAAGGGGTTGAACAAAAATATATGATTAAACATGTAGGAATTGTAGCTATTTTTATACAAACGCTCCTCATTTCAGGGGCTCAAAAGTAATTGGACAAATAAACATAACCTTAAGTAAAATGTTACTTTTCAATATTTTGTAGAGAATCCTTTGCAGGCAATGACTGCCTGAAGTCTGGAACCCATGGATATCACCAAACGCTGGGTTTCCTCCTTTGTGATGCTTTGCCAGGCCTTTACTGCAGCTGTCTTCAGTTGTTGCTTGTTTGTGGGTCTTTCTGCCTTAAATTTTGTCTTGAGCAAGTGAAATGCATGCTCGATTGGGTTGAAATCTGGTGATTGACTAGGCCATTGCAGAATATTCCACTTCGTTGCTTTAAAAAACTCCTGGGTTGCTTTTGCAGTATGTTTTGGATCATTGGTGAAGCGCCGTCCAATCAACTTTGCTGCATTTGGCTGAATCTGAGCAGAAAGTATATCCCTATACACTTCAGAATTCATCCGGCTGCTTCTGTCTTTTGTCACATCATCAATAAACACAAGTGACCCAGTGCCATTGGAAACCATGCATGCCCATGCCATCACACTGCCTCCAAAATGTTTAACTGAAGATGTAGTGCTTTGGATCATGAGCTGTTCCAATTCTTCTCCAAACTTTCTTCTTCCCATCATTCTGGTACAGGTTGATCTTAGTCTCATCTGTCCAAAGAATGCTGTTCCAGAACTGGGCTGGCTTCTTCAGGTGTTTTTTGGCAAAGTCAATTCTGGCCTTTCTATTTTTGAGGCTGATTCATGGTTTGCACCTTGTGGTGAATCCTTTGTATTTACTCTCATGAAGTCTTCTCTTTATGGCAGACTTAGATACTGATACACCTACTTCCTGGAGAGTGTTCTTCAATTGAGTGGATGTTGTGAAGGGTTGTTCTTCACCATGGAAAGGATTCTGTGATCATCCACCACTGTTGTCTTCCGTGGACGTCCAGGCCTTTTTGAGTTCCCAAGCTCACCAGTGCACTCTTTTTTTCTCAGAATGTACCAAACTGTTGATTTGGCCACTCCTAACATTTCTGCTATCTCTCTGATGGATTTCTTCTTTTTTTTCAGCCTTAGGATGGTCTGTTTCACCTCCATTGAGAGCTCCTTTGACCGCATGTTGTGTGTTCACAGCAACAGCTTCCAAATGCAAACGCCACACCTGGAATCAACTCCAGACCTTTTAACTGCTTAATTGATGACAGGTTAACGAAGGAAGAGCCCATGCAGCCTTGTTATTTTTTTTTTTGCAGCCTTCTGAGTCAATTGTCCAATTACTTTTGGTCCCTTGAAAAAGAGGCGGCTACGTATTAAAGAGCTGTAATTCCTAAACCCTTGCTCCAATTTGGATGTGAATACTCTCAAATTACAGCTGAGAGTCTGCACTTTAAGCCCATATTGGTTATATAATTGTATCCTGAATATGTTTTCGTAAATAGCTAAAATTACAAAACTTGTGTCACTGTTCAAATATTTTTGGGCCTAACTGTATCTTCCAAATTTGTCTCTAATTACATTTTTCATTTGAAATGGGACTGTTTTATGTATGAGAATCATAACTCCCCTAGCTCGGGATGAAAATGATGAGGTGAACACATTACCTTGCCATCTTCTCCTAACTCTTTTTACATCCTCCTCTAATAGATGAGTTTCTTGTAAAAATACAATTTTTGAATCTATGTCTTTTATTCATAACTTGTTTAAGTTTTTTAAGATTTTGTAGACCTCTGCAATTCCATGAAGTTAAATTAAGATTAACGCTTTGATCTATGATCAATAAGGAGTTTGAGATTACCTTGCAATATGAACATACTCTTACAGAGAAGTAAAAACATGGATGATGGAACATTCATCCTACAAACTAAATAAAAACAAATTCCCTTTCCCCACATTCGTGGTAATCCCCCCAAAATCAAAAAATTCTGTCTCCTGGTATAGCTAGTGACTGTTCCACACCTGCAAGGATCAGTCAAACCACTCTCTCTTTCTCCTCTCAATCACCCTGACTCTACTACTATTTTTATGACATTAACTCTCTTCTGTAGTTTTTTTCAACATAACTTCAAAGTTTTATAGCAACTTTGTATATCATAGCTTTTTTTTTTTTTAAATACAGTCTGTATTTTGTAGACATGTTATATGTTTCAGCTCAATCAGATGCCTGTACAAATGCTTAAATGTTCTACCTTTGTCATGTTCATGCTTAGCTCCCACCAGTCTCCTTTTGGATTTGCTTGATGAGCTCCTGCGCCTCTTGAGGGGTCTTGAAGGTGTGGGTTCTCCCCTTATATGTGACCAGCAGTCTTGCCGGATGAATCACTCCGTGACGAATCCCTAGGTTGCGCCGCTCTTTGCGGGCGGGGTCGAACTGCCTCCTTAATTGTTGAATTCCTGTGGCGAAGTCTGGGTAGAACCGCACCTGTTGATCCTGGTATTTAATTTCCCCTTTAGCTCGCGCCACATTGGTGACTGTCATCTTGTCTCTGTAGTTGAGGAACTTCATAATCAGCGTCCTCGGTGGTGTCTTATTATCTCTCGGTGGGCCAATTCGGTGAGCGCTCTCTAAAACAACCGATGACTGCAGATCCGCGTTGTTCAGCGCTTCTGGAATCCACTTTTCCAAAAAGGAACATGAGTCCTATCCCTCCGCTCCCTCCGGGAGGCCCACCAGCCTCAAATTATTTCGTCACGAGCGGGATTCCAAGTCTAGGACGTTATCTTCCAGACGTTTACATTTTAATTCCAGTGTTTGCAGATTAGTTTGTAGGCTGGTGACGTCATCTTCAGCGCTTGAAATTCGGAGCTCCGCCTGCAATACTCACTCCATATAGTCGCTTATTTCCTTTCTCATTCCTTCTATCGCTGCTATAATCCCATCAAATTTAGACGAAAACTCTGTTCTCATGGAGTTGATGGCAGTGAGCACTGCGTTTGTCCCCTCTTCCAGCAGTTCCCTGCTCCGCCGCTGGCTCCATCCTCCGCCATTTTCTCTGGAGTTTTCCCTGCCTCGCCTCGAGCATGGAAGTCCGTTAAGTTTGGGTTGTTTTGTCGAGTTGCCTTTTCCTCCACCTAATTTCCCAACCTTGGTCTTTACCATATCTGCGCCAAAACGCTGGGATGGGTTTTTGTTCCAATTAAGAGAGTTTTAGTAAACTTTTTATTTTTAGGAGCAGAGCAGTGTGAAACACGTCTTCCTACGTGGCCGCCATAACCGGAAGTAGCTTGACACTTTTTATTATAAACATAAATCTGTACCTTTTTCTAATGAATGTTTTTTTTCTTTTTTGTTTCTTTTTTTTTTTCCACAATATCTTTATTGAACCTTTTTTTTTTTTTAACAAACATGATACAAACAATCAAACACTAACACTAAAGTACTACAAAAAAAAAAATGCACTAAAAACACCAACAACCACCAACAAAATCAAGTCTTCAACAATGCTCCTCTGTTGTAGTCTAGACAATCCAATACATAAGTATACATATTATGTTCACCAGTTTGGAATTTACAAGGTCCACACACATCATTCACCTTCTTCTTCAAGAGTTATGTTTAAATTTTTTACATAATCATAAAAGGTCTCCATATATTCTCAAACACAATTTCCTTTGATTTCAGTATATATGTTATTCTTTCTAATGGAAGGTTTGTTAACATCTGTCTTAACCACTGAGTCACATCTGGTCTATGAGTCTTTTTCCATAATAGTGCAATACATTTTTTGGCATTAAGCAAACTGAGGTCTATGAATGTTCTTTCACTTTTATTGAAATTATGCTTTTCTGGGTACAGACCCAACAAAACCAGTTTAGGATTCAATATGATTTGTTTTGAGATTATTTTTTCAATTGTTACCCTCACCTCTTCCCAAAACATTCTTATTAATCTACATTCCCATAAACAATGAATAGGGTTCCTTTACTTTCCATGCATTTTGTGCATGTATCTGGTATATTTTTGTTATATCTATTTAACTCCTCCGGTGTAACATACATCCGCATTAACCATTTGAAATGTATCAATTTAAGGCGTGCATTTATTGATTTGGTTTGAGCTTCTGTACAAGCCAATTCCCATTGTTCCTCTGAAATTTCAATTTGCAGATCTTCTTTCCAGTAGTTTAATCTTTTCAGTGAATTTTCACTTGAAGATAGTGTCAATGAGTTATAAAACTCTGAAATAATACCCTTTCTTTTACTATCTTTCATCATCATTTTTTCCAAGGATGAATAAATAGGTCGAGTGAGAGCTTTATTTTGATTTGATCGAATAAAGTTTCTAAGTTGAAGATATTTAAAAAAATGTGTTCTATTGAGATTAAATTTGATCCTCAGCTCTTCAAAAGACATTATGTTGTCTGCACATGGCAAATATAAATCCTGAATCTTTTGTATCCCTTTTAAATTCCATACTGTAAATACAGCGTCCGCTCTCCCTGGTTTAAAATATTGATTACCCCATATTGGACTAAATTGTGACAATAACTGTGGTTCTTTTAAATAGTTTTTAGCTTCACACCATATTTTGATCATATGCTTTACAAATGGATTTTTAACTTGTTTTTGTAATTTTTTTTGCCGAATCTGAGTATATGAATATGGGAAGAGGTAAAGGTAAATTGTATGATTCCATTTCAGTCCAGTGAGGGAGATCATTTGATGAAAAATAATATGTCATAGACCTCAGTTGTGCCGACCAATAATACAACATAAAATTTGGACATTTCAGACCTCCACGATCAAATGGTAAATATAATAAAGACAGACGTAATCTAGCCCTCCTGTTGTTCCATATAAATTCCACTAACTTTTTTTTTATTCTTGAGAATAGATCTAAAGGTGGTGATAAGGGAATGTATTGAAATAAATAAAGTATTTTAGGTAAAATATTACTTTTAAGTATATTGATTCTCCCGATCATCGACATTGGTAGTGACATCCATCTCTGAGTTAACTCACTGATATCTGACATTAAGGCTTCATAGTTGACACTGGCGACTGATTCTAGCTTAGGCATAATTTGGATTCCTAAATATTTAAACTGATTTACAACATTGAATTGATTTACCTCAGGGCTGGGTAATTTCTCTGGGTCTCATTTAGCATTAATATTGAAGATTTAGTTTTATTTATTTTATATCCTGATATTTCCCCAAAATTCTTTATTAAATTCAACAAGGTTGGAATTGATTTTTTTAGATTCGACATAAACAAAATTATATCATCGGCGTACAGGGAGATTTTATGTTCTGTTGGTCCAACTTTAATTCCATATATTTGTGAATGTAACGTATCGCTATCGCTAAAGGTTCAATTGCCATAGTAAACAGTAAAGGTGAGAGTGGACAGCCTTGTCGACATCCTCTATTGATTTTTATTGGTTTTGAAATATTGTTATTTGTTAGGATTTCTGCTGTAGCATTATTGTATATTATTTGAACCCATTTTATGAAATTATTTCCAAGTCCAAACCTTTGTAGGACTTCAAAAAGAAAGGGCCATTCAACTCTATCAAGGCCTTTTCGGCGTCCAATGATAGGAGAGCTGTATCCGGTGCTTCTTATTAAAATAGATAATATTAAATAGTCTTCTTACATTATGGAAGCCTTGTCTACCCTTTATAAAGCCATTCTGATCTCGATTAATAATATTTGGTAAAATTTCTTGTATTCGTCTTGCTAAAATTTTACAGATTATCTTAAGGTCGGCGTTTAATAGGCTTATTGGTCTCATATTTTCACATTTATTAGAGGGCTTACCTGGTTTTGGCAGCAGTATAATTAAGGCATTATTTATGTATGATGGTAAAATTATTATTTTGAAATGCTTCTAAAACCATTTCCAAAAAAGGTTTTATTAATTTATTCTTAAATTTTTTATAAAGGTCAACTGGAAGACCATCTGGTCCTGCACTTTTTCCTGATTTCATATTATCAATGGCTAGCCCAACTTCTTCTTGACTAATTTTAGACTCCAATATCTCCCTGTTTTCATTTGGAATACACGGTATAGATAGTTCGTTCAAAAACCCATTTAGTTTTGTTAAATCAGGTTCATTTTTGGTATCATATAATTTTTTCATAGTAATCTCTAAAGGCTCTATTAATTTCTAAAGGATCTATAACTACCTGTCCGTTACTTATAATACTGGTAATTGGTGTTTTAATTTCCAATTGTTTAATCTGCCATGCTAATAATTTTCCTGATTTTTCACCTTGTTCATAAAAAGATTGTTTCAATCTTAGAAGACTCGAGGCAGCTCTATTCGCTGATTTTTTGTCGTATTCAGCTCTCAAAATCAGTAATTCATTCTCCAACCTTGGGTCACTTCCTGCATACACTTTTTCCTGAAGATTTTTTATTTTATGTTCCAATTTAGCTCTCTCCTCTCGAGTCTTCTTAGATTTTTGATCCTGTATAACTAATAATATGCCCCCTAATAAAAGCTTTGAAAGCCTCCCCACTTTACACATGCTGATGTTTGTGTAGTATTGATGTCAAAGAACTCGTCTATCTGTTTTTCTATATACTTGACAAATTCCTCATCCTGAAGCCATTTATGCTGAAATTGCCATCTACCTGATTCCTTTGTCAATTTTTTATCTACATATATTAGACAACAGGGTGCATGATCAGAGATCACGATGTTATCATAAAAGCAGTTTTGAATCTTGGACCTTAATTCTGTGGAAATCAAAAAATAATCAATACGTGAGAATGTCTTGTAGGTACTGGAATAACAAGAATAGGCTTTAACTTGTGGTTTCATTTCTCTCCATATATCTAACAATCTCAATTCTTTCATAAAATGATTAATAGTATCCTACATCCAATGTGCGTACAATCCAGTCTGTTGATCTATCCACACCTGGATTCAATGTACAATTAAAATCCCCTGCTATTATATGTTGCCCTGTAAGTGATGATAAGATGAGAAATAAATTAGCAAAGAACTTCTGATCATCTATATTGGGACCATATAAGTTCCACAAGATTTATATTTTCTAATAGCAAAGAACCTTGAATGATTACATATCTTCCAAATTTGTCTCCAATTTACATTTTTCACTTGAAAAGGAACTGATTTATGTATGAGAGTCATAACTCCCCTGGCTCGGGATGAAAATGAAGAGGTGAATACACTTCCCTGCCATCTACTCCTAATTCTTTTAACATCCTCCTCTATCAGATGAGTTTCTTGTAAAACACAATTCTTGTACCATGTCCTTTATTTTATTCATAACTTGTTTAAGTTTTTTTAAATTTTGTAGACCTCTGCAATTCCATGAAGTTAAATTAAGATTAACACTTTGGTCCATGATCAATAGAGAGTTTGGGATTACCTTGCAGTGTAAACATGCTCATACAGAGAAGCAAAAACATGAGTGGTTGAACATTCATCCTACAAACTACACACAAACAAATTTCCCCTTCCCACACTTGTGGCAAACCCCCCAAAATCAAAAGAAAAATTCTGTCTCCCGATATAGCCATCGACCGTTCCACACCCACGGGGAACAGCCTAAGCCACTCCTTCTTCATCCTCCCAATCACCCTAACTCTACTGCTTTTAATGACGTAACATTAACTCTCCTCTGTAGTTTTCCAACTTAACTCCAAAATTTTTAACAACTTTGTACATCATAGTTTTTTTTTTTTGTTTGTTTTGTTTTTGTTTTTTTTTTTTTTTAATATATAATACAATCTATATTTTGTAAACTTACTATTTACTTCAAGTCAGTCAGATGCCTGTGCAAATGCTTAATTATTCTACCTTATATTTTGTTCATGCTTAGCTCCCACCAGTCTCTTCTTCTTCTTTGATCTTCTTGATGAACTCCTGCGCCTCCTCTGGGGTCTTGAAGATGTGGGTTCTGCCCTCATACGTGGTCAGCAGTCTCGCAGGATAGATTACACCATGACGAATCCCAAGGTTGCGCAGCTCCTTACGTACGGGATCAAACTGCTTCCTCAATTGCTGGATTCCTGTGGCCAAATCTGGGTAGAACCGCACCTGCTGGTCCTGGTGTTTAATCTCTCCTTTTTTAGCTCGTGCAGCGTTGAAGATCTTCATCCTGTCTCTGTTGTTAAGAAACTTCATAATTAAGGTCCTCGGCGGTCCCTTATCTCTCCGTGGGCCAATGCGATGTGCTTTTTCCAGAACCACTGCTGATTGCAACTCCTCGCTGCCCAGCACCTCCGGAATCCACTTTTCAGAAAGGAACATACGTCCCGACCTTCTGATTCCTCTGGAAGACCCACCAGCCTCAAATTATTCTGTCTCGACGAGATTCCAAATCCAAAATATTATCTTCCAGAGATTTATTTTTTTTTTTCCAAAGTGCGCACCTTTAATTGAAGACGGGTGACGTCATCTTCAGCACTAGCGAGACGGAGCTCCATCTGCGCCGTTCGTTCTACACAGTCACCCAATTCCTTTCTTATTCCTTCCAACGCTGTCATAATCCCATCAAATCTAGAGGAAAAGTCCGCTCTCATTGAACTCATGGCAGCCATCAGCGCATCTGCGCCATTCCCCGCAGAAATCGCAGCGTTGCCAGCCTCCTCCGCCATATATGGAGCCCTGTTTGCTGCGTCACAGACCTGAAAGTCCGTTAATTTGGACTGTTTCGGCGGCTCGCTTTTTCCTTTTCCTGGTTTTCAGCCTTAGGCTTCGCCGACATATCCTCGCCCAAACGCTGGGATACGTTCTGTCCCAAATGAGAGAGTTATTTGCCGATTTTTTTTCTCCAGGAGCAGAGCAGAGCGAGACACGTCCGTCCTACGTGGCAGCCATAACCGGAAGTCCTTTTTTGTTTCTTTTTTAATCACTTTTTTCATTTAAAATCTTAAACATCTCATAAATTTGATTTTTTAAAAATGCTTTTTTTTTTTTTTTTTTTTTAAATCAAAATCACAGGGTTCCACTGTAAATTACTCCATAGCCAATGACTGTAGATCCCTAACTTGGGACAATAATTTAGGAAAATGCACACACTGGGGTTTATATAGTGTGAAAAAAAATATATCAGTCAGGGTGGTGGCTAAATGTCAAAAGCTCCTTAAATTGAATGAATACAAAGAGTGGTGTAAAATTGAGGAGGAAGTGGAAGAGGTGTGGACCAGTAGGTTAAAGCAGTTGAGGTTAAATACTCGGTCTGAGGCTCAAGTCCTGAAGCTTCATTCCCTATGAGCCTCAGAAGGATGGTGGTGAATATGAAGGGGAGTGGATAGAGGAAACTAAAAATAGGAAGCAAAAGCAAACACTTACAGATAGCTGCTGCAGTAACACATCAATGCCATCCATCTCACCCAGTAGTTCGCTGGTATCTGTGGACGTAAAAAAATAAAGAAGAATAATTGGAGATAAAGCATGACGGAGCAGGACAGTGGGGAGATCATGTTGACGTGTCTGCAAAATAAAGACATTTAGGACAGGAAAAGAAAGCATTAAGTGGATAAATAAATAAGAAAACAAAAAGAGAAGTGGAGAGGGAGGATGTGACAAAACTGCTTCAGAGGAATAAATACTGACAAACACATTCGCCACAAGGGACCTCAGAGTCAGAAAATGAATAAAAATAAGGGCCCTGAAAAATATACAGCACACACTATCAGGTTATTCCACATAGACTGAGGATGTTTCCTATGGCCCTCAAGTGGAACACACAGAAATCCTACAGACTAGCATCACTGTGTAAACAGCCCTTCATGTTTCTTCATCTACTTTCTTTATAAATAAAGACTGATGCATTCCAAAAAATACCCACCTTGTATTCTCACGGTTAGAGGCTCAAACTTTGGAAGACCCTCTGTTGTACATGGCAGCGATGCACCATCAAACTGATTTGAACACCCAGAATCAAACAAAACCAGGAGGAAGAACATGAAGGCAGCTCATTTCAATATAAACAATGGTATACGATAAGTATAAAAATGAACTTGATAAATAACAATAAGTCAATATAATAGTTACTGTAACAGGCCTACATATTACCTTTGAGAACTGTTATTTTCTGCCGAGTTATTTAAGCTACCCATCGGGCACAAAGGAAACACCTTAGAGCAGTGGTGGTGGAACCCATGGGGCCGAGAGGGCTGCCTTAGGACGCTGGGGCTAGCTGTCAAGCCCTTTGGAGGTGTTGTGGGCTAATTGACGAAACACCGATGAAGGAGGGTACCCACCTGATGACCCTAAGAAAGCACCATGGGCCCATGCCACAAGGCTCAGTCATTCTACTTGCAAAGCATAAGTGCTGGCCATCATCCTCAAGAACATAGTTGGGAGGTTTCCCAGCCATTGAGGTGAGAGCGATGAATTTATCGTATTATAGACAAGCTATATCACAGGAGAGGAAGTGTGTCATCAGTGAACATAGCACTGCAGCGATCTATCATAAGCCCAACGCTTAGCTTTATTGTCATTTTACACATATGCTCAGCTACTGTTCACCAATTATCGTTTATGAACCTACTTTTTCAGAGTCCTTTGCTACAGTCACTTTGGTCAACTGACTTAGTAGCTAGCTTGCTAGCTTAGCCAGATAGCAGTCAATGACTGTATTCAGGGATCCTGGATGAAGCCATTACTCTATCATCATCATTTTGATTTTTGTATCATCATCATCATCATCATCATCATCATCATCATCATCATCACATAGCTAGATTAAGAGGATGATCAGGATGATAAATTGATGCTCAGCACATCATTCTTGTTGGTAAATGACCTGATGTTTGCAACAGAGACAGGGGAGTGGTAGTCTGAAAAACTGCCAGACAAGTCTGTGTTTGTTTTGCACTCAATTCATTGGCTTATTCTTGACATATTTGGTTGAAGTAAAGGCAAAGTACGCTGTGCGGCTTTAAAGAAAATGATTCCCTATGAGGCTTTATTAGAAACTGTATGGCAATTCATTTTAAAAGTACCAAAACACAGCTAAGTGGGCTAACTGTTAGCATGAACCATAAGGGAAAGAAAACATTGGGATGCATCCTGATTGAGAAACCCATCTCCTGTGAAACAGCTCTCCACATGGAAAACAAGGAACAATACAGAGTGTTATCGTTGGCTTGTTTCTCCCATTATAATAATCCATCAACAGTTACTGTAATTAACGATTGTTAGAACACCACTGCCATCACATGGTCCACTCCTTGCCATGGTGTGATAGCTTGCGTACCTCTATGACCTGGAGAACTATGTCAGCGGGAGCATATGCTCCTGGTAGGGTCACCCATGCTGGATAAGTCGAAGGGTAGAGGTCAGACAAATGTGGATCACCTCACTTGGAGGATAAATAGGTTTGAGTAGGGCTAACAACTCTGCCTGGAAAAAAACCCCACTTTGTTACAGAAGCATTGACAACAACAAACCAAAACATTCATCTGGGAGAGGAAGGGTCTCCACCCCGGAGAGTCATGACGCAGTGCGGTTAAAGTTGAAAGGAAGCTGCAAGACAATTCCCCTTCTGACTCTCAGGACAAAAACAAGAATCGCTACATGGAATGTCAGGACGATGTATGAAACAGGGAGGACTGTCCAAGTTGCAAGAGAAATAAAGACCTACAAGATAGGAGTTTTAGCCTGGCTTTTAATTAACTATGTGTTGATTGTATTTTTATGTGCTTTTACTGTCTGCTTTGTTCTTTTACTGCTTTATGTGCCTGTATTTTTATTTGCTTTGTTATTTACCATGTTAAGCACATTGTGACTCTGTCTGTAAAAGTGCTCTATAAATAAACTTATTAAGATAAGATAAGATAAGATAAGCCTTTATTAGTCCCACAACGGGGAAATTCCAGGATTGCAACAGCACAGGGATAGCAACACTCAGAGCAACAATCAGAAGGCAAGAAAAAAAAAGCAAGCAAGCAAGAGCAGCTAATGTACATATGTACATATTACTATAAAATATATATATGCACACACACAGACACACAGTGCAGAGCATTGTAGCTGGATGGAATAAATATATGAATATATAAACACACAGTGCGGAGCATTGTAGCTAGATGGAATAAATATGTAAATATATAAACACACCAAGTGCGGAGCATTGTAGCTAGATGGAATAAATATGTAAATATATAAACACACACAGTGCAGAGCATTGTTGCTAGATGGGATGAAACAGCATGACCATCTACTTAGTTATCCTGCATGGTATGATTATGTGCCCATACATATTCTCACCCTCCATAGCGACCGGTATGTTCCTAGTTGTATGCCGGAGGGGACCATTGTGTAAGTCTATTGCATCTTTTGCATTCAAAAAAACTATTAGTTTGTTACGTCTTTTTGCTATCTCTGCGAGCAGCCCTGCTTAGGTTGTACAGTCTGACAGCCATTGGTAGGAAGGACCTGCGAAACCTCTCGGTTGTGCACCTGGGATGATGTAGTCTGCTGCTAAATGAGCTCCTCAGTGCATTCAGTATGTCCTGCATAGGGTGGAACTCGGACTCCAGCAGAGATGACAGTTTAGCCACCATCCTTCTCTCTCCTATCTCCTCCACCGGATCAAGGCGCTGCCCCAGGACAGAGCTAGCTTTCTTGATCAGTCTGTTCAGTCTCTTCCTATCGGCTGCAGTAATGCCACTGCCCAGCAGACCACTCCAAAAGTGATGGCTGATGCCACCACCGTGTCATAGAATGTCTTCAGCAGCGCCCCTTGTACACCAAAAGACCTGAGTCTCCTCAGCAGGAACAGCCTGCGCTGTCCCTTCTTGTAGAGTGCGTCAGTATTGTGTGACCAGTCTAGTTTATTGTTCAGATGAACACCCAGGTACTTATAGGATGTCACCATCTCGATGTCTGTTCCCTGTATATTTACTGGTGCTGTGAGGGGTTGCCCATGCCTGCGGCAGTCCACCACCAGCTCCTTAGTTTTCCTCGCGTTGATCTGGAGGCAGTTCCGATGGCACCAGTCCACGAAGTCCTGGATAAGCCCTCTGTACTCAGCTTCATCTCCATTGGAGATGAGGCCAACGATCGCAGAGTCATCAGAGAACTTCTGTAGATGGCAGTGTGTTGTGTTGTGTGAGAAGTCCGCAGTATAAAGAGTGAACAGGAAGGGAGCCAGCACCGTTCCCTGGGGGGCCCCCGTGCTACCGATGATCGTGTCGGACACACAATCCCGGGTTCTCACAAACTGAGGCCGGTTCGTGAGGTAGTCCAGGATCCATGATGACAGGTGCTGGTCCACCCCTGCGCGCAGCAGCTTGTCCTTAAGGATCATCGGTTGGATGGTGTTGAAAGCACTGGAGAAGTCAAAGAACATGATCCTCACCATATTCCCGGGCTTCTCCAGGTGGGACAGAGAACGGTGAAGGAGGAAGATCACCGCATCCTCCACCCCAATGCCATGCTGGTAGGCGAACTGGAGTGGATCCATCGCTGGTTCCACCAGGGGGCGGAGGTGAGCAAGGAGCAGTCTCTCCAGGGTCTTCATCAAGTGGGACGTCAAGGCTACCGGTCTGTAGCTGTTCAGGTCTTTGGGGTGGGAAGTTTTTGGTACAGGTACCACACAAGACGTTTTCCACAGCTGTGGTACCCTCCCCAGCTTCAGGCTCAAGTTGAAGATGTACGTCACAATCCCACACAGCTGGTCTGCACAGGACTTGAGGAGCTTTGCGCTGATGCCGTCCGGTCCCAACGCCTTCCTCGCCTTGATCTTCCTCAGCTCCGTCCTCACCTGGGTCCTGGTCAGGGTCAGGATGGGGGGCTGTGTGTTGGGAGTGGCGGGGTGTTGGTGGAGTGGGGAGTGGGCAGCAGGACTTGATTTCTTTAGAGGCAGCAGTGGTTGTTGTGCAGTCAGGGGGGAGGGCGGTTGGTCAAACCTATTGAAAAACAGATTCAGGTTGTTCGCCCACTCCCCTGCCCCCCGTGGCCTGGGGGGGAGGTATTCTGGAGCCCAAAGATGGTTTTGAGGTTTCTCCAGACCCCGCTGATGTCGCTCTGTTGCAGCTTGTCCTCCATCTTCTTCCTGAAGCTGTCCTTGCCTTCTCTGATCTTTCTCCTCAGCTCCCTCTGTACGGACTTCAGCATCTCTCTGTTCCCCGACCTGAAGATCCTCTTCTTCTCTCTCAGAAGTGTTTTTATCTCAGGGTTGATCCAGGGTTTGTTGTTTGAGCAACACCGTATGGTCTTGGTGGGAACGGATTTGTCCACACAGAAGCTGAGGTAGTCCGTGAAGGTGTGAGTGAGGCCATCGATGTCCTCACCATGTGGATCGCAGAGCTGCTTCCAGGCGGTGGCTTCAAAACAGCCCTTTAGAGTGTCCATTGTCTCCTCAGACCATAACTCCACTGTGCGCATGGCCGGAGGTTGTCTGTGCACTAGGGGTTTGTACACCGGCCGGAGATGAACCAAGTTGTGATCCAATCTCCCGAGTGGGGGGAGTTGTGATGAGGTGTACGCCTCCTTAGTGTTTGCGTAGAATAAGTCCAGTGTTTTATTGTCCCTAGTGTGGCAATGTGACATACTGGGTGAACGTGGGTTAGAATGGGAGATAGTGAAACATTGGTTGAAATCGCCTGAGATGAGGAGAAGAGCATCTGGGTGTTCTGTCTGCAGCCTGCTGGTTACTGAATGGATGACGTCACGCGCTGTCCCAGCATTCGCCGTTGGATTTGCATAAACAACAATGCAGATCACGTGTGAGTGTTCTCTCGGGAGATATGTAGGCTGCATGCTAACAGCTAGCAACTCAATGTCTTTGCTGCAGTGTCGTTGTTTAACAGTGATATGTCCCGGTCTGCACCAGTTGTTGTTAACATACATTATCACTCCACCGCCCCTTGCTTTGCCACTGTCTGGTGTTCAGTCAGCCCGTATCATGTGGAAACCCTCCAGCTCAATGTTAGCATCTGCTGCTAGTTCAGTTAGCCACGTCTCAGAAAACAAAAGGAGAGAGCACTCCCGATATGTGCTATCGTAACGGCAGATAGCCGCTAGCTCATCTACCTTTCCCAGTAACGACCGTACATTTCCCATGACAATAGATGGAAGGGAGGGTCTGTACCTTATATTTTTTGTCCTCTGCCTTACTCCAGCCCGGCAGCCGCGGCGTTTTCGCCTCAGTTCTCTCGGTATGTCGAGTTTTTCCAATGGGACCGGGTGGCGGTTGAATGCTAGCAGCTCTTCCCTGCTGTATCGTATCCTGCTATAAACAGTGGCTCCGTCCACCGGCTCAGGAGACATTTGGGACGATCTGTGTGTCCGTGATATAAGTGGAGTGAAAAAAAGACGGATCAAAAAGAGAGAGGAAGGGAAAAAGACTCTGAATCGAGCCGCTGTTACAAAGGGCGGCCGACTCGTGTGCCGCCGGGAGAAATTTTTTTTTAAAATTATTATTATTATTATTATTATAGGAGTATTCGGCCTGAGTGAGACCAGGTGGCTACAGACAGGACAGCCAAGACTTGCGTCTGGAGAGACACTGCTGTACTCAGGACACACAGAGGATGGAGCCCACCACACTGAGGGTGTGGCCCTGATGCTGGCACTGGAGGCACAGTGATCACTCATCGGCTGGGAACCGGTTAATTCCCGCACCATTACAGCCAAGTTCACCAGCAAGTGCTACGCTCCCACCAATGATGCAGATGATGAGAATAAGGAGGATTTTTAACCAACAGCTGCAAGCAGTGATAGACAGAGGAGGAGCCAGGGACATGACCATTCTGATGGGTGATTTCAATGCCAAGATAGGATCAGACAACACAGGCTATGAGAACATCATCGGGACAACACGGACTGGGACAATGAGTGAAAATGGTGAGCGCTTTGCAAACCTGTGCGCCCTAAACCAGCTGGTAATTGGTGGAAGGATCTTTGCACACAGACACATCACAGAAAACCAGATAGACCATATCTGCATCAGCCGGAAGTTCAGGAGATCGTGGCAGCATGTGTGCGTGATGAGTGGTGCAGACATGTCCTCAGTTCACCACCTTCTATTGACATCAGTGAGACTCCGGCTCAAGAGACCAAACAACTCTGGCAACACACGGACAAGGTACAATGTCGGACTGCTGAGGAATAAAGACAAACAAGCAGCCTTCCAGATCAGCCTTGCAACAGGTTCCAGCCATTACAAGAGCTGGTAGAAGATAGTGAGACAGACAGAGACAGACAGAGACACAGTGGCTCTGTGTAGACACAGAGACTAGGAAAATCTGACACAACACCTGTGAAGAAGTTCTGGGCAGGAAGAAGATTCAACACAAAGAGTGGATCTCTGCAGACACCATCCAGAAACTGGAAGAAAGGAAAGGGAAGCAAACCGTCTTGAACATGTGCCAGACAAGAGCAATTAAAGCAAGAGCACAAGAGGAGTATACAGTAGTGGACAAGGAAGTGAAAAAAAGCATCAAGGAGGACAAGAGAGATTACATTGACAACCTGGCCAGTCAAGCAGAAGAAGCAGCTGGACAGGGGAACCTGAAGGACCTGTACTTGGTGACCAAGAAGCTGTAAGGCAAGTTTCAGCAGACAGGCAAGCCAGTGAAAGACAAAAATGGAAACCCACTGACAACAACTGGGGAACAACTGAAGCGATGGGCAGAGCACTTCAGTGAGCTGCTGAACTGCCCAGCCCTTAAAACACCACTAAACATCTCACCAGCAGAGGCAACACTACCAATCAACTACGACAAGCCCTCAAAAGCGGAGATCAAGAAGGCCATCATGACCTTGAGGAACCAGAAAGCTGCAGGGCCGGATGAAATACTGGCAGAAGCCATCAAAGCAGACATTGATGCAGCCGTCAACATGCTACACAGCCTCTTCAGCAAGATCTGGGAGAGGAAAGAGGTACCAGCCCAGTGGAAGGAAGGGATTGTCATCAAGCTGCCAAAGAAGAGGAACCTCAGAGACTGCCGCAACTACCGAGTGATCATGCTCCTGTTAGTGCCGAGCAAGGTTTTTAACCGAGTTCTATTGGAGAAGTTGAAGGAGGCAGTCAACTCCAAGCTCCGAGATCAGCAGGCAGGCTTCCACAAGAACAGATCCTGTGCCGACCAGATCGCCAGCCTACGCATCATTGTGGAGCAATCACTGGAGTGGAACTCCCCCCTCTATATCCACTTTATAGACTACGAGAAGGCCTTCGACAGTGTGGACCGTGAGACGCTGTGGAAGTTGCTGAGGCATTATGGAGTTCCTGAGAAGATCATCTCCCTCATCCAATTCACCTACCAGAACATGAGCAGCAGGATCGCACATGCTGGCCAGCTGTCAGAGAGCTTGGAGGTGAAGACCGGAGTCCGTCAGAGGTGCTTGCTGTCACGGTTCCTCTTCCTCTTGGTCATCAATTACATCATGAAGATCGCGACAACAGGCAGGAAAAATGGGATACAGTGGGCACTGTAGACTCAGCTGGATGACCTCGACTTTGCTGATGACCTGGCATTCCTGTCACATAACCACAGCCAGATGTAGGACAAGACTACTCGCCTGGAGACTACATCGGCCGGGACAGGACTTCAGATCAATAAGAAGAAAACCGAGCTGATGAAGATCAACACCACTGCCAACACACCAGTCACAGTTGGAGGAGAACCCATCAGAGAGGTGGAGTCCTTTGTCTACCTGAGAAATGTGGTGGATCGACAGGGGGCACAGACCGAGACATCACAGCTAAGATTGGCAAGGCAAGAGCAGCTTTTGTCATACTGAAGAAAATCTGGGCATCAAAAGAGATCTGCATGAGAACAAAACTTTGCATCTTCAACTCTAACGTCAAGTCTGTTCTACTTTAGATTATTGGTTTATTTGTCAGGGACCATGTCCAGAAAAAAAACCCCATTAAACACAGGGCAAAGATGCGCTGTACCAGATTATAGCGTTCTCACAAATTTCCATCTGTAGTCCCTGAGTCAACATTTCCATCTGTAGTCCACATCCCTTTACGGATGTGAGACTTGGAGGACGACAAAGATGATGCAGCAGAAAATCCAGACTTTAACACGTGCCTGAGGCGCATCTTTAACATCAGGTGACTGGAGAAGATGAGGAATGAAGACCTGTGGGAGCGAGCAGGACAGAAACTAATGGCAGAACAGATTCTGTGGAGGAAGTGGGACTGAACTGGACACACCCTCAGGAAACCAGCATCCAGCATCACACACCATGTCCTGACCTGGAACCCACAAGGGAAAAGAAAGAGAGGCCGGTCTTGAAACAGCTGGAGATGAGACACTGAGGTGGAGCTGAAACAGCAGGGAGCCAATTGGAGTAGAGAAGAGAGAGCAGCCCAGAACCGAGTGCGATGGCAAGGGATCGTCAATGGCCTATGCTCTATGGCGAGCTATGGGCCCTAAGAACACCACTGAAGAATGGTATATCTTGTGAAACGTCCCAATGAGGTTATTGGCAAATATACCCACCCCAGGAATGCCTACTGTCCAATCAAACCCCTCAGTTGGAATAACTGTTGTATACGCTTTGCTTAAGAAGGCGTTTGATTTGCTTAACCTATAGTACCACAGGGTCATAATAACGTAAATCATCTGGGTTTTCTTTATCCTCCCAATGGAGCAATGATTCAACAACTTTGTTTTTATGGTGGTATTACAGCCAGAATGATTACCTCATCTGACTTTTTTTTTTGGGGGGGGGTATATTGTATATATAACAGCTATATTGCATATACAGTGGGGTAAAAAAGTATTTAGTCAGCCACCAATTTTTTTTTTTTTTTTTTTTTTTTTTTGTTACTTATTTGTACCCGTAGGTAGACTTGGTTTGCAGTCTGGTGACAAGCCACCGGCTGCTGGTCGCTGCGTGCGCGAGCGCCCTAAACCTACATGTTTTGGTAAGCGGGAGGAAACCGGAGAAATCCCGGAGTAAACCCGCGCAACACGGGGAGAACATGCAAACTCCACACAGCTCACTGTTGGTCGGGGGCTGGGATCGAACCCACGATCTCATGATCCCCGCGATCCCCCGGCCGAGGGTAAAACTGTGCTGCCACAGTGCTAAACCACTGCGCCACCGTGCAGCCAATTGTGCAAGTTCTCCCACTTAAAAGATGAGAGAGGTCTCCAATTTTAATCATAGGTATACCTCAACTATGAGAGACAAAATAAGAAAAAAAAAAAATCCAGAAAATCACATTGAAGGATTTTTAATGAATTAATTGGTAAATTCCTTGGTAAAATAAGTATTTGGTCAATAACAAAAGTTCATATCAGTACTTTGTTATGTACGGTGGGGCAAAAAAGTATTTAGTCACCCACCAATTGTGCAAGTTCTCCCACTTAAAAGATGAGAGAGGTCTCCAATTTTCATCATAGGTATACCTCAACTATGACAGACAAAATGAGAAAAAAAAAAAAATCCAGAAAATCACATTGAAGGATTTTTAATGAATTAATTGGTAAATTCCTCAATAAAATAAGTATTTGGTCACCTACAAACAAGCAAGATTTCTGGCTCTCACAGACCTGTAATTTCTTCTTTAAGAGGCTCCTTTGTCCTCCACTCATTACCTGTATTAATGGCACCTGTTTGAACTCAATATCAGTATAAAAGACACCTGTCCACAACCTCAAACACTCAGACTCCAAACTCCACTATGGCCAAGACCGAAGAGCTGTCAAAGGACACCAGAAACAAAATTGTAGACCTGCACCAGGCTGGGAAGACTGAATCTGCAATAGGTAAGCAGCTTGGTGTGAAGAAATCAACTGTGGGAGCAATTATTAGAAAATGGAAGACATGCAAGACCACTGATAATCTCCGTCGATCTGGGGCTCCACGCAAGATCTCACCCCGTGGGGTCAAAATGATCACAAGAACGGTGAGCAAAAATCCCAGAACCACACGGGGGGACCTAGTGAATGACCTGCAGAGAGCTGGGACCAAAGTAACAAAGGCTACCATCAGTAACACACTACGCCTCCAGGGACTCAAATCCTGCAGTGCCAGACGTGTCCCCCTGCTTAAGCCAGTACATGTCCAGGCCCGTCTGAGGTTTGCTAGAGAGCATTTAGATGATCCAGAAGAGGATTGGGAGAATGTCATATGGTCAGATGAAACCAAAATAAAACTTTTTGGTAAAAACTCAACTTGTCGTGTTTGGAGGAGAAAGAATGCTGAGTTGCATCCAAAGAACACCATACCTACTGTGAAGCATGGGGGTGGAAACATCATGCTTTGGGGCTGTTTTTCTGCAAAGGGACCAGGACGACTGATCCGTGTAAAGGAAAGAATGAATGGGGCCATGTATCATGAGATTTTGAGTGAAAACCTCCTTCCATCAGCAAGGGCACTGAAGATGAAACGTGGCTGGGTCTTTCAGCATGACAATGATCCCAAACACACCGCCCAGGCAATGAAGGAGTGGCTTCGTAAGAAGCATTTCAAGGTCCTGGAGTGGCCTAGCCAGTCTCCAGATCTAAACCCCATAGAAAATCTTTGGAGGGAGTTGAAAATCCGTGTTGCCCAGCGACAACCCCAAAACATCACTGCTCTAGAGGAGATCTGCATGGAGGAATGGGCCAAAATACCAGCAACAGTGTGTGAAAACCTTGTGAAGACTTACAGAAAACGTTTGACCTCTGTCATTGCCAACAAAGGGTATATAACAAAGTATTGAAATGAACTTTTGTTATTGACCAAATACTTATTTTACCGAGGAATTTACCAATTAATTCATTAAAAATCCTTCAATGTGATTTTCTGGATTTTTTTTTTTTTCTCATTTTGTCTCTCATAATTGAGGTATACCTATGATGAAAATTGGAGACCTCTCTCATCTTTTAAGTGGGAGAACTTGCACAATTGGTGGCTGACTAAATACTTTTTTGCCCCACTGTACCCTTTGTTGGCAATGACAGAGGTCAAACGTTTTCTGTAAGTTTTCACAAGGTTTTCACACACTGTTGCTGGTATTTTGGCCCATTCCTCCATGCAGATCTCCTCTAGAGCAGTGATGTTTTGGGGCTGTCGCTGGGCAACACAGACTTTCAACTCCCTCCAAAGATTTTCTATGGGGTTGAGATCTGGAGACTGGCTAGGCCACTCCAGGACCTTGAAATGCTCCTTACAAAGCCACTCCTTCGTTGCCCGGGTGGTGTGTTTGGGATCATTGTCATGCTGAAAGACCCTGCCACGTTCCATCTTCAATGCCCTTGCTGGTGGAGGGAAGTTTTCACTCAAAATCTCACGATACATGGCCCCATTCATTCTTTCCTTTACACGGATCAGTCATCCTGGTCCCTTTGCAGAAAAACAGCCCCAAAGTATGATGTTTCCACCCCCATGATTCACAGTAGGTATGGTATTCTTTCTCCTCCAAACACGACAAGTTGAGTTTTTACCAAAAAGTTCTATTTTGGTTTCATCTGACCATATGACATTCTCCCAATCCTCTTCTGGATCATCCAAATGCTCTCTAGCAAACTTCAGACGGGCCTGGACATGTACTGGCTGAAGCAGGGGGACACGTCTGGCACTGCAGGATTTGAGTCCCTGGCGGCGTAGTGTGTTTCTGATGTAGCCTTTGTTACTTTGGTCCCAGCTCTCTGCAGGTCATTCACTAGGTCTCCCCATGTGGTTCTGGGATTTTTGCTCACCATTCTCATGATAATTTTGACCCCACGGGGTGAGATCTTGCGTGGAGCCCCAGATTGAGGGAGATTATCAGTGGTCTTGCATGTCTTCCATTTTCTAATAATTGCTCCCACAGTTGATTTCTTCACACCAAGCTGCTTACCTATTGCAGATTCAGTCTTCCCAGCCTGGTGCAGGTCTACAATTTTGTTTCTGGTGTCCTTTGACAGCTCTTTGGTCTTGGCCATAGTGAAGTTTGGAGTCTGAGTGTTTGAGGTTGTGGACAGGTGTCTTTTATACTGATAACGAGTTCAAACAGGTGCCATTAATACAGGTAACGAGTGGAGGACAGAGGAGCCTCTTAAAGAAGAAGTTACAGGTCTGTGAGAGCCAGAAATCTTGCTTGTTTGTAGGTGACCAAATACTTATTTTACTGAGGAATTTACCAATTAATTCATTAAAAATCCTTCAATGTGATTTTCTGGATTTTTTTTCTCATTTTGTCTCTCATAGTTGAGGTGTACCTATTGATGAACATTGGAGACCTCTCTCATCTTTTAAGTGGGAGAACTTGCACAATTGGTGGCTGACTAAATACTTTTTTGCCCCACTGTATAACTGCATATATAATCCCACTGCTCTTAACAAGAGGCAGTGGGATTCCAGTGACTGAGAAGGAGTCCATAAACTTTGTGAAAAAATTAGGACACCCCATTAAATATTCAGTTCTTTATTAAGAAATGTTCAAATATCAGTGTCTAACCTTGTTTTTGTTTTTATTTGCATTTTTTTAACATTTACTTTAGCCATTTTAAGTGGGAATGAATGTGAAGGGGTCCTAAAAAAGATGGGGGGGGGGGGCTAATTTATTGCTCATTTGTTTAGAATTACATTTTACAGAAAATTTGAAAAAGTCTTTAATTGTTTAGTTGTATTACATGAATCTCCCAGTATTTTTAACATTGATACCAAATATCCACATGTCCAAATATGTTAAAAAAAAACCCCACAGGCTTATACAGGGTGTCCTAATTTTTTCACATGACTGTATAACAGGGTACCTCATTTCTCAGGCTAAACACAAATCCAAATACTCAGCTACTTGGGTATTCATTTATTGTGTAATGCACTGTATTAGGCTTTTGATTATTTCATTGTTGATAGGATTTCCTCCTCCTCTTCCTCATCTTGTTTGACTCCACATCAGATGCAGTAATTGGGGTAGTGTATTAAAAAATAGAAGTGGTGAGTTTCTACACTTTTGTGATGAGTTTTTACTTCCAACTCTGGTCAGAGCTTTCACATTTTATAATTGCTAACAAAGATTTAGGGCTCTGAAAATAATATTTGATGCTAATGTAATGGTTAATTAGGCTACTGTCTAAAAATATTTAGAATTAACAACTTTTCACACTTCTACAGTGACCTTTTTTCCACCCTTAATGGCCAAAGTTTCAAACATTGCTTTTTCATTGGAAGAGAATACTTAAAGCTCTGAAAATGGCATTTGGGACAGATCCATTTAACAGTAGGGCTCTTCTAGATTAGAAAAGCTGTTGGGGGTGGGGGGCAGAATCTGATGAGCCAGATGAAAGGTCAGAATAAGTAATTAATTTGGCTTGTTGAATGGCTTTCTCGTTGTAGAAAGTGGACAGCTACAATGTCCTTTTTAGGGTGAAATAAAGGGTACATAAAGGGTCACAAGGGGTATATAAGACAATTTTGCATTTCCAAACTGGCATTATTTAAAGATGCTGAGGGACGCGACTCGTTACTGCAGTGCTGAATAACTGACAACATTTGTGTCTGTATTCCTCCTTCATAAAAAAAAAAAAAAATGTAAATGTTATTTTGAATATGAAAGCCATGAGGGAGAAGATGAAGGCCGCGCCAGTGAAGAGGAAGTGAACGAGTGTAAAATGAGATTCGACTCCAGCTGAATATCAATATGGCTTGAACCATTAATGAGAACCTGTTCAAGGACCAGATAGTCCCCAGGCTTTGCCAGGTTTTTAAGAGAGGGCGGGAGAGGATGGGAAACATGAAAAGGTAACATGAAATAAAAAGTGATGGAGCAAAATAGGAAAGGAAGAGAGGGATAACACGGGAGGAGGGGAAGTACACAGCAAGAAAGGAAGATAAAAAAGGTTTAAATAGAACAATATGGGATAGCAGAAATGTGAAGAATAATAAACCATAATAATCTGGAGCCGTAAAACATGAAAAGCAGCACACTTACTGTCATTGTTCTGCAGCAGGATGGCCAGGATTTCACTGCAGTACAGCTTGTTAGCATCAAACGGCATCTTTGCCTGAGAGGGAAAGAAAACTTAGCTTTAATTACCTCTAATTTGAAGAAACTCCACTCTTCAAAAGATTTTAAAAAAAAAATCACCATGCAGTTATCTTTATGTTTCATCCTAAGGCAGAGACTCTGCATATCTATAAGGTAAGGTTGAAAGGTAAGGTTGTACATATAGAGCATCTCTGAATGTGCTTATGGTCACAGTTTTACCGAGTTATAACACCCCTACTGAGAAGGTTTAAAGTTTAAAAAAAAAAAACAAACCCAAACCCAAAACAGTTAATTCATAGAACGGTTCTTGTGAAAAAAAAAAACTGCCACAAAGTATTTTACAATAAAAATAAGACAACACTGATAAAAAAAAAAACAAGACACAAACCACAAGCAACACTAAGTAAATTACTGTCTTAACAGATTTAGTCATCTTTTGAAGAAACCACCATCTAACTTTTTTTGCATTTCCAAATCATATTTCTTTCTAATTTTACTGTAGAAACTACATTGTGCAAGTGAGCACTCACATCATGCTTTTTTCTATCAAGCTACTAACCCAAATTCCAATGAAGTTTGGATAGAACAGAATAGGCTTTACTGTCATTGTACAGTACAACAAAATTGTGGGTGCTCCACCAGGCTACAGCACAATCAAGTATGAGAGAAGGATTAGATAAAACACGGTTACAGAACACACGATTAAACACACAACTGAAATAAAAACGGCCCAGGATTATGGACGGGTGGAACTATGTACATAAGAGTGCAGAACACACAATTGAATAAAATGGCCCAAGGATTATGGAAAATATACAGTGGTGTGAAAAAGTGTTTGCCCCCTTCCTGATTTCTCGGGGGGGGGGGACGTAAGTAAAGACCAGGTTTTGAGTAGTTTGCATTGAAAATGTTAAGAAATCTGTAGTTGACAGGGGGCTGAAGCTAAAGCTTTGCCCTGGGGGAATGCCCCGGGAGTTCAGAATGGTAGTGGTGGTGGTGGTTGGGGTTCAGCCACCCCCCTTTCACAAATTCCTGGCTACACCACTCGTTTGTACACTTAAATGTTTCAGATCATCAAACAAATTTAAATATTAGACAAAGATAACACAAGTAAACACAAAATACAGTTTTTAAATGACGGTGTTTATTATTAAGGGGAAAAAAATCCAAACCTACATGGCCCTGTGAGAAAAACTGATTGCCCCCTAAACCTAACAACTGGTTGGGTCACCCTTAGCAGCAACAACTGCAATCAAGCATTTGCGATAACTGGCAATAAGTCTTTTACAGCGTTGTGGAGGAATTTTGGCCCACTCATCTTTGCAGAATTGTTGTAATTCAGCCACATTGGAGGGTTTTCGAGCATGAACCGCCTTTTTAAAGTTATGCCACAACATCTCAATCGGATTCAGGTCAGGACTTTGACTAGGCCACTCCAAAGTCTTCATTTTGTTTTTCTTATGCCATTTAGAGATGGACTTGCTGGTGTGTTTTGGATCATTGTCCTACTGCAGAACGCAAGTGCACTTCAGTTTGAGGTCATGAACAGATGGCCGGACATTCTCCTCCAGGATTTTTTGGCAGACAGCAGAATTCATGGTTTCATTTTCCACAGCAAGTCTTCCAGGTCCTGAAGCAGCAAAACCATCACACTACCACCACCATATTTTACTGTTGGTATGATGTTCCTTTTCTGAAATGCTGTGTTACTTTTATGTCGGATGCAATGGGACACACACCTTCCAAAAAGTTCAACTTTTGTCTTGTCAGTCCACAGAGTATTTTCCCAAAAATCTTGGGGATCATCAAGATGTTTTCTGGCAAAACTGAGACAAGCGTTTGTTCTTTTTGCTCAGCAGTGGTTTTCATCTTGGAACTCTGCCATGCAGGCCATTTTTTTTCTCCTTCTTATGGTGGAGTCATGAACACTGACCTTAACTGAGGCAAGCGAGGCCTGCAGTTCTTTGGATGTTGTGGGGTCTTTTGTGACCTCTTGGATGAGTCGTCACTGTGCACTTGGCATCGCGGCCACTCCTGGGAAGGTTCACCACTATTCCATGTTTTCACCATTTGTGGATAATGGCTCTCACTGTGGTTTGCTGGAGTCCCAAAGCTTTAGAAATGGCTTTATAACCTTTTCCAGACTGATAGATCTCAATTAATTTGTTTCTCATTTGTTCCTGAATTTCTGTGGATCGTAGGATGATGTCTAGCTTTTGAGGATCTTTTGGTCCACTTCACTTTGTCAGGCAGGTCCTATTTAAGTGATTTCCTGATTGAGAACAGGTGTGGCAGTAATCAGGCCTGGGTGTGGTGAGAGAAATTGAACTCAGCTTTCCAAAGATGTGATAAATCACAGTTAATTTATGTTTTAACGGGGAAGGGGGGGATTACATTTTCACACAGGGCCATGAAGGTTTGGATTTTTTCCCCTTTAATAATAAACACCTTGATTTAAAAACTGGATTTTGTGTTTACCTGTGTTACATTTGTCTAATATTTAAATTAGTTTGATGATCTGAAATATTTAAGTGTGACAAATATACAAAAAAAAATGAGAAATCAGGAAGGGGCCAAACATTTTTTCACACCACTGTACATAGTAGTGGTTTCACAAATGGGTCAATATACATGAAAGTGCAGAGTGCAAAGACAGGTGTGTTATTGCGAGAATTAAAAAGGTCCTCAGTTCTGTTCATGTGAGCATTCAGAGGGAGTGGGGTGGGGTCTCTGACTGTTTGCAGTTCAGATGGCCCGGGGGAGGAAACTGTTTGTCAGTCTGGAGGTGTGGGACCTGATCGATCTGAACCGTCATCGTGAGGGAAGCAGGTCAAATAGGTGGTGGGCTGGATGTGAGGGGTCTCCTCCAACACAGATCAATATGACCAAAAATATGCACTTTTTATTCACTGTCTGTCAAATGTGCGCTTGGCACATGACAAAGGCACATCAAAAGTGCATAAAACACAATAACAATGCTGGTGTTGAGCATAACTTGAAGTAGTAGAAATATTTTTCCTCTTGAACAATAAATAAATAGAATGAAAGAAATAAAATTCTGTAAATAACCATTTTGGTCACATCTTACTCATGCATACTGTATCTCAAAGTGAATAAAAACTCAATGTGCACTGTCAATAGCATTAACATCTGTTTCCCTTCTGAAATAAAACAGACTACATCCTGGTCATAACTGACCTTGGCACATCACAAAGTGCATTTAGCTGAATAAAAAAAGAACTGTCAAACACTTCAGTGCACAAACCCCCCAAGAAAAGATGGGTAACGTTAAACATTGCACATGCACCACTGTGGTTTGTTTTGTTTTAAATCACGATGTGTGAGTAGGAACCTCTTTTTATAACTACACATTCCATTACACACACATATATCAGTCAACCAAAAATTTCTAGTAGAGTTAAGGATGCAAAGAACACCCATTTAAAAACCTGACTAATGACTTCAGTCATCAGGTTTGAGGTTTTTCTCTAAAATTTAGGATAATTTTCTTATAGTTTTCTACTTTTCCCTGTAAATTTATCTAAATTTGAAACAATTTTCCTCAAATTTGTAATTTCCTCTTGTAAAATTGACTTTTCTTGTACATTTGAGACTTTATTATAAATTTATGGATTGTTTTATGGCAAATTTTTGTCTATTTCATGGGGTGGCTATGGCACAGGTGTAGTGTGGCAGACTACTGATCGGAGGGTCTGGGGTTCAATTCCCACTCTATCTGCAGTCTGCATGTCGAAGTGTCCTTGAGCAAGACACTGAACCCCCAGTTGCTCCTGGTGGGTCAGGCTAGTGCCTGTGTCTGACAGCTCTTCCGCCATCAGTGTGTGAATGGGTGGATAGCAGGATCTGTAAAAGTGTTATGGTCATCTTGAGATGAGAAAAAGTGCTATATAAGTGAACGCCATTTACCAGCTACTTTTTTTTAATAAAATTGCTGTTTTGTTTTGTTTTTTGGTTTTTTTTTATAAATAAATTTGAAACAGTTGCGGTAAAATTTTGACTTTTTTCCCTTATACAATTTAGACTTTTGACCATAATTTTGCAGATCCAGAACAGAATAATTTGACTCTGATTTCAAAGAAAAATATTAATAAAATTATAATTAATAAAATAAATTAAATTACCAAAGATGTAGTTATTTCTGTTAAAATATTTCTATGTATTTATAGTTTTTTTGAACTCTCCTCACCACCCAGACAGCAGGAAAAAACTCCCTTATTTTGAAATTCAAATCCTGGCACGTTTCGTTTGTCTGAAGGCTGCTGACAGATTAAAGTAACTGACTTTGTGAATTTCGGTCATCTTAACTTGCTAGGTACATAATAATGAATATAAATTATTAGTTAATATTGTCAAAGCCTAACCACACCTGTATGCTAAGCGACTTTTCATTATTGTTCCCTTTACCAGTGGTTTAAAACCACCATAAATGCCTCCAGTGCTTACATACCTCTTCTGCCCCCCCCCCCACACACATTTAAAGTACTTTAATAAGCTCATGCTTCTCTTGGACAGTGACGCTAGCGAGACACTCTGCCTGCCAACTGAATGGTCACACAAGCGGCTCGCTTCTGAACGCGGATAACGGTCGCACGCTTGTGGACCATGATTCCTTCATATTTTTTTCTTAAATTTATATTTCCTTGATGTGGCCTGGGCCTGGGCCACTTGGAGGTTGGTTCTAGGCTGCATGTGGCCCATGGGCCGCTAATTGAATAGGCCTGGTGTACAGGGAGAACAGGAGAGGGCTTAGCACGCAGCCCTGGGGGGAGCCAGTGCTAAGAGACAGTGTGGAGAAGTGGTGGTGGGATGTTGTGAAAACAAATAAAAAAATACAATGATTTGCTAATCATTTTAAACCTATAATCAACAGAATACACTACAAAGGCAAGAATATTTAATGTTCAAACTGATAAACTTTGTTGTAAATAGTCACTCATTTTGAATGTAATGCCTGCAACACATTCCAAAAAAGATGGGGCAGGGGCATGTTTAATGTAATAAAACATTCATTCATTCATCTTCTTCCGCTTAATCCTTTTTGGGTCGTGGGGGGCTGGAGCCTATCCCAGCATCTATGGGCGAGAGGCAGGGTACACCCTGGACAGATCACCAGTCCATCGCAGGGCCAACACAGAGAGACAGACAACCATTCACTCTCACAGTCATACCTAAGGACAATTTAGAATCCCCAGTTTGATGCCAATTAACCTAACTTGCATGTTTTTGGCATGTGGGAGGAAACCGGAGAAATCGCCAGAGTAAACCCACGCAGACACGGGGAGAACATGCAAACTTCACACAGATCACTGTTGGTCAGGGGCTGGGATCGAACCCAGGATCCCCCGGCCAAGGGTGAGATGCTGTGCTGCCGCAGTGCTAACCACTCCGCCACATGTGTAATGTAATTACAGAGTTCATGAATTCTATGTACAGTATGAGTCTATATTCCACAATAACACATCCCAGTAGAATCACAGTTCACACTGCTACACTTATTGATAACCTGTTTGTTAATATGATTGATAAGAAAACAGAAAGTGGATTATTGATAAATGATATAAGTAACCTTTTGCCAGTCTTTGCACTTATCCATGGCCACACGGGGGCCAATACAGAAAAAACTTTAAAATCTTTCAGATACAAATCACAAAATGCAATCAGTTCTTTTAAAGAAGACTTGCTGAAGCAAGACTGGACCAAAGTCTATGTATCAGATGTAAATGAAGCCTATGACACATTTATGGACATTGTAACCACTCTTTATGAAAAAAATTGTCCATTAGTAAAGAAAGAGCTTAAACAGAAATTTGTCGACAAGCCATGGTTAACCAAAGGATTACAAAAAGCGTGTAAAAAGAAAAATTCATTATATAAAGCTTTTCTAAAGAAAAGGACAAAAGAAGCAGAGCAGCGGTATAAAAATACAAAAATAAGTTAACATATATAATGAGATGTAGTAAAAGAGACTATTACAGTAAAGAACTGGAAAAAACAGAGACAATATTAAAAATACATGGACAATACTTAACAATATTCTTGGAAATAAAAACAGAAATACAAGCAACCCAACCAATCTTTCAAAAAAAAAAAATAATAATAAAACGACTCAGAGTGTGAATGCAGTCTCACCTGCAGATGAATTTAATAACTTTTTTGTTAACATTGGTCCTAACTTGGCTTGAGAAATACCCATTACGGCACCTACGGGTGATACAATAAGCAAAAACATTGCTATAAAAGACTCCATTTTCATAAAGAACAGACGACAGAGAGGTCACTGAAAATGTTAAATCGTTTAAAAGAAAACATCTACGGATTGTGATGGTATTGACATGCTCTTAGTCAAAACTATCATTGAATGCTTAGTGAAACCACTGACGTATATTTGTAACCTGTCTCTCCAAACAGGTATATTTCCCAATGCAATGAAAATAGCTAAAGTAATTCCGATATACAAGATGGGTGACAGAGGGGAATTTTCAAACTATAGACCAATTTCATTATTGCCGCAATTTTCCAAGATACTTGAAAAAATATTCTGTGAGAGAACTGACAACTTCATAATAAAGAATAATTTATTGTGTGAGCAGCAATATGGGTTCAGACACAAGAGGACAACTGTATTTGCTCTAATGGAATTTATAGAAAAAATATCAACTGCTGTAGAAAAGAGTATTCAGTTGGGGTATTCCTGGACCTTAAAAAAGCATTTGATACAGTGGATCATAATTTATTATTAAAGAAACTACAAAATTGTGGTATTGGGGGTAGCACTGTCCTGGTTATGTAGTTACTTAAAGAATAGATATCAGTATGTATGTGTTGGTAACAAAAACTCACAGTTACTGAAGGTTACTTGTGGAGTCCCACAGGGTTCAGTTTTGGGGCCACTGTTATTCAATATGTATATACATGATATATGTAAAGTTTCGGAAAAAAATGGATTTAATATTGTTTGCCGATGACACTAATTTATTATGCAGTGGAAGCAATTTGGAACAACTTTTGGATACACTTGGAAAGGAATTAGGAAAGCTTAAACTGTGGTTTGATTCAAACAAATTAACGCTCAATTTAAGTAAGACAAAATTTATAGTTTTTAACAACCATCACAACAACTTAGTATCTAAACTCTGTAAATGGTGTAGATTGAAAGGGTATCCGAAATTAAATTTATTGGAGTAATAATTGCTAATAAACTGTGTTGGAAGTCATATATTAATTATATTAAAGGTAAAATATCTAAATCAATTGCAATACTACACAGAGTGAAATATTTGCTGAATCAACCCACATTATATACTTTGTATCATTCATTAATACTCCCATACATGACATATTGTACTGAAGTATGGGGAAATACATATAAAACAAACATATATTATTTATTATTATTTATTTATTTATTCCATCTAGCTACAATGCTCTGCACTGTGTGTTCATATATTCATATATTTATTCCATCCAGCTACAATGCTCTGCACTGTGTGTCTGTGTGTGTGTGTATATATATATATTTTATAGTAATACGTACATATGTTTATTAGCTGCTCTTGCTTGCTTGTTTTTTTTTGTTTTTTTTTTCTTGCTTTTTCTTGCCTTCTGATTGTTGCTCTGAGTGTTGCTATCCCTGTGCTGTTGCAATCCTGGAATTTCCCCGTTGTGGGACTAATAAAGGCTTATCTTATCTTATATCCAGTCTTTATGCTTCAGAAGAGAGCTATTAGAATAATAAACAAGGCTGCTTACAGGGAACCAACAAACCCACTTTTTCTTAAATTAAAAGCTCTCAAGTTGAAAGATCTGGTTGACTTTAAAACTGCAGTAATAATGTTTCAAGTGAAGAATCTGTCACTGCCCGTAGATATCCAAAAGTTGTTCCAAATAAGGGAGAAACAATATCATTTCAGAGGAACATGTACAGTTAGGTCCAGAAATATTTGGACAGTGACACAATCTTCATGATTTGGGCTCTGCATGCCACCACATTGGATTTGAAATGAAACAACTACAAACGGAATTGAAGTGCAGACTTTAAGGTTTAATTCAAGGGGTTGAACAAAAATATATGATTAAACATGTAGGAATTGTAGCTATTTTTATACAAACGCTCCTCATTTCAGGGGCTCAAAAGTAAATGGACAAATAAACATAACCCTAAGTAAAATGTTACTTCTCAATATTTTGTTGAGAATCCTTTGCAGGCAATGACTGCCTGAAGTCTGGAACCCATGGACATCACCAAACGCTGGGTTTCCTCCTTTGTGATGCTTTGCCAGGCCTTTACTGCAGCTGTCTTCAGTTGTTGCTTGTTTGTGGGTCTTTCTGCCTTAAGTTTTGTCTTGAGCAAGTGAAATGCATGCTCGATTGGGTTGAGATCTGGTGACTGACTTGGCCATTGCAGAATATTCCACTTCTTTGCTTTAAAAAAACTCCTGGGTTGCTTTTGCAGTATGTTTTGGATCATTGTCCATCTGTACTGTGAAGCGCCGTCCAATCAACTTTGCTGCATTTGGTTGAATATGAGCAGAAAGTATATCCCTATACACTTCAGAATTCATCCGGCTGCTTCTGTCTTTTGTCACATCATCAATAAACACAAGTGACCCAGTGCCATTGGAAGCCATGCATGCCCATGCCATCACACTGCCTCCACCATGTTTTACAGAAGATGTAGTGCTTTGGATGATGAGCTGTTCCAGTTCTTCTCCAAACTTTCTTCTTCCCATCATTCTGGTACAGGTTGATCTTAGTCTTATCTGTCCAAAGAATGCTGTTCCAGAACTGGGCTGGCTTCTTCAGGTGTTTTTTGGCAAAGTCAATTCTGGCCTTTCTATTTTTGAGGCTGATTCATGGTTTGCACCTTGTGGTGAATCCTTTGTATTTACTCTCATGAAGTCTTCTCTTTATGGTAGACTTAGATACTGATACACCTACTTCCTGGAGAGTGTTCTTCACTTGAGTGGATGTTGTGAAGCCTTGTTCTTCACCATGGAAAGGATTCTGTGATCATCCACCACTGTTGTCTTCCGTGGATGTCCAGGCCTTTTTGAGTTCCCAAGCTCACCAGTGCACTCTTTTTTTCTCAGAATGTACCAAACTGTTGATTTGGCCACTCCTAACATTTCTGCTATCTCTCTGATGGATTTCTTCTTTTTTTTTCAGCCTCAGGATGGTCTGTTCCACCTCCATTGAGAGCTCCTTTGACCGCATGGTGTGTGTTCACAGCAACAGTTTTCAAATGCAAACGCCACACCTGGAATCAACTCCAGACCTTTTAACTGCTTAATTGATGACAGGTTAACGAGGGAAGAGCCCATGCAGCCTTGTTGGTTTTTTTTTTGCAGCCTTCTGAGTCAATTGTCCAATTACTTTTGGTCCCTTGAAAAAGAGGCGGCTACGTATTAGAGAGCTCCTAAACCCTTGCTCCAATTTGGATGTGAATACTCTCAACTTACAGCTGAGATTCTGCACTTTAAGCTCATATTGATTGTATAATTGTATCCTGAATATGTTTTTGTAAACAGCTAAAATAAAACTTATGTCACTGTCCAAATATTTTTGGGCCTAACTGTATATTTCAAAAACCTTCAGTGAGAACTACCACCAAGCAACACTGTGTCTCAGTGCAGGGAGTCAGACTGTGGAACGCTTTTGGACCTGAATTAAAATAATGTACAACGCTTGGACAATTTAAACAAAAACTAAAAGAAGAAATACTCCAAAGAGATATACAAGATGACATGTAAAATCACATAAGGATTGCCAAATCCAGTCTGTGTTGTATTGTTGCTTAGTTTTTTGTCACGTTTTGTCTTAGCTTGTTCTGAATTGTAATCGCTCTTGTTTTGTTTTTCTTTTGAATTCTTGGATGGAATATGGGTGGGCAATATAAGCTGCGGCTTCAGCCATCACCCATTTCGGTTAATTTATGTTGAACTGTATGATCAGAGGAGAAACTGAGGTCACTAGTTACTGAAGTTTTGTTTGTTGAAGTTTTGCAGGTGGAATTCTTTCCCATTCTTGCTTGATGTATGACTTCAGTTGCTCAACTGTTCAGAATCTCCATTGTCATATTTTCTGATTCATAACGCACCTGATTTTGGCATCACACCAGAAACCTGGACCACTCTGACACAGGACCGAACTGTATGGAGATCATTACTTCATCGGGTTCGTGATCTCAACAAGCAGAACTACCTTAAAAACTCAAGACAAGGTGCACGAGATCAGTCGACAGATGATTAGCCTAGCATTGTTATTTATGACAGATGCTTGCCTATACAATACACTATACTATATTTTCAATGGGAGACAGGTCTGGACAGGCCAGCAGGCAGGCCAGTCTAGTACCTGCACTCCTTTACTATGAAGCCACACTGTTGTAACACCTGCAGAATATGGCTTGGCTTTGTCTTGCTGAAAAAAGCAAGGATGTCTCTGAAAAAGACGTTGCTCGGATGGAAGCATATGTTGCTCCAAGACCTGTATGTGCCATTCAGCATTAATAGCACCTTCACAGATGTGCAAGTTACCCATGCTATGGGCACTATGGCCTTCCCCGTCGCATGCAACGATTGAGATGTCGATCTCTCCTTTCTTCACACATGCGGAGGTAGCTCTCCGTTGAATTGTTTCTGCTTGTGATAAGATGACTACGCCCGTTAGATCAATCGATCCACTGCTGTGGTTTCCCAGGTGGCAATGCCTATGCCAAAGTCCCATAAGGGAAGCTATGCGCACTAACACACCCCCATACCATCACAGATGCTGACTTTTGAACATTGTACTGATGACAATCTGGATGGCCATATTCCCCTTTAGTCCAGAGGAAACAATGTCCACTATTTCTAAAAACAATTTGAAATGTGGACTTGTCACACCACAGCACAGCTTTCCACTTTGCATCAGACCATCTAAGATTAGTTCGGGCCCAGAACAACCAGCGGCATTTCTGGGTGTTGATATATGCTTTTCACTTTGGATGGTAGAGTTTTAATTTGCACTTGTAGCAACAAACTGTTAACTGTAGGGTTGGGATTTGGATCTCAATACTTGGGTCACAATACAATCCCATCATAATTAAACATATTTCAATTTTTTCAACTTATTCAACTTCAAATCATGTCCCAAAGTAAAACTCTTTCCTATAATAAAGTATTCTCTGGGCTTTATTTTCCACAGAGACACGTCTCTGCACACAGGGAGGGCGGTGGACGGTGTTTGGAATAGACTCCAATTGCAGATACAGTTAGGTCCAGAAATATTTGGACAGTGACACAATCTTCATGATTTGGGCTCTGCATGCCACCACATTGGATTTGAAATGAAACAACTACAACGGAATTGAAGTGCAGACTTTAAGGTTTAATTCAAGGGGTTGAACAAAAATATATGATTAAACATGTAGGAATTGTAGCTATTTTTATACAAACGCTCCTCATTTCAGGGGCTCAAAAGTAATTGGACAAATAAACATAACCCTAAGTAAAATGTTACTTTTCAATATTTTGTTGAGAATCCTTTGCAGGCAATGACTGCCTGAAGTCTGGAACCCATGGACATCACCAAACACTGGGTTTCCTCCTTTGTGATGCTTTGCCAGGCCTTTACTGCAGCTGTCTTCAGTTGTTGCTTGTTTGTGGATCTTTCTGCCTTAAGTTTTGTCTTGAGCAAGTGAAATGCATGCTCGATTGGGTTGAGATCTGGTGATTGACTCGGCCATTGCAGAATATTCCACTTCTTTGCTTTAAAAAACTCCTGGGTTGCTTTTGCAGTATGTTTTGGATCATTGTCCATCTGTACTGTGAAGCGCCGTCCAATCAACTTTGCTGCAATTGGTTGAATCTGAGCGGAAAGTATATCCCTATACACTTCAGAATTCATCCGGCTGCTTCTGTCTTTTGTCACATCATCAATAAACACAAGTGACCCAGTGCCATTGGAAGCCATGCATGCCCATGCCATCACACTGCCTCCACCATGTTTTACAGAAGATGTAGTGCTTTGGATCATGAGCTGTTCCAATTCTTCTCCAAACTTTCTTCTGGTATGGTAGACTTAGATATTGATACACCTACTTCCTGGAGAGTGTTCTTCACTTGAGTGGATGCTGTGAAGGGTTGTTCTTCACCATGGAAAGGATTCTGTGATCATCCACCACTGTTGTCTTCCATGGATGTCCAGGCCTTTTTGAGTTCCCAAGCTCACCAGTGCACTCTTTTTTTTCTCAGAATGTACCAAACTGTTGATTTGGCCACTCCTAACATTTCTGCTATCTCTCTGATGGATTTCTTCTTTTTTTTTCAGCCTCAGGATGGTCTGTTCCACCTCCATTGAGAGCTCCTTTGACTGCATGGTGTGTGTTCACAGCAACAGCTTCCAAATGCAAACGCCACACCTGGAATCAACTCCAGACCTTTTAACTGCTTAATTGATGGCAGGTTAATGAGGGAAGAGCCCATGCAGCCTTGTTATTTTTTTTTGCAGCCTTCTGAGTCAACTGTCCAATTACTTTTGGTCCCTTGAAAAAGAGGCGACTACGTATTAAAGAGCTGTAATTCCTAAACCCTTGCTCCAATTTGGATGTGAATACTCTCAACTTACAGCTGAGAGTCTGCACTTTAAGCCCATATTGATCATATAATTGTATCCTGAATATGTTTTCATAAACAGCTAAAATAGCAACACTTGTGTCACTGTCCAAATATTTCTGGGCCTAACTGTATGTTTAGCTGACTCTGTGGACTCTCTTAAAAAACATCTGAAAACTTTTGTTTCCAATGAGTTTCAATTCAACTGCTTTTTAATGGTAAGTCTGATATTTTTAAATTATTTTAATCTTGTTTTTATATTAAAAAAATTTGATCTATCAACTTCCTTTTATTCCATTTTATTGTGCAGCCCTTTGTGACTATACAGACATGTGAAAAAATTAGGACACCCCATTAAATATTCAGTTCTTTATTAAGAAATGTTCACATATCTATGTCTACCCTTGTTTTTGTTTTTATTTGCATTTTTTTAACATATATTTTAGCCATTTTATGTGGGAATGAATGTGGGGGGTGTCCTAAAAAAGATGGGGGGTGTCCTACTTTATTCCTCACTATTTGTTTAGAATTACATTTTACAGAAAATTTGAAAAAAGTCTTTAATTAATTTTAATTGTTTAGTTGTATTACATGAACCTCCCAGTATTTTTAACATTGATATTAAATGTCCATATGTCCAAATATCCATCCATCCATCCATCTTCTACCGCTTTTCCGGAGGTCCGGGTCGCGGAGGCAGCAGTTCAACCAGAGAAGCCCAGACTTCCCTCTCCCCAGCCACCTGCTCCAGCTCTTCAGAGGGGATACCAAGGCGTTCCCAGACCAGCTGGGAGACATAGTCTCTCCACCGAGTCCTGGGTCTGCCCCGGGGTCTCCTCCCAGTGGGACGTGCCTGAAACACCTCAAGTGGGAGGCGTCCAAATGTGTCCAAATATGTCCAGATATGTTAAAAAAAAAAAACCCACACAATTCAATTCATCTTTATTTATATAGCGCCATTTCACAACAAGTCATCCCATAGCACTTTCAACTGTCAGGGAAACCCCCACAATTGCAGAAAGACCCCAGCAATCAGGCGATCCCCTGTGAGCAAGCACTTGGCGATGCTGGAGAGGAAAAACTCCCTTTTAACAGGAAGAAACCTCCAGCAGAACCTGGCTCAGGGAGGGGCAGTCATCTGCTGCGACTGGCTGGGGGGGATGAGGGGATAGAGAAGAAGGAGAAAAGAACAGACATGTAGAAAGCAAACAGCATGACAGGGACTCAATCTATGAGAGAACAAACAGATGTTAATTACCAGCAAAAATACTTCACTGAGGGTGAACAAAGGAGTGAAGCCCAGTGCATTGTTGGAGGTCCCCTGGCTGTCTAAACTTATTAGCAGCATAACTAAGGGAGGGTTCAGGGGCATCTGATCCCACCCTAATTATAGGCTATATCAAAAGGAAAGTTTTAACCCTATTCTTAAAAACAGATATCGAGTCTGACTCCCGAATCCAGATTGGCAGCTGGTTCCAAAGGAGAGCAGTTTGATAGCCGAAGGCTCTGCCTCCCATTGTACTTTTGGAGATTCTAGGTATTACAAGTAATCCTGCATTTTGGGAGCGTAGTGCTCTGTTAGGATGATAGAGTAGTATCAGATCTTTTAAATAAAAAGGGGCCTGATTACACAGGGTTACAAAAATAATTTTTTTGTAAGTTGTCTGTGTTTTTTCAACTGATTTAAGACAATTTTGCACTCCTGAATCCGAAAATGACATCCATTTCTCTCGATCAGGTGCTAAGTAAAAACTTGTACTTAGTACTGTGCATGTACTTACCTTTATATAAAGGTAAGTACATGTAAATTGAATGTTACGTCATCATTGTTCAAAATTCAGAGAATTTCAAGACATAAAAAAGAATTTTGCATCATAAAAAGCGAAAATACCCGTACATGTAAGCAAAAACATATAAAAACATGTGGCCATAATTCAAAAAGTTGACCTGATTGAGCAAAACCAATGTGATTTTTGGATTCAGCACATCAAAATTGTCCTAAATGAGCTAAAAAAAACTTGACCAGTGTTAATTAGAGTTTGTAAGTGAGAAGGAGGATTTTAAACTTAATTCTAAATTCTATGGGAAGCCAATGAAGTGAGGCGAGAACCGGAGAGATGTGATCTCTTTTCCTAGTACCTGTTAAAACTCTTGCTGCAGTATTTTGGATGAGCCAGACTTTTTAAAGATGTTTTAGGACAGCCTGACAATAAAGAGTTACAATCTAATCTAGAGCTAACAAAAACAGTTAGTTTCTCAGCATCACTCTGAGACAAGATGCTCCTAATCTTGGCAATATTACGCAAATGATAGAAGGCAGTCTTAGAAACAAGTTTAATATGAGAATTAAAGAACAGATCTTGATCAAAAATAACTCCAAGGCTCCTCACAGAACTATTAACAGAAAGAGTAACCACATCCAAACAAAGAGTTTGATTTGGAAAGGTATTTCTAAGGTTTTTTGGACCAACTAGAATGACTTCAGTCTTATCTGAATTTAGTAGCAAGAAATTACAAGTCATGCAGGCTTTGATTTCCTTAAGACAAACCTCTAATTTGGCTAATTGATTACTGTCATCTGGCTTCACTGACAAGTATAACTGTGTGTCATCTGCATCACAATGAAAATGTATGCAGTGCTTTCTAATAATGTTGCCTAGCATATATAAAATAAAAAGAATAGGGCCTAACACAGATCCCTGTGGAACTCCATGACTGAGCTTTGAGTTGGAAGAAAACTCATTATTAACATGAACAAACTGGAATCTATCAGATAAATAAGATTTAAACGACTGCAGTGAAGTTCCATTAAGTCCAACAAGGTGTTCTAGTCTATCAAGTAAAATATTATGATCAATAGTATCAAAAGCTGCACTAAGATCTAAAAGGCCAAGTACAGAAACAAGTCCATTATCAGATGTGATAAGGAGGTCATTAATGACCGTCAATAAAGCCGTTTCAGTACTATGACAGATTCTAAACCCAGATTGAAACTCTTCAAATAAACCATTTCCCTGCAAGGGGTCAAATAATTGTGTAGTAACAACTAAGATTTTTGAAATGAAAGGCAGATTAGAGATTGGTCCATAGGTAGCTAAAACTCCTGGATCCAGCACTGGCTTTTTAAGTTGGGGTTTAATTACAGCAGTTTTATCCCTTTGAGTGTGACAATTTTTGTGCCCCTAGTGACAGCGCGGCGCTGCACCTGCCTTCTCACTCTGACATGATCGCCTGCATCGGGAATTTGTACTGATTGTACTGAACTGCCAGTTTCAAAAGGTGGCAGACATCGGTTGGAGGACTCAATGGATGACATGTAATACACCAAAGAAGAAGAACTCCTCATTTCCTTTTCCTGTTGTAGCAGTTAGCACAGAAAGCTAATATGTCCGTGATCGGTCAGCACCACGTTTCGTCGGCTTTTTATGCGGAAAATAGCCGCGGGATACAAGCAAAATTTATGTGGGATAATCATAAGACTTTGTAGATGTGGTAGAGAGTGTAAATGCAAAATAAGGACCATAATGGGTGAAAACCCAGCGACCACACCAGCCTCCCTTTGTCAACAGACTGTACAACAGTAAGTGACTTATTTCTGTTTTTTTTTTAAATGTATCGATTTCTTGTTCATATACTTTCAAGATAAGATGATGAGGTACTTCTGTACAAAACACGGTGTCAAAAGACTGAACCATTCTTTGTGTAAATACGTCCAAAGTCCAGTGTTGACTGTTGTGGAATTTAAAGAGGTGCAGTGACATTATGTAAATTAGATGTATAAATTTATTCCTATCTGAAACTTTGGATCATATTTTACATCTTTCTCATTGACAGTAAGCCATTATCTCTTACCACTTTCAAGTTATAGCCTTGGAAATCTGAACTATTTTGTTGACAAAAAATATTTACCACTCTTGACCACTAGGGGTTATGTCGCAGTTCGGCAACGTACACACTCATAGTGTTAAAGGCCTGCAGTACATGGCCTAATGTTAATTTTCAATTCAATTCAATTCAACTTTATTTATATAGCGCCATTTCACAACAACAGTCATCTCATAGCACTATCAACTGTAGGGGGGACCCCCACAGTTGCAGAAAGACCCCAGCAATCAGGCGATCCCCTGTGAGCAAGCACTTGGCGACGGTGGAGAGGAAAAACTCCCTTTTAACAGGAAGAAACCTCCAGCAGAACCAGGCTCAGGGAGGGGCAGTCATCTGCTGCGACTGGCTGGGGGGTGAGGGGATAGAGAAGAAGAAAAGAACAGACATGTAGAGAGCAAACAGCACGATGGGGATTCAATCTATGGGAGAGAACAAACAAATGTTAATGACCAGCAAAAAAAAAAATATTTCATAGAGAGTGAGGAAAGGAGTGAGGCCCAGTGCATTACTGGAGGTCCCCCGGCTGACTAAACCTATTAGCAGCATAACTAAGGGAGGGTTCAGAAACACATGATCCCTCCCTAATTGTAGGCTAGATCAAAAAGGTAGGTTTTAACCCTATTCTTAAAAACAGAGATCGAGTCTGACTCCCGAATCCAGATTGGCAACTGATTCCACAGGAGAGGAGCTTGATAACTGAAGGCTCTGCCTCCCATTGTACTTTTGGAGATTCTAGGTATTACAAGTAATCCTGCATTTTGGGAGCGTAGTGCTCTGTTAGGATAATACGGTAGTATCAGATCTTTTAAATAAAAAGGAGCCTGATTGTTTAGAGCTTTGTAAGTGAGAAGAAGGATTTTAAACTTAATTCTAAACTCTATGGGAAGCCAATGAAGGGAGGCCAGAACCGGAGAGATATGATCTCTCTTTCTAGTACCTGTTAAAACTCTTGCTGCAGCATTTTGGATCAGCTGAAGACTTTTTAAAGATGTTTTAGGACAGCCTGATAATAAAGAATTACAATAATCTAATCTCGAGCTAACAAAAGCGTGGATCAGCTTCTCAGCATCACTCTGAGACAAGATGCTCCTAATCTTGGCAATATTACGCAAATGATAGAAGCCAGTCTTAGAAACAAATGTAATATGTGAATTGAAGGACAAATCCTGATCAAAAATAACTCCAAGGTTCCTCACAGAGCTATTAAGAGAAAGAGTAACTGCGTCCAAACTGAAAGTTTGATTTGGAAAGGAATTTCTAAGGTTTTTTGGACCAACAAGAATGACTTCAGTCTTATCTGAATTTAATAGCAGGAAATTACAAGTCATCCAAGCTTTGATTTCCTTAAGACAGGCTTCTAACTTGGCTAATTGATTAGTATCATCTGGCTTCATTGACAGGTATAATTGTGTGTCATCTGCATAACAATGAAAATGTATACAGTGCTTTCTAATAATGTTGCCTAATGGAAGCATATATAAACTAAAAAGAGTAGGGCCTAGCACAGATCCTTGTGGAACTCCATGACTAAGCTTTGAGCTGAAAGAAAACTCATCATTTACATGAACAAACTGGAACCTATCAGATAAATAAGATCTAAACCACTGCAACGAAGTTCCATTAAGTCCAACATAGTGTTCTAATCTATCAAGTAGAATATTATGATCAATAGTATCAAAAAGCTGCACTAAGATCTAAAAGGACAAGTACAGAAACTAGTCCATTATCAGATGCAATGAGGAGGTCGTTAGTGACCTTCGCTAAGGCTGTTTCAGTACTATGATGGATTCTAAACCCAGATTGAAACTCTTCAAGTAAACCATTTCCCTGCAGGTGGTCAAATAATTGCGTAGCAACAACTCTTTCTAAGATTTTTGAAATGAAAGGGAGATTAGAGATTGGTCTATAGTTAGCTAAAGCTCCTGGATCTAGCGTTGGCTTTTTGAGTAAGGGTTTAATTACAGCCGTTTTAAAAGCCTGCGGTACATGGCCTAAAGTTAATGAAGAATTGATTATATGAAGAATAAAGCTACCAATAAGTGGGAAGACTTCTTTAAATAACCTGGTAGGAATAGGATCTAAAAGACAAGTTGAAGGTTTGGATGAGGAAACTACTTTGTCGTTAACTTTAGTAGTTAACTTTAGTAGTTACTTTAGTAGTTACAGTATTTACAGTTACAGTATTTAAGTTAACTGTGGGAAGAATCTGATTGATTTTATCTCTAATGGATGAAATTTTATTATTGAAAAAGTTCATAAAGTCCTGACTAGTAAGCTCTAAGGGAATGCTAGGATTGACAGAGTCCTGACTCTTTGTCAACCTGGCTACAGTGCTGAAAAGAAACCTGGGATTATTCTTGTTCTCTTCTATTAATGCAGAGTAATAACTCGTTCTAGCTTTTCTAAGAGATTTTTTATAAATTAAAAGATGATTTCTCCAAGCTAAATAGATTTCATCTAAATTAGTAGAGCGCCATTTTCTTTCTAATTGACGAGTCTTCTGTTTTAAGCTACGAGTTTCTGTGTTGAACCAAGGAGTTAAAAATCTCTGATTAGACTTTTTCTTTTTTAAGGGTACCACCAAGTCTAGAGCCTGATGCAGAGAAGCTGAAACACTATCCACCATGTTATCAATTACAGAAGGAGCAAGCTGTCTATAGCTTATTTCCGTTGTGTTGACACATGGCATAGAGGAAACAATCTGCATAAATTTGGAAACAGCATCATCTGAGAGGCATCTACTGTGATAATATTTTTCTTTAGGAGCCAAATAGTCAGAAATAGTAAAATCAAAGGTTAACAGACAATGGTCTGACAGTACAGGGTTATGAGGAGACACTACAAGATTTTCTATTTCTATGCCATATGTCAGAACAAGGTCCAACGTATGGTGGAGGTAATGAGTAGAATTTCCTACTTTCTGAGAAAACCCAATCGAGTCTAATATTGAATTAAAAGCCACATTAAGGCAGTCACTATCTACATCCACATGTATATTAAAGTCCCCTACTATAATTATTCTATCAGATTTCAGCACTAAATCAGCTAAGAAATCAGCAAATTCGGATAAAAATTCTGAATAGGTTGATGGGGGACGATAAACAATGGCAAATAAAATTGGGTTTAACCTGAAATTGCTAAAGTGCCCAATACTGAGGACCAGGCCCTCAAAGGAATTATAACATGTTTTTTGCTTTACATTAACTAGTAATTTGGAATGGTAAATTGTTGCTACTCCTCCTCCACGACCAGAACTTCTGGGATTTTGACAGTTTAAATAACCAGAGGGGGTTGATTCATTTAAACCAACATAATCCTCTTGTCCTAACCAAGTCTCTGTAAGGGAAATTAAATCAATCTGATGATCAATTAACAGATCATGGACTAACAGAGACTTAGGAGTTAGAGACCTAATATTTAACAAACCACATTTAATTTTTAAATTATGAGGAGGAACAGAGGCCAACTCATTCAATTTAGAGGCTTTATGTTTAATTTGAGTTTTACCAATATTTTGCTTTATCACTTTGGGATGCTTATACATTATATTTTTATTCACTTTGGAGGGAGCAGACAACGATTCTCTGATGGGGAAGACAGGGGCTAAGCTGAGGGGTGGCGGATGAAGAGGAGCTGCAGAGAGGCGTGTAAGACTGCGACTCTGCTTCCTGGTCCCAACTCTGAGTAGTCATGGTTTTGGAAATTTGGATAAAAAAGATGCCAGATTGTTAGATAAATGAGAAGCACCATCCAAAGTGGGATGAATGCTGTCTCGTCTCATAAGACCAGGTTTTCCCCAAAAAGAGCTCCAATTGTCAATGTAGCCCACGTCATTTTTAGGACACCACACAGACAGCCAGCGGTTCAAGGATGACGAGCGACTAAACATGTCATCACTGGTCAGATTGGGGAGGGGCCCAGAGAATACTACAGTGGCAGACATCGTTTTTGCAAAGTCACACACCGATTCTACATTAAGTTTCGTGACTTCCGACTGCCGGAGACGGATGTCATTAATGCCGGCGTGAATAACAATTGTGGAATATTTAGAGTTACTTTTAGCCAGCATTTTCAAATTTGACTCGATGTCGCCTGCTCTGGCCCCAGGAATACATTGGACTATGACCGCTGGAGTCTCTAGGTTCACGTTTCTGACTACAGAGTCGCCAATGATCAGAGTTTTTTCCTCAGCGGGTGTGTCGCTGAGCGGGGAAAAACGATTAGAAACGTGAACAGGTTGGTGGTGAACCGGGGCTTTGCGACTAGGCTTCCTTCTCACCGTCACCCACCCAGTCTCCTCGCTGCTGAGGAGAGCCGGGGAACCGCTGACAGTGGGGCCTAAGCTAGCTAGCTCCGCTGCAGCTAATGGGCGTCCGTCGAGATTAACTGGCGCAGACGGTGTTTCAATGCAGCGGAGCCGGGATTCCAAATCAGACAACCTCGCCTCGAGCGCCTCAAAAAGACAACATTTATTACATTTACCGTTATCACTAAAAGAGGCAGAGGTGTAGCTAAACATCTGACAGAGAGAGCACACCAGAGGAGAGGAAAGAGAGGTAGTAGCCATAGCTAGTGGCTAGAGAGCTGGAGAGCAAACCACACAGGCAGACAGCAAAACAGGAAGTGACGATCCTTCCAATGAAGAATTAAGTATTTGAAGACTAGAGCTACCAATAAATGGGAAGACTTCTTTAAATAACCTGATAGGAATAGGGTGTAAAAGACAAGTTGAAGGCTTGGATGAGGAAATTATTTTACCTAACTCTAAAAGGTCAATTGAAGTAAACTCATCCAAATAGATATCAATTGAAGGAGTTGTAGTAGTTACTATATTTACGTTAATGGTGGGAAGAATATGACTGATTTTATCTCTGATAGATGAAATTTTATTACTGAAGAAGTTTATAAAGTCCTGACTAGTAAGCTCTAAGGGAATGCTAGGTTTGACAGAGTCCTGACTCTGTCAGCCTGGCTACAGTGCTGAAAAGAAACCTGGGATTATTCTTGTTCTCTTCTATTAATGTGGAATAATAACTTGTTCTAGCTTTCCTAAGAGATTTTTTTATAAATTAGAAGTTGATTTCACCAAGCTAAATAGATTTCATCTAATTTAGTGGAGTGCCATTTTCTTTCTAATTGACAAGTCTTCTGTTTTCAGTTACGAGTTTGTGTTGAACCAAGGAGTCAAATCTCTGATTAGACTTTCTTTTCTTAAAGGGAGACTTTTTTTTAAAGGCTTATACAGGGTGTCCTAATTTTTTCACATGACTGTATGTCTCTGAAACGCACTTCATAAACAAACTTTATTTACTTGACGCTTGGAGAAAATGCTTAGCTTAGTCGTTGATAATGCTGCTCTGAGACGTGTGGGGTCCGCAGTATGCTGAATGTTTTTTTTTTTTTTTTCGTGCAGCGCTTCTTGTGGGTTATGTCAAGATCTTTCCTTCTATCTTCTATGTATAAATTCAAGAAATCTCTTGTCAGTTTGTGTGTCTGTCTGTCTGTAACGATCATAGGACATCATAGGACGGCCTATGATGTCAGCAACATAGGACATCATGCCTGCCTTGATGTCTTTATGATGTCATATACAGTGATGCCAGCCTATGATGTTTCGACGCTGTTCGTATGAGGTCTGCATCATCGCACATCAGGCCTACCTTGATGTCTTTATGATGTCATATACAGTGTCAAGCAAAAGCATCACTTTCTGAGCAATGTTGTTTTTAACGAGGTGCTGACACAGTAAAAATGTGTAACCTTGAAGAAAGGCAGTCTACACTACAAATCGGTACAATGCCAAGCAAAGCACTGATTTTAGCCGGTTGCTCCGGTTTCTTGCTTCCGACGGCCATGCACGGGTCTTGCAGAAGAGGGTTGAAAGCCACTTTTTGCTCAGATCAATTTTCATGATCCTCTCCATGAATTGGAATTACGACGCACCCATCCCTCAACCAGTGGTCTGAACGAAGAAGAACAAGACCCACCAGATGGACAGCAATACAGTGAGGAGAACGGCTGCACATCACAAAAGATGCCGTGAAGGAGACTTCCGGTCTGGACGCCATGGCGACTGCAGCTTAACACTGAAGCTCTCAGACTCAATCCAGGATAACACCTTGAAAATCAAACTTAACGGATTTTTGGAGGAGTGAAAATCAAAAGACAAAATCATCATGTCTAAAGGAAAACAGAAGAAACTGAAATTCTCCAGGCTAGGACACGTATCGGCCGGAGAATCTGAACTGGAAGATCCCCGTTCAGAAGACGAGGAGCTGGTGATAGCTAACAAAAGGGTTAGCCTGAAATCACTATTTGAGGAACTACGACGATTTCGCCGAGATGTTACGGCCGAATTTCGGGAATTCAGAGAAGAATTGAAAAGGACAAACAGCAGAGTGGACCAGGCCGAGAACCGAATCTTGGAAACAGAGGATCGAATAAAAGTGCTCGAAGATTCTGTGCTGGACCTACGCAAAAGACAAGCAGCTATAGAGGCTAAGCTAACCGACCAAGAAGGAAAACAAAGAAGAGACAACATAAGAATTCATGGTCTGATAGAAGGAACCGAAAATGGTTTTAACTCAATGGCAGAATGCGTGGAATCCTTACTAAGAGAGAAATTGGATATTCCACAAACCACCGACTTGAAGATAGAAAAGGCACATCGTTCATTAGCCGCTAGGCCGGCGGCGGAAGCGCCCCCACGTTTGGTGTTGGTAAGATTTTCCAATTTCAAAATAAAACAAGAGGTTGTAAGACTGGCCTGGCAGAAAAAAGGATTTATGCACCAGGAGAGAAAAGTCTACGTGGAACACGATTACGCCCCGGAGGTCCTTAAAAAGCGCAGGGAATACAATGACGCGAAAAAGGTGTTAAGAGAGAAGAAATTGCGCTTTCAGACACCATTTCCTGCGAAGTTAAGGGTCTTCTACGGCGATGAAACGTGTCTCTATAATTCGGCGGAAGAAGCAACAGCTGACATGGCGAGAAGAGGGCTCCCGGTAACGGTGTTTAAACCCGCAGCAGACCCGAGTGAGAAGATCAAAGCGCAAACATGGACAACACAAAGACCCTCAAAATCCACGGACCAGCAGCGGGAAACCCAGCACCAGAGCGTCGCGGATAAACTATCCGTTTTCAGGTTGGAATAGCGACCTTTTTTTTTTTTTTTCCCTTCCTCTTGAATCAACCCGCACATCCAACCCCCCTCATACAAGGTAACAAACATTAAAGGAGATGCATATTCAGCATGTGGTAAAACATTTCATGGAACAATCATATTATTTGAAACAAATAAGTCTTTGTAATAAAAAAAAAAAAAAAACTTGTTAAAATAGAAATGTGACAATAATCCACATGTTCTGCTCATACTAACAAATACTGTTTTTGCGTGAATGTTTGATGTGATGGGGGTGGGAGGGTGCACACAATTTCACAGGGTTTAGGCATAAAAGGAAAAAAAAAAAAAAAATCATTACAAGTTTGGATTGGGTTCTGAAACTCACGTTAAAAGCATGGGACTACTTTCAGTGGTACGAGAGGGCCCTCAACACGTAACAGAGTTTGAGGAATTTCCCTCAGGGCCTTCACTCCATCAAGGCTCTTACAGGGTCTTTAAAAAGACCTCAGCTCAGGAAGTTCTTTTGACAGTTTTTTGTTTTAAAGTTTTTTACACTATGTTCTTAATGTTTTTCTTGTTTTTAATGTTCTTTCAGTTTCTGAGTAGCACAAAAGAGGGCCACCACACAGTTATACTAAACAAAACAACACAATGGAGAAACAGGGTGTAACCAAAATAATTTCATATAATGTAAAAGGGATCCTGAATCCAGTTAAAAGATCCAAGATTCTAGGCAAAATGAAAAAAGACAAAGCAGGAATAATACTTTTACAAGAAACCCACCTAACAGACGTGGAACACAATAAACTCAGTAGACAAGGGTTTAAAATGATCTCTTCATCTTCATATAAATCAGGGAGGAGGAGGGGAGTAGCGACATTGATATCAACCAAAATTACATTTGAAAAAAAATCAGAACACAAAGATAAAGAAGGGAGATACAGTTTGGTAACTGGGCGGCTAGAGGGAGAAGATATCACCCTGCTGAATGTGTATGCTCCCCCAGGGGCTAACTGGAAATTTTATAAAAATGTATTCGACCTAATGATAACTAAAGCTCAAGGTTTAGTGATATGTGGTGGGGACTTCAATCTTAGACTGAATCCATACTGGGATGCTTCTGGTAATTCCCCACATCAAAATAACACCCAAAACAGGAAGACTCGGATGCTACTAAAAGAAATGGGAATCTGTGATGTGTGGAGGGAACTCAACCCCAGTGTAAAAGACTATACATTTTACTCAACTCCACATTCATCTTACTCAAGGATTGACTATTTTTTTATGTTTAATAGAGACATTGGTAGAGTAAAAACATGTAAAATAGGACTGATGGATCTCTCCGACCACAGTCCGATCTACATGGACTTAAATATCCAAAAATACACAAATAATACATTTTCTTGGAGGTTAAATTCAAATGTCCTGAAAGGACCATTGAAAGATGAATTGGAGTCAGATATTCTCAGATATTTGGAAGATAACGATAATGGAGAAGTATCCCCTTTAATACTGTGGGATGCATGTAAAGCTGTAATAAGAGGAAAGATTATTGCAAAACTGGCAACCCAAAAGAAACTAAGACAAGAAAAACTATCCACATTAGAGTCAGAACTTAGGAACCTAGAAAAAGAACACAAAGGCAACACTCATTCTACTGACTCACTCAAGATTAAGGAAATTAAAAACCAAATAAATGAGATCTACACAATAGAATTCCAGAAGAAACTTACATTTCTGAAACAAAAATACTATGAAGCAGGCAGTAAATCGGCAAAATTGCTAGCCTATAAATTGAGGAAACATCAAACAGAAAGAGCAATCTACAAAATCAGAGACCCAGTATCAAAGGAAATAAAATTCAGAATTCAGGATATTCTTAAAAACTTCGAGAATTACTATAAGAACTTATACTCCCACAAAAAACATAAAAACGCATCCGAGGCATTCCTAAACACATTAAACCTTCCCCAACTTACGGAGTCACAAAATAAAACACTACTGTCAGAAATACATTCTAAAGAATTGGAAAAAGCAATTATGAAACTTAAAGCTAACAAATCCCCAGGAGCTGATGGCTATACAGCAGAGTGGTACAAAACCTTTAAACAGCAACTATCTCCTCTCCTCCTGAAAACATTTAATTATGTCCTCCACACAGGGGAAATCCCCCCCTCCTGGAGAGAAGGGGTCATTGCAGTTATACCTAAACCTGAAAAGGATAAACTAGAGTGCTCCAACTACAGACCAATCAGTGTACTAAATCAGGACTATAAGCTTTTTACCATTATCCTTGCCAAAAGGTTAGAGAATATACTGACAGACCTAATTCATTTAGACCAAACAGGTTTTATAAGACAAAGACAGACACAAGACAACATTCGACGCACTTTACACATAATTCATCATATAAAAAAATATAACTTAAATGCAGTCATATTAGGATTAGATGCTGAAAAAGCATTCGATTCGGTTGACTGGTCTTTTCTATACAGAATCTTATCCAGTTTCAATTTTCATAACAACTTCATTAGAACTATACAGGCATTATATAAAAAACCAACAGCTAAAATAAGGATTAACGGTAATTTATCATCATCTTTTGAACTGGAAAGAGGATGTCGTCAGGGCTGCCCCCTGTCTCCACTGCTCTTTGCAATCTTCATAGAACCTCTGAGCCAATGGTTAAGACAAAACCAAAAAATTCAAGGTATTACACTTGGTCAGAAGGAACATAAAATAGCACTCTTTGCTGATGACATTTTAATATACCTAGGGCAGCCGGACACTTCTTTACCAGAACTAACCTCAGTTTTTTCAGAGTATGGAGATTTATCGGGGTACAAATTAAATATGCATAAAACCCAAGTTTTAACATTCAACTATGACCCAAATCATTATTCACTAAGCAAACTCAAAACTAACTGGGAGTCGGAATCTATGAAATATCTGGGGGTCAATATCCCGAAACAACTCAACAAAATTATATCACTAAACTATGATCCACTGGTGACAAAAATAAAATCTGACCTAGCAAGATGGAATATGATACCATTCTTGGGTATTGCACAAAGAATTGAAGCAGTCAAAATGAATATACTTCCACGTCTTCTATACCTTTTCCAAACAATACCGGTAGAACCTCCCAAAAAAACATGGCAGGAGCTGGACAGAAGGATCTCAAGATTCATATGGCAGGGCAAGAGACCTAGAATCAGATATAGAACCCTACAGCTAAACAAAGACAAAGGTGGGCTCGCGCTGCCAAATATCAGGGACTACTTTAAAGCCGCACAAATTAAAACTTTAGTAGAGATATGTAACCCAGTCTACTCTGCACAATGGAAGGAGATCGAATGCCAAATAACAAGTGACATCCCCCTACAGGCGATAATAGGGAACAATGTCTTACCTAAGCTTTTGAATAACACTAACCCGTGGATAGAGACCCCGCTAAAAATTTGGTTTAAGATAGTCAGAGAGAATCAAACTAAAGAGCCCTATCGACTTCTGCAATGGATCGCCTATGATCAGGACTTTACTCCTAATAAAACAGACACCAGATTTAAAAAGTGGAAGGAGAAGGGGCTGATAAAATATTACGATTTTTTTAAAGGGCAAATCTTAAGAAGTTTTGAAGATTTGAAAAAACAAGGCCTAATAAATCAAGACCTTTACAGGTTCTTCCAGCTTAGACACCACATAAACAATATACTTAAAAAGGAGGTTTTGGAAAGGGCCCAGTCAGGTGTTCTGAAGGTCTTCTTAATGGCATATAAAGGGATCCCAGGGATCAGATACATTTCTAAAATATACCAAGGTCTTCAAGACTTAAAAGGAGACAACACATCTTATATAAAAGAGAGATGGGAAAAAGAGGGGAATTTCACTTTACATCTGGAAATATGGGAAAAGCTAAATAAACAGCAATGGAAAAGTACCTCATCCCTGCAGTGGAGAGAATTTGGATGGAAAAACTTGGCAAGATTTTTCAGAACACCTGCACAAATCAAATTTACCCATAAGGGATTGAACTGTTGGCGCTTGTGTGGTGAAAAGACTGCAAATCATTTTCATGTGTTTTGGTCATGCCCAGTTATCCACCAATATTGGTCCAATGTACAGACAATATTGGGGAAAATATTCAAAATTACAGTTCCCTTTTCTTTTGTAACTTTGTATTTGGGTTTACTACCGGACTCACTGGAAAGACGAGGAGAAAAATACTTATTCAATGTTTTAATATTGGCAAGCAAAAAAGCTCTAACTAAAAAATGGATGTTGAAGGACTGTCCTACACCTGAAGATTGGACTAACGTGATCCAAGACATTTACTCGATGGAAAAGTTGACATTCGCACTGAGACAGGACATGGATGGGTTCATGAACTTTTGGCAACCCTGGACCGCATATGTGTCTTCCATTAGATCTAATCTTTGACAAATACCATTTCAATAATGGTTCTGCTCTTTGTTCCAATGCTACTCAGATGCTCTTTTATCTTTATTTACTTACTTTTTCTTTTTGTTTGTTTTTTACTGGTTTGTTTTGTTTTTTTTTCTCTTTAATTTCACTTTTTCTTTCACTTTAAAAAAAAAAAAAAATAAGGGGTGTTGTAAGAATTAATCTTCCAATGTTGTCAGATATCAGAAAATAAGGGAACATGTGATGAAAATGTAAACACTGCATTGCTGTAACGACCTGTATACCCTTTACAAAAACTTAAATAAAAAAAAAAAAAAAAAAAAAAAAAAAAGATGCCGTGAAGATGAAACACCACAGGTTCGAGCAGTATGCCACAGCCATGACTGTGAACAAGACAGCCGTCTGAGACAAGAGGACACCCTTCAGCACCGGGCGTGCAGAAATACTTCCTTAAACTTGGTTTCTATGGGCATGGATGGGTACGCACTAGTTGTTGTAAAGTCCAAAAAAGGCCCAACATTAGAGCTATCTGAGCTAACTGCTTCCTAACTGTCAAAGCTGGCTGTAAATCACCGAGACAAGCCATGACTTAACTTGACTGGGGGTTTGCTTTGTGCCATCTTGAAGACTGAAAACGCTATTGATTAACTGATAACCCAAAAGCATATGTGTGCGCTTTTTTTTTTTTTTTAAATAAAAGATCGATCCGTGTGTTTATGGATCGATGCATTGTCACCAGTGCCAAGTATCATGATCCATTACTGAACTGATCTTTTTTCCCACCCCTAGCAAAATAATTTGTAAACAGTTTTTAAGGTCACAGTTTTTTGAATCCGCATGTCCTGAGTGTTTTTTTTTCATGCAGAGCTTCTTGCGGGTTGTGTGTCATGTCAAGGTCTTTCCTTCCATCTTTGTTATAAAATCCAAAAAGGTCCAACATTTGAGTTAACTGCTTCCTAACTTTCAAAGCTGGCTGCAAATCTCGCGAAACAAGCCATGACTTCACTTCACTGGGTGCTTCCTTTGCGCCATCTAGTGGACTGAAAATGCAATTGATTGAATACCCAAGATAGTATGCAATGTCCATCCATCCATCCATCCATCCATCTTCTACCGCTTTTCCGGAGGTCCGGGTCACGGAGGCAGCAGTTCAAGCAGAGAAGCCCAGACTTCCCTCTCCCCAGCCACCTGCTCCAGCTCTCCAGAGAGGATACCAAGGCGTTCCCAGACCAGCTAGGAGACATGGTCTCTCCACCGTGTCCTGGGTCTGCCCCGGGGTCTCCTCCCAGTGGGACATGCCTGAAACACCTCAAGTGGGAGGCATCCATGATAATTAACTAGAAAAGCACTCAGAGAGCGGATACCTATGCCAAGACTCCTTCCGTCCCTCATGGATCACCTCCAAAATGTAAGGCATCAAAGTCTGTCCATTAGTTTTGGAGTATTGTTGCTAACATTCTGTGAGAAAATAGCCTTGGCTGAAGTATGCACTCTCAGGTCATCACCAAAATGTAATGGCTCCCTCTTTAGCCCAAGACCCACCTCTGGTGAAAATTTCATGCAAATCCATTGAGTAATTTTCAATCAATCAAACTTTATTTGTATAGTACTTTTCAAACATTAGATGCTGCACAAAGTGCTTCACTCTATAAATTTAAGAAATCTCTGTGTGTCTGTCTGTCACGATCATAGGACGGCCTACCATGTCAGCCTGATGTCCTATGATGCTCCTATGATCTCAGGCTACATAGGACTCTGGATGCCACCATATACACAATAGGACTGGATACCTATGATGTAGTGTCCTATGATGCCTGCCTTGATGTCTTTATGATGTCATATAGACCATCACTCACAATGCCTGCCTACCTATGATGTTGTGTCCTATGATGCCTGCAACAGGAGGAGACCCTTCATCAGCATAAGGTACGACAAACAAGGGATGCACAGACAGGAAATGTATGGCAGAGCACCATGCACGTGCTGAGTCACTTGAAGCCCGAAATGCCCGCAAAGCGAGCAATGCTGCATGCCAGGCAAGGCACAGACAAGCTGAGACCCAGGAGATGCACAAGAGTTGGCTGGCCACCAACGCTGCACGCCAGGCAAGGCACAGAGAAGCTGAGACCGAAGAGGATACACTACTTTAAACCACACCCATTCCAAGCAGTAAATCTGGAAATCTCACTCAGTAAGGCAGAAGGCACTCTATAAATTCAACAAATCTCTGTCAGTGTGTCAGTCTGTCACCCCATTAAGAATACAGGGATGGCAACAGGAAATTCTGATTTCAGCTGAAATCTAATTTGGTCGACTGACTTATGGGGGGGGCCCATAGAAGCTGAAGGAGGTGAAGCTGGGAGGTTTTCAGTAAAACAGAAGTAATTTAGACTGAAAAAAAATGATAAAAAAAATGAAATACTAGACTTAGATAAATCATTAAATTTAATGAAAAGTTAACTTACTTTTTCTTCAATGTTGTCTCATTGTCTTTAGTCCAACATATTTAACAGTTCTATAAGAGTTTATTACACTATTTACACTGGTCACCAAGTCACTTCTAATGTGAAACTTTCTTCCTTTTGGCAGCAAGCTGTGTCAGTCTCTGAACTTTGAACTTCATCTCCTTTTCTGGTTTCTTCAGAAACTGTCCAAGTGTTTCTGTTACCTCGTCGAACTTTGAGCCAATTTTCACCTTTACTGTCACTTTTCTCTCAAGCCAATTCCATCGGAACTTATTTTTGACACTTTTGTCTATTTCTAGCACTGATGACTCCTGATCCTTCGATAAAAATCTCATAATTCCACTGAAAACAATACCGAAAGCTCAGAATTCCAACATGAACCAGGGATGTGATTTTGGGTTGGGGAAATTATCTGAAAATTTAGCAGGGGGTCTGCGGGACACAGTCCCCCAGCTGGGTCCGGGGCAGGGCCCCGGTGGGGGGGCAAGGGGGACAAGCCCCCCGAAGCTCCTGGGTTTTTATGATTTTTAAGTACCAGAACTGTGCTTAAATGACATAAAACAAACAGCTGAATGCCACTTATTACTGTATAATATTGACTTATGTTCCAAGAAGATAGCATTCCTAAAATATTCCAACAAGCATTATCCATCACATGCTTTAACACTTGATCAAATCAAAATCAGTTAATTTTATCTATTCCATAACAGAAATAAAATTCCAACATACCATTACTTGTTATAATTTCAGCATTCATTTCAGATCACCAGTTTCAATCTCCATTGAGTCTTGAGCAGTTCATTTTGCACAATCACTGATGTAGCCAAGTCTTAGAAATATTCAAAAGTTATGAGTCAATATCCACTGTGCACTGTCAATTTCAAACTGGAATCATAAAAGTAATGTAACTAAATTGTTTTGCTATTTTTTTCTCCTCAACATCAATGTCAGGGCGCTGCGGGAGATTTGGGGATGGTTAACTTTTATAACCGTTTCCTCCCCCGCGCAGCCCAGCTCATACAGCCGTTGTACGCCGCACTCAAGAAACAGAAACCGGCGGACAGAGTCGACTGGACTTCTGAACGGGAGCAGGCGTTCTGAGGTTAAAACAGCGCTCACTACCGACGCCTCGGACATGGGCATAGCGGCCGTCGTGGAGCAATGCATTGCCGGTTCTTGGCAGCCGGTCACCTTTTTTTTTTTAGCAGGTCTTTGCACGACAGTGAGCGTAAATACAGCGTGTTCGACAAAGAGTTAATGGCTCTCCATCTGGCCATACGCCACTTCCAGTTCTGCCTGAAAGGGCGCACCTTCACTGCGTTCGTGGACCACAAGCCGCTAACGTACTTAACGTACTTTATCTTCCTGGAAGATAAAATAAAGCAGAATTCGGCGAATTACTGGAAAAATCACATCCCTCAGAACAAGCCGCCATGAATTTTTGACAAAGCATACAACGAGCCATTTGATTGGTCCAATCGTTTGCAACTATCCAATCGCAGGGCTGTTTACAATACAGCAGTAGCTTGAGTACATCCAGGTTATCGCGGGAGACTTGACCCGGGGAAGCGCCGAGCGCTTATGTAATTGTGTTGATTTTCGCTAAAATCGGTAACAATAAGGTACCTTACCCCCCTAAAATTTTCTCAACGGATTTAAACGATTCACAGAAATGAACAATTTGAAAATAAATCGGCGGAAATCCGCGGATAGGCGGAAAATTGCCATCCCTGAGAATAGGACACCCTACTTTAAACCACACCCATTCGAAGCAGTACCCATGAAGAATGGCAGTCTACACTACAAATGTGTAAAATGCCAAGCAAAGCACTGATTTTCTCCGGGTGCTCCGGTTTCTGGGTTTCGATGGGCATGCAAGGGTCTTCCTGAACAGGGTTGAAAGCCAGTTTTTGCTCAGATTTATTTCATGATCCTGTCCATGAATTGGAATTACAATGCACCTATCCCTCAACCAGTAGTCTGAACAAAGAAGAAGAAGAACAAAAAGACCCACCAGATGAAAAGCAACAGAATGAGGAGAACTGCTGCACGTCAGAAAAGATGCCGTGAAGATGAAACACCTCAGGTTCAAGCAGTACGCCACAGGCATGACTGTGAACAACACAGCCGTCTCAGACAGGAGGAGACCGTTCAGCAACGGGCATGCAGATACTTGCTTATACTTGGTTTCTACGGGCATGGATGGGTATGCAAGGGTATGTACTAGTTACGTAGATAAAAACAGTAGACACATTTAGTTACATATATTTACACGATACATCCCCACCCCTTCCAAACCCTCCCATAAACATACCCCCCCACACACACACACACTTCACCCCCTACTTCTCTTACACACATAAAATAAAAGAGACATCACTAGGCACCAAGGCACCATGTGAAGGAGCAACCATCCTGTGAAGCCCCCAAGCCGGGAGACCACACAGCTCATAACCACAGAGCGCGCCACAGAGGCCACCCCAACCAGGACAGGCTGGGGCCTGCACCACAGCTGTAGGCAGTACCATAAAGCCCACACCCACCCAAGCTAGAGTGACCCATGACCAGCACCCCTGCAGATGGACCAGGCAGCATCCGGCATGAGGGTCTCCACTGAGGAAACACTGGAGCTAAAACACATAAAATATAAGATAAAACTAAGAACACATAGAACAAAGGGAACTAAAAACCCATACTTATAAACTGAGCTAAGAACACATCAAAATAAGAAAATCTAAAAGCAAATGGAGCTAAGAAGAATGTAAAACAATGGAACATAAATGACTACTTCAATAATAGTTTAACAGGTTTGTTAAAAGCCAAATTTAAAAAGGTACAGAAAGAAACTAAGAACACACAAAAACAACAGGAACTAAAAACCCATACTTAAAAACGGAACTAAAACACATCAATAAGATGAGAAAAACTAAAAACAAATAGCACCAAGAAGAACATAAAACAATGGAACATAAATGACTACTTCAATAATAGTTAAACAGGTTTGTTAAAAGCCAAATTAAATAGGTGGGTCTTTAGCCTGTTCTAAAAAACATCTATTGACTCTGCAGCCTTGAGACTCTCTGGCAGGTTGTTCCACAGATGAGGACCACAATAGACATTTTGCATAACATTTTCATTGTTATGCAGATGATACACAATTATACCTGTCAATGAAGCCAGATGATAGTAATCAATTAGCCAAGTTGGAAGCCTGTCTTAAGGAAATCAAAGCTTGGATGACTTGTAATTTCCTGCTATTAAGTTCAGATAAGACTGAAGTCATTCTTGTTGGTCCAAAAAACCTTAGAAATACCTTTCCAAATCAAACTTTCAGTTTGGATGCGGTTACTCTTTCTCTTAATAGCTCTGTGAGGAACCTTGGAATTATTTTTGATCAAGATCTGTCCTTCAATTCACATATTAAATTTGTTTCTAAGACTGCCTTCTATGATTTGCGTAATATTGCCAAGATTAGGAGCATCTTGTCTCAGAGTGATGCTGAGAAACTGATCCACGCTTTTGTTAGCTCGAGATTAGATGACTGTAATTCTTTATTATCAGGCTGTCCTAAAACATCTATAAAAGTCTTCAGCTGATCCAAAATGCGGCAGCAAGAGTTTTAACAGGTACTAGAAAGAGATCATATCTCTCCGCTTCTGGTCCCCCTTCAGTGGCTTCCCATAGAGTGTAGAATTAAGTTTAAAATCCTTCTTCTTACTTACAAAGCTCTAAACAATCAGGCTCCTTTTTATTTAAAAGATCTGATACTACCGTATTATCCTAACAGAGCACTACGCTCCCAAAATGCAGGATTACTTGTAATACCTAGAATCTCCAAAAGTACAATGTGAGGCAGAGCCTTCAGTTATCAAGCTCCTCTCCTGTGGAACCAGCTGCCAATCTGGATTCGGGAGTCAGACTCGGTCTCTGTCTTTAAGAATAGGGCTAAAACCTACCTTTTTGATATAGACTACAATTAGGGAAGGATCATGCGTTTCTGAACCCTCCCTTAGTTATGCTGCTAATAGGTTTAGTCAGCCGGGGGACCTCCAATAATGCAATAATGCACTGGGCCTCACTCCTTTCTTCACTCTCAATGAAATATTTTTTTTTGCTGGTCATTAACATTTGTTTGTTCTCTCCCATAGATTGAGTCCCCATCGTGCTGTTTGCTCTCTACATGTCTGTTCTTTTCATCTTCTCTGTCCCCTCACCCCCCAGCCAGTCGCAGCAGATGACTGCCCCTCCCTGAGCCTGGTTCTGCTGGAGGTTTCTTCCTGTTAAAAGGGAGTTTTTCCTCTCCACCGTCGCCAAGTGCTTGCTCACAGGGGATCGCCTGATTGCTGGGGTCTTTCTGCAACTGTGGGGGTCCCCCCTACAGATGAAAGTGCTATGAGATGACTGTTGTTGTGAAATGGCACTATATAAATAAAGTTGAATTGAATTGAATTGAATAGTGAAAGGAAGCTTCACCAAAGGTCTTGGTCTTGACTTTGGGAACCATTAAAAGGCTAGTACCAGAGGACCTCAGGGTCCGCGAGGACTCATAAGGTAAAAGCAGCTCAGATAGATAAGAAGGCCCAAGACCATTGAGGGATTTTTAAAACTACTAAAAGAACCTTAAAATTGATCCTAAAACGCACGGGGAGCCAATACAGTGATTCTAAAACTGGTGTAAATAAGCGCCCACCCCCAGGTCCTCATCAGCACTTGTGCTGCTGAATTTTGGAGCAGTTAGAGATGTGATATCCTTTTTTGGGGAAGACCAGAGAGCAGGGTATTACAATAGTCTATACGACTGGTAATAAAAGCATGCATCAAGACCTCCGTGCTGGCAAGAGAGAGAAAAGGGCGGACTGTGGCTATATTCCTAAGATGGTAAAAGCCAATTTTTGTTACATTTTTAATGTGTGAAATAAAATTAAAGTCAGAGTCTAGAAGAATGCCCAGGTTCTTGACACAATGTGTAGATTTTAAGATAAGCCTTTATTAGTCCCACAATGGGGAAATTCCTTCCAGGACTGCAACAGCACAGGGATAGCAACACTCAGAGCAATAATTTAGAAGATAAGAAAATAAGAGCAGTGAACATCCACATGTACACATAAATATACATGTATAAATATCTATACACAGTGCGGAGCATTGTAGCTAGATGGAATAAACAGCATAACTGTCTATTTAGTTAACCCACATAGTATGAATATGTACCCACACATATTGTCACCCTCCGTAGCGATTGATATTGTCCTAGTTGTATACTGGAGGGGACCATTTTGTGTGAGTCTGTTACATCTTTTGCATTCAATACTATTAGGTCGTCACATTTTTTTGCTATCTCTGCGTGCAGCCCTGCTTAGGTTATAAAGTCTGACAGCCGTAGGTAGGAAGGACCTGTGAAACCTCTCGGTCGTGCACCTAGGATGATGTAACCTACTGCTAAATGAGCTCCTCAGTGTGTTCAGTATGTCCTGCATAGGGTTGGACTCGGACTCCAGCAAAGATGACAGCTTAGCCACCATCCTGCTCTCTCCCATCTCCTCCACTGGGTCAAGGCACTGCCCCAGGACAGAGATAGCTTTCTTGATCAGTTTGTTCAGTCTCTTCCTATCAGCTGCTGTGATGCCACTGCCCCAGCAGACCACCCCAAAAGTGATGGCTGATGCCACCACCAAATCATAGAATGTCTTCAGGAGCACCCCTTGTACACCAAAAGACCTGAGCCTCCTCAGTAGGAACAGCCTGAGCTGTCCCTTCTTGTAGAGTGCGTCGGTATTGTGTGACCAGTCTAGTTTATTACTCAAATGAACACCTAGGTACTTATAAGATGTCACCATCTCAATGTCTGTTTCCTGGATGTTTACTGGTGCTGTGAGGGGTTGTCCTTGCCTGCGGCAGTCCACCACCAGCTCCTTAGTTTTTCTCACGTTGATCTGGAGGCAGTTCCGATGGCACCAGTCCACAAAGTCCTGGATAAGTCCTCTGTACTCAGCTTCATCTCCGTTGGAGATGAGGCCGACGATCGCAGAGTTGTCAGAGAACTTCTGTAGATGGCAGTGTGTTGTGCTGTATGAGAAGTCCGCAGTATAAAGGGTGAACAGGAAGGGAGCCAAAATCGTTCCCTCGGGGGCCCCTGTGCTGCTGCTGATTGTGTCGGACACACAATTCCGGGTTCTCACAAACTGTGGCCGGTTTGTGAGTTAGTCCAGGATCCATGATGACAGGTGCTGGTCCACCCCTGCGTGCAGTAGCTTGTCCCTCAGGATCATCAGTTGGATGGTGTTGAAAGCACTGGAGAAGTCAAAGAACATGATCCTCACCGCGTTCCCGGGCTTCTCCAGGTGGGACAGGGAACAGTGAAGAAGGAAGATCACTGCATCCTCCACCCCGATGCCATGCTGGTAGGCGAACTGGAGTGGATCCATCGCTGGTCCCACCAGGGGGTGGAGGTGAGCAAGGAGCAGTCTCTCCAGGGTCTTCATCAGGTGAGACGTCTGGGCCACCGGTCTGTAGCTGTTCAGGTCTCTGGGGTGGGAAGTCTTTGGTACGGGTACCACACAAGATGTTTTCCACAACTGTGGTACCCTCCCCAGCTTCAGGCTCAGGTTGAAGATGTGCTCCACAATCCCACACAGTTGGTCTGCGCAGGACTTGAGGAGCTTCGCGCTGATACCATCCGGTCCCGAGGCCTTCCTCGCCTTGATCTTCCTCAGCTCCGTCCTCACCTGGGTCTTACTGAGGGTCAGGTAGGGGGGCTGTGTGCCGGGAGTGGGGTGGGGTGTTGGTGGAGGGGTGTGTGGACAGCAGGTCTCGATGACTGTAGAGGCAGCAGTGGTTGGTGTGCAGGCGAGGGGGGGGGGGAGGGCAACTGGTCAAGCCTATTAAAAAACAGGTTCAGATTGTTCGCCCACTCCCTGCACCCCGTGGTCTGGGGGGAGGTATTCTGGAGCCCAGAGATGGTTTTGAGGTTTCTCCAGACCCCGCTGATGTCTCTCCATTGCAGCTTGTCCTCCATCTTCTTCCTGAAGCTGTCCTTGCCTTCTCTGATCTTCCTCCTCAGCTCCCTCTGTACGGACTTCAGCATCTCCCTGTTCCCCGACCTGAAGATCCTCTTCTTCTCTCTCAGAAGTGTTTTTATCTCTCGGTTGATCCAGGTTTTGTTGTTTGAGCAACACCGTATGGTCTTGGTGGGTACGGTGTTGTCCACACAGAAGTTGATGTAGTCTGTGATGGTGTGAGTGAGGCCGTCGATGTCCTCACCATGTGGATCGCAGAGTTGCTCCCAGGCAGTGATTTCAGAACAGTCCTTTAGAGCGTCCATTGCCTCCTCAGACCATATCTTCACCATGCGCATAACCGGAGGTTGTCTGTGTACTAGGGGTTTGTACACCGGCAGGAGATGAACCAAGTTGTGATCCGAGCTGCAATGCTCCGTACTGTGTGTTTATATATCTACATATTATTCCATCTAGCTACATTGCTCCGCACTGTGTTTATATATTTACATATTTATTCCATCTAGCTGCAATGCTCTGTACTGTGTGTTTATATACTCATATTTATCCCATCCAGCTACAATGCTCTACACTGTGTGTCTGTGTGTATATATATATATTTATAGTAATATGTACATATGTATATTAGCTGCTCTTGCTTGCTTGCTTTTTTTTTTTTTTTTTTCTTGCCTTCTCATTGTTGCTCTGACTGTTGCTATCCCTGTGCTGTTGCAATCCTGGAATTTCCCCGTTGTGGGACTAATAAAGGCTTATCTTATCTTATCTTATCTCATCTCCCGAGTGGGGGGAGTGGTGATGAGGTGTACGCCTCCTTAGTATTTGCATTGAATAAGTCCAGTGTTTTATTGTCTCTGGTGTGGCATGTGACATACTGGGTGAATGTGGGCAGAATGGGGGACAGTGAAATGTGGTTGAAATCACCGGAGATAAGGAGGAGAGCATCTGGGTGTTGTGTCAGCAGCCTGCCAGTTACTGAGTGAATGGCGTCACGTGCTTTCCCAGCGTTCACCGTTGGATTTGCATAAATAACAATGCAGATCACGTGTGAGTATTCCCTCGGGAGATAAGTAGGCCACATGCTAACAGCTAGCAACTCAACTCAATGAGAACTAGCAATTTGGGTAAAAGTTTCTCTCTTGTCTTCAGGATCAGTGATTAAAACTTCTGTTTTATCCTGGTTGAGCTAAGAAGTTCTCTGCCATCCATGACTTTACATCTAAAATATAGTTCAAAAGGGCATTAATTGGTTTTGTGTCATCAGGAGACGTGGCAATGTACAGCTGTGTATCATCAGCATAGCTATGAAAATTGATGCCATGTCTCATGATAACATCCCCAAGTGGTAACATATAAAGATTAATAAGTATTGGCCCTAAAATTAAACCTTGGGGTACCCCACACTTGATTTTGTGGATTGCTGAAGAACATGTATCCATATTTACAAAATAGCAACGATCTGTGAGACAGGAATGAAAGCATTCAAGAACGGTACCTGAGAGGCCCACCAGGTGTTTGAGTCTGCTTAATAAAATGTGGTGATCTATTGCATCAAAGGCTGCGCAGAGATCCAGCAGCACCAAGACTGACAGTTTGTGGGAGTCCATGTGACACTTGATACCAGGTGGAGTTTTTGGAGTATTGTTGCTAACACTCTGTGAGAACATAAGAGCCTTGGTAGAGGTATGCATTCTCGGATCATCCCCAAAATGCAATGGCTTCTTCCCTAGCCCAAGGACCACCTCAGATGAAAATTTCATCCAAATCCATCCAGTAGTTTTTGTGTACTCCTGCTGCACAAATACAAACAAAGCCCTTGGTTGAAGTCTCAACACGTTATCTCACGTTACGATTTGATAAACACATTAGAAAACTCTGCAAGAAAATAAAGACAAATCTGAACTGTTTCAGACTGATACAGCAACACATCCCCTTAAAGGGAGCTAAACTTTTCATGCATGCCATGATATTTTCACATCTGTCTTATTGTGTGACTGTATGAAGCCAAGCCTCACAGACCACCATCAAACCCATCACATGACTATACAAACAAGTTTTGAAAATAACTGATAAAAAAACCAATGAGATGGCACCATTTCTCAATTCTGGAAAAAACCCAAGTTGCTCAGTTTTGACAGTTTTATAAAGTTCTCCTTCATTAAGTTGATTTTTAAATGTGTGAGCAGTCGTGACCCTGCTAGATTCTGTCCATATGTCACAAAAACACACACCAGTAAAATCACCACCAGGGGGTCTGCACAAGGAAACTGCATAGTGTCATCTTTTTCAGTTAGAGGGACTAATTTTTTGAACGCCCCACCAACAGAAATGAAAACTCTAACTGACCTGAAAATGTTCAATGAAAAGGTGAAAATCTGGCTGAAACAAAACCAAATATGTGATCACTGATTGTGGACTATGGACTATGTACATGTTTTCTGACATTTTATATTGTATGTACAGTATATGTTTTATTGATACACTACTCAAAAAGTTAGGGATATTCAGCTTTCAGGTGAAAGCCAAATATTGTATGGAAAATGTAAAAAGTTCACACTACAGTGATATTATATCATGAAAGTAGGGCTTTTAAGTAGAAGCATGCAATGGTGATTTCCTCAGCTCAAACAATTTATTGAGAGAAAAGCCAACAACAGTGGTGGGTATATCCATCTATCCATCTTCTACTGATTTTCCGGAGGTCCAGGTCACAGAGGCAGTAGTTCAAGCAGAGAAGCCCAGACCTCCCTCTCAAGATCCAAGATGGCGCCCACAGCGGTCGACATGGTGCTTCGCTGCGCTCTTTGTTTGTTTTTGTTTGTCAATTGTGTGTCTGCTTGCACTTATACCCGTGAAGAACTTTAAATATCAGGACTTTGACCCCCACGGACCTCCTCCCAGTTTTTCTAGCCCCTGCCGCCGATCTGGTTTATTGTTTGGCTCGGAAAGTGAGACGGCGGAAGAGAGGAAGACGAGCGGGCGCTCTCGTACGACTTCGCAGGAGAGGCTCGCGAACGGCGCTGCCTGGCATATTTCTGTCCAATACCAACTCTCTCTCTAACAAGGTGGATGAACTGAGACTGCTGATGCGTTTTAAGGACCTCGCCTCCTCAGCTGTCCTCTGCTTTACTGAGACCTGGCTCCGGGAAAATATACCGGACAGCGCGCTGCGCCTCGACGGCTTCCAGCTCTTCCGTGCTGATCGTGACACAGAGCTTTCCGGCAAGACCACAGGAGGCGGTGTCTGCTTCTACATCAACTGTAGCTGGTGCTCTGATGTAACGGTAATTTCCAAACACTGTTCTCCTGCCTTGGAATTTCTTGTTATCAATTGCAAGCCCTTCTATTCCCCGCGGGAGTTTGCTTCTTTCATAATGATCGCTGTGTACGCCCCTCCCGACGCGGACACGCGCGAAGCTCAGCGCGTGCTCGCGGATCACATTCAACACACAGAGCGAGTTTTCCAGACTCGCTGATTATTGTGGCTGGCGACTTTAATCAGTGCAATCTGAGCCACGATCTCCCCCGCTACAAACAGTTTATTAAATGCCCCACCAGAGGATTAAACACACTGGATCACTGTTACACCACAGTGAAAGACGCATATCGCGCTGTCCCTCGAGCTGCGCTGGGATTATCTGATCACGTGATGGTTCACCTCATTCCCACATACAGACAGAGATTGAAGCTCACTAAACCTGTTGTGAGCACTACGAAGATACGGACCAGTGATGCTGAGGAGAAGCTGGAAACGTGCATGGAAATATCTGACTGGGGCATGCTTAAAGGAGCCACGCATGATCTGGATGAGTACACGGACACTGTGAACTCATATATCCACTTTTGTGAAGAGAACATTCTTCCATCACGCACCAGGGTGAGTTACTCTAATGACAAACCCTGGTTCACAGCTAAGCTCAGACAGATCAGGAAGGAGAAGGAAGCAGCGCTGAAAAGTGGAGACAGGGACTGCTACAGGGAGGTTAAATACCGGTTTAACAGAGAGCTGAAGAGGGCTAAATCTCTATACTCAGAGAGACTCCAGCAGCAGTTCACTGCTAATGATTCGGCTTCCGTGTGGAGAGGACTAAGGCAAATCACCAACTATCGGCCTCAGGCTCCTAAAGGTCAGGATGACAAAGCCCTTTGTCAGAGACTGTCCCAACACTATGCCCGTTTTGACACCTCGTCATCTGTGTCCAACTCCCCACCTCCCTCCAGCTCCACAGCCTCCACATTCCCTACTTCATTTAAGGCACCCCCCCCTCCTCCCCCCCTCCCCTTATCATCAGTGAGCAGGATGTGCTCAAACAGTTCTCCAGACTGAACCCGCGCAAGGCCCCCCGGCCCAGACGGCGTGTCTCCCTCCACCCTGAGACTCTGTGCGAAACAGCTGGCTCCTGTATTCACAGACATTTTTAACACCTCCCTTAAGTTATGCCACGTGCCATCCTGCCTCAAATCCTCCACCATCATCCCTGTCCCCAAGAAGCCACGGATCACTGGACTTAATGACTACAGACCTGTAGCGCTCACCTCTGTAGTCATGAAGTCCTTTGAGCGCCTGGTCCTGTCCCACCTCAAGTCCATCACCACCCCTCTCCTGGACCCGCTGCAGTTTGCCTACCGAGCCAACAGGTCTGTAGACGATGCAGTCAACCTGGCCCTCCACTCCATCCTGCAGCACCTGGACTCCCCCGGGAACCTACGCCAGGATCCTGTTTGTGGACTTCAGCTCCGCATTCAACACCATCCGCCCCGCTCTGCTCCGGGACAAGCTGTCCCTGCTCAACGTGCCTGACTCCCTCTGCAGGTGGATCATCGACTTCCTGACGGACCGGAGGCAGCATGTGCGGCTGGGAAAGACTGTCTCAGACTATACTAGCATCAGCACCGGATCACCCCAGGGCTGTGTACTTTCCCCCCTACTCTTCTCCCTTTACACCAACTCCTGCACCTCCAGCCACCAGTCTGTCAAGTTGATCAAGTTTGCGGACGACACCACCCTCATCGGGCTCATCTCCAACGGCGACGAGTCCGCCTACAGGAGAGAGGTGGCCCAGCTGGCGTCCTGGTGCAGCAATAACAACCTGCAGCTGAACGCTCTGAAGACAGTGGAGATGATTGTAGACTTCAGGAAAGTCACTACTCCTCTGCCCCCCCTCACCCTCTCAGGCTCTCCCATCACCACTGCTGATTCCTTCCGCTTCCTAGGCACCACCATCACCAGGGACCTCAAATGGGAGCTGACCATCAGCTCACTCATCAAAAAAGCCCAGCAGAGGATGTTCTTCCTGCGGCAGCTGAGGAAGCTCAAGCTACCCACCAAGATGTTAGTGCAGTTCTACACAGCCATCATCGAGTCCATCCTCACCACCTCCATAACCGTGTGGTACGCAGGAGCCACTGCCAGGGACAGACTAAGGCTGCAGCGCGTCGTGCGCACTGCTGAGAAGGTGATCGGCTGCAAGCTCCCATCTCTCCAGGATCTGTACATCTCCAGGACCCGGAGGCGTGCTGGCTGGATCATAGCCGATCCCTCACACCCTGGTCACGTACTGTTTGCCCCCCTCCCCTCTGGTAGAAGACTTCGGTCCATCCAGACTAAAACCTCCCGTCACATGAACAGCTTCTTCCCCTCTGCCATTAGACTGCTGAACACTAAGTGACTCTCGTGCACCATGTACAGCAGCTCAACCAGACTCATGTCAATCATCACTGTTTTCTTCCTGCATTACCGACTGCACTATATAGTTCTCCACAGTATCTGCTGCTGGCTAATATATATTTTAACTGTTGACCAGTATCACTTAATCTTATCCTACACTTTATTACATGTATAGTTTATTTCTCTTTATTTCTCTTATCTTATCATGTTTAATGTTGCAGCATTGTACCGAGACAAATTCCTAGTTTGTGTACTACATGAACAATGGCAATAAACCTGATTCTGATTCTGATTCTGATTCTGATTCCCCAGCCACCTGCTCCAGCTCTTCAGACAGGACACCAAGGCGTTCCCAGACCAGCTGGGAGACATAGTCTCTCCAGCGAGTCCTGGGTCTGCCCCGGGGTCTCCACCTCAAGTGGGTGGCGTCCAGGAAGCATCCTAATCAGATGCCCATACCACCTCAACTGATTCCTTTCAATGTGGAGGAGCAGCGGTTCTACTCTGAGCCTCTCCCGGATGACTGAGCTCCTCATCCTATCTCTGAGGGTGAGTCCAGCAATCCTACGAAGAAAGCTCATTTCAGCTGCCTGTATCCGTAATCTTGTTCTTTCAGTAATTACCCAAAGCTCATGACCATAGGTGAGGGTAGGAATGTAGATTGACTGGTAAATCGACAGCTTTGCCTTAGAGCTTAGCTCCCTCTACACCACAAAAGATCGGTACAACGTCCGCATCACTGCAGATGCTGCTCCGATCCGTCTGTCAATCTCTCGCTCCATTTTCCCCCTCACTCGTGAATAAGATCCCAAGATACATAAACTCCTCCACTTGGGGCAGGAGCTTGTGCCCAACCCGGAGAGGACAAGCCACCTTTTTCCGGCTCAGGACCATGGACTCGGACTTGGGAGGTGCTGATTCTCATCCCAGCCGCTTCACACTCAGCGGCAAACCGTCCCAGTAAGACCTGTAGGTCATTGCTGGATAAAGCCAGTAGGACAACATCATCTGTAAACAACAGAGCTGAGAGCCTGTGTTCACCAAGCATGACACCCTCTGTTCCCTGGTTGCGCCTAGAAATCCTGTCCATAAAAATTATGAACAGGACCGGTGACAAAGGGCACCCCGGCAGAGTCCAACTCTCACTGGGAATGAGTCTGACACAGTGTTGGCAATACGAACCAAACTCTCACAACGGTCGTACAGAGACCGAACAGCTCGTAGCAACAAGCCCGATACCCCATACTTCTGAAGCGCCCCCCACAAAAAATCACGAGGGACGTGGTTGAATGCCACAAAACATATGTAAACTGGCTGGGCAAACTCCCACGAACCCTCGAGGATTCTAGAGAGGGTAAAGAGCTGGTCCGATGCGCCACGTCCAGGACGAAAACCACATTGCTCCTCCTGAATCCAAGGTTCGACCAATGGCCGGACTCTCCTCTCCAGTACCTTGGCATAGATCTTCCCAGGGAGGCTGAGGAGTGTGATCCCTCTAAAGTTGGAGCACACCCTCCAGTCCCCTTTTTTGAAGAGAGGAACCACCACCCTGGTTTGCCATGCCAAAGGTACTACCCCCGACCTCCACGCAATGCTGCAGAGGCTTGTCAACCATGACAGCCCTACAACATCCAGGGCCTTGAGGTACTCAGGGCAAATCTCATCCACCCCCGGGGCCCGGCCACCAAAGAGATTTTTAACCACCTTGGCGACCTCGGCCCCTGTGATAGGCGAGTTGTCCTCCTTGTCCACAAGCTCTGCTTCCTCTGTGGAAGGCGTATCAGTGGGATTGAGGAGAGCCTCAAAGTATTCCTTCAACTGCCCGACAATATCCCCAGTCGAAGTCAGCAGTGCCCCATCTGCACCATACACAGTGTGGACAGGGAGCTGCTTCCCCCTCTTCAGCCGTCGGACAGTTTGCCAGAATTTCTTCAAGGCCGACCGAAAGTCTTGTTCCATGGCCTCACTGAACTCTTCCCATACCTGAGTTTTTGGTTCAACAACCACCCGAGCTGCACTCCGCCTAGCCTGCCGGTACACCTCAGCTGCTTCAGGAGCCCCACAAGCCAACCAAGCTTGATAGGACTCCTTTTTCAGCTTAATAGCCCCCCCTCACCACTGGTGTCCACCACTTGATGCAGGGGTTGCCACCACGAGATTCCCCAACAACCTTGCAGAAGCAGCTCTGGGCAGCCGCTTCAACAATGGAGGTGGAGAACATGGCCCATTCAGACTCCATGTCTCCAGACTCCCTCGGAATGTGGTTGAAGTTCTTCCGGAGGTGGGAATTGAAGACCTTCCGGACAGGAGCCTCAGCCAGACATTCTCAGCACACACCCTCACTATATGTTTGGTCTACCAGGTCTGAATGGCATCCTCCCCTGCTATCAGATCCAACTCACCACCAGGTAGTGATCAGTTGACAGCTCTGCACCTCTCTTTACCCAAGTGGTCCAAGACGTATGGTCGCAGGGTCTGATGACACGATAACAAAATTGATTGATCGATCATCGACCTGCGACCTAGGGTGTCCTGGTGCCAGGTGCACATGTGGACACCCTTATGCTTGAACATGGTGTTTGTTATGGACAGACTGTGGTCAGCACAGAAGTCCAATAACTGAAAACCACTCGGGTTCAGATTGGGCAGGCTGTTCCTCCGCAATCACCTCCCTCCAGGTTTCCTGTTGTTGCCCACACGTGCATTGAAGTCCCCCAGTAGGACAATGGATTCTCCAACAGAAGCACTCTCCAGCACCCCAGTCAGAGACTCCAAAAAAGGTGGGTACTCTGAACCACCATTTGGTGCATAGGCACAAATGATGGTCAGGACCGATTTCCCAACTCAAAGGCGTAGGGAAACAACCCTGTCGCCCACCGGGGAAAACTCCAATATAGAGGCAGCAAGGTGGGGGGGATACAAGAATACCACCCCTGCTCGTCGCCTCTCACCCAGGGCAACTCCAGAGTAGGCCAAGCTCCAGCCCGTCTCCAGGAGACTGGTTCCAGAACCGGAGCTGAGTGTTGAGGTGAGGCCGACTATATCTAGCCGGTATCGCTCAACCTCACGCACCAGCTCAGGCTCCTTTCCCACCAGAGAGGTGATATTTCATGTCCCAAAAGCCAGTTTGGAAACCTTGGGGTCAGACCGCCAAGGTCTCTGCTTTTGACTGCCACCTGATCCACATAGCACTGGACCCCCCATGGTCCCTCCTGCAGGTGATGAGCCCACTGGAGTTTGGACCCATGTAACTCCTTCGGGCTCCCATGGGCGGAAACCTGGCCACCAGACGTCAGCCATCAAGCCCCGCCCTCAGGCCTGGCTCCAGGGTGGGGCCCCGGTGGGTTTACCACAACAAAAAATGTCAATGTCTCAATATCTTGTCATGTGCCCTTGAGCATTAATTACAGCTTGACCACGATGTCTCATGCTGTTCATAAGTTGACTTATTGTCTGCTGAGGCATGGCATTCCACTTTTCTTGAAAGGCAGTCCTCAGGTCATTGAGGTTGTAGGATGCAGGGTCACGAGCCTCTACATGGCAACTCAGCTGATCCCATAGGTTTTTTTTATGGGATTCAGGTCTGGAGAAAGTGCAGGCCTCTCCATTTGAGGTATCCCAGTCTCCAGCAGCAGTTACCTAATGATGTGACCTCGATGAGCAGGAGCATTGTCATCCATGAAGATGAAATCGGGCCTGTGTTGTTCATGCAGGGGTAAAATGACTGGATTAATGATGTTATTCAGGTAGTATTGGCTTGCCACTGTACCATTCACAAGGTGTAGGGCAGTTCTGTATTGACTAGACACACCTGCCCAGACTGTTACATGGTGACAACAGTGGCTGATGCATAGTGCTTTTTTTGACGTTTCCAACATTGTTGGCGGCCATCACTTCTGCTCAATGTGAATCGACTTTCATCAGAGAACAGCACTAAAATCCAATGGTCCCTTGTCACACGTAAATGTTTCCTGGCCCATGCAAATGATGATGCTTGTGCCTGGTGGTGTGGTCAAGTACTCTTGCAGGTCGTCTAGCACACAGACTACACTGATGTAAACAGTTTCGAAAGGTCTGACGTGACATTTAGGTACCTCTCACCTCCCTTAAATGTGCCTGGACTTGAATGGCATTCATCATCCAGTTCCGCAGCGCACTGTTCACAATGAAGCGGTCATCAGTGTGGGATGTGGCCAAAGCATGTCCACGTCTATGTCCTTCTGTGACTCTTCTAGTCCATCTGTTGCAACCTGCTGATGACACTCTAAGCTCAGTGGCCACTTCCCTCTGAGAACATCCTGTTTGAAACCTTGCAATTGCGAGGTACTGTTTATCAATTGTTAGGCATCATCTTGGCCTCATGATGTCAAAATGTGAACAGCATGATGAAGAGGAGTATTTAAATACCAATTCCAACTGAACCAGAAAAATTATTGGTTGTTTCATGGATCAAGCACCTGTTGTGAATTTTGCCGTTAAGCACCTTGTTAGAGCACAGCAAATTATGCAAAAAAGTACTGACACATTGAATAGTTGGACATGTGTATGCAAAAGGTTAGTGAAGGTCAAATTAAGTTCACCTGTAAAGGTTATAGTGCGTTATAGGTTCATCCTGAAGTTTCACCTGAAAGTCAAATATCCCTAACTTTTTTGTGAGTAGTGTATATTGATTTAGTGATGTATTTTTGATAATTTTACTGTAGAAAAGTCTAAGCAGGGACTGAGATTGCAAATTTGCCTCAGCTAGAAATCTTATATGCAATGCATCTGATGTGTTAATTTTAACTGCCCATAATTGTTTTTTGCATTGTCCCTGACAAATAAATAATCATATGTTCCCCGTTCCATTACACACCTTTCCTGAAAATGTCATCAAAAATCTGTTCATAACTTTTTGAGTAATGTTGGTAACAAACAAATGGCAGAAAAGCGTAACCTCGTTGGCTGAAGTAATAAAAGATCGATCCATGCGTTTTGGCATTGGTGCATTGTCGTTCGTGTCAAGTCTTGCGACTCATCAATGAATTGAGCTTTTGTCCCACCCCAAGTTAACTGACAACAAGGGCTGTCACAGTGGAGGAATTTCCCCTGCGGTCACAGTGGATAGCTCAACACCGCAGTATTCTTGCAAATGTTTTTGAGACCCTGTGGTCTCGTAATTTAAACAGGGTTTATCACTTATGTGGCAAACGATAAAAGCTGTAAGAAACTCGCTGCAGCTCCGCTCTCAGCTTGTGCGTGTGTGACAATTGTGTGGAGCTCCGGTCTTCCTACAGGCATGAACTGTTGATTCTATTTAATAAAAAAAAAAAAAACTTGATCATTTTCATAAAGCAGTGGCAGTAACTCCAGTATTTCAACTACAGGGTGGGGGGACTGGTTGGACACTGCAGCGACATTCAGCTTATTTAAACATGACAGCCTCCGTACAGGACCCTGCGTGGCTCTTGTCACCGTGATTTTTGCCGCTGTCCGAAAAATCACGTTCAAACAAGCAATGCACTATGCAGTAGTTGTTTCGTTCTCGGAGCTCAACTGTCAGCATCATAAACACTCCGCTAAAAAGGAAATAACACACTTTGTGTCCTTTCAGTGCTCACTGTCACAACTGTATTTAGCAATTTGTCCAAACGCTTCTGACACTAACTGCCTGCTGGAGTCTGTCTGGAGAGTGCCTCAAATGGTGCTGGCGGTGGCTGCACCCAGTGGTGTGGAAGTTTCCACAGTACTGGATGCAAACATGCTGTTGGCAATAAAAATACACTGAACATTTAACAGTTTATTTAATAATCAATCAGGGCACATGAGTGAATCACGAGATTTGGCCACACACACAAAAGAGGTGAACACTGTGTATACGGATCACTGTAATATGTGATGGGAATAGTCTTGACTGCTGGTGAAGTTTACAGTTTTATTTTCTTATTTTAGCACAGTACACATTAAGTAAAACACAAACTACGACCACCGTAAGAGCTTGTGTCTCATTACGGGGTCCATAAACCAAATAATGTTAGCGTTCATAGCTCAACTGTCTCTGCTAAGTGCTGTAGACTTAAGGCACTGTCACACCAGCATGTGCCAAATATATAAAAATTGGTCCAGAATGCTGGCATACATCAAAATTGTCACTTTTGGCCATATGCATCGCATATCCATAACAAGTTGGACATAAACATAACATATTGGTAATTTATACAGAATATTTCCATAACTTATAAATAACTCAAACCAACTAATGCTTAGCATGTTGCTGACATTCACAACTTAAGCGCAACAATAGTCTAACTTCTGCATAGCTTATCCTAACTTCTGCATAGCGCAGTTATGCCAAACTGCCGTAGCCTCCCAATCCATGAATCCTAGGTGTGCGAGAGATCATCTCTGTTCAACTGAAATGATTCTCCCCTCCAAAGACCACGGCGAGGGGCATGACCAATTTGGCAGAGCTGTCAAATCTGTCAGGTCGGTCACTCCAAAAACAGCTGATGTGATACGTCAGGAACATCAGATGACAGTTTTCACAACCTGGCTCAAAGGCACACTAACTGATGGCGATTAAAAAAAGTTTATTTTCAGTAAAGTGAAAAAACAAGCTAATGCATGGAATGTGCTTTTGCCGGGGGGGCGCAGCCAACAGGAAAGTGTGATTTGTCATGAAAAACAGTTGAGCTCTGGGCTTGGGGCGATCAGCTGATTGGATCCACCTCCTCCGGTATTCTCACATTCTGGCATATTTATCACAACAACACTGGAATGCTGATGGTACAGACTGCAGTCAAAAGTTTAAAAAAAAACATGGGGGGGGGGCTAAACAGCGATTTGGATCTTTGTCCTGTAGTTTGAAAGTGCTCAGACACATCCCCGACAGGTCCTGTTATACGAACAAGTACGTGTGTTTAGCTCTGTGTGTGTGTGTGTGTGTGTGTGTGTGTGTGTGTGCGCACGCGCGCACATGCTGCAGACAGAGCTCTTTATGGGGTTTTTTCCGTGAACCAACGCTGCAAATACGGGATTGTAGGGTAGCTGTAACTTAGAAACCCATTGAGTAAGTTACATATAGGCTCAAAGAGCGTTACTCATGTTAGAAATAATTTTTGGGTACGCTAGACATTAATCTCAACGTATTTCGACTTCTCAGTAACTATGAGTTGCTTTCAAGTAACGTGTGTAAACAAACGCATAACTTCCCTACAACTTTTGCTCCTCGAATGCAGGATGCATCAGCCATACACCTCAGAGGAGCTTGGCGAACTACGCCGTATACCAGCGTGCTCTTAACTTAGACAAAACTTCGCCATCACTGAGTTGACGTACGCCAGCATATTCTCCAAATTTTTCATATGTTTTGCAAATGCTGCCTATATCGTCTAGGTGTGACAGAGCCTTGACTGGCAATACCACAGGCAGGCACAAGAAGCGAAAATAAAACCACCGTTATCAAAATAAAAGCCTGCTTTTTTACTTCAGTGCATAGGTTGGCATAAGGCCTCTCTACTTTGTAAAATTAACTACTAATAGGAAAACATTTATGCAAAGATTAACAAATGCATATCTAACTAACTAACTAACTACCTGCACTTATATAGCGCTTTTCTAGTCACAAAGACCACTCAAAGCGCTTTCATTAATACTAACCCTCTGTTCTAAGGGCCTATAGGAAACAAATATCTAGGGACAATTTAGAACAGCCAATTAACCTAACATGCATGTTTTTGGCATGTGGGAGGAAACCGGAGAAATCCCGGAGTAAACCCACGCAAACACGGGGAGAACATGCAAAACTCCACACAGATCACTGTTGGTCGGGGGCTGGGATCGAACCCACGATCCCCACAATCCCCCAGCCAAGGGTAAACTGTGCTGCCGCAGTGCTAACCACTGCGCCACCGTGCAGCCCAATCTCAGAATTATTGATCAGGTAATTAAGATAAGATAAGATAAGCCTTTATTAGTCCCACAACGGGGAAATTCCAGGATTGCAACAGCACAGGGATAGCAACACTCAGAGCAACAATCAGAAGGCAAGAAAAAAAAAAACAAGCAAGCAAGAGCAGCTAATAAACATATGTACGTATTACTATAAAATATATATATACACACACACACACAGACACACAGTGCAGAGCATTGTAGCTGGATGGAATAAATATATGAATATATGAACACACAGTGCAGAGCATTGTAGCTAGATGGAATAAATATGTAAATATATAAACACCCACAGTACGGAGCATTGCAGCTAGGTGGAATAAATATGCAAGTATATAAACACACACAGTGCGGAGCAATGTAGCTAGATGGAATAATATGTAGATATATAAATATATAAACACACCCAGTGCTGAGCATTGTAGCTAGATGGAATAAATATGCAAATATATAAACACACACAGTGCAGAGCATTGTTGCTAGATGGAATGAAACAGCATAAACCGTCTACTTAGTTATCCTACATGGTATGATTATGTGCCCATACATATTCTCACCCTCCATAGCGACCGGTATGTTCCTAGTTGTATGCCGGAGGGGACCATTGTGTAAGTCTATTGCATCTTTGCATTCAAAAAACTATTAGTTTGTTACGTCTTTTTGCTATCTCTGCGAGCAGCCCTGCTTAGGTTGTACAGTCTGACAGCCGTTGGTAGGAAGGACCTACGAAACCTCTCGGTTGTGCACCTGGGATGATGTAGTCTGCTGCTAAATGAGCTCCTCAGTGCATTCAGTATGTCCTGCATAGGGTGGAACTCGGACTCCAGCAGAGATGACAGTTTAGCCACCGTCCTTCTCTCTCCTATCTCCTCCATCGGATCAAGGCGCTGCCCCAGGACAGAGCTAGCTTTCTTAATCAGTTTGTTCAGTCTCTTCCTATCGGCTGCAGTAATGCCACTGCCCCAGCAGACCACTCCAAAAGTGATGGCTGATGCCACCACCGTGTCATAGAATGACTTCAGCAGCGCCCCTTGTAACACCAAAGACCTGAGTCTCCTCAGCACGGAACAGCCTGCGCTGTCCCCTTCTTGTAGAGTGCATCAGTATTGTGTGACCAGTCTAGTTTATTGTTCAGATGAATACCCAGGTACTTATAGGATGTCACCATCTCGATGTCTGTTCCCTGTATATTTACTGTTACTGTGAGGGGCTGCCCATGCATGCGGCAGTCCACCACCAGCTCCTTAGTTTTCTCGCGTTGATCTGGAGGGCAGTTCCGATGGCACCAGTCACGAAGTCCTGGATAAGCCTCTGTACTCAGCTTCATCTCCATTGGAGATGAGGCCAACGATCGCAGAGTCATCAGAGAACTTCTGTAGATGGCAGTGTGTTGTGTTGTGTGAGAAGTCCGCAGTATAAAGAGTGAACAGGAAGGGAGCCAGCACCGTTCCCTGGGGGGCCCCCCCGTGCTACTGATGATCGTGTCGGACACACAGTCCCGGGTTCTCACAAACTGAGGCCGGTTCGTGAGGTAGTCCAGGATCCATGATGACAGGTGCTGGTCCACCCCCTGCGCGCAGCGCTTGTCCTTCAGGAGTCATCGGTTGGATGGTGTTGAAAGCACTGGAGAAGGCAATGAACATGATCTCACCATATTCCCGGGCCGGCTTCTCCAGGTGGGACAGAGAACGGTGAAGAGGAAGATCACCGCATCCCTCCACCCCAATGCCATGCTGGTAGGCGAACTGGAGTGGATCCCATCGCTGGTTCCACCGGGGGCGGAGGTGAGCAAGGAGCAGTCTCTCCAGGGTCTTCATCAAGTGGGACGTCAAGGCCACCGGTCTGTAGCTGGTTCAGGTCTTTGGGGTGGGAAGTTTTTGTTACAGGGTACCACACAAGATGTTTTCCACAGCTGTGGTACCCTCCCCAGTTTCAGGCTCATGTTGAAGATATACGTCACAATCCCACACAGCTGGTCTGCACAGGGACTTGAGGAGCTTTGCGCTGATGCCGTCCGGTCCCCGGCGCCTTCCTCGCCTTGATCTTCCTCAGCTCCGTCCTCACCTGGGTCCTGGTCAGGGTCAGGATGGGGGGCTGTGTGTTGGGAGTGGGGGGGTGTTGGGGGGAGTGGGGAGTGGGCAGCAGGACTTGATTTCTTTAGAGGCAGCAGTGGTTGTTGTGCAGTCAGGGGGGAGGGCGGTTGGTCAAATCTATTGAAAAACAGATTCAGGTTGTTCGCCCACTCCCTGCCCCCTGTGGCCTGGGGGGAGGTATTCTGGAGCCCCGAGATGGTTTTGAGGTTTCTCCAGACCCCGCTGATGTCGCTCTGTTGCAGCTTGTCCTCCATCTTCTTCCTGAAGCTGTCCTTGCCTTCTCTGATCTTTCTCCTCAGCTCCCTCTGTACGGACTTCAGCATCTCCCTGTTCCCTGACCTGAAGATCCTCTTCTTCTCTCTCAGAAGTGTTTTTATCTCAGGGTTGATCCAGGGTTTGTTGTTTGAGTGACGCCGTATGGTCTTGGTGGGAACGGATTTGTCCACACAGAAGCTGAGGTAGCCCGTGAAGGTGTGAATGAGGCCATCGATGTCCTCACCATGTGGATCGCAGAGCTGCTTCCAGGCGGTGGCTTCAAAACAGCCCTTTAGGGTGTCCATTGTCTCCTCAGACCATAACTCCACAGTGTGCATGGCCGGAGGTTGTCTGTGCACTAGGGGTTTGTACACCGGCCGGAGATGAACCAAGTTGTGATCCGATCTCCCGAGTGGGGGGAGTTGTGATGAGGTGTACGCCTCCTTAGTGTTTGCGTAGAATAAATCCAGTGTTTTATTGTCTCTAGTGTGGCATGTGACATACTGGGTGAACGTGGGTAGAATGGGAGACAGTGAAACATGGTTGAAATCGCCTGAGATGAGGAGAAGAGCATCTGGGTGTTCTGTCTGCAGCCTGCTGGTTATTAACCTAAAATAATACAGGTGCATCTCAGTAAATTAGAATGTCAACAAAAAGTTGATTTATTTAGGTAATTCAATTAAAAAAAAATTAAACTTCTATATTATATAGAGTCATTACACAGCGAGTGATATATTTCAAGTGTTTATTTATTTTGATTTTGATGATTATGGCTTTCAGCCCATGAAAACCCCAAATTCAGTTTCTCAAAAAAACCAAAAATAGAATATTACATAAAATTAATTTTAAAAAGTAGTTTTTAAATAGAAATGTTGGCCAACTGAAAAGTATGTCCGTGTACACACTCAATATTTGGTCGAGGCTCCTTTTGGATTAATTACTGTATCAATGTGGCGTGGCATGGAGGTGATCAGCCTGTGGCACTGCTGAGGTGTAATGAAGTCCAGGTTGCTTTGATAGTGACTTTCAGCTCATCTGCATTGTTGGGTCTGGTGTCTCTCATCTTCTTCTTGACAGTACTCCATCGATTCTCTATGGGGTTTAGGTTAGGAGAGTTTGCTGGCCAATCAAACATAGTGATGCCATGGTCATTAAACCAGGTTTTGATACTTTTGGCAGTGTGTGGGGGCTGCCAAGTCCTGCTGGAAAATGAAATCAGCTTCTCCATAAAGCTTGTCAGCACAGGGAAGCATGAAGTGTTCTAAAATTTCCTGGTAGACGACTGTGTAACCCAGCTGAGAAAATGACCCTTTTTCTCACATTTCATTTGTATTAATGCAATTGTGTGATTTTATTTTGAAAAAACGGTTATTTTGGGAAGAGGAAGTGTGATCCTAGTTATTCAACTTTTAAATTCCTGTTTCATGGTCACGTTGGGCGATCTTGGTCTTTTCATTCGTTAAGAGCGATATTAACCCCACCTTCCGAGCAGAGTGCCGAGGCGCACACCCGGTTTTTCGGTCTTTTGCGATCTGAGAGCGGACGAGAGAGGCTGTGGACGATCTGTGTTGAGGCCTGTGGGTCTTCTTGGTGAGTTACTACTGAAAGGTGCTATAAATAGATCTAAACACTGTCCAAACGCTAATTTGAAACCCTTATTATCCTAAGTTGACGGGAGCACGAGCTTGAGAGGCATGGTGGATGTGTCCTTTGCTGTGTTCACGCTGATATCTCATCTTGGTGAGTGGAAACCAAGTGTGTGATAAAGAGAAGCATGCTAGCGCCATGCTAATGTTAGCGTTATGCTAATGCTAATCGCGAGTGGATTTTTTCCTGTTTAAAAGCAATGGAAAAGGCTATTTTTGTGTCTGTATGGTTTTCCTAAATGTGATTTCAGTTCCCTAGAGTATGCTGAAGTACTTTTAGTTCTTTTGCACTATTTCTGTTGAATGTAATGTGTAGTTTGATGCTAAAAGCACATTTTGTTGGTTTCCTATGTAAATTCATAGGTTATGCTAAACCTAGTAGCTCAGACAGGGTTTTACTGATTTTAAAAGGAAATATTGGAAGTAATGGGACAGTATATTCCCTGGTTATGTGATAAATTAATTGTATTTCATTTCATGATTTACAAAGAAAAGGTTAAAAAGATTAATCATAACTTCATGGTTAAATGATGTAGCGATAAAAAGAGAAATTCATTTATTTGGTTACATGAGAAAAAAAAGTATTTCATGTACTACCAGAGAGATTTTGAGAAAAGAAAACATGCATGTAAGATGTGAAATGTAAGATATTACTATATTACTGGATTGTAACAATAGTAATATGAGAGAAGAATTTAAACACTAAGCTATGGTGTTATATGAGAAGAGATTGAAAAATGAATTACTTTAGCCGTATACAATAATATCATTATTGTTGTGCAGGCTAGGTTTTTTTGGTTGCCGATTAAGAACCTTCTGGATCCTGGATTCTCTCCGAATGGAGATGGCGAGCCTGACCCGAGACCTGAACCGAGACTGAACCGAGATCTGAACCAAGATCTCGATTGAAGAACATCCTTCCTCTCTCCAGTGCACAAAATTCAAAGTGGTAGCAACTCAAGCCGCCACTTTAAAAGAGGAAAAGAAACCTGAGTCCGGAAATACAAGATATCTTGACTGGTCAAACGACTAAAACAAAAAGACAAACAAACACTGAGCTCAGTAAGACATTTTTTGGGGTTTTATTTCATGCCGGCCGTTGTTATATTTGTATATTTGTAAATTGTCTGTATATTTTGTTCTCTTCATCTTTAACAATAACAGCCATGAATTGCTCATTTCTTGCCTCCATCTATTTCATTCCACACTCATTTTAATTCCCTATTGTAATCCTTACGAACCTAGCAACTGGTCTACACTTAATAATTTCCCTTACCTAATTAACGTAAGGCAAGGGTTACAATAAGAAGTGGCGAACCAGCCAGGTGCCTTTTTCTTCTCTCCCTTACGTTATTTCAAGCCTAACGTACCCAAAATGGATATTGTTGAGCGTGAATCTGTGAAAGTTCCAAATGCAGTGATAGTGAGTGAAATCGCTGGAGATGAGCAATTTGGTGAAGTGACTGAGTTTTTGAAATGGTATGAATCGATTTCAAGGGACATAAAAGTAGCAGATAGTAAGTCTGAGTTTTCTCAGAGTGCTATTTTTGAGTATAACTCGGGCATTGCTGTTGAAGCTCTTGACCCATTGCCATGTACCCATGTATCTGATAGTGGAGCTAGCTATATGATACAATCTCTTGCCAGTGTTTATACGCACCGTGTAGGGAACGATACGACCAAGTTATATCTCACTGACATTAAAAACCTAGCGAAGATGAGTGACAGAGATTTTGCAGATGTCCTGAAAGACATGATGTCACAGATTTCTGAGTCAATCAAAGAATCTGAAAATGGTCAATCAGAGCAAGTTAAGTTATCTAATAACTTACCTGAAGCTTTCTTGGATGAACCTCAACCTCAGCCTTCTGCAGCTGAGTCCAGTATTCAAGGTGCACAACCAACTAACCAGTCAAATCACACTGCGAGCACCCCAGCTTGAAGTATGCCCACCATTTCTGCACATGATTTAAATCCTCCAGAAGTGCAACGTGTGGTAGTTGAGCACATTGTAAAAAGGGAAGATTTTTCCGTGCAGCCGTTTTCACAAAAGCTCGGAGCTTTTTCTGGCAAAGACCTCCGACCAACTTATGAGCTAGATTATGATACTTGGCGCTCCAGTGTAGAATTAATCTTGACTGATCCTGCTATGTCCAAATTGCAACAATCCCGAAAGATCATTGAGTCCCTTTTACCCCCAGCAGCTGATGTAGTCAAGTACTTGAACCCCAACAGCTCACCATCAGAATACCTTCAGCTGTTAGATTCTGCTTATGGTACAGTTCAAGATGGCGGAGAGCTTTACGCCAAGTTTATTGACACCTTCCAAAACACAGGTGAGAAACCCTCATCATATCTACAACGTCTTCAAGTAGCTTTGACTCACACTGTGAAGCGTGGTGGTGCTTCAAGCCAGGATTTTGACAGACTGCTTGTCACACAGTTTTGTCGAGGTTGTTGGGATGATTCCCTTTTAACTGCACTCCAGTTAAAACAAAAACGAACAAATCCCCCAACTTTTCCTGATTTGCTTCTCTGGCTACGTACTGAAGAAGACCAAAATGCTGCCACAAACTTGCGAATGAGACAACATTTGAGCAGTTCAAAACAAAAAGTGACATCCCACGTGCAAACTGTGCAATGCAGTTCAGATGAAAATGAGAACAATATCACGTTAAACTCAATTCAAGAACTCTCAAAACAAGTTGCAGAAATTCAAACTCAACTAGTAAAACTAACTGCAAAACCAAAAGCTCAAAACTCAAAAAGTACACCCAGTACAAAGCCAAAACAGAAACGGAAGTCGAATAAAGTGACAAAGGAACCCACAGAACAAACGGTCAAAACTCAAAGTACCCCACCCAAACCGTGGTACTGTTTCCAATGTGGAGAGGATGGCCACATCAAGCCGAACTGCGAAAACGAACCAAACCCAGCTCTAGTTACTGAAAAGCGTAAGCTGTTTAAAGAGAAACAAAAGAGATGGGGGTCTGGAAATCCCACAGCTAATAAAGACCGGGTTAAACTAAGAACAGTCTCTATTACGGGGCAAATGGAGACTGTAGCCAGACAATCATGTCCCACTAAGTACAAGCAACGTGCTAGCCTTAAGCAATCTGTTACTAACCCACCTAAGTATAGTCTACCAAAAGTGTTAGTTGGCTCCAAATGCACAGCTGTAGTTAACATTTCTGATGTTAATGTGCATTGTCTTCTTGACTCAGGGTCACAAGTGACTACAGTCACCGAGTCATTTTACAAACAGAACTTTCCCGATCAAAACCTTAACCACTCTATGACCTTTTAGAAGTCGAGGGCACTGCAGGTCAGCCCGTCCCCTATTTAGGTTATATTGAGATGTGTATTACCTTTCCAAAAGACTTCTTATGCACAGAGACTGACATACCAACCTTAGCTCTCGTTGTTCCAGACGCCAATCCTAATAGTCAGACACCAGTGTTAGTGGGAACAAACACACTTGATGTTCTTTATGGAAAGTATTTAGACATGAAGACTCCTGATTACTTACCTAGCCCTTACGGTTTTAGGACACTGTTGAAAACTCTCGAACTAAGACGTACAAAGAACAAAGATGGGAACATTGGATTAGTTACCTTGTCAAGCAAAGCTCCAGCTGTAGTTCCAGCAGGTAAAACTGTAGTTTTAGAGGGGTCTGCCAACGTTCACTGTACCTCAGACACCTGTGCTATAGTTGAACACCCCTCTCAGTCTTCCTTGCCTGGTGGCCTTTGTGTTAAAACTTGCCTGATAACACTTCCTTCCCGAGCTCCACACAAAGTGCCTGTAATGATTACAAACGAAACAGAGCAAGATGTCACAATTCCGTCCACGTGTGTCATCGCAGAACTTGGAGCTTTCCATTGTATCCTGTCCCAGCACAATGTCGTCAGTGCAAATGAGTCGGCCACAAACAAGACACAACTGAGTTTCAACTTTGGTGACTCACCGATTCCACAGGAGTGGAAAGAGCGAATAACCAAACAACTAAATGACATCCTGGAAGTATTCGCTTTCCATGATTTGGACTTTGAGTGTACGAGCAAAGTGAAACACTCCATCAATCTTCATGATCCGACTCCCTTTAAGCACCATGCACGCCCTGTACACCCTCAAGAACTTGAGGCAGTGCGTAAACACCTTCAAGAGCTGCTCGCTGCAGATGTGATAAGAGAGTCCCAGTCTCCCTACTCGTCCCCCATTGTCGTGGTGAGGAAGCCAAACAATGATGTGCGTCTATGTATAGACTTTTGCAAACTCAATTTGCAAACAAGAAAAGACTCTTACGCTCTCCCAAATCTAGAGGAGACGTTCTCGGCGCTCACAGGATCCAAGTGGTTTACAGTCCTCGATCTTAAGTCTGGATATTACCAGATTGAGGTAGAAGAAGCAGACAAAGAAAAGACCGCTTTTGTAACACCCCTTGGATCCTGGGAGTTCAACCGCATGCCGCAGGGCATGACCAACGCCCCAAGCACTTTTCAGCGGCTCATGGAGCACTGCGTCGGTGACATGAACTTAAATGAGGTGCTAGTCTTTCTAGATGATCTCATCATCTTTTCAAATAGTTTGGAAGAACATGAACGGCGACTCATGCGGGTACTCCATCGTTTTAAAGAGTATGGGCTAAAGTTATCGCCGGAAAAATGTAAATTTTTTCAAACAACAGTCCGGTACCTAGGTCATGTAGTCTCCGAAAGCGGTGTCGAGACAGATCCCGAAAAGATTCAGGCCCTTAAGATCTGGCCACGGCCTAAGAATCTCAAGGAACTGAGATCCTTTTTAGGGTTCTCAGGGTACTACAGACGCTTCATTGAAGGGTACTTGTCTATAGTACGCCCTCTTAATGACCTCACACGCGGTTACCCGCCACTCCACAAAAGGTCAAAATCCAAAGTCACTGACCAAACCTACTTTGATCCCGAACTGCCATTTGAGAGTCGATGGACCACAGACTGTCAAAAAGCTTTCGACTCCATCATCGAAAAGTTAACATCAGCTCCTATCTTAGGCTTTGCAGACCCGAAGCTGCCTTACATACTCCATACCGATGCTAGTACCACTGGCTTAGGTGCAGCACTCTATCAGGAGCAGGACGGTCAGCTTAGGGCCATAGCTTTTGCCAGTCGCGGGTTATCAAGGAGTGAAGCACGTTATCCAGCTCACAAGCTAGAGTTTTTAGCTCTAAAATGGTCAGTAACTGAAAAGTTTCACGACTATTTGTATGGTGGTCAGTTCACGGTAGTTACAGATAGTAACCCACTCACCTACATATTGACCTCTGCTAAATTAGACACCACAAGCTACAGGTGGCTTGCAGCTTTGTCTAACTACAACTTTAAGTTACAGTATAGGGCAGGCAAGCAAAACCTAGACGCAGATGGGTTGTCTAGACGTCCTCATGGTGAACTCGTTAACGACGTCCAGTCCAGGAAAGAGCAGGAGCATGTAAGCCGCTTTGTAGAGCGTCACCTAGCTGACAGTGACACCACAGAGATTGTAAATGATGAAGCTGTCCAAGCCATCTATCAAAATCCGTGATGACAATCAGGATAGTGGTGTTACACTTGTAGAGTCACTTACCATCTCAGCTGACGCAATCCCAGACTTGTATGTTTTGGAGCAACACAATGGATTACCAGCTATCCCTGTCTTGTCTCAAACAGAAATCAGAGACAAACAAAGAGCGGACTCGACAATCAGACAAGTTATTGAACAAATCGAACATGGCCAAACACCCCCACCGACTGCTAGAGAAGAACTCCCAGATCTCCCTCTTTTACTCAGAGAACTCAATAAATTGGAGATATACAATGAAGTGTTGTACAGAAAAAGACAAAATGGAGACCAAGTGACCCACCAGCTCGTTCTTCCCAAGGAGCTCAGAGCTCCCGTACTCCAAAGTTTGCACAATGATATGGGCCACTTAGGTATTGACAGAACCCTTGATCTGGTCAGAACACAATTCTATTGGCCACGTATGGCAACAGATGTCGAGCAAAAAGTAAAAACATGTGATCGGTGTGTACGAAGAAAGAGTCCTCCTGAAAAAGTGGCTAGCCTGGTCAACATAACCACCACACGTCCTTTAGAGCTAGTCTGCATGGACTTTCTCAGTCTGGAACCAGACAGTAGCAATACCAGCAATATTCTCGTAATAACTGATCATTTTACTAAATTTGCCCTTGCGTTGCCTACCCCAAATCAAAGGTCCAAAACGGCTGCCAGGTGCCTGTGGGATCAATTCATCATTCACTACGGTATACCTGAGCGCCTGCACAGTAATCAGGGTCCTGATTTTGAGGCAAAACTAATAAAAGACCTTTGTGAGATCTCAGGCATAAAGAAAATAAGAACAACCCCATACCACCCCAGGGGTAACCCCACTGAAAGATTCAACCGAACGCTACTGAGTATGTTAGGAACGCTTGAGTCCAAACAAAAGTCCCACTGGAAAGACTATGTTATGCTGTTAGTACATGCAGACAACTGCACACGCAGTGATGTAACCGGGTTTACTCCCTACGAATTAATGTTTGGTAGAAAACCCAGATTGGCAGTTGATCTCGCGTTCGGACTTCCTCTCAACAAAGATCAGAAATTACTCACTTGCAATACGTTCAAAACCTCAAGAAAAGGCTCGAAGAAAGCTACAAGTTAGCTTCACAAAATGCAAAAAAGATTGCAGACAAGAACAAGGCCAGGTCTGACCGCAAAATCACTGTTTCTGAACTTGAACCTGGGGATAGGGTTTTAGTTAGAAATGTGAGACTGCGTGGAAAAAATAAGCTTGCTGATAAATGGGAGGCCGACATTCATGTGGTAGTCAAACGTGCAGGTGATTTACCCGTTTACACGGTTAAACCCGAGTCAAAGCAAGGTCCCTCAAGAACTTTACACAGAGACCTTTTGCTTCCCTGCAGTTTCATCCCTGTTGCCACAGCAGAAACACCTGAGCCAGAGCCTATTCACCGTCCTAAGACACGCCAAACAACTGTTACAGAGAACAATGATCACAAAGAGTTAACTGAAATTGAAAATGAATTTTTGATACCGTGGGTTGAGGATTCCCCACGTGAGGAGATAACCAGATTTACTACTGTGCATGATTATCCAAAACCTTTGCAAACACCGGAAATGACAAACCCACCTGATTGTGACTTACCTGAAACCACTGCCAATGCAGAGCCGGATGAGAAGCATGGTGCAAATGAGATTGAACTTCCCTATGATTCACCCGTGGAAATAATACCGGATGGAGACAATACTGAGAATGACAAACCTGTGGAAAATGAAGCAGCAACAATGCTGGGGGAGCCTTCTGACAGTTCAGTCAAGGAACGAGAACACCAATCAAATGATTTAGAATCAGAATCAGAATCAGAATCAGAATCAGGTTTATTGCCATTGTTCATGTAGTACACAAACTAGGAATTTGTCTCGGTACAATGCTGCAACATTAAACATGATAAGATAAGAGAAATAAACTATACATGTAATAAAGTGTAGGATAAGATTAAGTGATACTGGTCAACAGTTAAAATATATATTAGCCAGCAGCAGATACTGTGGAGAACTATATAGTGCAGTCGGTAATGCAGGAAGAAAACAGTGATGATTGACATGAGTCTGGTTGAGCTGCTGTACATGGTGCACGAGAGTCACTTAGTGTTCAGCAGTCTAATGGCAGAGGGGAAGAAGCTGTTCATGTGACGGGAGGTTTTAGTCTGGATGGACCGAAGTCTTCTACCAGAGGGGAGGGGGGCAAACAGTACGTGACCAGGGTGTGAGGGATCGGCTATGATCCGGCCAGCACGCCTCCGGGTCCTGGAGATGTACAGATCCTGGAGAGATGGGAGCTTGCAGCCGATCACCTTCTCAGCAGTGCGCACGACGCGCTGCAGCCTTAGTCTGTCCCTGGCAGTGGCTCCTGCGTACCACACGGTTATGGAGGTGGTGAGGATGGACTCGATGATGGCTGTGTAGAACTGCACTAACATCTTGGTGGGTAGCTTGAGCTTCCTCAGCTGCCGCAGGAAGAACATCCTCTGCTGGGCTTTTTTGATGAGTGAGCTGATGGTCAGCTCCCATTTGAGGTCCCTGGTGATGGTAGTGCCTAGGAAGCGGAAGGAATCAGCAGTGGTGATGGGAGAGCCTGAGAGGGTGAGGGGGGGCAGAGGAGTAGTGACTTTCCTGAAGTCTACAATCATCTCCACTGTCTTCAGAGCGTTCAGCTGCAGGTTGTTATTGCTGCACCAGGTCGCCAGCTGGGCCACCTCTCTCCTGTAGGCGGACTCGTCGCCGTTGGAAATGAGCCCGATGAGGGTGGTGTCGTCCGCAAACTTGATCAACTTGACAGACTGGTGGCTGGAGGTGCAGGAGTTGGTGTAAAGGGAGAAGAGTAGGGGGGAAAGTACACAGCCCTGGGGTGATCCGGTGCTGATGCTAGTATAGTCTGAGACAGTCTTTCCCAGCCGCACATGCTGCCTCCGGTCCGTCAGGAAGTCGATGATCCACCTGCAGAGGGAGTCAGGCACGTTGAGCAGGGACAGCTTGTCCCGGAGCAGAGCGGGGCGGATGGTGTTGAATGCGGAGCTGAAGTCCACAAACAGGATCCTGGCGTAGGTTCCCGGGGAGTCCAGGTGCTGCAGGATGGAGTGGAGGGCCAGGTTGACTGCATCGTCTACAGACCTGTTGGCTCGGTAGGCAAACTGCAGCGGGTCCAGGAGAGGGGTGGTGATGGACTTGAGGTGGGACAGGACCAGGCGCTCAAAGGACTTCATGACTACAGAGGTGAGCGCTACAGGTCTGTAGTCATTAAGTCCAGTGATCCGTGGCTTCTTGGGGACAGGGATGATGGTGGAGGATTTGAGGCAGGATGGCACGTGGCATAACTTAAGGGAGGTGTTAAAAATGTCTGTGAATACAGGAGCCAGCTGTTTCGCACAGAGTCTCAGGGTGGAGGGAGACACGCCGTCTGGGCCGGGGGCCTTGCGCGGGTTCAGTCTGGAGAACTGTTTGAGCACATCCTGCTCACTGATGATAAGGGGAGGGGGGGAGGAGGGGGGGGGTGCCTTAAATGAAGTAGGGAATGTGGAGGCTGTGGAGCTGGAGGGAGGGGGGGAGTTGGACACAGATGACGAGGTGTCAAAACGGGCATAGTGTTGGGACAGTCTCTGACAAAGGGCTTTGTCATCCTGACCTTTAGGAGCCTGAGGCCGATAGTTGGTGATCTGCCTCAGTCCTCTCCACACGGAAGCCGAATCATTAGCAGTGAACTGCTGCTGGAGTCTCTCTGAGTACACAGATTTAGCCCTCTTCAGCTCTCTGTTAAACCGGTATTTAACCTCCCTGTAGCAGTCCCTGTCTCCACTTTTCAGCGCTGCTTCCTTCTCCTTCCTGATCTGTCTGAGCTTAGCTGTGAACCAGGGTTTGTCATTAGAGTAACTCACCCTGGTGCGTGATGGAAGAATGTTCTCTTCACAAAAGTGGATATATGAGTTCACAGTGTCCGTGTACTCATCCAGATCATGCGTGGCTCCTTTAAGCATGCCCCAGTCAGATATTTCCATGCACGTTTCCAGCTTCTCCTCAGCATCACTGGTCCGTATCTTCGTAGTGCTCACAACAGGTTTAGTGAGCTTCAATCTCTGTCTGTATGTGGGAATGAGGTGAACCATCACGTGATCAGATAATCCCAGCGCAGCTCGAGGGACAGCGCGATATGCGTCTTTCACTGTGGTGTAACAGTGATCCAGTGTGTTTAATCCTCTGGTGGGGCATTTAATAAACTGTTTGTAGCGGGGGAGATCGTGGCTCAGATTGCACTGATTAAAGTCGCCAGCCACAATAATCAGCGAGTCTGGAAAACTCCGCTCTGTGTGTTGAATGTGATCCGCGAGCACGCGCTGAGCTTCGCGCGTGTCCGCGTCGGGAGGGGCGTACACAGCGATCATTATAAAAGAAGCAAACTCCCGCGGGGAATAGAAGGGCTTGCAATTGATAACAAGAAATTCCAAGGCAGGAGAACAGTGTTTGGAAATTACCGTTACATCAGAGCACCAGCTACAGTTGATGTAGAAGCAGACACCGCCTCCCGTGGTCTTGCCGGAAAGCTCTGTGTCACGATCAGCACGGAAGAGCTGAAAGCCGTCGAGGCGCAGCGCGCTGTCCGGTATATTTTCCCGGAGCCAGGTCTCAGTAAAGCAGAGGACAGCTGAGGAGGCGAGGTCCTTAAAACGCATCAGCAGTCTCAGTTCATCCACCTTGTTAGAGAGAGAGTTGGTATTGGACAGAAATATGCCAGGCAGCGCCGTTCGCGAGCCTCTCCTGCGAAGTCGTACGAGAGCGCCCGCTCGTCTTCCTCTCTTCCGCCGTCTCACTTTCCGAGCCAAACAATAAACCAGATCGGCGGCAGGGGCTAGAAAAACTGGGAGGAGGTCCGTGGGGGTCAAAGTCCTGATATTTAAAAGTTCTTCACGGGTATAAGTGCAAGCAGACACACAATTTCATCATTTACCATTTCATCATTTACCTGATGAAATGGACAAAAATGATCCCATTACAACTCAACCAATACGACGATCTGAAAGAATCAGACAACTTCCAAAAAGACTAGAGTATCCTGAATTAGGAAATCCTCTAGTAACTGTTGTTAAGTCCCTTTTTCAAGGTTTGAATACAGCCTTCTCAGAGTTTCTAAATACTGACGATGGACAGTCTTGGTTACACATGCAACGAGACGTGCATGATATTTAGCGCGGGAGGGTGTAACCCAGCTAAGAAAATAACCCTTTTTCTCACATTTCATTTGCATTAATGCAATTGTGTGATTTTATTTTGAAAAACGGTTATTTTGGGAAGAGGAAGTGTGATCATCGTTATCCAACTTTTAAATTCCCATTTCATGGTCACGCTGGGCGATCTTGGTCTTTTCATTCGTTAAGAGCGATATTAGCCCCGCCTTCCGAGCAGAGTGCCGAGGCGCACACCCGGTTTTTCGGTCTTTTGCGATCTGAGAGCGGACGAGAGAGGCTGTGGACGATCTGTGTGGAGGCCTGTGGGTCTTCTTGGTGAGTTACTACTGAAAGGTGCTATAAATAGATCTAAACACTGTCCAAACGCTAATTTGAAACCCTTATTATCCTAAGTTGACGGGAGCACGAGCTTGAGAGGCATGGTGGATGTGTCCTTTGCTGTGTTCATGCTGATATCTCATCTTGGTGAGTGGAAATAAAAGCCCCATTTCCACCAGTATCACCTGGGCTTTACTTTTTTTTTACTTGGTTCGGTTTTTCGCCATTTCCACCCAAGTCCTCACGGTTTAACCGGTACAATTTTCGTGTCTGTTCAGAGGCAGGGTATAGCCGAGCGAAAAGCGAGGTGTGATTTGACGTCAATCGACTGCTAAACGCTGATTGGTCAGGGCGTAACGTCACAAAACGCGTCCGTTTTCTGTTGAAGCTACACGACCGCCATTTGTAATTTCAGCGAGTAACCGCGGTGACTGGATTCACAATTGTGTTCTCATATAACGATGTCCACGCGCAAGTTTATTCCATGAACAAACGAGGAGGTGCGGACTTTTCTGTCCCTCGTAGCCGATGACTACATCCAGAGCGAGTTGGTGGGGCAACTCGCAATGAAAAAATATACCAGGAAGTGTCCGGCCTGCTAGCAATGGCAGAGAATTTGGACTCGACACGGCCACGCAATTGGAAAACGGTGACGGTGAGTGTTTTGTTATTGTCCGTCTTCTTGCCTTTCGGTCAAAAGCGCACTTTATTTAAGCAATAAAGAAAGTTGTTTGATTGTGGGCAATTGTGGTGATGGCTAGCCCGCTAATAGCTAGCTACCTCTGTACCTTGCTGCTACCTCGCATCAAGCTGCTGAATCGCGCTTTTATTTCAGTATTCACGTGAACAAAACGCTGACGTAAGCTTATTGTATCCTGGTTAAAAAGTTTTGTGTTTGTGGTACATGTTGCACTTTGTTTGTGAGCTTTATTGTGTGTTTCCCAGGGGTCCGCCTCACTGGACCGCCAGCTCCATCACTATCTGGCATCTCCCGGTCAAGTGCTGGTAAGGCACAACAAACTGAAAATTACCACCCGGTTGTTTTTATATGTGATTGTTATTTTCTATAGACGCATAATAAGGAATTTAAAATGTCTTTCTACGTTTATAAAAATACTAGATTCAGGGGTGTTCATAGCCACAGTGGCCCAGTGTTATAGGTGTGTTGGTGGTGGAAATACTGTTGTATTTTCACAAAAAAAAAAAGGAGCACATGTACCGACTTCAAATCAACATGCTTGATTGAAATTCTTCAAGTCAGCTAACACTATTAACCCATTCTGATTTATGAGGCCACAGTACAAAGAAATTCTTTTAAAAATAACCCATTAAATCAAAATACTTTTTACAATTAATCCTTTTTGAAATGAAGGGGGGCCTAACCACAGCACCACAGAAGTTGCAGCCCACTCTACTGAGGGGCAGCAACCTGACAGTTGAGCTTAAATACAGCAACGAAGCATCCCACCACAGGCTTTCAGCAGTTTAATTCCATAATATTTTTTCTGACATGTTTTGATCCGGTGTTATCTAAATACAATGACTTCTGTCTTTCATATAGGCAAGCTGAAAAGCAACAACATTGCAGACCTTGCATCACTGATGGCCCAGAATCATGCTGAGGAGATGCGGATCCATGAAAGGATGCTCGAACAGCATCAACGGCAGCACAAACAGCGTGAAAGACACCTGCAGTTAGCCCATGAGCAGGAAGCCGCATTAAGAAGGGATGAGCTGACAAAGACGGCTTCCTTCCACGGAGCCTTCCTAAACCATTTTGGCAGTCTGTTCGAAGTACTGAAAGCTCCCCATTTGTAAACATGTTTTGGGAATATTTGTAATGTAATAAAATGTTAGTCTTTTGGATAAAAGTGTGGTTTGTAAATTATAACACTGGATGATAAAGGCGAATAATTACATACACATTCCATTGCCTCATATGACCCTAATCCTGCTGTTCAGCCATAAAGGTGTCAAGATTTTTAATGGTAATATAATTGTTATTGTTAAATTTAATAAATATTACCACTGCTGTATCCATTGCTCTACATTGGGTACAGTTTTTAAGTAAAATTGTAAGCAGTTGCACAGGTGTAATTTACATTCAGCAGTAGACACTGATAAAGGTAAAAGTCGAATTAGGTAAAAGGTAAGTACATGTGAATTGAATGTTCTATCGGCATTCCAAATTCTGAGAATTCCAATAAATTATAAGCAGTCTAGTATAATATAAAGCAAAAATACCCATACATCTAAACCCAAATATAACATTTTCGATGTTGTAAACGTTGACGTGAATATGATAAACCTATGCTATTGTGATTCAATAGATCCATAGTGATCTTTGGTTTGAAAAAGAAAATTATAATTTGGTGTTGGGCAGTGTGACAATGTCACAGTATTTAGTAGGATTAAAAAAAGTTTCATCATAAATTTTCTAGGTTCATTGGCAATTCCATCAAACCAAAAGTGAGTTGTCTAGCTGCAGCATTTTTTTTAGTCATTTCTACGTTGTTTTAGTGTGTAATTAGCCACCACTGAACAGATAACCGTTATAAATAACAATAGATGGGAAAAATGATACTCAAAAGATACACAATGGGCCTAGATTTGGATTGGCTTTTTTATAATATAAATTATTTGGTAAGTTAAAGTTAACTGGAAGTATAACAAGTTTCCACATATAATTCCAAGGTCAATTGGCAATTCCATCAAACCAAAAGTGAGTTGTCTAGCTGCAGCATTTTCTACGTTGTTTTAGTGTGTAATTAGCCATCACTGAACAGATAACCCTTATAAATAACAATAGATTGTAAAATGATACTCAAATGATACACAATACAAAAAATGGGCCTAGATTTGGATTGGCTTTTTTTTAATAATATTTTTAATTATTTTGTAAGTTAAAGTTAACTGGAAGTATAACAAGTTTCCACATATAATTCCAAGGTCAATTGGCAATTCCATCAAACCAAAAGTGCGTTGTCTAGCTGCTGCTTTTTTTGGGAAGTCAGTTTATCATCAGTGTATCATTATTACACAATACACAAAATGGGTCTAGATTTGGATTGGCTTTTTTATAATATTATAAATTATTTGGTAAGTTAAAGGGGTTTAGGATTAAGCTTCTGCATTATTTTAAATTACTCCGGTGTTTCAGCATTTAATTAACCGTCTGTTAACATTTAACCGTTTTGAACAACAGAGGCGACGTAGTTGAAAAGTGCACAACATTTTATTTAAAAAACACGTTTGACATATGTATGCACATGAACACTGAACAAATGAAATGATCTCTGAATGATCTCTGCTTCATATGCAGCTGCTTCAGATTCCTCCTGGGCAACCGCTATTCTCCTCTCCTGCTCCAACGTGTGTTGTCTCAATCCACGTCGTCTTCTCCTGTAAAATTCTCTTGTCTCGTTAAAGACATTCATTGTGTTAAAAACCCACAGAAGAATAGTGACCACCGTGGAAATCCTCCACTCGTAATCCGCTATTTTTTTCTTTGTTGTGGCGGAGTCGGTCGCGTCCTTTACTACGTCAGCAGAGTGTAGTGCCACCTCAATCCCGCCCACCCCCAGCAATACTCGGCTTTCCGCGGTTGTGATGGAGGCGCAGCCGCGGGAGAAACAAGTAAAAAAGAAAAGAAAAGAGTAGAGTAGAGCAGAACTATATAGTGGAAATGTGGCACAAGTGTGTGATAAAGAGAAGCATGCTAGCGCCATGCTAATGTTAGCGTTATGCTAATGCTAATCGCGAGTGGATTTTTTCCTGTTTAAAAGCAATGGAAAAGGCTATTTTTGTGTCTGTATGGTTTTCCTAAATGTGATTTCAGTTTCCAACAGTATGCTGAAGTACTTTTAGTTCTTTTGCACTATTTCTGTCAAATGTAATGTGTAGATTGATGCTAAAAGCACATTTTGTTGGTTTCCTATGTAATTTCATAGGTTATGCTACTAACTAACTAACTACCCTGTACTTATATAGCGCTTTTCTAATCACAAAGACCACTCAAAGCGCTTTCACTAATACTAACCCTCTATTCTAAGGGCCTATGGGAAACAGATATCTAGGGACAATTTAGAACAGCCAATTAACCTAACATGCATGTCTTTGGATTGTGGGAGGAAACCGGAGCCCCCGGAGTAAACCCACACAGCACAGGGAGAACATGCAAACTCCACAAAGAAAGGTTCCAACCCCTGCCAACCTGGGGATTTGAACCAGGAACCTTCTAGCTGTAAGGCAACAGTGCTAACCACTGCACCACCGTGCTGCCCGCTAAACCCAGTAGCTCAGACAGGGTTTTACTGATTTTAAAAGGGAATATTGGAAGTAATGGGACAGTATATTCCCTGGTTATGTGATAAATTAATTGTATTTCATTTCATGATTTACAAAGAAAAGGTTAAAAAGATTAATCATAATTTCATGGTTAAATGATGTAGAGTTAAAAAGAGAAATTCATTTATTTGGTTACATGAGAAAAAAACTATTTCATGTACTACCAGAGAGATTTTGAGAAAAGAAAACATGCATGTCCATCCATCCATCCATCTTCTACCGCTTAATCCTTTCGGGTCGCGGGGGGGCTGGAGCCTATCCCAGCATCTTTGGGCGAGAGGCAGGGTACACCCTGGACAGATCGCCAGTCCATCACAGGGCCAACACAGAGAGACAGATAACCATTCACTCTCGCATCCATACCTAAGGACAATTTAGAATCCCCAGTTTTGATGCCAATTAACCTAACATGCATGTAAGATGTGAAATGTGAAATGTAACTAACTAACTAACTAACTAACTAACCTGCACTTATATAGCGCTTTTCAGATATTACTATATTACTGGATTGTAACAATAGTAATATGAGAGAAGAATTTAAACACTAAGCTATGGTGTTATATGAGAAGAGATTGAAAAATGAATTACTTTAGCCGTATACAATAATATCATTATTGTTGTGCAGGCTAGGTTTTTTTGGTTGCCGATTAAGAACCACCTGGATCCTGGATTCTCTCCGAATGGAGATGGCGAACCTGACCCGAGACCTGAACCAAGATCTCGATTGAAGAACATCCTTCCTCTCTCCAGTACACAAAATTCAAAGTGGTAGCAACTCAAGCCGCCACTTTAAAAGAGGAAAAGAAACCTGAGTCTGGAAATACAAGATATCTTGACTGGTCAAACGACTAAAACAAAAACACAAACACTGAGCTCAGTAAGACATTTTTGGGGGTTTTATTTCATGCCGGCCGTTGTTATATTTGTATATTTGTAAATTGTATATTTTGTTCTCTTTATCTTTAACAATAACAGCCATGAATTGCTCATTTCTTGCCTCCAGCTATTTCATTCCACACTCATTTTAATTCCCTATTGTAATCCTTACGAACCTAGCAACTGGTCTACACTTAATAATTTCCCTTACCTAATTAACGTAAGGCAAGGGTTACAACTGCGCTGACTTTGGTCTTGATAAAACTGTGGACCAACACCAGCAGATGACATGGTTCCTCAAATCATCACTGACTGTGGAAATTTCACACTAAACCTCAAGCAACTTAGATTCTGTGCCTCTCCACTCTTTCTCCAGACTCTGGGGCTTTGATTTACAAATGAAATGCAAAATTTACTTTTATCTGAACAGAGGTCATCTACTGGTGTTGGTCCACTGTGTTTTATCAAGACCAAAGTCAGCGCAGTCATCTACCAGGAAATTTTAGAACACTTCATGCTTCCCTGTGCTGACAAGCTTTATGGAGAAGCTGATTTTATTTTCCAGCAGGACTTGGCACCCCCTCCACACACTGCCAAAAGTATCAAAACCTGGTTTAATGACCATGGCATCACTGTGTTTGATTGGCCAGGAAACTCTCCTGACCTAAACCCCATAGAGAATCTATGGAGTACTATCAAGAGGAAGATGAGACACCAGACCCAACAATGCAGACGAGCTGAAGGTCACTATCAAAGCAACCTGGACCTTCATAACACCTCAGCAGTGCCACAGGCTGATTACCTCCATGCCACGCCACACTGATACAGTAATTAATCCAAAAGGAGCCTCGACCAAATATTGAGTGTGTACATGGACATTCTTTTCAGTCGGCCAACATTTCTATTAACAAACTATTTTTTTAAATTAATTTTATGTAATATTCTAATTTTTTGAGAAACTGAATTTGGGGTTTTCTTGAACTGCAAGCCATAATCATCAAAATCAAAATAAATAAACACTTGAAATATATCACTCTCTGTGTAATGACTCTATATAATATAGAAGTTTAATTTTTTTGAATTGAATTACCTAAATAAATCAACTTTTTGTTGACATTCTAATTTATTGAGATGCATCTGTAAACCTTTCATGGGGTTATTTACACCGTGGTTGCTGTGGTTGCTCATTATCCTCCGCGGTAGGCTTGTCCAGAGTGCAGTACTACAAAATTACAAACGATTTTCCAAAGTGGTCCTGAGCCCACGTGCTAATATTTTTTACAGAATTATGGTGGGCTTTAATGCAGTGCCGCCAAAGGGATTGAAGGCCACTGGCATTTAATACTGGTTTTCTGCCTTACCAATTACATGCAGAAATTTCTCCAGATTCTCTGAATCTTTTGATGATATTATGGACTGGAGATGATGACATCCCTCAATTCCTTGTAACCTTAAGAAACGTTCTTAAACTGCTGGACTCCATCCTTGCTTGCGAATGACTGAGCCTTTCGGGGATGCTTATTTTATACCCAATCATGGCATTCACCTGTTTCCAATTAACCTGTTCACTTGTGGAATGTTCCAAAATTGTGTTTTTTGAGCATTCCTCAACTTTCCCAGTCTTTTCTTGTCATTGTCCCAGCTTTTTTGGAACATGTTGCAGGCATCAAATTCAAAATGAGTGAATATTTGCAAAAAACAAAACAAAAAAACAATTAAGTTCATCAGTTTGAAATGTATTTGTCTTTGCCATATGTCTTTGTAATGTATTCAAGTCAAAATAGGTTGAAAAGGATTCGCATATCATTGTATTCTGTTTTTATGTATGTTTTACACAACATTCCAACTTCATTGGAATTGGGGTCCTTTGGTATGGAATTACAGCCTGGTTTGGCAATTTAACGGTACAACTGGAAAACAAAGTTTTGGGTATGCATAAAACAGCCATGAAAATAATAGGGAAGAAACACTATGATTCTATTTAGAGTATGTATGAACAGTCAGTTCTTAGATGAGCAACAAAGACTACAGCAGACTCCCACCAGAGATTTAGAGTACCAAAAGTGCAACTCTGATCGACTGAAGCCGTTTTGTTTTGTTTTTTTATCCAAGCACTTATAAAGTTGTTGATCTCTTGGTAATCCACCACCCATTGCACATTGGCACTTGGAACTGTCTGAACTGGTTGCACTGGCATGATCTGCTCTTAAATGTGGTGGCTGTGTGTGTCAATGAAATTTTTTTAGCTGATGTTGCGTTTAATGTATCATGCCTGAATGTTTTATGTTGGCAACGGGTTGTAGCAGACCGCCCAAGACAAATTTCCTCTTGAGGACAATACAGTTTATTCTCTTTTCTACATTTTCTTTTAAATAATGTCAGTTTTCCAATTACATAACAGCAACAGCAGTCAACATAAATGTCATTAGCAAAATTCAAGATAAAGCAACTAAAACAAAAGCGCAAATGAAATCTTTGGTGTGACAAGAACAGTGAGTGACATAAAAAAAAACATCCATCTACATGTAGAGCATAATTTCTTCAGTAGTCATGTTTATTATTAACAGAAATACAATGGATGGCCATAGGTTCATTGTTCAAGTGAAATTTGGAGTAAATAAAAATCATTATCTGATTACTTCAAGGATTTTGTTAGCATATACTGAAAATATGCATATATTTATTTGCAAGAGCAATGTTTGAGTTTTTCCATTTTTGGAAGGCTTGAATCACTTTTACTTTTGAAATGAGAAGAGAGACCCCCTCCAACCTCAGCCAATTAACAGGAGGCTCACTTAAGCTAGTATCTCAAAGTGGCGAATGCTTATTAATATTGCTATTTTTAAATTTGCTAACCTTTCTGACAAATATTCACAAAAAATCGGTGGCTCGTATTTGTCATTACCAACACTTAACGATGCTTAGTGACAATTAGCAGCATATATGAAAGTGTTTCCAAAAGACGGCAAACATTAGTGACTGTTAGCCAATGTTAGCAACAGTGTTTGTGACAATGAGCAACTATATACCACTCTTTTGCCACTGTTTGGGACCGTTTGGGAGCTTTTGCCAACTCCAGGCAAAACACCAAACAAATGTCAGGTGAATCATGGACCCAGCCCTATAAAAAGAGTGAGCAAACCCTCCCCAGCATTCAGATTTCAAGGGTTCAAAAAGATTCTTAAACAGTTGCTCGTGTTCACTACTTGGCGAACCAAAAATAACTTTAGCGACACGTGTTACAACCATTTAGAAACGCTTACAACTATTTTGCAATGTTTGGAACTACTTGTGGAAAAAAAAATGTGCAGACATTATGAACATATTCAAAAAACTGAACTTAAAAACTGTTTGCACACTATTTTGCAACCTTTTAGGAACCCTGTAGAAACCCCAAAATGGCTACGTTCATCAGGTGTTGCTTATATTTCACAAATTAAATGGACATATCTACCATTAAAATGTAACACATAGATGACTATTCGCTTTAAATTGTGACAGCTGGTTAACCAGTAACATCTTTAGTCAGGGGGAGTCCTAAAGATGATCCATGAGAGCGAGTCAATAGATAGATATACTTTATTGATCCCAAACTGGGAAATTACAGTGTAATAGCAGCATGACATTAGACAACCAAACGACAGAAACACACACCGCATAATAGACAAAGGGATTACCAATGGAAAGTAAAACTGCTAAAAAAAAAGTTTATATACATCATAGATTAATAGGTGGTGACCCGTTTAGATATATGAATCCCTGCTGTACAATGCAGGACTGTCAGGTGCAGAGTGAGATGTGAGGTACCAATTAGACTGTAAGGTGAAGTATGGCAGCATAGTTATGACCAGAATTCAACATCATACTGAGCTATTGTACAATGAAATGGCATGTGGCATTAAAGATTTCCTGTACCTAATCGTTCAGCAGCAAAGCTGTAGCAGTCTGCTGGAGAAAGTGCTCCACTGTCTGGTCCAGTGTGTGGTGGAAGGGGTGATCTGGATTGTCCATGATGGATCACAGTTTATTTAGTGTCCTCCTCTCCACCACAGTCTCAAAGGTCTCCGGCCTGAGACCAATTACAGAGCCAGCCCTCTTGATAACCTTGTCAAGTCTGTTGGTGCCGCTGGCTCTGATACTGCTACCCCAACAGAATCACAGCAAAGAAGATGGCGCTAGTAACAATGGTCTGGTAGAAAAGCTCCAACATCCTGTTGGACATGTTGAAGGACCTCAGCTTCCTCAGGAAGTAGAGTCTGCTCATCCCCTTCTTGCGCGCAGCATCGGTGTTTGATCTACAGTCCAGCCCGTTGCTGATCATGACACCCAGGTGTTTGTAGTCCTCAAACACCTCCACATCCTCCCCCCTAATCTGCAATGGCTGAAAAGGCGTCCTCTTCTTCCTGAAGTCAATCACCATCTCTCTGGTCTTACTGATGTTCAGCCTCAGGTGATTCTGCTCTGTGCACTCCACAGATCTGTCTACCAGTGCCCTGTACTCCTCCTCCTCTCCCCCTCTTACACACCCAGCAACAGCTGAGTCATCAGAGAATTGCTGCAGGTGGCATGACTCGGCGTTGTACTGTAAATCAGTGGTGTATTAGGTGAAGAGAAAAGGAGAGAGCACAGTCCCCTGTGGAGCTCCCATATCATGAACCACCCCGTCAGACAAGACACTGCCCAGCGGGACAAACTGTGGCCTGCCTGTCAGGTAGTCAGTAATCCAGGAGATCACAGAGCTGTTGACCCCCATCACTCGCAGCTTCTCACCCAGCAGCAGTGGCTGGATGGTGTTGAAGGGACTGGAGAAATCAAAGATCGTGATTCTCACAGTGTCTCCTCCGCCATCCAGGTACAGATGGGCTTGTTGCAGCAGGCAGATGACAGCATCTTCAACTCCTAAATGGGGCTGATATGCAAACTGCAGAGGGTCCAGCCACATCTTCATCTGCAACCTCAGGTGGGCTAAGACCAGTCTCTCCAGGACCTTCATCACATGGGATGTGAGGGCAACTGGTCGATGGTTATTCAGGTCAGATGGAGATGACTTCTTGGGGACAGGAACCAGGCAGGACATCTTCTACAGCACCGGTACTCTCTCCAGACTCAGGCTCAGGTTGTACAGGTGTTTCAGTACCGAAGCCAGCCAGTTGCCACAGGTCTTCAGGATCCTGGCGGAGATGCCATCAGGGTCTGCAGCCTTCCACTGATGGAGTCTCTCCAGCTGTTTCTTAACCTGGTCTGTAGTCACAGTGATGTGTGTGTGTGTGGGAGGGGGTGTCCTCGGGGGAGGGGGAGGGGGGTGAAGGGGGAGATGGAGAGGAGTGCTGCACAGGAGGGTGGGGGGAGGGGTGTGTGGGGGTCTGACTGTGTTGTGGGGGTGACAGGAGGGTGGGGGGAGGGGTGTGTGGGGGTGACAGACAGAGAGTTGAACCTGTTAAAAAAGAGTATCAGCTCATCAGCTCTCTCAAGGCTCCCAGATGTCTGTCTGTCTGTCTGTCTCTCCCCTTACACCCAGTTATTTGTTTCATTCCCAACCTCACATCCTTAGTGTTGTTTTGCCTGAGTTTATCCTCCAACTTCCTCTTGTAATTGTCTTTACACCTCCTCAGCATCTCTGTTCGTGCTGCACTCGCCTCAGTTTCTCCTTGTCTCCAGACCTAAAAGCTCTCTTCTTCTTGTTCAGAAGTGCTTTCAGATCACTGGTGAACCATGGTTTGTTGCTGGAGAAACAGTGTATGGTCTGAGCTGGCATGATTGTGTCTTCAGAGAATCTGATGTATTCTGTGATGCAGTCACGTCATATTGTCTATGTCCACCCCATGTGGTTCACAGAGTACGCTCCAGTCACTTGTCTCGAAGCAGTCCTGTAGTGCATCAGCAGCCTCCCATGTCCACCACCTCACAGTCAGTGTATAAGCAGGCTGCCTGCGCACAAGAGGAACGCACTTGGGTGATAACATGACCATGCAGTGATCCGATTTGCTAATGGAGGTAGAGCTGACTGAGTACGCTCCAGTCAGTTGTCTCAAAGCAGTCCTGTAGTGCATCAGCAGCCTCCCGTGTCCGCCACCTCACAGTGCATGTATAAGCAGGCTGCCTTTGCACAAGGGGAACACACTTGGGTGATAACATGACCATGCAGTGATCCGATTTGACAATGGGGGTAGACCTATGGCACTATATGCATCTCTTGCATTGGCATACAGTAGATTCAGTGGGCTGCACGGTGGCGCAGTGGTTTAGCACTGTGGCAGCACAGTTTTACCCTTGGCCGGGGGATCGCGGGGATCATGAGATCGTGGGTTCGATCCCAGCCCCCGACCAACAGTGAGCTGTGTGGAATTTGCATGTTCTCCCCGTGTTGCGTGGGTTTATTCCGGGATTTCTCCGGTTTCCTCCCGCATACCAAAAACATGTAGGTTTAGGGCGCTCGCGCACGCAGCGACCAGCAGCCGGTGGCTTGTCACCAGACTGCAAACCAAATCTACCTACGGGTACAAATAAGTAACAAAAAAAAAAAAAAATTCAGTGTTTTATTTTCTCTGGTGGGACAGTCAATAAACTGGTGAAAGTCTGGTAATGTTTTGCCCAGTGAGACATGGTTAAAATCACCCATGATGGCCATAAATGTGTCAGGGTGCTTCTCCAGTAATGTGGCAGTAGTGGAGCTAATGACATCACTGGCTACCGCTGTGTCAGTTAACAGAGGTGAGATGTAGACGATAATTACCACGGCACACGTAAATTCTCGTGGCATATAACAGGGTCTCGTACTCACAGCCAGCAGTTCAATGTCCGGGCTGCAGCACTTTTCCTTCACATAAATGTGTCCAGCATTACACCACCTTTTGTTCACAAGAAGTGCCAGTCCTCCTCCCCTCTTTTTCCCGCTACTTCTAATGTCCCTGTCCCACCGGACAGTCTTAAAGTCAGGTATCGCTACGTTGATATCCAGGATCTATGAGTGTAACTACGTCTCAGTAAAACGCATGATACTGCACTCACGATATTCCCTTTGCGTTCTGACCAACGCTGCGAGCTCATCTGCTTTGTTTCCCAGCAACCTCATGTTCCCGGTAATGAACATCAGTACAGACGGTTTATGCTTTCTTCTTCTCATTCTTACTTTAGTTCTAGCCCTTCTTCCGCGGCATTTCCTCCTGAGCTCATGGGGGATGAGGGGCTTTGCTCCGGGTAGCGGTGCTGGCCACCTCATTGCGATCAGCTGGCCGCGTGTATAAACAATACATCCACCCCCACCTCTGTTGTTCTCCATTGCCCCGTGGAAGAAAAAATAAGAGAAAGACCGGGGTTAAAATAGAAAAAAACGGTCCAGTTGTTAATCTGAGTCTCTCTACCGAGCCCTGGTGAAAAAAGGCACTATATATAAGAATAAGCTGATAAAAACACAGACACGAGGGAGCTGCTGCTGATACGGCCGCCTCTACTTACGGTGCCTTAAAAAAAAAAAAAAAAAAGTTGTGTGAATGTTACAAGTGAATGTTATTAAAACACAGTATAACTTTTAAGAGACCATATTTAATCTGCTAATGATCAGACCAGGTGGAAGCATATACAATGAAATTTAAAAAGGCCCAACAGAGATCCTTGCAGAACACCACATGATATAATGACAACATCTGACAAGACTGAAAATGTGTTTTATCAGCAAGATAAGAAATCACACAAACTGACACAAGGGTGCAGAAACCTATAGTTAAATTGTTAAATAGTAAGCGGTAGTAGCGATAAGAGGGGAGGAAATGCTGTGAAACAAGACAAAAACACTACTCACAAAAAGTTAGGGATATCTGGCTTCTGGCTGAAATTTATAGAAAATGTAAAAAGTTCAAGCTACAGTGATATATCATGAAAGTAGGACATTTACAAACGTGGAAAAAATTGTTGGTACCCCTCTGTTAATGAAAGAAAAACCCACAATGGTCACAGAAATAACTTGAATCTGACAAAAGTGGTAATAAATAAAAAGTCTATGAAAATTAACCAATGAAAATCAGACAATGCTTTTGAATAGTGGTTCAACAGAATTACTTTAAAAAACAAACTCATGACTTCCGGTTATGGCGGCCACATAGGAAGACGTGTTTCACACTGCTCTGCTCCTAAAAAAAAAGTTTACTAAAACTCTCTTAATTGGAACAAAAACCCATCCCAGCGTTTAGGCGCGGATATGGTAAAGACTAAGGCTGGGAAATTAGGTGGAGGAAAAAGCAATTCGACAAAACAACCCAAGCTAACAGATTTCCACGCTTGAGGCGAAGCAGAAAAAACTCCAGGGATGATGGCGGAGGATGTAGCCAGCAGCAGAGCGGGAACTGCTGAGGAGGGGACAAGCGCGGTGCTCGCTGCCATCAACTCCATGAGAGCAGAGTTTTCGTCTAAATTTGATGGAATTATAGCAGCGATAGAAGGAATGAGAAAGGAAATAAATGACTGTTTGGAACGAGTATTGCAGGCGGAGCTCCGAATTTCAAGCGCTGAAGATGACGTCACCAGCCTACAGTCAAAGTTGCAAACACTGGAATTAAAATGGAAACGTCTGGAAGATAACATCCTGGACTTAGAATCCCGCTCGCGACAGAGTAATTTGAGGCTGGTGGGCCTCCCGGAGGGAGCGGAGGTACGGGACTCATGTTCCTTTTTGGAAAAGTGGATTCTAGAAGCGCTGAACAACGCGGATCTGCAGTCATCGGTCGTCTTAGAGAGCGCTCACCGAATCGGCCCACCGAGAGATAATAAGACACCACCGAGGACGCTGATTATGAAGTTCCTCAGCTACAGAGACAAGATGACGGTCACCAATGCGGCGCGAGCTAAAGAGGAAATTAAATACCAGGATCAACAGGTGCGGTTCCACCCAGATTTGGCCACAGGAATTCAACAATTAAGGAGGCAGTTTGACCCCGCCCGCAAAGAGCTGCGCAACCTTGGGATTCGTCACGGAGTGATTCATCCAGCAAGACTGCTGGTCACATATAAAGGGAGAACCCACACCTTCAAGACCCCTCAAGAGGCGCAGGAGCTCATTAAGCAGATCCAAAAGGAGACTGGTGGGAGCTAAGCATGAACATGACAAAGGTAGAACATTTAAGCATTTGTACAGACATCTGATTGATCTGAAATATTTAATATGTCTACAAAATACAGACTGTATGTACATGCACCCTGCTGTCTAATATATGTAGATAAGAAAAAGACAAAGGACCCAGTTAGGTGGCATTTTCAACATAAATACCAACGGCTGTCAGACTGTACAACCTAAGCAGGGCTGCTCGCAGAGATAGCAAAAAGACGTAACAAACTAATAGTTTTTAAATGCAAAAGATGCAATAGACTTACACAATGGTCCCCTCCGGCATACAACTAGGAAAATACCGGTCGCTATGGAGGGTGAGAATATGTATGGGCACATAATCATACCATGTAGGATAACTAAGTAGAGGGTTATGCTGTTTCATCCCATCTAGCAACAATGCTCTGCACTGTGTGTGTTTATATATTTACATATTTATTCCATCTAGCTACAATGCTCAGCACTGGGTGTGTTCATATTTATATATCTATATATTTATTCCATCTAGCTACAATGCTCCGTACTGTGTTTTTATATATCTATATATTTATTCCATCTAGCTACAATGCTCCGCACTGTGTGTGTTTATATACTTACATATTTATTCCACCTAGCTGCAATGCTCCGTACTGTGGGTGTTTATATATTTACATATTTATTCCATCTAGCTACAATGCTCTGCACTGTGTTTATATATTCATATATTTATTCCATCCAGCTACAATGCTCTGCACTGTGTGTCTGTGTGTGTGTATATATATATTTTATAGTAATATGTACATATGTATATTAGCTGCTCTTGCTTGCTTGTTTTTTTTCTTGCCTTCTGATTGTTGCTCTGAGTGTTGCTATCCCTGTGCTGTTGCAATCCTGGAATTTCCCCGTTGTGGGACTAATAAAGGCTCATCTTATCTTATCTTATCTTATCTTAAATGGCTTCAGGATGAGGAATTTGTTAAGTACATAGAAAAAAAGATAGACGAGTTCTTTGATATCAATACTACACAAACAACGGCATGTATAAAGTGGGAGGCTTTCAAAGCTTTTATTAGGGGGCATATTATTAGTTATACAGGTTCAAAATCTAAGAAGACCCGAGAGGAGAGAATCCAATTGGAACGTAAAATAAAAATCCTTCAAGAAAGGGTGTATGCAGGAAGTAACCCACAGTTAGAGAACAAATTACTGACTCTGAGAGCTGAATATGACAAAAAAATCAGCGAATAGAGCTGCCTCGAGTCTTCTAAGATTGAAGCAAACTTTTTACAAACAAGGTGAAAAATCAGGAAAATTATTGGCATGGCAGATTAAACAATTAGAATCAAAACACCAATTACCAGTATTATAAGTAATGGACAGGCAGTTATAGATCCTTTAGAAATTAATAGTGCTTTTAGAGATTATTATGGAAAACTATATGATACAAAAAATGAAACTGACTTAACAAAATTAAATGGGTTTTTGGGTGGATTATCTATACCATGTATTCCAAATGAAAACAGGGAGATACTGGAGTCTAAAATTAGTCAAGAAGAAGTTGGGCAAGCCATTGATAATATGAAATCAGGAAAAAGAGCAGGACCAGATGGTCTTCCAGTTGACCTCTATAAAAAATTTAAGAATAAATTAATAAAACCACTGTTGGAAATGGTTTTAGAAGCATTTCAAAATGGTAATTTACCACCATACATGAATAATGCCTTAATTATACTGTTGCCAAAACCAGGTAAACCCCCTAATAAATGTGAAAACATGAGACCAATAAGCCTATTAAATGCTGATCTTAAAATAATCTGTAAAATTTTAGCAAAACGACTACAAGAAATATTACCAAATATTATTAACCGAGATCAGAATGGCTTTATAATGGGAAGACAAGGCTTCCATAATGTAAGAAGACTATTTAATATTATTTAAGGATTAAGCGGAAGATGATGAATGAATGAATGAATGAATGAATGTATTCCAATAAAGAAGCACCAGATACAGCTCTCTTATCACTGGACGCCAAAAAGGCCTTTGATAGGGTCAAATGGCCCTATCTTTTTGAAGTTCTACAAAGGTTTAGACTTGGAAATAATTTCATAAAACGGGTCCAGATAATATACAATAATGCTACAGCAGAAATCCTAACAAACAGCAATATCTCAAAATCAATAAAAATCAATAGAGGATGTCGACAAGGCTGTCCACTTTCACCTTTACTGTTTACTATGGCAATTGAACCTTTAGCGATGGCAGTACGTTTACATCCACAAATATATGGAATTAAAGTAGGACCAACAGAACATAAAATCTCCCTGTATGCCGATGACATAATTTTGTTTATGTCGAATTTTAAAAAATCAATTCCGACCTTGTTAAATTTAATAAAGAACTTTGGGGATATATCAGGATATAAAATAAATAAAACTAAATCTTCAATATTAATGCTAAATGAGAACCAGAGAAATCACCCAGCTCCTGAGGTAAACCAATTCAATGTTGTAAATCAGTTTAAATATTTAGGAATTCAAATTTTGCCTAAGCTAGAATTAGTCGCCAATGCCAACTATGAAGCCTTAATGACAGATATTAATGAGTCACTTCAGAGATGGATGCCACTACCAATGTCGATGATCGGCAGAATTAATATACTTAAAAGTAATATCTTACCAAAAATACTTTATTTATTTCAAAACATTCCTTTACCACCACCTTCAGATCTATTTTCAAGAATTAAAAAAAAGTTAGTGGAATTTATATGGAACAATAGGAAGGCTAAATTACGTTTGTCCTTACTATATTTACCATTTGATCGTGGAGGTCTGAAATGTCCAAACTTTATGTTGTATTACTGGTCAGCACAACTGAGGTCTATGACATATTATTTTTCATCAAATGATCTTCCTCACTGGACTGAAATAGAATCATACAATCTACCTTTACCTCTTCCCTTATTCATACACTCAGACTCGGCTAAAAAACTACAGAAACAAGTTAAAAATCCAACTGTAAAGCACATGATCAAAATATGGTGTGAAACCAAAAAATATTTAAAAGAACCACACTCACTGTCACAATTTAGCCCAATATGGGGTAATCAATATTTTACACCAGGAAGAGCGGATACTGTATTTAAAATATGGAATATAAAAGGGATTCAAAAGATTCAAGACATATTTGTCACGCTCAGATAACATAATGTCTTTTGAAGAACTGAGGATTAAATTCAATCTTAATAGAACACACTTTTTTAAATATCTTCAGCTTTGAAATTGTATTCAATCAAATCAAAGTAATGCTCTCACCTGACCTACTTATTCATCTTTGGAAAAAATTTTGATGAAAGATAGTAAGCGAAAGGGTATTATTTCAGAGTTTTATAACTCATTGACACTATACTCAAGTGAAAACTCACAGAAAAGACTGAATTATTGGAAAGAAGACCTGCAAATTGAAATTTCAGAGGAACAATGGGAAATGGCTTGTGCAGGAGCTCAAACCAAATCAATAAATGTACGTCTTAAACTGATACATTTTAAATGATTAATGCGGATGTATGTTACACCAGTGGAATTAAATAGATATAACAAAAACATACCAGATACATGCACAAAATGTTTGGAAAGTAAAGGAACCCTATTTCACTGTTTATGGGAATGTAGAAAAATCAGAATGTTTTGGGAAGAGGTGAGGGTAACAATTGAAAAAATAATATCAAAACAAATCATATTGAACCCTAAACTGTTTTTGTTGGGTCTGTATCCAGAAAAACATAACTTTAATAAGAGTGAAAAAGCATTCATAGACCTCAGTTTGCTTAATGCCAAAAAATGTATTGCACTACTGTGGAAAAAGATTCATAGACCAGATGTGACTCAGTGGTTAAGACAAATGTTAACAAACCTTCCACTAGAAAGAATAACATATATACTGAAATCAAAGGAAAATGTGTTTGAGAATATATGGAGACCTTTCATTGATTGTGTAAAGAATTCAAACATAACGTCTGAAGAAGAAGGTGAATGATATGTGTGGACCTTGCAAATTCCAAGCTATATAACAGATTACCTAGACTAAACAGAGGAGCATTGTTGTTGATTTGTGTTTGTTAATGGATGTTGTTGTTGTTTTTATTACACTTTTTTTTTGTTATTGTTCTTTTTAATTTTTAAATTACTTTTGTGTTAGTGTCTGATTGTTTGTGCCATGTTTGTATAAAAAAAAAAGGTTCAATAAAAAATATTGTGGGAAAAAACCCCCCAACAAACTCGTGAAACAGGACTGGACAAAAATGATGGTACCCTTAACTTAATATTTTGTTGCACAACCTTTTGAGGCAATCACTGCAATCAAACGATTTCTGTAACTGTCAATGAGACTTCTGCACCTCTCAGCAGGTATTTTGGACCACTCCTCATGAGCAAACTGCTCCAGTTGTCTCAGGTTTGAAGGGTGCCTTCTCCAGATGGCACGTTTCAGCTCCTTCCACAGATGTTCAATATGATTTAGATCAGGGCTCATAGAAGGCCACTTTAGAATAGTCCAATCTTTCACTCTTAGCCATTCTTGGGTGTTTTTAGCTGTGTGTTTTGGGTCATTATCCTGTTGCAAGACCCATAACCTGCCACTGAGACCAAGCTGTCTGACACTGGGCAGCACATTTCTCTCTAGAATACCTTGATAGTCTTTGAGATTTCATTGTACCCTGCACAGATTCAAGATACCCTGTGCCAGATGCAGCAAAGCAGCCACAGAACATAACAGAACCTCCTCCATGTTTCACAGTAGGGACAGTTCTTTTCTTGGCATGCTTCATTTTTGCGTCTGTGAACATAGAGCTGATGTGCCTTGCCAAAAAGTTCCAGTTTTGTCTCATCTGTCCATACAACATTCTCCCAGAAGCTTTGTGGCTTGTCAACATGCAGTTTGGCAAATTCCAGACTGACTTTTTTATGATTTGTTTTCAACAGTGGTGTCCTCCCTGGTCGTCTCCCATGATGTCCACTTTGGCTCAAACAATGACGGATGGTGCGATCTGACACTGATGTGCCTTGACCTTGGAGTTCACCATGAATGTGTTTAGAGGTTGCTCTGGGCTCTTTTCTTACCATTCGTATTATCCGTCTCCTCCTGCAGCCACGTCCAGGGAGGTTGGCTACAGTCCCGTGGATCTTAAATTTCTGAATAATATGTGCAACTGTAGTCACAGGAACATCAAGCTGCTTGGAGATGGTCTTATAACCTTTACCTTTAACATGCTTGTGTAGAATTTTCTTTCTAATCTCCTGAAACAACTCTCTCCTTTGCTTCCTCTGGTCCATGTTTAGTGTGGTACACACCATGGCACCAAACAGCACAGTGACTACTTGTCACCCTTTAAATAGGACTGACTGATTACAAGTTTGTAGACACCTGTGATGTTAATTAGAGGACACATCTTGGTTGAACATGTCCCTATGGTCACATTATTTTCAATCTTTTCTCGGGGTACCATCATTTTTGTCCAGGCCTGTTTCATGAGTTTGTTTTTTAAAGTAATTCTGTTGAAATACAATTCAAAAGCATTGTGTGATTTTCATTGGTTAATTTTCATAGAATTTTTATTTATTACCACTTTTGTCAGATTCAAGTTACAGTGGGGTAAAAAAGTATTTAGTCAGCCACCAATTGTGCAAGTTCTCCCACTTAAAAGATGAGAGAGGTCTCCAATTTTCATCATAGGTATACCTCAACTATGAGAGACAAAATGAGAAAAAAAATCCAGAAAATCACATTACCTGATTTTTAAAGAATTTATTTGCAAATTATGGTGGAAAATAAGTATTTGGTCAATAACAAAAGTTCATCTCAGTACTTTGTTATATAACCTTTGTTGGCAATGACAGAGGTCAAATGTTTTCTGTAAGTCTTCAAAAGGTTTTCACACACTGTTGCTGGTATTTTGGACCATTCCTCCATGCAGATCTCCTCTACAGCAGTGATGTTTTGGGGCTGTCGCTGGGCAACACGGACTTTCAACTCCCTCCAAAGATTTTCTATGGGGTTGAGATCTGAAGACTGGCTAGGCCACTCCAGGACCTTGAAATGCTTCTTGCGAAGCCACTCCTTCGTGGCCCGGGCGGTGTGTTTGGGATCATTGTCATGCTGAAAGACCCAGCCATGTTTCATCTTCAATGCCCTTGCTGATGGAAGGAGGTTTTCACTCAAAATCTCACGATACATGGCCCCATTCATTCTTTCCTTTACACGGATCAGTCGTCCTGGTCCCTTTGCAGAAAAACAGCCCCAAAGTATGATGTTTCCACCCCCATCCTTCACAGTAGGTATGGTGTTCTTTCTCCTCCAAACACGACAAATTGAGTTTTTACCAAAAAGTTCTATTTTGGTTTCATTTGACCATATGACATTATCCCAATCCTCTTCTGGATCATCCAAATGCTCTCTAGCAAACTTCAGATGGGCCTGGACATGTACTGGCTTAAGCAGGGGGACACGTCTGGCACTACAGGATTTGAGTCCCTAACGGCATAGTGTGTTACTGATGGTAGCCTTTGTTACTTTGGTCCCAGCTCTCTGCAGGTCATTCACTAGGTCCCCCCATGTGGTTCTGGGATTTTTGCTCACCGTTCTCGTGATAATTTTGACCCCATGGGGTGAGATCTTGCGTGAAGCCCCAGATCGAGGGAGATTATCAGTGGTCTTGTATGTCTTCCATTTTCTAATAATTGCTCCCACAGTTGATTTCTTCACGCCAAGCTGCTTACCTATTGCAGATTCAGTCTTCCCGGCCTGGTGCAGGTCTACAATTTTGTTTCTGGTGTCCTTTGACAGCTCTTTGGTCTTGGCCATAGTGAAGTTTGGAGTCTGACTGTTTGAGGTTGTGGACAGGTGTCTTTTATACTGATAACGAGTTCAAACAGGTGCCATTAATACAGGTAACGAGTGGAGGACAGAGGAGCCTCTTAAAGAAGAAGTTACAGGTCTGTGAGAGCCAGAAATCTTGCTTGTTTGTAGGTGACCAAATACTTATTTTCCACCATAATTTGCAAGTAAATTCTTTAAAAATCAGACAATGTGATTTTCTGGATTTTTTTTTCTCATTTTGTCTCTCATAGTTGAGGTATACCTATGATGAAAATTGGAGACCTCTCTCATCTTTTAAGTGGTAGAACTTGCACAATTGGTGGCTGACTAAATACTTTTTGCCCCACTGTATTTCTGTGACCATTGTGGGTTTTTCTTTCATTAACAGAGGGGTACCAACAATTTTGTCCACAGCTGTAAGTAGAAACATGCAATGGTGATTTCCTCATCTCAAATAATTTATTGAAACAAAAGCCAACAACAGTGGTGGGTATACCACAGCAAAAAATGTCAATGTCTCAATGTCTTGTCATGTGTCCTTGAGCATTAATTACAGCTTGACAACAATGTCTCATGCTGTTCACAAGTCGACTTACTGTCTGTCTGCTGAGGCATGGCATTCTACTGTTCTTGAAGGGCAGTCCTCAGGTCACTGAGGTTGTTGGGGGCAGGGTTACGAGCCTCTACACGTCGACTCAGCTAATCCCATAGGCTTTCTATGGGATTCAGGTCTGGAGAAAGTGCAGACCACTCCATTTGAGGTACCCCAGTCTCCAGCAGCCATTCCCAAATGGTGCGACCTCGATGAGCTGGAGTACTGTCGGCCAAGAAGATGAAATTGGGCCTGTGTTGTTCATGCAGGGGTGCAATGACTGGATTAATGAGGTTATTCAGGTAATACGGGCTTGTCACTGTATCATTCACAAGGTGTAGGGCAGATCTGTAATGACTAGACACACCTGCCCAGACTGTAACATGGTAACAACAGTGGCTGATGCATAGTGCTCTCCTTGAAGTCTCCGGCATCGTTGGCGGCCATCATTTCTGCTCAGCATGAACTTTCATCAGAGAACAGCACTGACGCCCACTGGTCCCTTGTCCAGTGTAAATGCTCCCTGGCCCATGCAAACGACCAAGCTGATGTAAACAGTTTTGAATGGTCTGATGTGACACTTTGGTGCCTCTCACCTCCCTTAAATGTGCCTGGAGTTGAGTGGCATTCATCACCGGTTCCACAGGGCACTATTCACAATGAAGCGTTCATCAGCGTGGGATGTGGCCAAAGGATGTCCACTTCTATGCCTTTTTGTGAGTCTTCCAGTCTCTTTGTATCTCTGTTTCAACTTGCTGATGACACTCTGTGACACTGTAAACTCAGCAGCCAGTTTCCTCTGAGGAACATCCTGTTTGAAGCCTTGCAATGGCGAGGTACTGTTGATCAGTTGTTAGGTGTCGTCTTGGTCTCATGGTGTCAAAATGTGAACAGCATGATGAAGAGAACTGTTTAAACAGCAATTCTAACTGAACCAGAAAATTTATTGGTCAATTCATGGATCAAGCACCTGTTGTACATTTTGCCGTTAAACACCTTGTTAGAGAACAGCAAGTTATGCAAAAAGTACTGAAACACTGAATAGTTGGGACATGTGCATTCAAAAGATGAGAGAAGATAAATTAAATTCACCTGTAGAGGTTACAGTGCATTTTAGGTGCATCCTGAAACTTCACCCGCAAGGCGAATATCCCTAACTTTTTGTGAGTAGTGTATGGGATCCAAATGTCTTTAGTCTCATGCAGCTTTCTTAGTGCATTCTCTTTAAGAGATCATAACTATGAATACCCCCACCCTTAGAAAAGGAAACAGTGAAACTGAAACTGACCAAATTTTAAAAAAATTAGATCGAACTTACATGGCTGAAATTTAGTCAATAAATGTAACAGAACTGATCCAAAACAAACTGGAACAACTGTTCAATCAATAGAGCATTATTCTAGCAACAGGTCAATTTAAAAACTGCTTCTTTGTTCTAAGTTTTAAGACTGAAGTTCTTACCTTGATCCTCTTGAGCAGCCACTGCATGAGTCCCTGCTGGGCTGCCTCAGTGCACAGGCCCGGTCTGAACTCTGCCATATTTTCTATGATGGCTGCAAGAGACACACAATGAAAACCCCAAATTAAATCCTCAAGGTTATAAACAGTCAAAGTCTTCTGCAGACTGGGATTTCTGCTATCTTAGAAATTTGTGGGAAGCCACATTGTGCAAAAATTTGGAAGTTTCTGACTACAATGATGTTGTTTCCTACAATGGTTGCAGGAAACAAGTATCTGTGTCACCGCCTCTGTTCATCCTTGTACAGTTTTGTACTTATGTATGCCATCATTGGGCTTTTTCTTTTGCTTTAGATGTGCGCTACAATGTGGCACACGTGACACTACAAGACTGTCAAAACTGCCTGCAGCTCAAGACAGTGGAGCCTTTTACTTTGTTAAAAGCAGAGTACAGTCCTCTGTCATGATTTGGGAATCACTAGAGCAGCAGATAATATTCCTCTTATTTATCGTTGTGAACCTTTTCTACCATTACTGGTATTTTCTACTTAATCTAAGGACAACCAAGGGAACCTTTGACTGATTACTTTGAGGCTTCCTTTGTATTTTATGTGATTCTGAATACATACCTCAGAGAAGGGGTGTCAAATTTAATTCTAATGAGGGCCAATGGGGGGATAATAACACTGGTCAATACAAAATTCATTGTCTAAGTTTTTTTTTTTAGCTGATTTAGGACAATTTTGATGCGCTGAATCCAAAAATCACATTGGTTTTGCTCAATCAGGTCAACTTTTTGAACTATGGCCACATGTTTTTTACATTTTTGTTTACATGTACGGGTATTTTTGCTTTATATAATGCAAAATTCTTTTTTATTTCTTGAAATTCTCTGAATTTTGAACAATGATGGCATTAACATTCAATTTACATGTACTTACCTTTATCAATGTCTACTATTCAATTTACAGTACAACTGCAAAACTGCTTATAACTTAGCATAAAAACCTGACCTGATCGAGAGAAACGGATGTCATTTTCTGATTCAGCGGTGCAAAATTATCTTAAATCAGTTGAAAAAAACAGACAACTTACAAAAAAATTATTTTTGTTATGTTGTGTAATGAATAAAACCAGGTCGATATATATTTTTTTTTAGCTTTTTTTGTAATTTAAAAAAATATCTAAAATTCTTGCAGAATAAATTTCTAATTTACAAGAGGGGAAAAGAGAACGATAGGAAAAAGGCACATTTATGAGGAGTGAAAAACAATGAAAATTTACAAAGGGGTAAAAAAAAAAGATGACAATTTAGGAAAAAGTTGCACATTTATGAGACACGGGAAAAAAGCTGTAAATTTACTAGATAAGGAAAAGGTTTAATATTTAAGATGTTCAGACTTAAAAAAAAATTCAAATTCAGACGAAAAAGTAGCACATTTGCAAGACATGAAAAACCCAAGGTTCAGTTTGATCTGGACCAAGACTACCTCTTTTTTCCAGACCATAGGTCAGGCGAGGTTTCATACCCAAAATCCTGCTTGGAATCAAACTGAAAAGTCTGAAAGTCTGGACCAAAAGGGTTAAGTGTGAAAGTCCCCCAGTGTTTACTCTGCCTTAAAGGGGGTGGGGGGTGCAGAAAACACATGATGACACTATTGTAACCGGAATGTTAATTTGGTATTTATTTATTTTTATTTTCGCACCGTAACTTTGCATATGGAACATACCATTTGAAGTGTTGTACAACCATGGCTTGAATGTTGGAATATTGGGCTAGTTGGCGTCCCACCCAGATGTCCTGTGTTTGGACTTTTTACCAGTCCCTCGAGGATTTCGCGGGATGTTTTTATGATTGTTGCAGCACAAAAAGCCTGAATTCACGGGAGCTTTTTAAAAAAGTTGCTATAAAAGTTGCGATGTTTTGAGAAGTTTTTTTGCACTAAAAGTTGTGGGAAGAATTACAAATTTGAAAGCAGATGATTTTTTCCAGTTGACTGCAGTGATATTCTATATATGTTTCAAAACTGCCACCATAATACCAGTCCCAAAGAAGCCCATCCCATCCAGCTACAATGATTACCGGCCTGTAGCACTGACCCCCCATCATAATGAAGTGCTTTGAGTGGCTGGTCATGCAAAACATCAAGTTCATCCTCCCTCCCTCCCACGACCCATCTCAGTTTGCATACAGGTGAAACAGATCCACAGAAGATGCCATCGCTGCTGTTCTCCATCCAGCCCTCACCCGCCTGGACTCAAAGAACTCCTATGTGCGAATGCTCCCAGCACCTGATACAAAAACTCAAACACTCTGGACTCAAAACCTCTCTCTGTAACTGGGTGCTGGACTTTCTAACAGGGAGGCCACAGAACATGCGGGTTGGCAAAAACACCTCCCAGACCATCACACTGAGCACAGGGGGCCCATAAAGGTGCGTGCTCAGCCCGCTGCTCTTCACCCTGCTGACCCATGACTGCGTACCAGCCTACAACACCAACCACATCATCAAGTTTGTGGACGACACGATGGTGGTGGGCCTCATCACCAACAACGACGAGGCCAACTACAGAAATGAGGTGATCCAACTGGTCCAGTGGTGTAAAGATAATAACCTCTTCCTGAACTTGGGAAAAACCAAGGAATTGCGGTCGACTTCAGGAGGGTCACACACAGCACCCCCCCCCCCCCCAATCATCGACGGTGCAGCTGTGGAGAGGGTGAGCAGCACCAAGTTACTAACTAACTAACTAACCTGCACTTATATAGCGCTTTTCTAGTCACAAAGACCACTCAAAGCGCTTTCATTAATACTAACCCTCTATTCTAAGGGCCTATAGGAAACAGATATCTAGGGACAATTTAGAACAGCCAATTAACCTAACATGCATGTTTTTGGCATGTGGGAGGAAACCGGAGAAATCCCGGAGTAAACCCACGCAACACGGGGAGAACATGCAAACTCCACACAGATCACTGTTGGTCGGGGGCTGGGATCGAACCCACGATCCCACGATCCCCACAATCCCCTGGCCAAGGGTAAACTGTGCTGCCGCAGTGCTAACCACTGCGCCAAGTTCCTGGGGAGTGCACATCTCTGAGGACCTCTTCTGGTCCAACAACACCACATCACTGGCCAAGAAGGCTTAAACTTGCCTCCATTTCCTCCGCAAACTGAGGACAGCATGAGTTCCACCCCCATCATGTGCTCTTTCTACCAAGGCACCATTGACAGCATCCTCACCAGCTGCATCATGGTGTGGCATGGAAGCTGCACTGCCTCCTGCCGGAAGACATTACAACGCACAGTGAAAGTAGCCAGCAAGATCATCAGTGCCCCTCTGCCCCCCCTTCCCCTTGAACATCTAATTCACCCACCTCACCCGCAGAGCTATCAACATCGCAGGCAACACCTCCCACCCCTCACACTCCCTCTTCAGCTCCCTGCCCTCAGGGAAAAGGTACCGGAGCCTCCAGGCCCACTCCACAAGACTGCTAAACAGCTTCATTCATCAGGCCATCAGGACCCTGAACTTTGTCCACCCCCCCGGACCATAACATACTCACCCACACAATAACTACCTCAGCTGTTGGCACAGAAAAACTGACACACCAACAGTAATGCATTTGCTGCTGTATGTCTCTGTACTTTAACTGCAACCATTTGCACAAATGCTATATTTGCTGCTGTCTGTCTGTCACTGCAATACTGATCATGTGCAGTCCTATCCGTTACTGTCTGCACCTACACTACCACTTTGAACTTGCAACTACGGGTATTACATTGCTACTTTTCTGTATATAGGATTGCTGGGTTTCATTTCATCGTTAATCTCGATTTGCACTATGGGAGGTCTGGGTCTCTCTTTTGTCACCATTTGCACTATGGGTTACATTACTGCACATAGACTGCTGCTGTTTTTCAAGCCGTATTACTTTTCTTTTTTATATTGTGCACACCACTGAAGAGAGAGAGAGAAATGCCATTTCAATTCTCCTGTATGTCCTGTACGTATAGTAATATTGACAAATAAAATCTTTGAATCTTTTGAATCTTGAACAAGACAAGAAAAGCACAGAATTGTCAAAAATTTCCCATTAAACAGTGATTTGTAAATTAAACAGAAACTTCTGCGATACAGAAAAACTCTCGTACAACAGAAAATCCGGCCTTTAACACAACATCCATTACAACAGCTAAATTGCATTGAATGCATGTTAAAGAGTAGAGATTTGGAAATTATTGGCAGCACCATCATTTGAAAACTCCTTCCGGTCCCCACCCACTCAGTACCAAGCGGAGAGGAAAAAAATAAATAATTTATTCTGTTGCTCTGTATTGTCTGTGTTTTTCTGAAAAAAATTACAATATTCTCTCTTTGCGTGCTTAACTCCTACCTGTCTATTTGCTGCGCGTCTTGACACACACTTGTCTCATCAGACACTCATCTTTCATTTTATTTTATTTTTTTTTTTGGGGGGGGGGGGGGGTTGTCCGTGTCCAGACCAGACAGTCATAGTTTTGAAGCTCACTGACAAGATGTAGTAATGATTTTACCTCTAAAGATGTATAAAATGATCAAACACTGGCTGTAGTGTTAGATTTGCTAGTTTGTTTGTGGTTATACAGCATCTCTTCTCATGCGCCCTCCCGCGACAGGGTGCTTTTGGGGCAGGCAAACGTTTTTCAATACAAACCCAGCACTTCATACACGCGGACAGGATGGAGACGTGGCAAGACGTCCACCGGCAGGCTGGGGGAGACGGAGGAAGGGACGGTGTTGGAAACCTCACAGGTGAGTGTGTTTTGTTTTTTTTTAATCATTCTGTTTTTGCTGATGTGTTCTGTTAATACTTACTGTGAACACGGAAGGGAACGCGGTGCAGCGATGCATTTGATTGGGTAGACTGACCGTTTGAGTGCCACTCGGTGACAAATTTGATTGATGAAGTTGGCAGAAGTTGATGAGGGTTGGCCAAAATTGCGGGAAAGTTGAGGTGATTGGACAAAGTTGCAAAGTCGCACAATAGTCGCACTGAATTGGCTGATTTTGCGTGAATTGACACGATTGCAACATCGTGAAATCCTGGAGGGACTGTTTTAGTGGTGTTATCCTCCTCTCCTTCCTCTGCTCTCACCTCTCCTGGACCCTCTGCCTGAACACTTTCCTCTCCTTGGCTCATTTTGTCCACCTCATCTTTCCCTCTCTGAGCCCTGTCTAATTCAGGTTTTCTCTCGTCAATGGTGGTACACAAACAGGTTCAAAAATACCACACTGTCACGTTTTGTCCTGCAGAATTTTTTGTCATGGTTTACATAAATGACAAAAATATGTGTATTTTTTTGTATTGTTATTCTAGTGTTTCTTTTTTCCCCATTAAGAAAGAGTAGGAAAAATAAGGGAAACAAAAACATAACAGTAATTTACTCATGCAAACTTAAATTATATGATCAGAGGTGGGTATAGTAGCCAGAAAGTCTACTCATGTAAAAACAGTGCTTTGAAATTAATAATTAAAAGCAGACACCCAAAAATTTCTAGTTAAGGGTACTTCGTTAAGTTATTTAATCCCTTCCACAGCATGTGGGACACCATGTGGATATGGGGCGGCACCTATCTCAGTCAGTAATGAAAGCTACAGTGGGAGTCAGTCATTCCTCTGGTAGCTCTGTGCGTTAACTTTCCTTTCCCCATTCTATTATGCTGAGTATCAAGCTAGAAGGCGGAAAGTACCATTTTTATATGGTCTTTGGTATGACCTGGTCAGGATTTGAACCAACGACCTCCCGGTTGTGGGGCGGATGCTCTACCAACTAAACCACCACTCCGGTATTGGGGGGATGGGGGGGGGGGGTGTCACCCACTTAAAAACTTGACTAATGACTTTAGTCTTGAAGGTTTGATGTTTTTCTCAAAAAATTATAATTTTCTTATAGTTTTCTACTCTTCTCTGTAAATCTATCTAAATTTGCAACCATTTTCCTCATTTGTAATTTTCTCTTGTAAAATAATGACTTTTCTTGTATATTTGAGACTTTATTATAAACTTGTGGATTATTTTGTAGCAAATTTTTGTCTATTTTTTTTTTATAAAATTACTGCTTTTTTATATAAATTTGAAACAGATTGTGATAAAATTTTGAATTTTTTTCCTTATACAATTTACACTTTTGACCATAATTTTGCAGAGCCATAACAGAACAATAATTTAACTTTGATTTAAAAAAAAAAAAATAAAATTACATTTAATGAAATAAATTAACTTAAATTACCAAAGATGCAGTGATTTCTGAATATTTCAATATATTTATGTTTTTTGTTTTTTTTTTTGTTTTTTTAAACTCTCCTCACCAACCAGACAGCAGGAAAAACCTCCCTTATTTTGAAATCAAAATGTTGGCACGTTTAGTTTGTCTGAAGGCTGCTGACGGATTAAAGTCATTGACTTTGTGAATTTCGGTCATCTCAACTTGCCAGTGACATAATAATGACCATAAGTTAGTTAATATTGTAGTGGCTGGTGAAGTAAATCCTCAGCAATTCATCAGTCACTCTTGCCTTTCCCTGCATATGAAGCCTAACCACATCCGTTTGCTAAGCAACTCATTATTGTTTCCGTTACCAGTGGGTTAAAGACATGACAAATGACTCCACTGCTTACTAGGGCTGCAACTAACGATTAATTTTGGTAGTCGACTAATTTAACAACTATTTTTGTCGATTAGTCAACTAATCGCGATAATTTTTCTCATGTCCACCATCTTTACTTCCTGTTGGGGCTCCAGTGCATATTTTACGTCACTCTCTGGTTAAGCCTGCACACCTGTGAAAATCCCCTTGTTGTCAGTCCCTGCTTTAATATAACATTTTATAAGCAGTTTCCAGAGCTAAAAAAAAAAAAAAAAAAAAAAAAAGCTGTATTAATTATCACAAGCTTAAAGTTATATATCAGTTTATTACTGACAGCATAATGCCTAATGTCAATTAAACAATTGATTAAATACAGTATCTTACAGTTGAATTACTGATCTGCTCCAACCCACAAACTGATATTAGGTGGAAGTTTTCGATGAGTGCATTTTTTAACAATATAATTCAGAAAGGTAAACCTTCATAATCAGTATTCACTGCACTTAAGAGTGATATTTCAAGCCGTTTGATTTAATTTTGATGATTATGGTTGTAGGTTTTTATTTATCAAATTACAAATTGGGAAATTGTAATTAACCCAGATGCACCAATATTGACGAATAAGGGCTAATATTAATGAAGATGAAAAAGAGATGGCAACTCCTGTAACTCAGTCATTTACTGCATTCAACAACATGTTAGCCATGACAGCTCAGCCCTCAGTAACCAGAGAGATTACTGTCAAACAGGTAAGCTAACATAAACAGCACATACTGACAGTAATGTCATTTTTCTAAAGCTTGAAACAGTTGGCCATTGAAAATAAGTGGCACTAACTTTCTTTACTCGCTGAAACTTACAAGCAGACTCCCACTGTTGTGGCTCACAGCTGCCGTTGTTTCAGATACTCATGCATCACTGTAGTGCTGCCATGATAGGAAAGGTCTCCCTTGCAAAGTCTGCATTTTACTTGTTTCATTTTTATTTGTTTGTTTTCTGTGAAATGTTCCCATACTGCAGGAAATTTTGGTCTGCCTTTTTTTTTTTTTAGCTCCGCTTTCTACGTGTTTATCCTTCCACTTCACCATGCCGTGCTCCTCTTCTTCACTGGAAATTGTTCACACTTGCCCGACAACAGAGGCGCTACTGCCAGCAGCAGTTCCGGTTGTGCACTGCAGGTATAACTGAGCATTTCAGCAGCATACATATAAACTTTATAATTAACCTGTTGAACTCCGGGATTCCGCGGGCGGTCACGTCTCTGCGTCATAGTGCATCTCAGTGCGCACTGAAAAAAAAGAGCTGCATTTCCGTTCTTCCAGTACAGACACAGCTGCGAACAGAAAGCCAAAGGAGTGTTTGATTGGTTTAGATTTGATTGACCTCTCATTCGACTAATAAGAGCCTTGAACTGGGTTTCTGAAACCTTGAAGAACCAATGACTGAAAACCTAGCAAGAAGGACCTGCCTACCAACGACCGCGAATACAACGAGCCAATTGAAGCAGAGAAGTTCGACGACTGAAACGCGTGCGTCCCCGTGCATAAAATCTTTTTTGCCTAAGCCGCTGGGTGACTCACATTGAGACCTGTGTGTAACGGTAGTGTTAGCCACTCTCAGCCATTAGCCAGTCTTTTTTTATTACTATTGTTCTTATTTGTTTTGAGAAATAGTTTGCAAAAACCGCAAGCATGGAAGCGGAGATGGTTTGACCGGGTCGGGTGACCAGAACCACGAGTCCGTAACAACCGGACCAGCTTCATGTTGGTCTGACAATGAGGAACAGATGCTCGCCAACGACACTGCTCTTGTGGACAGGTAAGTGTTATAAGCTAAATTATTCTTGATCAATGAAAATAGAAATAAAAATGACTTTTGACCGATCGGTAATTACAACGGTCTGTCATGGCCACAAGTTTTTTTGTGCGCCGAGCTCCTCTGTAGCGGGGGGGGGGGGGGGGGGGGAGTTGTTATCCTCTACATTGCAGATATTTTAGTATAATTTTTATTGCACTGTAGGTTATTTTTTCTTGTAAAAAAAAAAGGCCACACACTTTTTACGTGGCATGTTTCTTTGTGTGTGGGGGGCTTGTTTGTTCATTCATTCATTCATGAATGAACAAACAACCCCCCCCCCCACACACACACACACAGCCCTGAGTGTCACCTTTCATTAGAGCCCAAGATGAAGCGTCTATGTTGAAGCATTCAAAAGTTATAGATGTTTTTCCAAACTGTGCCATCTGGCACAGTTTGGCACAGTTCAAAAACGCCTGGGAACAACTTGAGAAAAAAGCTGTGTAATATATTCATTTTTTGTGGTATTGTTACAAAATTTTGACCTCAGCATGATAACACTTGGTTCTACATTTCTGTTGCATTTTCCAGCCAGTATTTGACAGCTGTGTGTTATTTGCAAGCATTTGTATCTAAACAAACACCCAGGCAAACTTTATTTTCTTCAAATTCAGTATGTTTAGATGACTGTTACTCAGTGGCAGGAGCACTTAGAGAGATTATGACTGTTTTGCCAAAAAATTCAGAGTGTTTTCTTTTAAATGAGATCAACCCCATGAAGATGCTGCAAAGGGTTGAAGAACAGCTTTTGATTTACTTTGGGTATGTTATTTTTAGGGAAATTGACCAGAGTTCAACAGGTTAAACGATTTGTCGACAATAAAAATCTTTGTCGCCAAATTTTTATTGTCGATGTTATCGACAACGTTGACCAATCGTTTCAGGGTCTGATGACACGTTTTTGACTTCATCTAATTTTTCAACACATAATACAATATGACGAAATAGGTTGGTCTGTGCAGTTCTATCTATCTATCTATCTATCTATAGTTCAGTTCTGTGCAGTTCTATCTATCTGAGACCATCGATGGTCTCACCCCCAGACCATCGATGACCCTTCTGTGTGGAGTTTGCATGTTCTCCCCGTGTCTGCGTGGGTTTACTCCGGGGACTCCGGTTTCCTCCCACATGCCAAAAACATGCAAGTTAGGTTAATTGGCATCAAAACTGGGGATTCAAAATTGTCCTTAGGTATGGATGTGAGAGTGAATGGTTGTCTGTCTCTCTGTGTTGGCCCTGCGATGGACTGGCGATCTGTCCAGGGTGTACCCTGCCTCTCGCCCAAAGATGCTGGGATAGGCTCCAGCCCCCCCGCGACCCGAAAGGATTAAGCGGTAGAAGATGGATGGATGGATGGATGTGCAGTTCTAAGTCAAACAGGTTTTTTTTCACGCGAATATCCGACGTTTTCATGAGTGCCACGTCACCAATTGCGTCAGTGGCTGGAAAAACCCCCAGCCATGTTGTAACATCATCGACAGAACACAGCGCTTGGCTGCCCATTGTACACACAGGATGGAAGCAGTAGAAAACATCGACGATGGTTCCAGTACACTGTATGTAGTCTGGAATTGATTTGTGCTGTCCAGTCTTCAGATGATTATAGTTCCAAAGAATAGGATGACAATGAAGAATCTGGGGGCATCAGACCATATACACACGTGGACAAAACTGTTGGTACCCCTCTGTTAATGAAAGAAAAACCCACAATGGTCACAGAAATAACTTGAATCTGACAAAAGTGGTAATAAATAAAAATTCTATGAAATTTAACCAATGAAAATCAGACAATGCTTTTGAATTGTGGCTCAACAGAATTATTTTAAAAAACAAACTCATGAAACAGGCCTGGACAAAAATGATGGTACCCTTAACTTAATATTTTGTTGCACAACCTTTAGAGGCAATCACTGCAATCAAACGATTTCTGTAACTGTCAATGAGACTTCTGCACCTCTCAGCAGGTATTTTGGACCACTCCTCATGAGCAAACTGCTCCAGTTGTCTCAGGTTTGAAGGGTGCCTTCTCCAGACGGTATGTTTCAGCTCCTTCCACAGATGTTCAATAGGATTTAGATCAGGGCTCATAGAAGGCCACTTTAGAATAGTCCAATCTTTTGCTTTTAGCCATTCTTGGGTGTTTTTAGCTGTGTGTTTTGGGTCATTATCCTGTTGCAAGACCCATGACCTGCGACTGACACCAAGCTGTCTGACACTGGGCAGCACATTTCTCTCTAGAATACCTTGATAGTCTTGAGATTTCATTGTACCCTGCACAGATTCAAGACACCCTGTGCAAGATGCAGCAAAGCAGCCACAGAACATAACAGAACCTCCTCCATGTTTCACAGTAGGGACAGTGTTCTTTTCTTGGTATGCTTCATTTTTACGTCTGTGAACATAGAGCTGATGTGCCTTACCAAAAAGTTCCAGTTTTGTCTCGTCTGTCCATTGGACATTCTCCCAGAAGCTTTGTGGCTTGTCAACATGCAGTTTGGCAAATTCCAGTCTGGCTTTTTTATGATTGGTTTTTAACAGTGGTGTCCTCCTTGGTCGTCTCCCATGAAGTCCACTTGGCTCAAACAACGACGGATGGTGCAATCTGGCACTGATGTACCTTGACCTTGGAGTTCACCATGAATGTGTTTAGAGGTTGTTCTGGGCTTTTTTCTTACCATTCGTATTATCCGTCTCCTCCTGCGGCCATGTCCAGGGAGGTTGGCTACAGTCCCGTGGATCTTAAATTTCTGAATAATATGTGCAACTGTAGTCACAGGAACATCAACCTGCTTGGAGATGGTCTTATAGCCTTTACCTTTAACATGCTTGTCTATAATTTTCTTTCTGATCTCCTGAGACAACTCTCTCCTTTGCTTCTTCTGGTCCATGTTTAGTGTTGTACACACCATGGCACCAAACAGCACAGTGACTACTTGTTACCCTTTAAATAGGCCGACTGACTGATTACAAGTTTGTAGATACCCGTGATGTTAATTAGAGGACACATCTTGGTTGAACATGTCCCTATGGTCACATTATTTTCAATCTTTTCTAGGGGTACCATCATTTTTGTCCAGGCCTGTTTCATGAGTTTGTTTTTTAAAATAATTCTGTTGAACCACAATTCAAAAGCATTGTCTGATTTTCATTGGTTAATTTTCATAGAATTTTTATTTATTACCACTTTTGTCAGATTCAAGTTATTTCTGTGACCATTGTGGGTTTTTCTTTCATTAACAGAGGGGTACCAACAATTTTGTCTACGTCTTTAGATCAGGGCTCATAGAAGACCACTTTAGAATAGTCCAATCTTTCACTCTTAGCCATTCTTGGGTGTTTTTAGCTGTGTGTTTTGGATCATTATCCTGTTGCAAGACCCATGACCTGCGACTGAGACCAAGCTGTCTGACACTGGGCAGCACATTTCTCTCTAGAATACCTTGATAGTCTTGAGATTTCATTGTACCCTGTACAGATTCAAGACACCCCGTGCCAGATGCAGCAAAGCAGCCACAGAACATAACAGAACCTCCTCCATGATTCACAGGAGGAACAGTGTTCTTTTCTTGGTATGCTTCATTTTTACGTCTGTGAACATAGAGCTGATGTGCCTTACCAAAAAGTTCCAGTTTTGTCTCGTCTGTCCATTGGACATTCTCCCAGAAGCTTTGTGGCTTGTCAACATGCAGTTTGGCAAATTCCAGTCTGGCTTTTTTATGATTGGTTTTTAACAGTGGTGTCCTCCTTGGTCGTCTCCCATGAAGTCCACTTGGCTCAAACAACGACGGATGGTGCAATCTGGCACTGATGTACCTTGACCTTGGAGTTCACCATGAATGTGTTTAGAGGTTGTTCTGGGCTTTTTTCTTACCATTCGTATTATCCGTCTCCTCCTGCGGCCATGTCCAGGGAGGTTGGCTACAGTCCCGTGGATCTTAAATTTCTGAATAATATGTGCAACTGTAGTCACAGGAACATCAACCTGCTTGGAGATGGTCTTATAGCCTTTACCTTTAACATGCTTGTCTATAATTTTCTTTCTGATCTCCTGAGACAACTCTCTCCTTTGCTTCTTCTGGTCCATGTTTAGTGTTGTACACACCATGACACCAAACAGCACAGTGACTACTTGTTACCCTTTAAATAGGCCGACTGACTGATTACAAGTTTGTAGATACCCCTGATGTTAATTAGAGGACACATCTTGGTTGAACATGTCCCTATGGTCACATTATTTTCAATCTTTTCTAGGGGTACCATCATTTTTGTCCAGGCCTGTTTCATGAGTTTGTTTTTTAAAATAATTCTGTTGAACCACAATTCAAAAGCATTGTCTGATTTTCATTGGTTAATTTTCATAGAATTTTTATTTATTACCACTTTTGTCAGATTCAAGTTATTTCTGTGACCATTGTGGGTTTTTCTTTCATTAACAGAGGGGTACCAACAATTTTGTCTACGTCTTTAGATCAGGGCTCATAGAAGACCACTTTAGAATAGTCCAATCTTTCACTCTTAGCCATTCTTGGGTGTTTTTAGCTGTGTGTTTTGGATCATTATCCTGTTGCAAGACCCATGACCTGCGACTGAGACCAAGCTGTCTGACACTGGGCAGCACATTTCTCTCTAGAATACCTTGATAGTCTTGAGATTTCATTGTACCCTGTACAGATTCAAGACACCCCGTGCCAGATGCAGCAAAGCAGCCACAGAACATAACAGAACCTCCTCCATGATTCACAGGAGGAACAGTGTTCATTTCTTGGTATGCTTCATTTTTGCGTCTGTGAACATAGAGCTGATGTGCCTTGCCAAAAAGTTCCAGTTTTGTCTCATCTGTCCATAGGACATTCTCCCAGAAGCTTTGTGGCTTGTCAACATGCAGTTTGGCAAATTCCAGTCTGGCTTTTTTATGATTTGTTTTCAACAGTGGTGTCCTCCTTGGTTGTCTCCCATGAAGTCCACTTTGGCTCAAACAACAACGGATGTTGCGATCTGACACTGATGTACCTTGACCTTGGAGTTCACCATGAATGTGTTTAGAGGTTGTTCTGGGATCTTTTCTTACCATTCGTATTATCCGTCTCCTCCTGCGGCCACGTCCAGGGAGGTTGGCTACAGTCCCGTGGATCTTAAATTTCTGAATAATATGAGCAACTGTAGTCACAGGAACATCAAGCTGCTTGGAGATGGTCTATAGCCTTTACCTTTAACATGCTTGTCTAGAATTTTCTTTCTAATCTCCTGAAACAACTCTCTCCTTTGCTTCCTCTGGTCCATGTTTAGTGTGGTACACACCATGGCACCAAACAGCACAGTGACTACTTGTCACCCTTTAATAATAATAAATAATAATAATAATAATAATAATAATAATAATAATAATAATAATGCATCAGATTTATATAGCGCTTTATCATAGACACTCAAAGACGCTTTACAAGTAGATACATTATTCATTCACTCCAGACAGACAATGGTAGTGGCAAGCTACTACTGTAGCCACAGCTGCCCTGGGGCAGGCTGACGGAAACGTGGCTGCCAATCTGCGCCAACGGCCTCTCCGGCCACCACCGAACATTTATACACATTCATACCCAGTGTTATGGACACTGGAGGCAAGGTGGGTAAAGTGTCTTGCCCAGGGACACAACGGCAGGATATCTGGGGAGAGCGAGATTCGAACCGCCAACCATCCGGTTATTGGACGACCCGCTCTACCTCCTGAGCCACTGCCGTCCTTTAAATAGGCCGACTGACTGATTACAAGTTTGTAGACATCTGTGATGTTAATTGGAGGACACATCTTGGTTGAACATGTCCCTATGGTCACATTATTTTCAATCTTTTCTAGGGATACCATCATTTTTGTCCAGGCCTGTCTCATATGAGTTTGTTTTTTAAAGTAATTCTGTTGAACCACAATTCAAAAGTATTGTCTGATTTTTATTGGTTAATTTTCATAGAATTTTTATTTATTACAACTTTTGTCAGATTCAGGTTATTTCTGTGACCATTGTGGGTTTTTCTTTTATTAACAGAGGGGTACCCACAATTTTGTTCACGGCTGTAGGTTTGAGCAGTACCAAGCGGGCATTGTGCCAAGCGAGTCAGACTCAGAGAGTGACAGTGGAGAGGCACACATGCCCGCCACAGCAGCAGTGACAAACACATGACAGGGGAACACCGAGTGTTATGCTTTTGTTACAGATATTGCAACAAATTATTTGTTCATAAATATAATTTATTTAAACCAGATTTTTCAATAAAATCATAGCAGTGTATTCTCTGTGGCTCAGGCATCGGGTTTATTATGTATTATCTTTATGTATTATCTGGTGAATCCTGCGTGTAAATCCATTCATCATGACCCTCCGTGCGCTCTTACGCAGGGCACGGAGAGGGAGGATAAAATAACGAGGATTTACGTGCAGGGTTCACCACAGCATATTTTATACAGAAAGACAGACAATTCCCAAAAAGGTGAAGACGTACAAAAAACACAAACACACTTACTGATGGTGTTCGGAGGCCAGCATCACCCAGAGAACGAATGAGAGGAGATGTGTTAGCCACAGGTGCGCCCCAGAGCCGACATCGCTTCAAGGATGCACGAGAACCACGGCAATCATGGAGTAACTAACACATTGTGAGAGTGCTGAAAATAATGGCAGACTAACAGCACAGATGACAATACTATGGACCAGCAGTGCGTGACTGGCCAACGGCTGTGAAATACACGCACTGCTGGTGATGGTGTGATGAGAAGCACCTTGGCGAGGACCGGGAAATATGATCAGTGGGATTTTTAATCAGTTGGTGATAATGATAGAGGGGACGTGGCCGGACCAGCGAGCGTCAGCATGCGATCACAGAAAGTAGGTCAAAGCTGCGCGTAAATTCATTAATCCTTCCCCTCCTTGTGCGCTCCTGCGTAAATGCGCATGAGAAGCGCACGAGGAGGCTTATGACAGTTGGAGCTAAAGCGTGTGATGTGGTCTTTCACCGCCTGCTGTTTATATAAGCCAGCGACACAACGCGAAGGCATAGCCATAAAATTAAAACAAGAAACCAGAGAAACTGTGAGCTACAAAGCTGCTGTCATTCTAGTCAAGAATACCGGCATCCTGTCTGTCACTTATGTCATGGTGGTGCCGCCTTTCATTCAGTGGGTGGCACCACAGTCCAGTCAGCAGCTGTGGTTTTTTGATAACTAGTTTATGCAGGCGTGGTTGTAAATATTATATTGATCGTTGACAATGACTTTTGGGTTTACACATCATCATCATAGCAGTCTGTCGGGGGCGACAATGACTGTTTCATTTAGGTCTGATCAGATTCCTCCACGCAGCTCTGTCCTTCGTCCTCTGCTGCCAGGAACTCCTAGCCTTGTTAACCTGGACGATGTCCGAGCCAGTATGAGTTGCTTTCTGACTGACCATTTCATGAAACTGCTTGCAAAGTATTTGAGAACCGCCTGCTTTTGCTGGACTAGTGGAACATTCTTGGCAGACAGAGGTATTATCAGTGGCAAGGACAGGCCAAGACAAACTGACTCCAGTACACAACATGCTAAAAAATGTCAAAATCGTGTCATCAGACCTTTCAGCCCTACTGCTTACATACCTCTTCTGCTTTTCTCTGCGTTTAAAGTACTTTAATAAGCTCATGCTTCTCTCAGACAGCGATGCCAGCGAGACACACTGCCTGCTGACCGGAACGGTCATGTGGGTGGGGCGCTTCTGAACTCCGTGCAGATGACGTTCACGCGCGTTGTTCATATGCATGCTTGCGGCGCATCATTCTTCCGTATTTTTTCTTAAAATTACATTCCCTTGGTGTGGTGGCATAATTTCAAGGGTGGCGGCCCGCCAAAAGGAAACCCTGCCCCCAATGACTAATCAACTTCCCCCCCCCCTTTGTCTTGTCAGGCAGCTAGGCAAGCAGAACAGGGATCTGTCACCCTTATTGTGCCAAAACGGATTTACTTTGCCAAGAGGAGCTTATACAGTCCCTAACTGTGTATTGTATATTGTTGTAAACTCCTCCTGTAATAACTTTTAATACTTTATTTTAATTATTTCACCCATAGAAGACCCGACAGGATGGGGAAGAGGGAAAGGAAGTGTGTGGAGGGGGAAAGAAAAGGGAGGGGAACAGGGAAAAAAAAAACCAAACAAACCAACAACTAAAACAAACAAAAGACAAACTGCTTCTTCTACAGAAGATGTCTCAACACAAGTCTGGTTTCCACACCCATTAAAGGAGAGGCACTTGTGTGTGTGAGTGGTTTGTCAGGAAACATACAAAGCGGGGGGGCCAGTCACAGCAGCTCTACCCCCGGGAACCCCAAGCAGGCAAGGCAATGCCACCAACCCCCACAGGCAAAAAACGTCCAAGGTCAGCAAGCCCCAGAAAAGCCAGGCATCCGCCCCCGGAGGAACAATCGAGGGAGGCCAGGTTGCTCGGCGGCCAGCGTGGTGAGCCCACACCCACATACCCGCCTGCCCCCTACATCCCCAGCAAGGCCAATGCCCGCCCCCGGGCCCCAGGTGCCAGGAGGCCAGTGACCCCAACCGCGCCCCCCAGCGCAAGCCCCCCCAGGCACCCCCACAGCCGGCCCGCCCCAGTGCCACCGCCGCACACCTCGGGGACCTCGGGCACCTCGACACAGTGCAGCACACCCCCACCCCAAAGCCCTAAATGTATCCAAGAAGATATATATTCCACCCAGAGTCAGGGGAAGGGGGAGGGTGGGAAATAAGACTGGGAGGGAGGTGGTCTAAAAGCGAGGCCGTCCCCCCCCCCCCCCAAGAAGCCAGCTTGCAAACTGGTTCATGAGGCCACCCACTGCCCCCAAATCCCAACCCAGGGCAAGGGCCGCCAGTGCAAGCAGCCCAGGACCCACCAGCACCGTGCCCTGGCACTCCCAGCACCACAAACATGATGGGGCAGCCATACCAATTCCCACTCATCTTACTCACACAAAAATGGACAACAATAGTCACAACAGTGAACAATGGGCCAGACCCACACAGCGCCCCACATGCCAAGCGACATTCCCGAGTGCCCACGCAAGCCCACCGACCACCCACCCCAGATGCACACCGACAGTGGCAGGCTGCCCTGCAGCCACAGCCACCCTGGAGCAACCCGACGGAAACACGGCCACCAACCCGCGCCAACACCCCCCCCCCCCGCCAACCACCCCCAAACACCAACACACACCCGCCGCCAATGACACCAGGGGCAATGTGACAAAGCGCCCTACCTTGTGACACAACAGCAGGGCGGCTGGGACAAGCAGGCCCCAAAATGCCAACCCCCATGCCGCTAGATGGACTGCCCCACCCCCCGCCACCCAACAAAGTTCTCCTACCCATAAACACATCCTCCACCCCCAGACATCCACCCACAGGTAACCACACCCATACACTCACGTACCCCCACCCACCATTACACATGCCCACCTACACCCACACACAGCCCCACCTGCCCACTCACAACACACACACCCACTTCTGCACCCGCTCATATACAAGCCCCCACTCACACCCACTCTCACACACATGCACACCCACACTCGCAGACCCCAGTGGACGGGGAGGGCGACCCAGGATGCAGGCACCTGCCCCAGGGTGCCGCCAGGGCCCCAGGGAGAACACAACCCCGCCATGCAAGGACGCACCGGGGCCAACCCACACCACTGGCGCACACCCAACCCTGGCCCAGGGACCCAGGGCCAGACCCAGATCCCCCTGGGAGGTGAGGCTAGCCGGCCGGGGGCCATAGCCCCACCCCCCCGACCCACTCTGCAGCCTCCCTTGACCACCACCCCCCCCCCCAAGGCCAGACAAACAGCCACCCCGGAACAGGCCCCCCAGATGCCCACGGTCGGGGTGCAGCCAGCTGCCAGAGGCGCCAAGGAGAGCAAGCCACCCCCCCCGGTTATAGAATTAATAAGCGAGGACCAGAGAGAATTGAATTCTGCCAATTGATTATTTGAGGAGGCTGACAATCTCTTTAGGCTAATATAATCTAATAGTAAGTTATTATAATAAGTCATGCGTAAGTTATTTCTTGATTTCCAATTCATGAGGATAGTTTTCTTTGCGATGCATAAGGCGGTGAGAACCATGTGTGACATCCTTGCATCTATATTTATTTCACTTAAATCACCTAATATGCAAAGTGTGGGTGAGGATGGGACACTAGACCCAAGCCATGCTGACAAGTCCTCAAATGTCTTCTGCCAGAACTTTTGAATCAGTGCACAGGACCACATAGCATGCATATAGCTATCCGGGACGTTGCTGGTGCAGTGAGAGCAGATATTTGTGTGACTCAGGCCCATTTTGAACATTCTTTGTCCTGTGTAATGAATTCTATGTAGAACTTTATACTATATAAGTTGTAAGTTAGAGTTTGTAGTCATCTTAAAAGTGTTTAAACATATTTGTGTCCAGAAACTTTCCTCCTTATTGATCAATAGGTCTGTCTCCCATTTTGATATTGGAAGGGATATGGACTCATCCAGTTTTGATAACAGTCCATGTATTTTCGATATCAATTTAGGGGAACGAAGATTTAGAAACTCTGCCACCTTAACTGGTACCTCTAAATCTGTCTGAATAAGACTAAATCTTGCTTTTATTATGGATTTAAGCTGTTGGTATTCAAAATACTTTTTATCACTGATGTCGTACTGTGACACTAGTTCCTGAAATTGGATAAAATTTCCACCTTGAATAAGATGTTCTAAGTTATTTATTCCCTTCTCTTGCCATAGTAGAAATTTTAATGTCTTCTTTTGTTGCAAGATATCAGGATTATTCCAAGTGGGCGTGAATTTACAGGGGACAAGTGAAGACCCCGTTATTTTTAAAAATTTCCACCAAGCCATCAGAGGGAAGCTGATATTAATACTTTTAAAACAGTCATGGCGTTTAATACAGGGACTTATAAAAGGTAAGTCAGAGATATTTAGCGACCCGCAGAGAGCCTGTTCAGCATCTAACCATGGGTTTCCTAGTGGGGTTAATTTTGTCCATTTTGAAACAAACTATTATTGGCTAAAAAGTAATTAAAAAAATTTGTTAGATCTAAGCCTCCGCACTCTTTCGCTTTCTGAAGAGTTTTTAAACTAATCTGTGATGTTTTATCCTTGCATAAAAATTTACTTATATTCGAGTCTAGAGACTTAAACCAGGCCATTGATGGTTGGGTAGGAATCAATGACAACAAATAGTTGATTTTAGGAAGGACCATCATTTTAATGGTTACGACTCTTCCCATTAGTGATACAGTTAGCATCCTCCAGCGCGTAAGGTTGTCTTGTATTGTTTTTAAAAGGGGAATGTGATTTAGTCACAATATCTCTGAGAGCCTGGGGGAAATATCTATTCCTAAATATTTAATATTACTTGACTGTATTGGAATAGTAGATGTATTTGAGAAATTACAATTTATAGATAGAACTATTGATTTACCCCAGTTAATAGAGTATTCTGATAATGATGAAAATTTATCAATGAGCGCCACTGTCTGAAGAAGAGATCTTTGTGAGTTTTCAAGGAAAATCAATACATCATCAGCATAAAGACTTATCTTGTGTTCTTTTTCTCCAGTTTGGATACCTCTGATAACAAAATATTGTCGTATGGCTGCTGCTAATGGTTCAATAAAGATGGTAAAAAGTGAGGGAGAGAGTGGACACCCCTGCCTAGTACCTCTCTGGAGATTAAAGCTTTGGGAAGTCTGATCATTTGTTCGGGCAGACGCAGCTGGACAGCTATATAGTGTTTTAATCCAGTTTATGAAAGATGAACCAAAGTCGAACTTGTTTAACACCATAAAAAGAAATTTCCAGTTAACACAGTCAAAGGCTTTCTCTGCATCCAGGGACAAAATTGTAGTTTCTAAGTTACTGATCTAAGTTACTGATCTTGCAGTAGTCTATTAAATTAAATAGCCTGTGTGTATTATTAGCTGAGTGCCTACCCTTGATGAAACCTGTTTGATCTGGGTGTATAATAAATGGAATTATCCTTTCCCGTCTTTTGGTGAGAGCTTTGCAAATTATTTTAAGATCGACATTCATAAGTGAGATGGGATGGTAGCTGGATGGAAACATAGGTTCTTTTCCAGATTTAAGGAGTAGGATAATACTAGCCAAATTCATATTTGGAGGGATTACCTTATCTTCTTTAATTTGGTTCACCAATTTAAAGAAAGTAGGTGCCATCACAGGCCAGAATTCTTTATAAAATTCTACAGGAAAACCATCTGGTCCCAGAGCTTTGTTGTTTGGGATGTGCTTAAGTGCCTTCTGAAGTTCAGACACCTGAAGAGGTGCATCCAGAGCTGCAATCTGTTCATTATTTAATCATGGTAAGTTAATATCATCCAAAAATTTATTTATCTCTGAGTCAGATGGGTTAATCTGAGATGAGTAGAGGTTTTCATAAAACTTTCTGAAGGAGTTATTTATTTCTTCAAGCTCGTGGGTAATATTTCCAGTCATATCCTCAATAGAGTGGATAGTTGTTTTTTCTTTATTCAATCCCGATTTTTTCTTTATTCAATCCCGAATCCCATTTTCAGTAATTCCCCGATGCACTGAGCCTGTCGATTGCAGGGTTTAATAACAGGTTGAAGTCTCCTCCTATTATGAGTGTAGTGTCCAAGTGCTCAGAAAGAGAAGTGAAAAAAGTGTGAAAATAGGATGGGTCGTCAACATTTGGGCCATAAATGCTTGCAATACATAGATCCAAATTTTGAATTGAGATTTTTAGTATTATACGCCACCAGTAGGTCCTCTCAACAAGTCCTCTTTGTGTTGGCCCTGCGATGGACTGGCAATCTGTCCAGGGTGTACCCTGGCCCTCGCCCAAAGATGCTGGGTTTGGCTCCAGCCCCCCCGCGACCCGAAAAGGATTAAGCGGAAGAAGATGAATGAATGAATGGATTTTTAGTCTTATAAATCTACCTTCCGGATCCGTTATGGTATTATTCACAACAAAGTGTATTCTTCTGTTTACCAGTATAGCTATCCCTCTTTGTTTAGAATTAAAGCAGGCTGAGTACATGTGGGGGAATTCCGGGGAGGTGAGCGCATCTACAGACGACTTAAGAGACGTGTGTCTCCTGCAATTAGACAAAGTCTTCCTGTAGATCCTCCAGTCAATTAAAAACTTTTAGCCTCTTCTCCCTGGTACCAATTCCACGTATGTTCCACGTGACAAACTTAAATGTGGACATGTTTTCACTAACTGGTTATGTACTAAAGGCTAACTAAATGTGCCTAATGTGATTATATGTCTGTAATGTATGCATATGTGTGTATGTTGTGTGTAAAATATACACCCACACATATACGATTGGGTGTGCGCGCATGATGTCTCCGTTCCATTTGCCTGCAATTGCAAGCAAATGGGGTGCATGTCAAGTTATTTACTATAAACCAGACGTATGAGAGAAAACAGACATAGGTTAGTAAGTGGTGGAAAAAAAGCAGATAACACACAACAGCAACTTCAAAAAAATTAACTACAACAAACAAACAACAACCTCGGCAACAAAGAAAAAAACATTTTGACAAATGTTAACAAATTATACCGAGATCGAGTAAGAGACCTGCGCACAATCGCACTCTTTTTCCACCTGTAGCTTAAAAAAAAAAAAAAAAAAAGGCTCTAGAATAACCAGGGTGTTATAGTTTCATCCATGAACAGCTTGCCATCTACATAGTCTATCCACAGAAACAACAGCTCGTTTACCTTCTTGGATGTTTTGTTTCCTAATGGGAAAAGGCTTCCTTCTCCTTTCCAAGATTTCCTGTGGAAATTGATCATTTAGACCATAATTGGTGTTTTTAAGCTGCCTGCTCTGCCTCTGTAACAATTTTTTTTTGCTTAAAATGCTCAAATTTGGCAACAATAGGTCTGGGACATTTATTCTGGGAATTTTTTTTTGCCCAATTCGGTGGACTCGGTGGAAGGTAATTGAATTTGTGACTTCGGGGGATAGTTTCAATTGTATTGACATAAATTCACGGACCAGCTGTTCTGGATTTTCATTATTTTTTTCAACGACTACAGAAAACACAAGGTTATCTCTCATGCTGCGTGACTGCAAATTGAGAACTGTTTCCTTCATTTTTCGGTTTTCTCTCTCAACAACGCCAAGCCGTGTGGTTAGCGTGTTTAATGACTTTTTTAGGATATTATTTTCCTCTACGAGAAAGACGAGCTGTGTTTGACTGAACTCTAAACTCTCACGCAAGCCCTGGAATTCTTTATGAAGCAACTCGACCAGCGCCAGTCTACCATCCATGCTGGTAAGTTTATTCTCAATAGAGAAAAGGATGTCACTAACCATGGTGCCCTCCCGTGATTTCTCGGGCGTTATTTCTGGCGAGTCTGCGACTCACATCTCGGTCGTTTAGACTGAGAAGCAGGGACAGGACACACACTCGCCTGCTCCATGACACAGCAACGGTAATAAAACTCACCGATATCTGTAGTTCTCTAGTTCCTCCAGCTCCGTACGAAAAAAGAAAGATAAACACAGACAGTCAGTTAATGAATTAATTACAAAAAGAAAAAAAAAACTACCTGTGGAAAAGTTTGTTTTAGCTCGGCTGACGGAGTCGCCATTTTGAATTATTGCACAATAGTCTCAAAATGTCCTGCTATCACAGCATCGGCTCCTGCAATTAATTAACTTTATTTTCTGGGGAACCTGGATAGGCCGTCCTCCGTGGATTGCCACCTTATCCCGGTGGAGGGGTCTGTGTGCCCTAATGATCCCAGGACCAATGTTATCAGGGCTACTTGCCCCTGGTAGTGTCTCCCAAGACAAATTTGTCCAGGATGAAGCACCAGACTAAGAGCGGTCCAGCAGATCCCCATATAAAGTTACAAGGATCCTGTACATGTCGTCTGCTATGGTGCTACCAGGGTCCTGGTCTGCAGCCTGGTTGAAAGGAGCTGCTCGACAGCAAGTGCCTGGTGACCAGGTTTCCACCCATAGGTCTTGGCAAGGCTCAGCTCAAATGAGCCACATGGGTCCACCATCCAATGGGCTCACCACCTGTAAGAGGGATTATGGTGCGTTGTGAACTGGGCAGCAGTCTGGGCTTCTCTATTTAGACTCATGGCCTTATGACCTAGATATGTACAGTGGGGCAAAAAAGTATTTAGCCAGCCACCAATTGTGCAAGTTCTCCCACTTAAAAGATGAGAGAGGTCTCCAATTTTCATCATAGGTATACCTCAACTATGAGAGACAAAATGAGAAAAAAAAAAATCCAGAAAATCGCATCGTCTGATTTTTAAAGAATTTATTTGCAAATTATGGTGGAAAATAAGTATTTGGTCAATAACAAAAGTTCATCTCACTACTTTGTTATATACCCTTTGTTGGCAATGACAGAGGTCAAACGTTTTCTGTAAGTCTTCACAAGGTTTTCACACACACTGTTGCTGGTATTTTGGCCCATTCCTCCATGCAGATCTCCTCTACAGCAGTGATGTTTTGGGGCTGTCGCTGGGCAACACGGACTTTCAACTCCCTCCAAAGATTTTCTATGGGGTTGAGATCTAGAGGCTGGCTAGGCCACTCCAGGACCTTGAAATACTTCTTACGAAGCCACTCCTTCGTTGCCCGGGTGGTGTGTTTGGGATCACTGTCATGCTGAAAGACCCAGCCACGTTTCATCTTCAATTCCCTTACTGATGGAAGGAGGTTTTCACTCAAAATCTCACGATACATGGCCCCATTCATTCTTTCCTTTACACGGATCAGTCGTCCTGGTCCCTTTGCAGAAAAACAGCCCCAAAGCATGATGTTTCCACCCCCATGCTTCACAGTAGGTATGGTGTTCTTTGGATGCAACTCAGCATTCTTTCTCCTCCAAACACGACAAGTTGAGTTTTTACCAAAAAGTTCTATTTTGGTTTCATCTGACCATATGACATTCTCCCAATCCTCTTCTGTATCATCCAAATGCTCTCTAGCAAACTTCAGACGGGCCTGGACATGTACTGGCTTAAGCAGGGGGGCACATCTGGCACTGCAGGATTTGAGTCCCTGGCGGCATAGTGTGTTACTGATGGTAGCCTTTGTTACTTTGGTCCCAGCTCTCTGCAGGTCATTCACTAGGTCCCCCCGTGTGGTTCTGGGATTTTTGCTCACCGTTCTCGTGATAATTTTGACCCCACGGGGTGAGATCTTGCGTGGAGCCCCAGATCGAGGGAGATTATCAGTGGTTTTGTATGTCTCCATTTTCTAATAATTGCTCCCACAGTTGATTTCTTCACACCAAGCTGCTTACTTATTGCAGATTCAGTCTTCCCAGCCTGGTGCAGGTCTACAATTTTGTTTCTGGTGTCCTTTGACAGCTCTTTGGTCTTGGCCATAGTGGAGTTTGGAGTCTGACTGTTTGAGGTTATGGACAGGTGTCTTTTATACTGGTAACGAGTTCAAACAGGGGCCATTAATACAGGTAACGAGTGGAGGACAGAGGAGCCTCTTAAAGAAGAAGTTACAGGTCTGTGAGAGCCAGAAATCTTGCTTGTTTGTAGGTGACCAAATACTTATTTTCCACAATTATTCGCAAATAAATTCTTTAAAAATCAGACAATGTGATTTTCTGGATTTTTTTTTCTCATTTTGTCTCTCATAGTTGAGGTATACCTATGATGAAAATTGGAGACCTCTCTCATCTTTTAAGTGGGAGAACTTGCGCAATTGGTGGCTGACTAAATACTTTTTTGCGCCACTGTATGTATGAATAGGCAAGACTTACAAATACTTAAAAGAATGACAATTATCTACTTGATAAAAGCCTTGTTTATGCTACACCTCCACTGTGGTGCGCTGAGATGCGTGTCTGCTTTGGATGAGGCCTGTGCGCACATGGTTGTATACCCACACACATACACCTTTTTTTTTTTTTTTTCGCCTACTACACCAAGCGTTTGATGCATGCACATAATTGTCATTTGCAATTTCACCCCAGCTATACAGGTGGTACCAGTGTGGTGATGTGTTTGTGTATTGTTTAACCTGGTGAACTCCGGGATTCCGCGGGCGGTCACGTCTCTGCGTCATAGTGCGTCTCAGTGCGCACTGAAAAAAAATAAAGCTGCATTTCCGTTCTTCCAGTACAGACACAGCCGCAAACAGAAAGCCAAAGGAGTGTTTGATTGGTTTAGATTTGATTGACCTCTCATTCGACTAATAAGAGCCTTGAATTGGGTTTCTGAAACCTTGAAGAACCAATGACTGAAAACCTAGCAAGAAGGACCTGCCTACCAACGACCGCGAATACAATGAGCCAATTGAAGCAGAGAAGTTCGACGACTGAAACGCGTGCGTCCCCGTGCATAAAATCTTTTTTGCCTAAGCCGCTGGGTGACTTACATTGAGACCTGTGTGTAACGGTGGCGTTAGCCACTCTTAGCCATTAGCCAGTCTTTTTTTATTACTACTGTTCTTATTTGTTTTGAAAAATGGTTCGCAAAAACCGCAAGCATGGAAGCGGAGATGGTTTGACCGGGTCGGGTGACCAGAACCACGAGTCCGTAACAACCGGACCAGCTTCCTGTTGGTCTGACAATGAGGAACAGATGTTCGCCAACGACACTGCTCTTGTGGACAGGTAATTGTTATTAGCTAAATTATTTTTTATCAATGAAAATAGTAATAAAAATGACTTTTGACCGATCGGTAATTACAACGGTCTGTCATGGCCACTAGTTTTTTTGTGCGCCGAGCTCCTCTGTAGCGGGGGGGGGGGGGGGGGGGGAGTTGTTATCCTCTACATTGCAGATATTTTAGTATAATTTCTATATAATTTTTCACCGCAGGTTATTTTTTCTTGTAAAAAAAAGGCCACACATTTTTTACGTGGCATGTTTCTTTGTGTGGGGGGGGGGCTTGTTTGTTCATTCATTCATTCATGAATGAACAAACAACCCCCCCAAACACACACACAGCCCTGAGTGTCACCTTTCATTAGAGCCCAAGATGAAGCTTCTATGTTGAAGCATTCAAAAGTTATAGACGCTTTTTCAAACTGTGCCATTTGACACAGTTCAAAAACGCCTGTGGTATTGTTACAACATTTTGACCTCAGCTTGATAACACCTGGTTCTACATTTCTGTTGCATTTTCCAGCCAGTATCTGACAGCTGTGTGTTATTTGCAAGCATTTGTATCTCAAAAAACACCCTGGCAAACTTTATTTTCTTCAAATTCAGTATGTTTAGATGACTGTTACTCAGTGGCAGGAGCACTTAGAGAGATTATGACTGTTTTGCCAAAAAATTCAGAGTGTTTTCTTTTAAATGAGACCAACCCCATGAAGATGCTGCAAAGGGTTGACGAACAGCTTTTGATTTACTTTGGGTATGTTATTTTTAGGCGTTTTTAGGGAAATTGACCAGAGTTCAACAGGTTAAAGGATGAACTGCATAAGTGCGGAAAATGGCAGACTTCTTCACACAGTTTCTCCTCAAATACTGATTCTATTTTCTGTTAAGCTGCTCGAATTTCCATTTTTCAATGCTCTTCTGTGCTCGTGCTGCTGCTGCAAAATAATTCATGTATGTTTATTCTCATCTTCCTCTTTGTCTTCATCTACTTTTGACTTTGTATGCTGTGTCGGTACTACCACCTCTTGAATGGGAGATTCAATTTTACGCATGCGTAGCTAATGCGTCTAGGCAACACCGTCATAAATTTTTGGGTTGCACGCGGTCAGCCTTGGAGGGTCTGCGGAGCCTAGTGGAGTGGAGACTATGATATAAGTTTCGTCAAACAAGCCTCATGGTTGAGCAAATGCACAAAGCAGAGGTGCAGCATAAACCCAGCTAAAGACTTCTTTTTAAATCAAGATAAACAAGGTTGTTTTAGTTGTTCAATCTCCCATTTCTCCATGGTTGCATGAGCATGCCACCTTAAAGATATTCCCCATCTTCTGAATCTCGTTTTGTAGTCTGGAACTACTCCAACTGCAGTGGTTAATGGTAGATTTTTTTTTCTAGATATGATATGGAAGCTGGAAGCTAGCTGATGTTACATGGAGTTTACTGAAATTGCAAACAATACTGAAAGCTGTGACTGAAGACAGCAAAGTCATTCAATGTGAAGAGGGACTTGGAACAAAAGCAATCGATTACTGCTCAGTCATTTAATGTCACAAATCATTTCTACTTTTATTTACCACTTTATGTGAAAAACTGTCAGCACACCATTCCCAAAAAATCATCTTCTGCAGGAAGCACTAAGCAGCACACTGCAAAATATGACATCTCCTCACAGAGATTTTGTCTGGTTTCTGTCCAAACATTTTCTAATCATCATTAAGAAGCCATCTCTGATGCTTGATGTCTACATCAGAGCAGACAAGGACACGGGGAGCTAAAGATTGTCAGTGAAAAGAGAGAGGGGAGGAGAGGACGACTAAAAGGGAAAAGCAGCAAGGGAGGGAAAACTGGGTGAGAAGACAAGACGAAAGATGACGGATGGAAAGCTCGGGGAATGGGGGACCTCTGGAGTGAGTGAATGAGGAGATAACAAGATGACAAAAAGGACAAGAGTTTTTCAAGAGAATAAGAAAGAAGGGGGGACGTGGAAGGGGGAAGAGAGAAAGAGAGGGGCTGCAGATGACAGAGAAATGATAGAAAGGAGGAGAGCAGAGGGAAAGGAGGTGCCTTTATCAGTGATTCAAACAGAGCAGACAGACTCCATCCTGGAGGACAGCAGGCTCAGAACGGAGAGCAGCCAAGGCAGACAAAAGGCTTATTCAAGCTTCTAGGGCCCCCTTGATAACACACACACACACACACACACACACACACACACACACACACACACACACACACACACACACACACACACACACTTGAACCGAGGATCCTCTCCCACAATGTAACCCACATACACAAGGCCTAATACACACACTTGAATGACCCACCTGACGCCCGGTCTAAATCTGGCAGCAAGGGAAAAAAAATAAAAATATGTATCTCACTGGGCACAAAAAGAAGTGAGAGTCAGAGAAGTCTGATTCATACACAGAGCAGGACTTTTCGAACAGCCACCTGCCCTCCACAAGGCTTTGTCTGCTTTACTGATGCCAAACACCGGCTCTCTGTGACTCTAAAGATATGGGAGAGTCTGTGAGGCCTGTTTCTGCTTAAACATCACAAATTCTTAAGTAGTCAAGGTGAACTGAACGAAACACTTATCAAACAAGTACAATAATGTGACTAAAAGCTGTATCTCCATCTCTCTTTGGCACATCCATAAAAACAATGTGGTGTACAGAGGCTAATTTGACAGTAAATGTGCATAATAAACAATGGTCCTTATTTAAAAATGAAAAAAAATATGATCAGTACACACATGCTTCACACTCTATGGCAGGAGTGTGTAACAATTTGGAGGGTCTTTCAGCAACCAAAACATCAATGATGGAGTAGCTCATTCCAGCCTGACGAAATCACCCTGGGAGTGCTCAGATTTACAGACCACTGACTTTGACCTTAAGTACAGCCTAGATGCAGAATCCTCCAGAATGTGCTTAAAGTCAAGGTCAATGGCCTAGGAGAAGTATTGCTTTCTGTAAAATCATAAATGCCCAGATCTTCCGACTTTTGACCCTGAGCACAACTTGGATGCAGACCCACCTGCGGATCATTGTGAGTGAGTTTGGTGAGTATCGGGGTAAATGCCTAGGAGGAGTAGCAATTCCCGTGAAATGTGGACGGACAAACGGACACCATGTCATCGCATGAGTTCCTTTCGGCTTCTCTGGAATGAGCTAAAAATTAGGAAAATTCTAATCGACAGGTTCTCAATTTTGTCTTACTATTAAAATTTAAAAAAAAAAAAATATCTACAAACTGCCTCTACATGGGAAGCAGGTCCCCTCTCTTAGGGGCAGACATCTTGCACTGCTATGTTTCTACAGTAACTCAGAAAGGTCAATCAGAAAGTTGACACTGTAATGACGAAGTGCCTGTTTGCATTTTGGTCGTACTGTAGCACCGTTTAGATTGCAGGCTGACATAAAATGGGAAAAGAAGGAAAAAAAAAAAACGAGGAAGAGCACCAGTTAGAAGACAGGAAGTGAGAAGATTTCAATTTGATCAAATGGCTGATCGTAAGTATTACGCTCAACAGGAAAAGCAAACAGTGTGAATCACAAGTGTCAAAGAAGCGAAAAGATGCAGGGACAACAAAAACAAAAAAAAACTATCAGTGTGGCACTTCCCAGATGGATGTTGCTGATGAGGGACAAACGTTTTTAAGGCTGTATTCAGACCAGGATAGTCCAAGGGTCTCTGTTCGACTGGGCGGGGAATGCAGAGAATTTTCACACCTTCGTTTGGTTTGCATTCACACTGCAGCAGACCAAACTGCCTGGACAACATCACACAGTTACAACAGCTGCTCGTTTGCAGCGCTGTAGTTGAAACTACCACTGACCAGGAAGAAAAAATCTCGGCAAAGAAGAAAAATCTGGCTTATCGATTGGTCAGGACCAAAAACGGAAATCTGTTCCCTTCAGCCAGCTTGTTGGTTCACCACAGATGAGACATTTTTTAACTTTTCTCCTTGGCTTTCACCAGTAAAAGGAATTCTCGGATTTGTGCGGTTGTCTTTGTTATTTTCTACCCAAAATGTACTACGGTAAATGCCATTTCCTCTTCTCAGACTACGTGTTGCTATGGTTACACAAATGCCGAGGGGCACTTCCGCCCTTCGGTCCGCTGGATACTCCGTTTGGATTCACACTGCAAGCGGAGCGCACCAGACTTCATTTGCAACAGAACCGAGACCCCTGTTTTCAGGGGGACCAGACTTTGCTTGTTTAATGCGCACCAGAGTTCCAACGCGCCTTCAGATGGCACCAAACAAACCGACCTATCCGCAAAAGCCACTGTTTGGTCCTTTGGTCCAGACCAAACAGTGGCCGTCTGAGGTGGCATTCAGACCAGGATAGTCCGGGGGTCTCAGTTTGACTGGGCGGGGAATGCAGAGAATTTTCACACCTTCATTTGGTTTGGAATGTGCCGTAAAGTGGTGCTGAAACTGCAGCATTCAGCTGGACAGGTAATGCAGTCTACCAAAACAAATGCAAACAAACGGTAATGTTTTTTCCATCTATCTTCTACCACTTCTCTGGGGGTCCGGGTCGCCGAGGCAGCAGTCCAAGCAGAGCAGCCTAGACCATCACGCCTTTCACACAGCACCATGATCCCTCCTGGAGGAGGTGAGCCCGCTGAAACGCAGACCTATGTGGCTTCTTTGGGTGCACTAGATCCTTGATGTGACCTTTTTCATGGGGATCCACTGGACCCCATGAAAGAAGGGGTCCAGTGAATGTTGTCTGGCCCTTCACCCACAACCAGTTTGTGTAAGGAGAGCCGACCAGGGGCAAGTTGCCCCTGACAAAATAGCTCCTCCACCATATTAAAGGGGCATTTCCTTTTTTTTTTTGAGAAAAAAAAAAGTTTAGTATTCACACCAAGTCATTGTGCCCTTAGTAATGGCCCCCAGATCAGCTGTTCAATGGCCAATAAACATGTTTTTTGAATCAAAAGAAGCCTTCTAAAGGCCTCATTTCAACCTGCATATCACGTGTTTGATGTATTGTCCAACAGGAAACAATATACAGTGGTGCGAAGAAGTGTTTGCCTCCTTCCTGATTTCTCATTTTTTTGTATGTTTGTCACACTTGAATGTTTCAGATCATCAAACAAATTTAAATATTAGACAAAGATAAGTAAATACAAAATGCATTTTTTAAATGAAGGTGTTTATTATTAAGGGTAAATAAAAAATTAAACCTACATGGCCCTGTGTGAAAAAGTGATTGCCCCCATTAAAACATAAATTAACTGTGGTTTATCACATCTTTGGAAAGAAGAGTTCAATTTCTCTAGCCATACCAAGGCCTGATTGCTGCCACGCCTGTTCTCAATCAAAAAAAAATCACTTAAATAGGAGCTGCCTGACAAAGTGAAGTAGACCAAAAGATCCTCAAAAGCTAGATATCATGCTGCGATCCAAAGAAATTCAGGAATAAATGAGAAACAAAGTAATTGAGATCTATCAGTTTGGAAAAGGTTATAAAGCCATTTCTAAAGCTTTGGGACTCCAGCGAACCACAGTGACAGCCATTATCCACAAATGGCGAAAACATGGAACAGGGGTGAACCTTCCCAGGAGCGGCCAGCTGACCAAAATTACCCCAAGAGTGCAGCAACGACTCATCCAAGAGGTCACAAAAGACTCCACAACAACATCCAAAGAACTGCAGGCCTCACTTGCCTCAGTTAACGCTAGTGTTCATGACTCCACCATAAGAAAGGGACTGGGCAAAAATGGCGTCCGTGGCAGAGTTCCAAGATGAAAACCACAGCTGAGCAAAAAGAACATAAAGGCTCGTCTCAGTTTTGCCAGAAAACATCTTGATGATCCCCAAGACTTTTGGGAAAATCCTTTGTGGACTGAAGAAACAAAATTTGAACTTTTCGTCAGGTTTGTGTCCCATTACATCTGACATAAAAGTAACAGCATTTCAGAAAAGGAACATCATACCAACAGTAAAATATGGTGGGGGTAGTGTGATGGTCTGGTGCTGTTCTGCTGCTTCAGGACCTGAAGACTTGCTGTGGTAAATGGAACCATGAATTCTGCTGTCTACCAAAAAATCCTGAAGAAGAATGTCTGGCCATCTGTTCGTGACCTCAACCTGAAGCGCACTTGGGTTCTACAGCAGGACAATGATCAAAAAAATACCAGCAAGTCCACCTCTGAATGGCTTAAGAAAAACAAAATCAAGACTTTGGAGTGGCCTAGTCAAAGTCCTGACCTGAATCCGATTCAGATGCTGTGGTATGACCTTAAAAAGACGGTTCATGCTCGAAAATCCTCCAATGTGGCTGAATTACAACAATTCTGCAAAGATGAGTGGGCCAAAATTCCTCCACAGCACTGTAAAAGACTCACTGCCAGTTATCGCAAATGCTTGATTGCAGATGTTGCTGCTAAGGGTGGCCTAACCAGTTATTAGGTTTAGGGGGCAATCACTTTTTCACACAGGGCCATGTAGGTTTGGATTTTTTTCCCTTAACAATAAACACCTTCATTTAAAAACTGCATTTTGTGTTTACTTGTGTTATGTTTGTCTAATATTTAAATTTGTTTGATGATCTGAAATATTTAAGTGTGACAAACATACAAAAAAATGAGAAATCAGGAAGAGGGCAAACACTTTTTCACACCACTGTAGGTCCACTACTAAATCATGCACCACAAGATTTATGATCAGTTTCTACCCGTGAGCCATGACCTGGAAGTACCCCACCCCCACATATTAGGGCAGGGGTCATTAACCGCATTTGTCCAAGGTCCACAATTTTTCTCGGCAGACACTGAAATAAAATTAATATTGTATCCCAAGTAATATACTCTATTTTTATTTGATATATTCATTTTCCTATTGCTATGTTGTTGGGGGCAACTTGCCCCTGGTAGGATCTCTCAAGGCAAACTGGTCCTGGGTGAAGGGCCAGACTAAGAGCAGTCCAGTGGATTTCCATGAAAAACGTTGCATCAAGAACCCAGTGTATCCAAAGGAGGCACAACGGCCCACCCTCCAGTGGGCTCACCACCTGCAGGAGGGATCATGGTGCTATGTGAACTGGGCGGAAGTCTGGGCTACTCTGCCTGGGCTGATGATCCCAAACTGTAATTTCCCAGTTTGGGATCAATAAAGTACATCTCTCTATCTATCTATCTATCTATCTATCTATCTATCTATCTATCTATCTATCTATCTATCTATCTATCAGACAGCAGGGAAAACCTCCCTTATTTTGAAATCCAGATGTTGGCACGTTTAGTTTCTCTGAAGGCTGCTGACGGATTAAAGTCATTGACTTGGTGAATTTCGGTCATCTTAACTTGCCAGGTCCATAATAATGAACAAAAATTATTAGTTAATATTGCAGTAGCTGGTCAAGTAAATCCTCAGTGATTTATCAGTCACTCTTGCCTTTCCCTGCAATGAAGTCTAACCAGACCTGTTAGCTAAGCGACTCCTCATTGTTGTTCCAGTTACCAGAGGGTTAAAGCCACCATAAATGCCTCCACTGCTTATATACCTCTTGTACTTTTTTCCATGTTTAAAGTACTTTAATAAGCTCATGTTTCTCTTGGACAGCAACGCTACAGAGACAATGCCTGCAGACTAAAAACGGTCACACGGGTGCTGGGTGGGTGGGGCGCTTCCGCGTGGATGACTTTCACTCGTGTTGTTCATGTGCACGCTTGTGGAGCATTTCTTTCCTATTTTTTTTCTTAAATTAATATATCATAGGCGTGGTGGCGGGCCACCACACAGAAATGTTACCAGAAGAAACCCTGGGTGGCCCAACCAGTTATTAGGTTTAGGGGGCAATCACTTTTTCCACACAGGGCCATATAAGTTTGGATCTTTTCCCCCCCTTAATAATAAATACCTTCATTAAATAACTGCATTTTGTGTTTACTTGTGTTATCTTTGTCTAATATTTAAATTTGTTTGGTGAGCTGAAACATTTAAAACATAGAAAAAAAAATTAGAAATCAGGAAGGGGGAAACACTTTTTCACACCACTGTATTGTGTTTAGAAGATTTAGGGAAAAATCTGACCTCTGACCTTTGACCTCAAGGTCATCCGATGAGAGTGAAATTGCAACATGCACATCATCAGAGTATCTCAAACCATGGTACCAAGTTTCAAAACAATCAGACCATAACTGTAGGAGGAGTTGAATTCACAAGACAGTTACTGTCTATGAAGTGAGACAAGAGTAGACATTCTTCGCTTCAGCCACACCTCGGACACAGTCCAGGGACGGATGATTTTTTCGCACATGGGGAGTTGTTCAGAACTCCTTGTACAAAGATATAGAGTGATAATAATCAAGTCAGTGGTGGTAATGCACCTGTAAGCTGGTTGCCAACCGCCAAACAAATCTAATAGAAGAAGAGAAACAGGAGGTCACTCAGTAATAATCTGAGGGCTGGATGGAAAGCTCTGGTGGGGCGGATGTGGCCTGCCAGTTGACATTCACTACATTAGGGTGTGGGGGAAATAACTGTTTTTAGATGCACTGCATTGCAGGTACAAGGAAGATTCCAAATCGATGGCAGTGTTCTCAAGGTTTACGCCATATGACAGCTGAGATAGGCTTTAATTAACACTTAAATTCACAAATATGGAAACAAGTACAAAACTTCAGAATCAATTTCAACTTTTGTGACTTGTGAGAAACTAAATTTTTACTAAAATCTGTTATTTCCGACTTTGAGAAGACTTAAGATTCAAAGGCTTTATTATCATGTGCACAGTTAAGAAATGCTACATTTCCTGAGCAATGAAATTCTTACTGTGCTCTCCAAACGAATGCCAAGTTAAAGGTACAGAAACAACAATTCTGATAGGTCATGACACACTAACAGTAACTCAATCTACAGCCATGGACAAAATTGTTGGTACCCCTCTGTTAATGAAAGAAAAACCCGCAATGGTCACAGAAATAACTTGAATCTGACAAAAGTGGTAATAAATAAAAAGTCTATGAAAATTAACCAATGAAAATCAGACAATGCTTTTGAATTGTGGTTCAATAGAATTACTTTAAAAAACAAACTCATGAAACAGGCCTGAACAAAAATGATGGTACCTTTAACTTAATATTTTGTTGTACAACCTTTTTTTTTTTTTTTTTTTTTGGTTACTTATTTGTACCCGTAGGTAGATTTGGTTTGCAGTCTGGTGACAAGCCACCGGCTGCTGGTTGCTGCGTGCGCGAGCGCCCTAAACCTACATGTTTTTGGTATGCGGGAGGAAACCGGAGAAATCCCGGAGTAAACCCACGCAACACGGGGAGAACATGCAAACTCCACACAGCTCACTGTTGGTCGGGGGCTGGGATCGAACCCACGATCTCATGATCCCCGCGATCCCCCGGCCGAGGGTAAAACTGTGCTGCCACAGTGCTAAACCACTGCGCCACCGTGCAGCCCATGAGTGCAACCTTTTGAGGCAATCACTGCAATCAAACGATTTCTGTAACTGTCAATGAGACTTCTGCACCTCTCAGCAGGTATTTTGGCCCATTCCTCATGAGCAAACTGCTCCAGTTGTCTCAGGTTTGAAGGGTGCCTTCTCCAGACGGCATGTTTCAGCTACTTCCACAGATGTTCAATAGGATTTAGATCAGGGCTCATAGAAAGCCACTTTAGAATAGTCCAATCTTTCGCTCTTAGCCATTCTTGGGTGTTTTTAGCTGTGTGTTTTGGGTCATTATCCTGTTGCAAGACCCATGACCTGCGACTGAGACCAAGCTCTCTGACACTGGGCAGCACATTTCTCTCTAGAATACCTTGATAGTCTTGAGATTTCATTGTACCCTGCACAGATTCAAGACACCCTGTGCCAGATGCAGCAAAGCAGCCACAGAACATAACAGATCCTCCTCCATGTTTCACAGTAGGGACAGTGTTCTTTTCTTGGCATGCTTCATTTTTGCGTCTGTGAACATAGAGCTGATGTGTCTTGCCAAAAAGTTCCAGTTTTGTCTCATCTGTCCATAGGACATTCTCCCAGAAGCTTTGTGGCTTGTCAACATGCAGTTTGGCAAATTCCAGGCTGGCTTTTTTATGATTTGTTTTCAACAGTGGTGTCCTCCTTGGTCGTCTCCCACGAAGTCCACTTTGGCTCAAACAACAACGGATGGTGCGATCTGACACTGATGTACCTTGACCTTGGAGTTCACCATGAATGTGTTTAGAGGTTGTTCTGGGCTCTTTTCTTACCATTCGTATTATCCGTTTCCTCCTGTGGCCATGTCCAGGGAGGTTGGCTACAGTCCTGTGAATTTTAAATTTCTGAATAATATGTGCAACTGTGGGCGGCGCAGTGGCGGAGTGGTTAGCACTGCGGCAGCACAGCAACTCACCCTTGGCCGGGGGATCCTGGGTTCGATCCCAGCCCCCGACCAACAGTGATCTGTGTGGAGTTTGCATGTTCTCCCCGTGTCTGCGTGGGTTTACTCCGGGATTTCTCCGGTTTCCTCCCACATGCCAAAAACATGCAAGTTAGGTTTAACTGGCATCAAACTGGGGATTCTAAATTGTCCTGAGGTATGACTGTGAGAGTGAATGGTTGTCTGTCTCTCTGTGTTGGCCTTGCGATGGACTGGCGATCTGTCCAGGGTGTACCCTGCCTCTCGCCCAAAGATGCTGGGATAGGCTCCAGCCCCCCGTGACCCGAAAAGGATTAAGCGGAAGAAGATGAATGAATGAATGAATGAATGAATGTGCAACTGTAGTCACAGGAACACCAAGCTGCTTGGAGATGGTCTTATAACATTTACCTTTAACAAGCTTGTCAATAATTTTCTTTCTAATCTCCTGGGACAACTCTCTCCTTTGCTTCCCCTGGTCCATGTTTAGTGTGGTACACACCATGGCACCAAACAGCACAGTGACTACTTGTCACCCTTTAAATAGGCGGACTGACTGATTACAAGTTTGTAGACACCTGTGATGTTAATTAGAGGACACATCTTGGTTGAACATGTCCCTATGGTCACATTATTTTCAATCTTTTCTCGGGGTACCATCATTTTTGTCCAGGCCTGTATCATGAGTTTGTTTTTTAAAGTAATTCTGTTGGACCACAATTCAAAAGCATTGTCTGATTTTCATTGGTTAATTTTCATAGAATTTTTATTTATTATCACTTTTGTCAGATTCAAGTTATTTCTGTGACCATTGTGGGTTTTTCTTTCATTAACAGAGGGGTACCAACAATTTTGTCCACGGCTGTAATACTGATGGATGCTAAGGCACATACACCAACACAGTTAGGCAGTAGAGGAATGAAAATGAAAGTCACCAGACGACTAAAGTGATAGTGGTATATTGATATCAGAGATGATGTGAACCTGAGATGGCATGAACCTATGTACAGTGTGCAAATGAGCAGTGTGCAACCTGATGTGAACCTGAGATGGCATAGACTTATGTACAGTGTGCAAATGAGCATTGTGCAACAAGCAGTGTATAATTGCAAATTATTGATAAGTAGCAGCAGAGATGATATGGACATCAGATAGGTGATACTACATCGACTGTACAGGTGAGCAGTGAGCAAATTTAGCAACTGGTGTGTGAGTTCCTATATGCAAAGCAGTGTTACAGAGTTTTGGGAGTTGTTGTCTGTTCATGAGTCTGATGGCAGTGGGAAAGAAGGAGTTAAAACCAGTGGAGATTTGGTGCTATAAAGAGTTTTCTCCCAAACACTTAAATTAGACATTGACAGTTTCCTTTCACTGCCTGGGACACTTGGCAGTAGCAGGGGGACACGCTGCTAAAGCGTTTGGAATACAAATAAAGTTAGTCTTCACCCTTTGTGTGATGTAAAATAAAAATCTGTGAGGACATGCTGTCACTGCTCTGCCCGGAGCTCTGACAGGCTCACAGACACCTGAAAGGCTCATGTCTCTATAGAAATGCCTGTCATGTTTCACAACCAAATAAACAGCATTCATCAGTTATTCTGAGTCAGAAGAGTTAAATGTTGGTGCAATGCTATTCTGATCTGAGCCTGTTCACTATAATGTGCTGCATATAAACACCAGAGCCTCTGCAACAAAAAGATTTCTCTGATATTTATCAAACATGTTTTTAAATATTAAAAAAGCTCTGAAGTATGCAAAGAGCTTTTCGGCTTTCAATATTTCAACCACACCATATATTTGTGAGGTAAAGAGTGTAAACAGGGATAGATTACAAGGAATAACGTGCAGTCAATGTCCACCACATAAATAATATTATGGGTAGTCATGTGAACTCATCCATGCAAACACTACTCACAAAAAGTTAGCGATATTTGGCTTTTGGGTGAAATTTATGGAAAATGTAAAAGGTTCACACTACAGTGATATTGTATCATGAAAGTAGGGCATTTAAGTATAAGCATGCAATGGTGATTTCCTCATCTCAATCAGTTTATTGAAAGAAAACAACATGTGGTGGGTATACCACGACAAAAATGTCAAGGTCTCAATAACTTGTCATGTGCCCTTGAGCATCATTACAGCTTGACAATGACGTCTCATGCTGTTCACAAGTCGACTTATTGTCTGCTGAGGCATGGCATTCCACTCTTCTTGAAGGGCGGCCCTCAGGTCATTGAGATTGTGGCGTACAGGGTTATGAGCCTCTGCACGGCGACTCAGCTGATCCCATAGGTTTTCTATGGGATTCAGGTCTGGACAAAGTGTGGGCCTCTCCATTTGAGGTAACCCTCCCTCCAGCAGCATTCCCAAATGATGCGACCTCGATGAGTTGGAGTACTGTCGGCCATGAAGATGAAATTAGGCCTGTGTTGTTCATGCAGGGGCACAATGACTGGATTAATGATGTTATTCAGGTAGTATTGGCTTGCTACTGTACCATTCACAAGGTGTAGGGCAGTTCTGTATTGACTAGACACACCTGCCCAGACTGTAACATGGTGACAACAGTGACTGATGCATAGCGCTCTCCTTGATGTCTCCAACATCAATTGGCGGCCATTATTTCTGCTCAACGTGAATCGACTTTCATCAGAGAACCCCAATGGTCCCTTGTTCAGCGTAAATGCTCCCTGGCCCATGCAAACGATGACACCTGTGTCTGGAGGTGTGGTCAGGTACCCTTGCAGGTCGTGTAACACGCAGACCATGCTGATGTAAATGGTTTCGAATGGTCTGACATGACACTTGGGTGCCTCTCACCCCCCTTAAATGTGCCTGGAGTTGAGTGGCATTCATCATCCGGTTCCGCAGGACACTGTTCACAATGAAGCGGTCATCAACATGGGATGTGGCCAAAGGACGTCCACTTCTATGTCTTTCTGTGTCTTTTCCAGTCTCTGTATCTCAGTTGCAACCTGCTGATGACACTGTGTGACAATCTAAGTTCAGTGACCACTTTCCTCTGAGAACATCCTGTTCGAAGCCTCGCAATGGTGAGGTACTGTTGATCAATTGTGAGATGTTGTCTTGGTCTCATGATGTAAAAATGTGAACAGCATGATGAAGAGGACTGTTTAAATACCAATTCTAATTGAACCAGAAAATCTATTGGTCGATTCATGGATCAAACACCTGTTGTGAATTTTGCCATTAAGCACCTTGTTAGAGAACAGCAAGTTATGCAAAAAGTACTGAAAGATTGAATAGCTGGACATGTGCATTCAAAGCGTTAGAGAAGATAAAATTAAGTTCACCTGTACAGGTTATAGTGCATTTTAGGTGCATCCTGAAATTTCACCCGAAAGCCAAATATCCCTATCTTTTTGTGAGTAGTGTATATAATCTGTCAAAAGTTCAGAACTGCAGTTTTCTTTCTCTTTTCTTCTTTTTTTTTTTTTTGTCAAAGCCACAGGAAGCCTCTGGTTATGTGCAGAAGAAGAAGCTGTGCGAAAGAGCAGTATTATGGAGCACACTGGTTTAGGACAGAGTATTTAGTTTCACTGTTGGGCTGTTGGTGCACATCCTCTTACCAAGCGTGTTGTAGACCCCATCGGCCTCCTCTTTCACCTGCTCATCCAGACGCTCCATGTTCTGCACCAGCAAAGCCACCACATGCCCCTCCAACTGCAGAAAAACAAAAGTCCGATCTCTGAGAAACACTGACCGACTGACTGGGCATTTGTCTAAACCAGGGGTGTCCAATCATGTGCTATGGAAGGCCAAGACCCTACAGGCTTTACCGCCAACCAGTAACTTCAACAGCAGATTCCACTTAATTTCTTCCCTCTGACTGCTGATAAGTGAAAACACTTGCTGAAGAGACTGGGTAGAAGAGAAAACCTGCAGGGCTTTGGCCCTCCATAGCACATGGTTGGACACCCCTGCTCTAAACAAATTGTTTAGTTCAGGGGCTGGCAACCTCTCGTGTGTAAAACTAAATTTTGAACAATTTCTGATCAATAAAATCTACGTGAAGTCACAAATATATTTGAACCTTAAAGCTGCTTAAGAATAAGCTGGAATGGCATTTTAATAATCGCAAGGATTTGATACTACTTATTTTGAACAAGACAAAAATAAAAAGATTAAAAATAAAAAGTTCAAATGCAGTCTGAAAAGGAACAGAATTGAAGCAAAAGTTTATCTGTCCTATCCCATCATTAACTAATTAACGTACTTGTATACTTGCATGCACAAACAATCGTGAAAAATTAGGACACCCTGTATTAGCCAGTGTGGGATTTTTTTTTTTAACATACAGATATTTAAAATCAATGTTAAAAATACTGGGAGATTCATGTAATCCAACTAAACAATTAAAAATGAATTAAAGACTTTTTCCAAATTTTCTGTAAAATGCAATTCTAAACAAATAGTGAGGAATGAATTACGACACCCCCCATCTTTAAGACACCCCCACATTCATTCCCACTTAAAATGGCTAAAATAAATGTTAAAAATGCAAATGAAAACAAAAACAAGGCTAGACATACAGTAGATAATACCAACAATTTTGTTAGTACCCCTCTGTTAATGAAAGAAAAACCCACAATGGTCACAGAAAATAACTTGAATCTGACAAATGAGGTAATAAATAAAAATTCTATGAAAATTAACCAATGAAAATCAGACAATGCTTTTGAATTGTGGTTCAACAGAATTACTTTAAAAAACAAACTCATGAAACAGGCCTGGACAAAAACGATGGTACCCCTAGAAAAGATTGAAAATAATGTGACCACAGGGACATGTTCAACCAAGATGTGTCCTCTAATTAACATCACAGGTGTCTACAAACTTGTAATCAGTCAGTCCACCTATTTAAAGGGTGACAAGTCTCTCTGTGCTGTTTGGTGACATGGTGTGTACCACATTAAACATGGACCAGGGAAGCAAAGGAGAGAGTTGTCTCAGGAGATTAGAAAGAAAATTACAGACAAGCATGTTAAAGGTAAAGGCTATAAGACCATCTCCAAGCAGCTTGATGTTCCTGTGACTACAGTTGCACATATTATTCAGAAATTTAAGATCCATGGGACTGTAGCCAACCTCCCTGGACGTGGCCGCAGGAGGAAACTTGATGACAAAATGGAAGAGACGGATAATATGAATGGTAAGAAAAGAGCCCAGAACAACCTCTAAACACATTCAAGGTGAACTCCAAGGTCAAGGTACATCAGTGTCAGATCGCACCATCCGTCGTTGTTTGAGCCAAAGAGGACTTCAAGGGAGACGACCAAGGAGGACACCACTGTTGAAAACAAATCATAAAAAAGCCAAACTGGAATTTGCCAAACTGCATGTTCACAAGCCACAAAGCTTTTAGGAGAATGTCCTATGGACAGACAAGACAAAACTGGAACTTTTTGGCAAGGCACATCAGCTCTATGTTCACAGACGCAAAAATGAAGCATACCAAGAAAAGAACACTGTCCCTACTGTGAAACATGGAGGAGGTTCTGTTATGTTCTGGGGCTGCTTTGCTGCATCTGGCACAGGGTGTCTTGAATCTGTGCAGGGTACAATGAAATCTCAAAGATTATCAAGGTATTCTAGAGAGAAATGTGCTGCCCAGTGTCAGACAGCTTGGTCTCAGTCGCAGGTCATGGGTCTTGCAACAGGATAATGACCCAAAACGCACAGCTAAAAACACCCAAGAATGGCTAAGAGCAAAGCATTGGACTATTCTAAAGTGGCCTTCTATGAGCCCTGATCTAAATCCTATTGAACATCTGTGGAAGAAGCTGAAACATGCCGTCTGGAGAAGGCACCCTTCAAACCTGAGACAACTGGAGCAGTTTGCTCATGAGGAGTGGGCCAAAATACCTGCTGAGCGGTGCAGAAGTCTCATTGACAGTTACAGAAATCGTTTGATTGCAGTGATTGCCTCAAAAGGTTGTGCAACAAAATATTAAGTTAAGGGTACCATCACTTTTGTCCAGGCCTGTTTCATGAGTTTGTTTTTTAAAGTAATTCTGCTGAACCACAATTCAAAAGCATTGTCTGATTTTCATTGGTTAATTTTCATAGACTTTTTATTTATTACCACTTTTGTCAGATTCAAGTTATTTCTGTGACCACTGCGGGTTTTTCTTTCATTAACAAAGGGGTACCAATCTCAAAACTCATTTCAAAATTTTATTACTTATTAATAATAGAAATAAATTCATTCATTCATTCATTCATTCATCTTCTTCCGCTTAATCCTTTTCGGGTCGCGGGGGGCTGGAGCCTATCCCAGCATCTTTGGGCGAGAGGCAGGGTACACCCTGGACAGATCGCCAGTCCATCGCAGGGCCAACACAGAGAGATAGACAACCATTCACTCTCACAGTCATACCTCAGGACAATTTAGATATCCCCAGTTTGTTGCCAATTAACCTAACTTGCATGTTTTTGGCATGTGGGAGGAAACCGGAGAAATCCCGGAGTAAACCCACGCAGACACGGGGAGAACATGCAAACTCCACACAGATCACTGTTGGTCGGGGGCTGGGATTGAACTCAGGATCCCCCGGCCAAGGGTGAGTTGCTGTGCTGCCACAGTGCTAACCACTCTCCCACCGTGCCATAATAATAATAGAAATTCAAAAATGAAAATACAATGAGTAAACAAATTCCCCTGTTTATATAATCTATGAGTGACTTTCATACACTTTCACCCAACCAACCCTAGTGATTAACAGAACCATCTTCCTCCCTGTATTTATCCAGTTTCTCATTTTTGTACTTTTTTTTAAACTCAAAATGTTTGGATATTGTTTTACAGTATCTCACAAAAGTGAGTACACCCTTCACATTTTTTGTAAATATTTTATTATATCTTTTCATGGGGCAACAATGAAGATATGACACTTTGATACAATGTAAAGTAGTCAGTGTACAGCTTGTATAACAGTGTAAATTTGCTGTCCCCTCAAAATAACTCAACACACAGCCATTAATGTCTAAACCGCTGGCAACAAAAATGAATACACCCCTAGTGAAAATGTCCAAATTGTGCCAAAGTGTCAATATTTTGTGTGGCCACCATTATTTTTCAGCACTGCCTTAACTCTTTTGGGCATGGAGTTCACTAGAGCTTCACAGGTTGCCACTGGAATCCTCTTCCACTCCTCCATGACGACATCATGGTGTTAGAGACCTTGCGCTCCTCCACCTTCGTTTGAGGATGTCCCACAGATGCTCAGTAGGGTTTAGGTCTAGAGACATGCTTGGCCAGTCCATCATCTTTACCCTCTGTTTCTTTAGCAAGGCAGTGGTCGTCTTGGAGGTGTGCTTAGCATGGCTATCATGTTGGAATACTGCCCTGTGGCCCACTTTCCGATCATGCTCTGCTTCAGTGTGCGACAGTACATGTTGGCATTCGTGGTTCCCTCAATGAAATGTAGTTTCCCAGTGCCGACAGCACTCATGCAGCCCCAAACCATGACACTCCTACCACTATGTTTGACTGTAAGCAAGACACACTTGTCTTTGTACTCCTCACCTGGTTGCTGCCACACATGCTTGACACCATCTGAACCAAATAAGTTTATCTTGGTCTCATCAGACCACAGGACATGGTTCCAGTAATCCATGTCCTTAGTCAGCTTGTCTTCAGCAAACTGTTTGCGGGCTTTCTTGTGCATCATCTTTAAAAGGGGCTTCCTTCTGGGACGACAGCCATGCAGACCAATTTGATGCAGTGTGCAGCATATGGTCTGAGCACTGAGAGGCTGACCCCCCACCCCTTCAACCTCTGCAGCAATGCTGGCAGCACTCATACATCTATTTTCAAAAGACAACCTCGGGATATGACGCTGAGCACGTGCACTCAACTCCTTTGGTCAACCATGGCGAGGCCTGTTCTGAGTGGCACCTGTCCTGTTAAACTGCTGTATGGTCTTGGCCACCGTGCTGCAGCTCAGTTTCAGGGTGTTTGCAATCTTCTTATAGCCTAGGCCATCTTTATGTAGAGCAACAATTCTTTTTTGCAGATCCTCAGAGAGTTCTTTGCTATGAGGTGCCATGTTGAACTTCCAGTGACCAGTATGAGAGAGTGTGAGTGCGGTAACACCAAATTTGACACACCTGCTCCCCATTCACACCTGAGACCTTGTAACACTAACGAGTCACATGACACCAGGGAGGGAAAATGGCTAACTGGGCACAATGTGAACATTTTCACTTAGGGGTGTACAGTGATCCCTCGCTACTTCGCGCTTCACCTTTCGTGCCCTCAGTGCATCGCGGATTTTTCAAAAATATTCATCAAAAATTCAAAATTGAGAAATAATGGGCGGGCGCTAGCAGAAGGCAGGGAGACAACATTAGACCATCAGGTATCAACACGGAGAGCCGCACAACTCAAAAAATCCACCTCTCTGTTCGCTGTTCTCGTGTTGGCTCGGCTCGGAAATCTCGCAAGCTGATTGGCCGAGACGTTTCACCCCGCAAGCTGATTGGCCGAGACGTTTCACCCACCTCCTCTCCCTGCCGAGCGTCCATGAAGGGAAGGAAGCCCGCATTCATTGCTCTTTATCGCTCGTGTTACGTAGTCTCGCAGCGTGGAACGTTTTGCTGTTCTCTTGTGCCATTTTGTGCGAAATAGTCTTCCCGTCGAGCCACTACGCCGCCTCCTGCAGCTTCTCCAGCTCTATCGGAAGCTGCCCTCGATGATCCTGCGCTTCTAGCACCTGACGATGAGGCGTCACCTGAGGAGCAGTAAAGCTCTCATTAACCTGTGAAGTAAATCATCTTCATCTTGAGTTACGCATCTTGTTATAAGAATAAAAGAGTTCTAAAAACATATTTATGTACACTTTATTTACATCTACGTATGTATGTACACGTACACACACACACACACACACGTATCATATGAGAGAGAGAGAGTGAGAGAATGAAAGTACGTATTATTTATGGATGACGTCATTAGGGGTGACGCTACTTCGCGGTTTTTCACTTTTCGCGGTTGGTTCTGGAACCCATTAACCGCGATAAGTGAGGGATCACTGTACTAACTTTTTTTTGCCAGCGGTTTACACTTTAATGGCTGTGTGTTTAGTTATTTTGAGGAGACAGCAAATTTACACTGTTATACAAGCTGTACACTGACTACATTGTATCAAAGTGTCATATCTTCAGTGTTGGCCAATGAAAAGATCGAATATTTACAAAAATGTGAGGGGTGTACTCACTTTTGAGAGATACTGTAACTACATATTTAATCCAAAATTTTTTTTTTATTAAATTAAATCACCCGACAAATGCAGTGCTCACTGCCATCAACTCCATGAGAACAGAGTTTTCGTCTAAATTTGATGGGATTATAGCAGCGATAGAAGGAATGAGAAAGGAAATAAGCGACTGTATGGAACGAGTATCGCAGGCGGAGCTCCGAATTTCAAGCGCTGAAGATGACGTCACCAGCCTACAATCAAAGTTGCAAACACTGGAATTAAAATGGAAACGTCTGGAAGATAACGTCCTGGACTTGGAATCCCGCTCGCGACGGAATAATTTGAGGCTGGTGGGCCTCCCGGAGGGAGCGGAAGGACGGGACTCATGTTCCTTTTTGGAAAAGTGGATTCCAGAAGCGCTGAACAATGCGGACCTGCAGTCATCGGTCATTTTAGAGAGAGCTCACCGAATCGGCCCACCAAGAGATAATAAGACACCACCGAGGACGCTGATTATGAAGTTCCTCAACTACAGAGACAAGATGATGGTCACCAATGCGGCGCGAGCTAAAGGGGAAATTAAATACCAGGATCAACAGGTACGCTTCTACGCAAATTTGGCCACAGGAATTCAACAATTAAGGAGGCAGTTCAACCCCGCCCGCAAAGAGCTGCGCAACCTAGGGATTCGTCACGGAGTGATTCATCCGGCAACACTGCTGGTCACATATAAGGGGAGAACCCACATCTTTAAGACCCCTCAAGAGGCGCAGGAGCTCATTAAGCAAATCCAAAAGGAAACTGGTGGGAGCTAAGCATGAGCATGACAAAGGCAGAACATTTAAGCATTTGTACAGGCATCTGATTGATCTGAAACATATAACATGTCTACAAAATACAGATTGTATTAAAAAAAAAAAAGCTATGATGTACAAAGTTGCTATAAAACTTTGAAGTTATGTTGAAAAAATTACAGAAGAGAGTTAATGTCATGTCATAAAAATAGTAGAGTCAGGGTGATTGAGAGGAGAAAGAGAGAGTGGTTTGACTGATTCTCGCAGGTGTGGAACAGTCACTAGCTATAACGGGAGACGGAATATTTTTGATTTTGGGGGGATAACCACAAATGTGGGGAAGGGGAATTTGTTTTTGTTTGGTTTGTAGGATGAATGTTCTATCATCCATGTTTTTGCTTCTCTGTATGAGCATGTTCATATTGCAAGGTAATCTCAAACTCCTTATTGATCATAGATCAAAGCGTTAATCTTAATTTAACTTCATGAAATTGCAGAGGTCTACAAAATCTAAAAAAACTTAAACAAGTTATGAATAAAATAAAAGACAGATTCAAAAATTGTATTTTTACAAGAAACTCATCTAATAGAGGAGGATGTAAAAAGAATTAGGAGAAGATGGCAAGGTAACGTGTTCACCTCATCATTTTCATCCTGAGCTAGGGGAGTTATGATTCTCATACACAAAACAGTCCCATTTCAAGTGAAAAATGTAATTGGAGACAAATTTGGAAGATATCTAATCATCCAAAGATCTTTGTTATTAGAAAATATAAATCAGGTGAACTTATACGGCCCCAATATTGATGATCAAAACTTCTTTGTTAATTTATTCCTTACTTTATCATCATTTACAGGGCAACATATAATAGCAGGGGATTTTAATTGTACATTGAATCCCAGTATAGACAGGTCAACAGGACTGGACTGTACGCACAATGGATGTAGGATGACTATTAGTCATTTTATGAAAGAATTGAGATTGCTAGATATATGGAGAGAAATGAAACCACAAGTCAAAGCCTTTTCTTGTTATTCTAATACCTATAAGACATTCTCATATACTGACTACTTTTTGATCGCTACAGAATTAAGGTCCAAGATTCAAAACTGTTTCTATGATAACATTGTGATCTCTGATCATGCACCCTGCTGTCTAATATATGTAGATAAGAAATTGACAAAGGATCCAGGCAGGTGGCATTTTCAGCAAAAATGGCTTCAGGATGAGGAATTTGTTAAGTACACAGAAAAACAGATAGATGAGTTCTTTGATATTAATACTACACAAACAACGGCATGTATAAAGTGGGAGGCTTTCAAAGCTTTTATTAGGGGGCATATTATTAGTTATACAGGTTCAAAATCTAAGAAGACTCGAGAGGAGAGAGTCCAATTGGAACGTAAAATAAAAATCCTTCAAGAACAGGTGTATGCAGGAAGTAACCCACAGTTAGAGAACGAATTACTGATTCTGAGAGCTGAATATGATAAAAAATCAGCGAATATAGCTGCCTCGAGTCTTCTAAGATTGAAGCAAACTTTTTATGAACAAGGTGAAAAATCAGGAAAATTATTGGCATGGCAGATTAAACAATTAGAATTTAAAACACCAATTACTAGTATTATAAGTAACGGACAGGTAGTTATAGATCCTTTAGAAATTAATAGTGCCTTTAGAGATTATTGTGAAAAACTATATGATACAAAAAATGAAACTGACTTAACAAAACTAAATGGGTTTTTGGGTGGATTATCTATACCATGTATTCTAAATGAAAACAGGGAGATACTGGAGTCTAAAATTAGTCAAGAAGAAGTTGGGCAAGCCATTGATAATATGAAATCAGGAAAAAGAGCAGGACCAGATGGTCTTCCAGTTGACCTCTATAAAAAATTTAAGAATAAATAAATTAATTTATTTAGCGAATGCAAAGTCCTTAAGCCAAGCAGTTGCCTCCTGGTTTGCTGTATGGAGGGTGTGTAATCCTCCTTCCAGTCTTTGGAGCGGGCAAGCCTCTATGATGTGTTCCATAGTTTGCTCCTCTCCACATGCGCACAGTGGGCTAGGGCTACTGCCCCATCTGTGAAGGCTGGCCAAGCAGGGGCCATGTCCAGTCCTGAAGCGATTGAGTGTAGACCACTGTCTCCTTGGGAGGTTGGTGCCCGGGACCTGTTGGTTGGGGTTTATCACCAGCTGTTTGTTTGGGACCTCCTTGGTTTCCCATTCCTCTTGCCAAGCTGTCTGGATGGTAAAGTCAGCTGGGGGAGGGTTTTTCCAAATCGGCCGTCTGGATGAAAGTCGGGCAGTGGGTGGGGTGTAGATATCTGCATGGATTGGTAAGTGAGGAAAATCTTTAACTTTTTGGAGCATCCTTTGAGTTAATGCTGCTCGCCGGATGTGTGGAGGGGCTATGTTTGACAGTACAGAGAGCCAGGGGAGTGGTATTGAGCGGATTGTTCCAGTTATAGTTCTCATGGTTGAGTTGAGCTGGGTGTCTACATGGTGTGTGTAAGATGACCTGGACCAGACAGGGGCACAATATTCTGCTACAGAGTATGAAAGGGCCAGTGCTGAGGTGCGCAGGGTGGAGACTGCCGCCCCCCATTTTGCACCAGCGAGCTTGCAGAGCAGGTTGTTTCGTACTTTCACCTTAGCAGCCGTCCCCTTTAGATGTTCCTTGAAGGATAAGGTCCTATCAAGGGTCACTCCAAGATAAGTTGGATTTGGGGCATGCTTAAGCTTGAGTCCGCTCAGGTGGATGTTTAGTTCTCTGGCAGCTTTTGCATTGTGGAGATGAAATACACTGGAGACGGTTTTTGCTGGGCTTGGTTTTAGGCGCCAGATTTTGCAGAACTGGTACAGTTTAGCAAGATCTTCCGTGAGCACCCGTTCCAGTGGTTCAAAGTCTGGTGCTTGGAATGCCAAACAGATGTCGTCTGCATAGATGAATTTGCGGGATTTTGTAGTAGGCAGGTCGTTTATGTAGAGGTTGAACAGAGTTGGAGCTAGAACTGAGCCTTGTGGGAGTCCGTTTTTCTGCATTCTCCATGCACTTGTGTTCTGACTGAGGTGGACTCTGAACCTTCGGTTGGTCAGCAGGGTTTTTATAATTGCTGTTGCCCAAGCAGGGATCGCCTTTATAAGTTTCAGGAGGAGGCCTTTGTGCCAGACCGTATCATAGGCGGCTGTAAGATCGAGAAACACAGCCCCTGTCTTCAGTCTGCTCTCGAAGCCATTTTCAATGAAGGTGGTTAGGGCCAGTACTTGTTCTCCTGTACTGCGGTCCTTGCGGAAACCTGCTTGATCCACACTTAGAATATCCTCTATTTCTGGGGAAATGCGTTGCTGTATTAGGCGCTCCATGATTTTGTAAGGAACGCTGAGTAGGGAGATTGGGCGGTAGCTTGCTGGTAGTTTGTGGTCTTTGCCAGGTTTTGGGATGGCAATGACCTTTGCTGTCCGCCATTTCTTTGGGATCGAGTTCGTTTGTGTGATCCTTGTGTAGAATTGTGTCAACCAGGTTAGGGCTCGGGGGCCAAGATTCTTCATGAATTCTGGGAAGATGTTATCGTATCCTGCTGCCTTTCCACATTTCAGGCCCTGTAGGACTTTCTCCAGTTCAGCAGCCTCGAAGGGTTCAGGGTTCGTTTCCTCTACAGGCATTTTTTGGTGTTTTTTTTAGCTCAGTTGTAACTGCTCTTCTGGTGTCTTTGTCTTGGGGTGCTTTGGCGATAGTCAGTAGGTGGGATGCAACTTGGTTGGGTGTGACGGATGCTCGGCTTTGGCTAGGGGGCTTCTGTGCAGCTCCTAGGCGACGGATGAGGCTCCAACATTTCCTGCTAGAGTGGGTAAAGCTCCGGTCAGCAACTGTCTCCTCCCATTTCTTTCGCCGGGCTGTATTTAGCGATTCAATGAGATGGTCTGCTATCTCTGGGTCCCCTGATGTTTGATAGGATTGTAGGAGGGCAGCACTTTCTCCGTCCAAACATGGGACATAGAGGGGTCGGTAGCCTCGTGGGATTGCAGTATGGGCAGCCTTGAAGATTGCGCTGCAGAAGCGGTTGTATGCTTCATCTACAGTGATGGTGTGGAGTGGGATGGTAACAATGCTCCGGTCCAGAGTTTCACTGAATTTCTTCCAGTTGGCTTTGCGGAAGTTCCAGCGCATCTTCCTTGGGCTGTATATGACTGGAAGTTGTAGGCCAATGTGTACAAGCAGGGGCCGGTGTTGGCTGTGTGGAAAATCATCAAGAATGAGGATCTGTGTAGGATATGGCTCCCCATTCAAAGAGCTGACCCAACACAGGTCAGGAGAATAGTCCTTCTTCCACCTAGCAGAGTGGAAGGTTCCTCTTTGTTTGGGGTCGTATATCAAAGCGAGGTCATTTCTGGATGCCCAGTCTGAAAGTGCCTCCCCATCACTGTCCACTGCTGGGTACCCCCAGTCAGGGTGATGGCTGTTAAAGTCCCCCACATAGATGGCAGGGTGGGGTAGGGTGGGTAAGACCTGCAGATCCCAGTTGGCATTAGGGGGCTTGTACACATTGACAATATGGAAGCCACCAATGATTATGGTGTCTGAGAAATGTGTTGTTATCAGGTGATTTGCTTCAACTATGTCAGAACGCACATAGGTGGCACGTCCATGTTTAGCATGTAGAACATAGCACAGGAGGTCAAAGCCTTTGATGGTGAAGCGGCCAGCTTCCTCTGTGCCAATATGAGTCTCTTGGAGGCAGATTACATCAATCGAATGTTGGAAGGCGAGGACTTCGATAAGGCTTCGCTTGGCTGCAGATAGGCCTTCAACGTTTAGTTGTAATATGCGAAGGGCAGATCCTACCACAAAGTGCTCTCGGGGCTGTTTGCTTTCGGCTTTAGGACTGTGACTAGGATTCTTCTTTGACTTGGCACAGAGGCGTCGTCTCTTTGAATTTAGTCTGCTGGTAGGATCATTAGCTTCCCCAGGCAAGCCCGGGTACTGGCGGAGGGCGCGACGAGAACGCTGATCCATTGCCCCCAATAAATTAATAAAACCACTTTTGGAAATGGTTTTAGAAGCATTTCAAAATGGTAATTTACCACCATACATGAATAATGCCTTAATTATACTGTTGCCAAAACCAGGTAAACCCCCTAATAAATGTGAAAACATGAGACCAATAAGCCTATTAAATGCTGATCTTAAAATAATCTGTAAAATTTTAGCAAAACAACTACAAGAAATATTACCAAATATTATTAACCGAGATCAGAATGGCTTTACAATGGGAAGACAAGGCTTCCATAATGTAAGAAGACTATTTAATATTATTTATTCCAATAAAGAAGCACCGGATACAGCTCTCCTATCATTGGACGCCGAAAAGGCCTTTGATAGGGTCGAATGGCCCTATCTTTCTGAAGTCCTATAAAGTTTTGGACTTGGGAATAATTTCATAAAGTGGGTCCAGATAATATACAATAATGCTACAGCAGAAATCCTAACAAACAGCAATATCTCAAAATCAATAAAAATCAATAGAGGATGTCGACAAGGCTGTCCACTTTCACCTTTACTGTTTACTATGGCAATTGAACCTTTAGCGATGGCAGTACGTTTACATCCACAAATATATGGAATTAAAGTAGGACCAACAGAACATAAAATCTCCCTGTATGCCAATGACATAATTTTGTTTATGTCGAATTTTAAAAAAATCAATTCCGACCTTGTTAAATTTAATAAAGAACTTTGGGGAAATATCAGGATATAAAATAAATAAAACAAAATCTTCAATATTAATGCTAAATGAGACCCAGAGAAATCACCCAGCTCCTGAGGTAAATCAATTCAATGTTGTAAATCAGTTTAAATATTTAGGAATTCAAATTGTGCCTAAGCTAGAATCAGTCGCCAGTGCCAACTATGAAGCCTTAATGACAGATATTAATGAGTTACTTCAGAGATGGATGTCACTACCAATGTCGATGATCGGGAGAATTAATATACTTAAAAGTAGTATCTTACCAAAAATACTTTATCTATTTCAAAACATTCCTTTACCACCACCTTCAGATCTATTCTCAAGAATTAAAAAAAAAGTTAGTGGAATTTATATGGAACAATAGGAAGGCTAGATTACGTTTGTCCTTACTATATTTACCATTTGATCGTGGAGGTCTGAAATGTCCAAACTTTATGTTGTATTACTGGTCAGCACAACTGAGGTCTATGACATATTATTTTTCATCAAATGATCCTCCTCACTGGACTGAAATGGAATCATACAATTTACCTTTACCTCTTCCCTTATTCATATACTCAGACTCGGCTAAAAAATTACAGAAACAAGTTAAAAATCCAATTGTAAAGAACATGATCAAAATATGGTGTGAAACCAAAAATTATTTAAAAGAACCACACTTACTGTCACAATTTAGCCCAATATGGGGTAATCAATATTTTACACCAGGGAGAGCGGATGCTGTATTTAACCTGTTGCACTTCGGTGTACCGCGGGCGGACATGTCTCTGCGTCCTAGGGCGCACGAGGGCGTCCTAGCTAGGAGGCACTGAAAAAAAAAAAAAAAGCTGCATTTCCGTTCTTCCACTACAGACACAGCCGCGAACAGAAAGCCAAAGGAGTGCTTTGATTGGTTTAGATGTGATTGACCTCTCATTCGACTAGTAAGAGCCTTGAATTGGGTTTCTGAAACCTTGAAGAACCAATGACTGAAAACCTAGTAAGAAGGACCCGCCTACCAACAGCTGCGAATACAGCGAGCCAATTGAAGCACAGTAGTTCGAAAGCGTGCCTCCCTTGCAAAATCTATTTTGTTTTAGCCGCTGGGTGACACACACGCGTTCGCCAGTCTTTTTTTTCTTACTATTGTTCTTACTTGTTTTGAAAAATCGTTCGCCAAAACCGCAATCATGGAAGCGCAAAACCGCAATAATGGAATTATGGTTTGACCGGGTCGCGTGACCAGAACCACGAGTCCGTAAGAAGCGGACCAGCGTCATGTTCGTCTGACAATGAGGAAGAGACATTCGCCAGTGACACTGCTGTTGTGGACAGGTAAGTGTTATAAGCTAAATTATTCTTTATCCCTGAAAATTGTAATCAAAAATGACTTTTGACCGATCGGTAAATTACAACTGTGCGTAGTAGACGGCAGCGCACCGTGACCGCGGCGCACCGGGCGATGTCCATCCTCTGTAGCGGGGAGGTGGGGGGGGTGGGAGTTATTATCTTCTACATTTCAGATATTTTAGTATAATTTTTAGTGCACTGTAGGTTGTTTTTTCTTGTAAAAAAAAGCCACACATTTTTTACGTGGCATGCTTCTTTGTGTGTGGGGGCTTGTTTGTTCATTCATACGTTCATGAATGAATAAACAACCCCCCCCCCAAACACACACACACACACACACACACACACACACACAGCCCTGAGTGTCACCTTTCATTAGAGCCCAACATCAAGCTTCTATATTGAATCATTCAAAAGTTAGACATTTTTCCAAACTGTGCCATTTGGCACAATTTGGCACAGTTCAAAAATGCCTGGGAACAACCTGTGAAGAAAGCTGTGTAATATATTCATTTTTTGTGGTATTGTTACAAAATTTTGACCTCAGCTGGATAACACTTGGTTCTACATTTCTGTTGCATTTTCCAGCCCGGATCTGACAGCTGTGTGTTATTTGCTAGCATTTGCATCCAAAAAAAACACCCAGGCGAAATTTATTTTCTTCAAGTTCAGTATGTTTAGATGACTGTTACTCAGTGGCAGGAGCACTTAGAGAGATTATGACTGTTTTGCCAAAAAATTCAAAGTGTTTTCTTTTAAATGAGACCAACCCCATGAAGATGCTGCAAAGGGTTGAAGAACAGCTTTTGATTTACTTTGGGTACGTTATTTTTTGGCGTTTTTAGGGAAACTGACCAGAGTGCAAGGGGTTAAAGTATGGAATTTAAAAGGGATTCAAAAGATTCAAGACTTATATTTGTCATGTTCAGATAACATAATGTCTTTTGAAGAACTGAGGATTAAATTCAATCTTAATAGAACACATTTTTTTAAATATCTTCAGCTTAGAAATTTTATTCGATCAAATCAAAATAATGCTCTCACCCGACCTACTTATTCATCCTTGGAAAAAATTTTGACGAAAGATAGTAAGAGAAAGGGTATTATTTCAGAGTTTTATAACTCATTGACACTATTCTCAAGTAAAAACTCACAGAAAAGACTGAATTATTGGAAAGAAGACCTGCAAATTGAAATTTCAGAGGAACAATGGGAAATAGCTTGTGCAGAAGCTCAAACCAAATCAATAAATGTACGTCTTAAACTGATACATTTTAAATGGTTAATGCGGATGTATGTTACACCAGTGGAGTTAAATAGATATAACAAAAACATACCAGATACATGCACAAAATGTATGGAAAGTAAAGGAACCCTATCTCACTGTTTATGGGAATGTAGAAAAATCAGAATGTTTTGGGAAGAGGTGAGGGTGACAGTTGAAAAAATAATTTCAAAACAATTCACATTGAACCCTAAACTGTTTTTGTTGGGTCTGTATCCAGAAAAACATAACTTTAATAAGAGTGAAAGAGCATTCATAGACCTCAGTTTGCTTAATGCCAAAAAATGTATTGCACTACTGTGGAAAAAGACTCATAGACCAGATGTGACTCAGTGGTTAAGACAGATGTTAACAAACCTTCCACTAGAAAGAATGACATATATACTGAAATTAAAGGAAAATGTGTTTGAGAATATATGGAGACCTTTCATTGATTATGTAAAGAAATTAAACATAACATCTGAAGAAGAAGGTGAATGATATGTGTGGACCTTGCAAATTCCAAACTGGTGAATGTATATTATGTATTCATATGTAATAGATTACCTAGACTAAACAGAGGAGCATTGTTGTTGACTTGCTTTTGTTAATGGTTGTTGTTGTTGTTTTTAGTACATTTTTTTTGTTGTTGTTAGTGTTTTTTTTAATTTTTAAATTACTTTAGTGTTAGTGTTTGACTGTTTGTGCCATGTTTGTAAAAAAAGGTTCAATAAAAAATATTGTTGAAAAAAAAATTAAATCACCCTTTATTGTCATTCAACTGTACAACCAATCACGTACAGTAAAACGAGATTGTGTTTTACCTATCTACAGTGTTGAACACCCTTGGTCTTCCACCTCTCACATGTGCTTGGATAAAGAACTTTCTCACTAATCGGTCCCAGACTGTGAGACTTGGCTCCCACTTCTCCACACGAACGCTGAGTACTGGCTCCCCACAGGGCTGTGTGCTGAGCCCCCTCCTGTACTGTCTTTACACCTATGACTGTCGTCCGGCCTACAACAACAACCTCATCGTGAAGTTTGCTGACGACACCACGGTGGTTGGACTTATTTCAGGAGGGGACGAGACAGCCTATAGGGGGGAGGTCCTGAAGTTGGCAACTTAGTGTTTAGAAAACAACCTGACTCTGAACACCAAGAAAACCAAGGAAATCATTGTCAACTTCAGGAGGACCAATACCGACCCAGCCCCCCTCTTCATCGACGGCGAGTGTGTGGAGAGGGTCCACACATTCCGGTACCTCGGTGTCCTTATCTCCTCTGACATCTCCTGGACAGACAACATCTCGGCGATTATTAAGAAGGCTCAGCAGCGGCTACACTTCCTGAAAGTCCTCAGGAAGTACGACCTCAACTCCACCCTGCTGCTGACCTTCTATCGCTCATCCATTGAGAGTCTGCTCACATACTGCATTACAGTGTGGTATGGGAATTGCACAATGGTAGACAGGGAGAGGTTGCAGAGGGTAGTAAAGGCAGCACAGAAGATCATCGGCCGCCCTCTCCCCTCCCTGACAGACATTTACACCGCCCGCTGCCTTAGTAGAGCACAACGCATCATCAAGGACATCTACCACCCTGGAGCTGACCTGTTTGACCTGCTGCCCTCAGGGAGGCGCTACAGGTGCATCAGAGCCAGGACAAATAGACTCAAGAACAGTTTTTTTCCAAAAGCCATCATGGCTCTGAATTCTCAGTCCAACCTTCCCTGAACCCCCCAGTATACCTCTTAACACATCACTGTGTAATTGACATTTACGGTCCAGAATGCTGTGCAATCTTTTTAATATTTTTATTTTTATATTGTATATATAACTTATTTTTATCTTAGATTACGTACACTGTACATATTATACATTATTTATTGTAGGAATTTATTGTTTTTATGCTTTTTATTTTTCTCTTTTACATATGTTGCACTGAAGGAGATGCTTAAATCTCATTGTACATTTGTTTGTATAATGACAATAAAGGCTATCTATCTATCTATCTATCTATCTACATACCTGCCAACTTTTCAAACCTGAAAAGCCTAGTAGCTAGCCGGGGTTCAGGGGCCGATGCTAATGCTAATAATGCTAATGTTAATAATAATAATAATGCTAATATTTGCCAAACAAATATTAGCATTAAATCTAGTTAAATGTAGCTAACAACCTCATATTTCTTCAACTTTCAAACCTGAAAAGCCTAGTAGCTAGCCGGGGTCCAGGGGCCACAGGCCCCGGTAGGTCCAGGACAAAGTCCTGGTGGGGGGTTCAGGGGGGCGAAGCCCCCCGACGCCAAACAAATATTAGCATTAAATCAAGTTAGAATGTAGCTAACAACCTCATATTTCTTCAACTTTCAAACCTGAAAAGCCTAGTAACTAGCCGGGGTCCAGGGGCCGCAGTGTCAAACAAATATTAGCATTTGACATAGAAGTCACATATTAATTATATTAAAGGTAAAATATCTAAATCAATTGCAATACTACACAGAGCAAAATATTTGCTGAATCAACCCACATTATATACTTTGTATCATTCATTACTACTCCCATACATGACATATTGTACGTAAGTATGGGGAAATACATATAAAACAAACATATATCCAGTCTTTATGCTTCAGAAGAGAGCTATTAGAATAATAAACAAAGCTGCTTACAGGGAACCAACAAACCCACTTTTTCTTAAAAGCTCTCAAGTTGAAAGATCTGGTTGACTTTAAAACTGCAGTAATAATGTTTAAAGTGAAGAATCTATCACTGCCCGCAAATATCCAAAAGTTGTTCCAAATAAGGGAGAAACAATATCATTTCAGAGGAACATGTATATTTCAAAAACCTTCAGTGAGAACTACCACCAAGCAACACTGTGTTTCAGTGCAAGGAGTCAGATTATGCAACGATTTTGGACCTGAATTAAAATCATGTACAACGCTTGGACAATTTATCCAAAAACTAAAGGAAGAAATACTCCAAACATATATACAAGATGACATGTAAAATCATATCAGGATTGTCATATCCAGTCTGTGTTGTGTTGTAGCTTAGTTTTTTTTGTCACATTTTGTCTTAGCTTTGTTCTGAATTGTAATCGCTCTTGTTTGTTTTACTTTTGAATTCTTGGATGGAATATGGGTGGGCAATATAAGCTGCGGCTTCAGCCATCACCCATTTCAGATAACTTATGTTGAACTGTATAATCAGAGGAGTTATTGTCTAATTTGACCTTGTTGCATTTTCTTTCCCCCTTTGTTATATTATTCTGTTTCTTTTTAATCTTTACTTTTAATCTATCCGAAATAAAGATTCATTCATTCATTAAATTTGCATTCAAAAGACTATCTTAACACTGCATAGAACTTCGAATAGGCCAGATGTGATGTATTATGAATACTAGAAAAGCACTCGGAGAGCGCAGACCTCCACCATGCGCCACAGTTCCCCCCATACAGTGTTTAACATCATAAATAAAATATTGAAAATGGCCCCATCTCGCAATGTTAAATAAAAAAAAAAAAAAAAAGAATCCTTTAAAAAATTCCTGGATCCAGACGGTGATCCGGATCACCACCAAAATCTAATCATCTCTAGGATACCCCATTTCTGACAATCTGTGAAAACTTCATGAAAATCCGTCCATAACTTTTTGAGTTATCTTGCTAACAAAGAAACAGACAAACCAACGCTGATGATCACATAACCTCCTTGGCGGAGGTAACTAGAAGACTAGAAATATCAGCAGGGTATACTAGCACTGTTTAACAGACACGTGCGTAAATGACGGCAAAATCGCTCTGATATTTTACGTGTTTACATGATACACCAAGCATGACAAGGCTCGCAATTACACAGCACATGTTCTTCAAGTTTGCCGCTAGCGTCACTGGCCTTGTGTTTTTTCGTTCTTACGTGGTCTTTCACATCGCTGATTCCGCCATGTCCAATCAAAAAGTCTTGTCTACACAAAGTGCAATTTGCGTAATTTTCACCCCTTCTTGAGCGAATAATAACTCCCGGAAATGCTTTGCTGTATTCCTCACGAAAAGACTGTAATTTTCGCTCGTTAGTGATTTTTCTCCGGCAGACTCCATGATGAAAACGTATAATTCTTACCTGATTGCCTCGCGATTGCACATGGAAAATTGGCTCAGACCTCTCGCACATGCGCAATACACCTACATGAAGCAGTGCCGATTGCCTTTGTTCTAAATTTAGATACGATTCCGAGCGACAGCGTGTTTGGAATTGCTTTCGTATTTTCCGTGTTTTTTTTACGATTTAAAAGTTTTGACTGAATTTTTTAGTGAAAAACCGTAATTTTGAATAATAAAACCGGAACCCGGAACGGGGTCTTGAAAACCGGAACCATTACGGCAAAACCGGAGTAGTTGGCAGGTATGTATCTATCTAATCACACACACCCCAAGTGTAGAATCAGAGGGCCGCTGCCATGCAAGGCGCCGCCACAGATTTCCCTCCTCCATTCCATTATTGCTGAGCACCAAGCTGGATGGCAGGAAGTTCCACTTTTATATGGTCTTCGGCATGACCCGGCCGGGATTTGAACCCCTGCCTCCCAGGTGTGGGGCGGATGCTCTACCAACTGAGCCACCACTCCGGTAAGTTGTTCGTACACCCACCGTCTTTAAAAGTACCTCCCCCCTTAAATGATAACCCTTTTGTCTTTCCAAGAATATGTTTTGGATGTTGACTGAAGCTACGTTCCGATCTACAGTGTACTTCAAACTGTATTCCCTACTCCCTGCTCCGTTCTCAGGGAATATCAGCAAGTTGACTGCCCTTCACAAAATTTCTCCATTTGAAACACTCTGTAACCATCAGCTCCCTCTTCCATGATTTAACAGTAACCATTGACACGTACTGATACTATGGTGGATAACACTGGTCAACACCAAATTTACTGTCTAAGTTTTTTTCTAGCTGATTTAGGACAATTTTGATATGCTGAATCCAAAAATCACATTGGTTTTGCTCAATCAGGTCAACTTTTTGAACTATGGCCACATGTTTTTTTACATTTTTGTTTACATGTACAGGTATTTTCACTTTATATGATGCCAAATTCTTTTTTATTTCTTGAAATTCTCTGAATTTTGAACAATGATGATGTAACATTCAATTTACATGTACTTACCTTTATCAATGTCTACTATTCAATTTACAGTACAACTGTACAACTGCTGTACAACTTCTTACAACTGAGCATAAAAACCTGACCTGATCGAGAGAAACGGATGTCATTTTCGAATTCAGCGGTGCAAAATTGTCTTAAATCAGTTGAAAAAACACAGACAACTTACAAAAAAATTATTTTTGTTATGTTGTGTAATTCATATTTCTTAAATAAAATATTAATACAAATATATTTTTGTTACTATCAGTTGATATTAACAATAACCAACATCAGTTCAGCTTATTAACATAAGCAACAATAGTTTGTTTTTTCTCGTATTTGAGGCACAATGGCTTATGGGTAATCTTCTTGTCAACTTCTGGTGAAGTGATGTCCGGTTTTTCACTTCTTCCCTGCACAGTTCTCAGTTCCCTTTGAACTGAAGTGAAATGAAAATACCTATTAACTTTAGGTATTTTCATTTTACTTGGAACTGTATTAATTTGGAATGCTATGTTGCAAATGTGTTTCAATGGTTTAGCAATTTCCTCAATAACCTTTTTAACAGCTACCATGTCAATGTCATCACAGTCAGTTGAAATTTTATTTTTGAATTTATGTACAGTCTCAATGATATCCCTGTTTTCCACTGCTGTTAAAAACACTGAATCTGGATCCCGGTTGATTAATTTACTATTCCCCTTTTCAGGTATGAATGGATCAGGAATTTTTTTCTGCTAATTTTGGTTCAATATTTACAAAGAATTCATTGAATCTATTTACAGTATCATTTATACTATTAATATTTATATTATCTATAAAATATTGAGGATAATTATCTTGTTTGTCTCCATTTCCAATTACTTTAATATATCCCATATACCTTTAATATTTTTTTATTATCTAGATATCTGTTTCCTATAGGCCCTTAGAATAGAGGGTTAGTATTAATGAAAGCGCTTTGAGTGGTCTTTGTGACTAGAAAAGCGCTATATAAGTGCAGGTTAGTTAGTTAGTTAGTTAGTTATTAATTTACTATAGTATTCCTTTTTACTTATTCTCATAATAATAGTTAACTTATTTTTATATTTTTTACATCTATTTTGTACCTCCTTAGTTCTACGTTTTATGAATTCTCTATACAACATATTTTTCTTTTTGCAGGCATTTTTAATCCCTCGGTGATCCATGGACTGCCTGAATATCTTTGCTTCTTACTGATTTTTTTTTTTTTTTTGTAATTGGACAATTTTTATCATATAATAATTTAAATAGTCTTAAAACTATTTCATATGCTTTGTCCATGTCTTCTTCATTATATAGTTCTTCTCAATTCTATTTTGCTAGATCATTTTTAGAACATTCAATGATTCTTCATTCCTCATTCATCTGAACATAAATGATATTTTTTGTTTTTCTTTCCTGTAATCATTGTCAAAAACTGTGAATATTGGCAAGCGGTCACTGACGTCATTAATTAATAATCCACTTTGTGTTATTAGCCATATTATTTGAAAAGGTGTTATCAATGAGTGCAGTACAATGAGATGCAATTCTGCTGGGTCTGGTGATCTTAGGATAAAGACTTAAACTATGCATTGTATTAATAAATTCTTCGGTGGGTTTATGGTTATTTTGGTTTAACAGATCTATATTGAAATCACTGCATATAAACATGGTCTTTTGATGTGACACAGTGAATGTTTCTTCTATCCAGTCCTTAAAAGTTTCAATTTTTGACCCAGGTGTTCTATATATACAGCTAAACCAACACATTCTCTTTTTTGTTCGCTCCAAATTTCAATAGTGAAACATTCTAGTAAACCTCCAATTGAAGTTGTCATGATCTCTACCACTCTGAAATGAAGATTTTTATCAATATACAAGGCCGCACCTCCTCCACATTTGTTCTCGCTGTTCTTACAGTTCATATCCATTCAATTCAAAGTCCACACCCTTCTCAGGACTGATCCAGGTTTACGTTATGGTGATTATGTTAAATGGATGAGAAAACTATCTTAAATATTCCTTGATATTATTAAAATTTGCATACAGACTTTTACTGTTAAAGTGAATAATGGATAGTCTATGTTCTGTCTTGGTATTCTTGTTGAATTGTTCATCTGAATAATAGCAGCAGTTACCATTCAAACTGGAAAAAAGTTGTTTTCAGGGTCAATATCACACTCCGTATCCTTTGAGCTATGTTCAGTGTATTCAAATGTTTTCAGTTCTAGGTTATCAGAATCAACAATCCTCTGTGGTAAATTGCAGTATCTCCAAATGTGTTGATCAAATTATCCATCAATGCAGAGGGAAAAAAAAAAACTAAAAAAAAAAGTGAACTATCATAAACAAACAAATTAACTGATACATGCCATGTTAGTCATTACAAAATAAGAAAAGCAATAGCTAATCATAGTCCTTTACATAGTAACTTAGTAAGTTGATTTACTCAGTTTAGAATGCATATTTATTTGTATTTATTCAATTCTTTTGTGTTTCTCATTTGTATAGTGTTTGACCCTTCTTTTTCTCTTACCCAAATTTAGCAAAAAAAAATTTAAGCTTCCTTAATTGTCTCAACTACCTAGCAATATCGGCATTTTTTTGTTGTTGTTAAATGACCATTTAGGTAGGCATTTGTTCCTTTCATTTGTTCCATTTTTCTCTTAAAGTGACACTCCACCAAAATTCAAGTTTTTTTCTTAACATGTCTGTAGCATGTTTTTTATGACTTGCAAGACATATCAAGAGTGAAATCATTCAAATGTGTCATGTCTGTGGGTTTTTGCTGTTAAATTTCTGTTAAGCTCCTCCCCTTGGTAAAAGGTCAGTTTAGACAGAGCGTTTCTGGTAACTGTAACAGGTACATCGTGTTGAGCCAATCAGGACTAAGAACTGTCTCTGGCCTGACTGAAGTTGGCCTTCAGGGCCAGGATTTTGGGATAGCTGCTTTGAAAACTTGACCCAAATAAGTTTTCAAGGGTTTTGCCATTCAACTGCTTAAAAGGAACAATGCAATTTCAGTCATTATGCTGGGTCATCATGCATACAACTGGGCATGTTCTTCAACCGATAACTCTTTTTATCACAGGATTTATTTTGTTTAATGTAGTGCAAAACACCATTAGCCTTGTGGAATGTGGGTGGGCCTATTCACAGATCTTGACATTTGAAGGAGGAGGAAAAGTGAAAAGATTCTGACACAAAACTGGAATGACAATTAATAGGGTTTTTTTGTAGAAAAAAAAAAAGGCATAAGATACCATTTTTTTTCCCACAATATTTTTATTGAACCTTTTTTTTAAAAAACATGACACCAACAATCAAACCCTAACACTAAAGTAAATTAAAAATAAATGTTCTAAAAACACCAACAACCATTAACAAAACAAATCAAACAATGCTCCTCTGTTTAGCCTAGGTAATCCATTGCATAAGTATACATATTATACATTCACCAATTTGGAATTTACAAGGTCCACACATATCATTCACCTTCTTCTTCAGAAGTTATGTTTAGTTTCTTTACATAATCAATGAAAGGTCTCCATATATTCTCAAACACATTTTCCTTTGATTTCAATATGTATGTTATTCTTTCTAGTGGAAGGTTTGTTAACATCTGTCTTAACCACTGAGTCACATCTGGTCTATGAGTCTTTTTCCACAGTAGTGCAATACATTTTTTGGCATTAAGCAAACTGAGGTCTATGAATGTTCTTTCACTCTTATTAAAGTTATGCTTTTCTGGATACAGACCCAACAAAAACAATTTAGGATTCAATATGATTTGTTTTGAAATTATTTTTTCAATTGTTACCCTCACCTCTTCCCAAAACATTCTAATTTTTCTACATTCCCATAAACAATGAAATAGAGTTCCTTTACTTTCCATACATTTTGTGCATATATCTAGTATGTTTTTGTTATATCTATTTAACTCCACCGGTGTAACATACATCCGCATTAACCATTTAAAATGTATCAATTTAAGGCGTACATTTATTGATTTGGTTTGAGCTTCTGTGCAAGCCAATTTCCATTGTTTCTCTGAAATTTCAATTTGCAGGTCTTCTTTCCAATAATTCATTCTTTTCTGTGAGTTTTCACTTGAGGATAATATCAGTGAGTTATAGAACTCTGAAATAATACCCTTTCTCTTACTATTTTTCGTCAAAATTTTTTTCAAGTATGAATAAGTAGGTCGGGTGAGAGCATTATTTTGATTTGATCGAATAAAATTCCTAAGCTGAAGATATTTAAAAAAATGTGTTCTATTAAGATTAAATTTGGCCCTCAGTTCTTCAAAAGACATTATGTTGTCTGAACGTGCCAAATATAAGTCTTGAATCTTTTGAATCCCTTTTAAATTCCATAATTTAAATACAGCATCCGCTCTCCCTGGTGTAAAATATTGATTACCCCATATTGGGCTAAATTGTGACATTAAGTGCAGTTCTTTTAAATATTTTTTGATTTCATACCATATTTTGATCATATGCTTTACAATAGGATTTTTAACTTGTTTCTGTAATTTTTTAGCCGAGTCTGAGTATATGAATAAGGGAAGAGGTAAAGGTAAATTGTATGATTCCATCTCCGTCCAGTGAGGGAGATCATTTGATGAAAAATAATATGTCATAGACCTCAGTTGTGCTGACCAGTAATACAACATAAAGTTTGGACATTTCAGACCTCCACGATCAAATGGTAAATATAGTAAGGACAGACGTAATCTAGCCCTCCTATTGTTCCATATAAATTCCACTAACTTTTTTTTAATTCTTGAGAATAGATCTGAAGGTGGTGGTAAAGGAATGTATTGAAATAAATATAGTATTTTGGGTAAGATATTACTTTTAAGTATATTAATTCTCCCGATCATCAACATTGGTAGTGACATCCATCTCTGAAGTAACTCATTAATATCTGTCATTAAGGCTTCATAGTTGATACTAGTGGCTGATTCTAACTTAGGCACAATTTGAATTCCTAAGTATTTAAACTGATTTACAACATTGAATTGATTTACCTCAGGAGCTGGGTGCTTTCTCTGGGTCTCATTTAGCATTAATATTGAAGATTTAGTTTTATTTATTTTATTTCCTGATATTTCCCCAAAGTTCTTTATTAAATTTAACAAGGTCGGAATTGATTTTTTAAGATTCGACATAAACAAAATTATGTCATCAGCATACAGGGAGATTTTATGTTCTGTTGGTCCTACTTTAATTCCATATATTTGTGGATGTAAACGTACTGCCATCGCTAAAGGTTCAATTGCCATAGTAAACAGTAAAGGTGAAAGTGGAACACCTTGTCGACAACCTCTATTAATTTTTATTGATTTTGAGATATTGCTATTTGTTAGGATTTCTGCTATAGCATTATTGTATATTATCTGAACCCATTTTATGAAATTCTTTCCAAGTCCAAACCTTTGCAAAACTTCAAAAAGAAAGGGCCATTCGACCCTATCAAAGGCCTTTTCAGCATCCAATGATAGGAGAGCTGTATCCGGTGCTTCTTTATTAGAATAAATAATATTAAATAGTCTTCTTACGACTTCCGGTTATGGCTGCCACGTAGGACGGACGTGTCTCGCTCTGCTCTGCTCCTGGAGAAAAAAATCGGCAAATAACTCTCTCATTTGGGACAGAACGTATCCCAGCATTTGAGCGAGGATATGTCGGCGAAGCCTAAGGCTGGAAAACCAGGAAAAGGAAAAAGCGAGCCGCCGAAACAGTCCAAATTAACGGACTTTCAGGTCTGTGACGCAGCAAACAAGGCTCCATATATGGCGGAGGAGGCTGGCGGCGGTGCGATTTCTGCGGGGAATGGCGCAGATGCGCTGATGGCTGCCATGAGTTCAATGAGAGCGGACTTTTCCTCTAGATTTGATGGGATTATGACAGCGTTGGAAGGAATAAGAAAGGAATTGGGTGACTGTGTAGAACGAACGGCGCAGATGGAGCTCCGTCTCGCTAGTGCTGAAGATGACGTCACCCGTCTTCAATTAAAGGTGCGCACTTTGGAAAAAAAAAATAAATCTCTGGAAGATAATATTTTGGATTTGGAATCTCGGTCGAGACAGAATAATTTGAGGCTGGTGGGTCTTCCAGAGGAATCAGAAGGTCGGGACGTATGTTCCTTTCTGGAAAAGTGGATTCCGGAGGTGCTGGGCAGCGAGGAGTTGCAATCAGCAGTGGTTCTGGAAAAAGCACATCGTATTGGCCCACGGAGAGATAAGGGACCGCCGAGGACCTTAATTATGAAGTTTCTTAGCAACAGAGACAGGATGAAGATCTTCAACGCTGCACGTGCTAAAGGAGAGATTAAACACCAGGACCAGCAGGTGCGGTTCTACCCAGATTTGGCCACAGGAATCCAGCAATTGAGGAAGCAGTTTGATCCCGTACGTAAGGAGCTGCGCAACCTTGGGATTCGTCATGGTGTAATCTATCCTGCGAGACTGCTGACCACGTATGAGGGCAGAACCCACATCTTCAAGACCCCAGAGGAGGCGCAGGAGTTCATCAAGAAGATCAAAGAAGAAGAAGAGACTGGTGGGAGCTAAGCATGAACAAAATATAAGGTAGAATAATTAAGCATTTGCACAGGCATCTGACTGACTTGAAGTAAATAGTAAGTTTACAAAATATAGATTGTATTATATATTAAAAAAAAAAAAAAACAAACAAACAAAAAAAAAAACTATGATGTATAAAGTTGTTAAAAATCTTGGAGTTAAGTTGGAAAACTACAGAGGAGAGTTAATGTTACGTCATTAAAAGTAGTAGAGTTAGGGTGATTGGGAGGATGAAGAAGGAGTGGCTTAGGCTGTTCCCCGTGGGTGTGGAACGGTCGATGGCTATATCGGGAGACAGAATTTTTTTTTTGATTTTGGGGGGTTTGCCACAAGTGTGGGAAGGGGAAATTTGTTTGTGTGTAGTTTGTAGGATGAATGTTCAACCACTCATGTTTTTGCTTCTCTGTATGAGCATGTTTACACTGCAAGGTAATCCCAAACTCTCTATTGATCATGGACCAAAGTGTTAATCTTAATTTAACTTCATGGAATTGCAGAGGTCTACAAAATTTAAAAAAACTTAAACAAGTTATGAATAAAATAAAGGACATGGGTTCAAGAATTGTGTTTTTACAAGAAACTCATCTGATAGAGGAGGATGTTAAAAGAATTAGGAGTAGATGGCAGGGAAGTGTATTCACCTCTTCATTTTCATCCCGAGCCAGGGGAGTTATGACTCTCATACATAAATCAGTTCCTTTTCAAGTGAAAAATGTAATTGGAGACAAATTTGGAAGATATGTAATCATTCAAGGTTCTTTGCTATTAGAAAATATAAATCTTGTGAACTTATATGGTCCCAATATAGATGATCAGAAGTTCTTTGCTAATTTATTTCTCATCTTATCATCACTTACAGGGCAACATATAATAGCAGGGGATTTTAATTGTACATTGAATCCAGGTGTGGATAGATCAACAGGACTGGATTGTACGCACATTGGATGTAGGATGACTATTAATCATTTTATGAAAGAATTGAGATTGTTAGATATTTGGAGAGAAATGAAACCACAAGTTAAAGCCTATTCTTGTTATTCCAGTACCTACAAGACATTCTCACGTATTGATTATTTTTTGATTTCCACAGAATTAAGGTCCAAGATTCAAAACTGCTTTTATGATAACATCGTGATCTCTGATCATGCACCCTGTTGTCTAATATATGTAGATAAAAAATTGACAAAGGAATCAGGTAGATGGCAATTTCAGCATAAATGGCTTCAGGATGAGGAATTTGTCAAGTATATAGAAAAACAGATAGACGAGTTCTTTGACATCAATACTACACAAACATCAGCATGTGTAAAGTGGGAGGCTTTCAAAGCTTTTATTAGGGGACATATTATTAGTTATACAGGATCAAAATCTAAGAAGACTCGAGAGGAGAGAGCTAAATTGGAACATAAAATAAAAAATCTTCAGGAAAAAGTGTATGCAGGAAGTGACCCAAGGTTGGAGAATGAATTACTGATTTTGAGAGCTGAATACGACAAAAAATCAGCGAATAGAGCTGCCTCGAGTCTTCTAAGATTGAAACAATCTTTTTATGAACAAGGTGAAAAATCAGGAAAATTATTAGCATGGCAGATTAAACAATTGGAAATGAAAACACCAATTACCAGTATTATAAGTAATGGACAGGTAGTTATAGATCCTTTAGAAATTAATAGAGCCTTTAGAGATTACTATGAAAAATTATATGATACCAAAAATGAACCTGATTTAACAAAACTAAATGGGTTTTTGAACGAACTATCTATACCGTGTATTCCAAATGAAAACAGGGAGATATTGGAGTCTAAAATTAGTCAAGAAGAAGTTGGGCTAGCCATTGATAATATGAAATCAGGAAAAAGTGCAGGACCAGATGGTCTTCCAGTTGACCTTTATAAAAAATTTAAGAATAAATTAATAAAACCTTTTTTGGAAATGGTTTTAGAAGCATTTCAAAATAATAATTTACCATCATACATAAATAATGCCTTAATTATACTGCTGCCAAAACCAGGTAAGCCCTCTAATAAATGTGAAAATATGAGACCAATAAGCCTATTAAACGCCGACCTTAAGATAATCTGTAAAATTTTAGCAAGACGAATACAAGAAATTTTACCAAATATTATTAATCGAGATCAGAATGGCTTTATAAAGGGTAGACAAGGCTTCCATAATGTAAGAAGACTATTTAATATTATTTATTTTAATAAAGAAGCACCGGATACAGCTCTCCTATCATTGGACGCCGAAAAGGCCTTTGATAGAGTTGAATGGCCCTTTCTTTTTGAAGTCCTACAAAGGTTTGGACTTGGAAATAATTTCATAAAATGGGTTCAAATAATATACAATAATGCTACAGCAGAAATCCTAACAAATAACAATATTTCAAAACCAATAAAAATCAATAGAGGATGTCGACAAGGCTGTCCACTTTCACCTTTACTGTTTACTATGGCAATTGAACCTTTAGCGATAGCGATACGTTTACATTCACAAATATATGGAATTAAAGTTGGACCAACAGAACATAAAATCTCCCTGTACGCCGATGATATAATTTTGTTTATGTCGAATCTAAAAAAATCAATTCCAACCTTGTTGAATTTAATAAAGAATTTTGGGGAAATATCAGGATATAAAATAAATAAAACTAAATCTTCAATATTAATGCTAAATGAGACCCAGAGAAATTACCCAGCCCCTGAGGTAAATCAATTCAATGTTGTAAATCAGTTTAAATATTTAGGAATCCAAATTATGCCTAAGCTAGAATCAGTCGCCAGTGTCAACTATGAAGCCTTAATGTCAGATATCAGTGAGTTAACTCAGAGATGGATGTCACTACCAATGTCGATGATCGGGAGAATCAATATACTTAAAAGTAATATTTTACCTAAAATACTTTATTTATTTCAATACATTCCCTTATCACCACCTTTAGATCTATTCTCAAGAATAAAAAAAAAGTTAGTGGAATTTATATGGAACAACAGGAGGGCTAGATTACGTTTGTCTTTATTATATTTACCATTTGATCGTGGAGGTCTGAAATGTCCAAATTTTATGTTGTATTATTGGTCGGCACAACTGAGGTCTATGACATATTATTTTTCATCAAATGATCTCCCTCACTGGACTGAAATGGAATCATACAATTTACCTTTACCTCTTCCCATATTCATATACTCAGATTCGGCAAAAAAATTACAAAAACAAGTTAAAAATCCATTTGTAAAGCATATGATCAAAATATGGTGTGAAGCTAAAAACTATTTAAAAGAACCACAGTTATTGTCACAATTTAGTCCAATATGGGGTAATCAATATTTTAAACCAGGGAGAGCGGACGCTGTATTTAAAGTATGGAATTTAAAAGGGATACAAAAGATTCAGGATTTATATTTGCCAGGTGCAGACAACATAATGTCTTTTGAAGAGCTGAGGATCAAATTTAATCTCAATAGAACACATTTTTTTAAATATCTTCAACTTAGAAACTTTATTCGATCAAATCAAAATAAAGCTCTCACTCGACCTATTTATTCATCCTTGGAAAAAATGATGATGAAAGATAGTAAAAGAAAGGGTATTATTTCAGAGTTTTATAACTCATTGACACTATCTTCAAGTGAAAATTCACTGAAAAGATTAAACTACTGGAAAGAAGATCTGCAAATTGAAATTTCAGAGGAACAATGGGAATTGGCTTGTACAGAAGCTCAAACCAAATCAATAAATGCACGCCTTAAATTGATACATTTCAAATGGTTAATGCGGATGTATGTTACACTGGAGGAGTTAAATAGATATAACAAAAATATACCAGATACATGCACAAAATGCATGGAAAGTAAAGGAACCCTATTTCATTGTTTATGGGAATGTAGATTAATAAGAATGTTTTGGGAAGAGGTGAGGGTAACAATTGAAAAAATAATCTCAAAACAAATCATATTGAATCCTAAACTGTTTTTGTTGGGTCTGTACCCAGAAAAGCATAATTTTAATAAAAGTGAAAGAACATTCATAGACCTCAGTTTGCTTAATGCCAAAAAATGTATTGCACTATTATGGAAAAAGACTCATAGACCAGATGTGACTCAGTGGTTAAGACAGATGTTAACAAACCTTCCATTAGAAAGAATAACATATATACTAAAATCAAAGGAAATTGTGTTTGAGAATATATGGAGACCTTTTATTGATTATGTAAAAAATTTAAACATAACTCTTGAAGAAGAAGGTGAATGATGTGTGTGGACCTTGTAAATTCCAAACTGGTGAACATAATATGTATACTTATGTATTGGATTGTCTAGACTAAACAGAGGAGCATTGTTGAAGACTTGATTTTGTTGGTGGTTGTTGGTGTTTTTAGTGCATTTTTTTTTTTGTAGTACTTTAGTGTTAGTGTTTGATTGTTTGTATCATGTTTGTTAAAAAAAAAAAAAAAAGGTTCAATAAAGATATTGTGGAAAAAAAAAATAGTCTTCTTACATTATGGAAGCCTTGTCTTCCCATTATAAAGCCATTCTGACCTCAGTTAATTATATTTGGTAATATTTCTTGTAGTCGTCTTGCTAAAATTTTACAGATTACCTTAAGGTCTGCATTTAATAGGCTTATTGGTCTCATGTTTTCACATTTATTAGAAGGTTTACCTGGTTTTGGCAACAGTATAATTAAGGCATTACTTATATATGGCGGTAATTTACTATTTTGAAATGCTTCTAAAACCATTTCCAAAAATGGTTTTATTAATTTATTCTCAAATTTTTTTATAGAGGTCAACTGGAAGACCGTCAGGTCCCGCACTTTTTCCTGATTTCATATTATCAATGGCTAGCCCAACTTCTTCTTGACTAATTTTTGACTCCAGTATCTCCCTATTTTCATTTGGAGTACACGGTATAGATAATCCGTCCAAAAACCCATTTAGTTTTGTTAAGTCAGTTTCATTTTTTGTATCATATAGTTTTTCATAATAATCTCTAAAGGCACTGTTAATTTCTAAAGGATCTACGACTGCCTGTCCGTTACTTATAATACTGGTAATTGGTGTTTTAAATTCTAATTGTTTAATCTGCCATGCCAATAATTTTCCTGATTTTTCACCTTGTTCATAAAAGGTTTGCTTCAATATTAGAAGACTTGAGGCAGCTCTATTCACTGATTTTTTGTCATATTCAGCTCTCAGAATCAGTAATTCATTCTCTAATTTGGGATTACTTCCTGCATACACTTTTTCTTGAAGAATTTTTATTTTACGTTCCAATTGGACTCTCTCCTCTCGAGTCTTCCTAGATTTTGAACCTGTGTAACTAATAATATGCCCCCTAATAAAAGCTTTGAAAGCTTCCCACTTTATACATGCTGATGTTTGTGTAGTGTTGATATCAAAGAACTCATCTATCTGTTTTTCTATGTACTTAACAAATTCCTCATCTTGAAGCCATTTATGCTGAAATTGCCACCTACCAGGAACCTTTGTCAATTTCTTATCTACATATATTAGACAGCAGGGTGCGTGATCAGAGATCACAATGTTATCATAGAAACAATTTTGAATCTTGGACCTTAATTCTGTGGAGATCAAAAAATAGTCAATAAGTGAAAATGTCTTGTAGGTGTTAGAATAACAAGAATAGGCTTTGACTTGTGGTTTCATTTCTCTCCATATATCTAGCAATCTCAATTCTTTCATAAAATGATTAATGGTCATCCTACATCCATTGTGCATACAGTCCTGTCCTGTTGACCTATCTATACTGGGATTCAATGTACAATTAAAATCCTATTATATATAGCCCTGTGAGTGATGCTAAAGTAAGAAATAAATTAACGAAGAAGTTTTGATCATCTATATTGGGACCATATAAGTTCACCAGATTTATATTTTCTCATAACAAAGATCCTTGGATGATTAGATATCTTCCCAATTTATCTCCAATTACATTTTTCACTTGAAATGGGACTGATTTATGTATGAGAGTCATGACTCCCCTGGCTCGAGATGAAAATGATGAGGTGAATACACTTCCCTGCCATCTACTCCTTATTCTTTTTACATCCTCCTCTATTAGATGAGTTTCTTGTAAAAACACAATTTTTGAACCTATGTCTTATTTTATTCAAAACTTGTTTAAGTTTTTTTAGATTTTGTAGACCTCTGCAATTCCATGATGTTAAATTAAGCTTAACGCTTTGGTCTATGATCAATAAAGAGTTTGAGATTACCTTGCAATATAAACATGCTCATACAGAGAAGCAAAAACATGGATGGTTGAATATTCATCCCACAAACTACACACAAACAAATTCCCCCTTCCCACATTCGTGGTAATCCCCCCAAAATCAAAAAAAAAATCCGTCTCCCGTTATAGCCTGAATCTGCTCCTCCCCCGTGAGGATCAGTCAAACCACTCACTCTTTCCTCCTCTCAATAACCCTGACTCTGCTACTTTTAATGACATGACAATAACTCCTGTAGTTTTTCCAATAGCAACTTTGAACATCATAGCTTTTATATATATATATATACAGTATATATATATACTGTATATATATATATATATATATATATATATATATATATATATATACTGTATATATATATATATATATATATATATATATATATATATATATATATATATATATATATATACTGTATATATATATATAATACAATCTATATTTTGTAGACATGCTATATGTTTCAAATCAGTCAGATACTTGAACACTTGCTTAAATATTCTACCTTTTATATCTTGTTCTTGCTTCATGCTTGGCTCTCGCCAGTCTCTCCTTGGATCTGCTTAATGAGTTCCTGCGCCTCCTGAGGGGTCTTGAAGACTTGGGTTCTCCCTTTATAAATGACCAGCAGTCTTGCAGGATAAATCACTCCGTGACGAATCCCAAGGCTGCGCAGCTCTTTATGGGCGGGGTCAAACTGTTTCCTTAATTGTTGGATTCCTGCGGCCAAATCTGGGTAGAACCGCACCTGTTGATCCTGGTATTTAATTTCTCCTTTAGTACGCGCTGCGTTGGAGACCGTCATCTTGTCCCTGTAGTTGAGGAACTTCATAATCAGCGTCCTTGGTGTTGTCTTCTTATCTCTCGGTGGGCCTATTCGGTGTGCGCTCTCCAAGACGACTGATGACTGTAGATCTGCGTTATTCAGCGCTTCTGGAATCCACTTTTCCAAAAAGGAACACGCATCCTGTTCCTCCGCCCCCTCTGGAAGGCCCACAAGCCTTAAATTATTCCGTCTCGACCGGGATTCTAAGTCCAAGACGTTATCTTACAGATGTTTATTTTTTAATTCCAATGTTTGGACCCTTAATTGCAGGCTGTTGATGTCATCTTCAGCGTTGGAGATCCGGAGCTCTGCCTTCGATATTCGCTCCATACAGTCGCTTATTTCTTCTCATAGCTTCTAATGCAGCTATAATCCCATCAAACTTAGACGACAAGTCTGTTCTCATAGCGCTGATGGCAGCAAGGACCGCATTCGTTCCTTCGGCAGTCACCGCACCACCGCTAGCTCCCTCCTCAGCCATGGTCACAGGCGATTTACCTGCTGCGTCACGAGCGTGGAAATCTGTTAACTTGGCTTGTCTCGACGAATCAGTTTTTCCTCCGCCTGATTTCACAGCCTTAGTTTTTACCATATCCGCCCCCAAACGCTAGAATAGGTTTTTGTTCCAATTGGGAGAGTTTTAGCCTACTTTTTTATCATTAGGAGCAGAGCAGAGTGGAGCACACCCTCCTACGCGGTCGCCATAACCGGAAGTTCCATAAGATACCATTTTAGACAATGTAGATTTGTTTTTATAGGGGATTTATATCCACCACTCCTGAGTCTGTCTTTAAATTTGACACTCACTCTCTTGACACTCACTGTCTTGAATATGTACAGTCAAGAAAAAATTAGAACACCCTGTATATAAGCCTATTTTTTTTACATATTTGGACATATGGATATTTAATATCAATGTTAAAAATTCTGGGAGACTCATGTAATACAACTAAAGAACTAAAAATGAATTAAAGATTTTTTTCAGACTTCCGGTTATGGCGGCCACATAGAAGGACACGTATCACTCTGCTCTGCTCCTAGAGAAAAAAAATCGGCAAATAACTCTCTCATTTGGAGCAGAATCTATCCCAGCGTTTGGGCGAGGATATGCCGGTGAAGCCTAAGGCTGGAAAATCAGGTGGAGGAAAAATACTGCCAAAACAGTCCAAATTAACGGACTTTCACGTCCGTGACGCAGCAGATAAAGCTCCAGATATGGCGGAGGAAGCTAGCAGCGGTGCGGTGACTGCGGGCAACGGCACAGGTGCAGTGCTCGCTGCCATTAGTTCAATGAGAGCAGACTTTTCCGCTAAATTTAATTGGATTATGGCAGCGTTGGAAGGAATGAGAAAAGAACTGGGTGACTGTGTGGAACGAGTGGCGCAGGTGGAGCTTCGAGTTTCCAGTGCTGAAGATGACGTCGCCGGCCTTCAATTAAAGGTGCGCACTTTGGAAAAAAAAAATAAATGTCTGGAAGATAATGTCCTATACTTGGAGTCCCGGTCGAGACGGAACAACCTGAGGCTGGTGGGTCTACCGGAGGGAACCGAGGGTCGGGACCCACGTTCCTTTTTGGAAAAGTGGATTCCAGAAGCGCTGAACAACGCGGAGCTGCAATCATCAGTTGTATTAGAAAGCGCCCACCGAATTGGACCACAGAGAGATAATAAGGGACCACCGAGGACGCTAATTATGAAGTTCCTCAGCTACAGAGACAGGATGAAGATCTTCGACGCGACGCGAGCCAAAGGAGAAATTAAATACCAGGATCAACAGGTGCGGTTCTACCCAGATTTGGCCACAGGAATTCAACGGTTGAGGAAGCAGTTTGACCCCGTCCGTAAAGAGCTGCGCAACCTTGGGATTCGTCATGGAGTGATTCACCCTGCAGGACTGTTGGTCACGTATGGGGGCGGAACACACATCTTCAAGACCCCTCAGGAGGCGCAGGAGTTCATCGGGAAGATCCAAGAAGAGACTGGTGGGAGCTAAGCATGAACAAAATATAAGGTAGAATATTTAAGCATTTGCAAAGGCATCTAACTGATTTGAAGCATATAGGAAGTTTACAAAATATAGATTGTATTACATATTAAAAAAAAAAAACCTATGATGTACAAAGTTGCAATAAAATTTTGGAGTTAAGTTGGAAAACTACAGAAGAGAGTTAATGTTACGTCATTTAAAGCAGTAGAGTTAGGGTGATTGGGAGGATGAAGAGGGAGTGGCTTTGGCTGATCCTTGTGGGTGTGGAGCGGTCGATGGCTATATCGGGAGACGGAGGGTTTTTTTTTGATTTTGGGGGGGATCACCACAAATGTGGGAAGGGGGAATTTGTTTGTGTGTAGTTTGTAGGATGAATGTTCAACCACTCATGTTTTTGCTTCTCTGTGTGAGCATGTTTATATTGCCAGGTAATCCCAAACTCCCTATTGATCACAGACCAAAGCGTTAATCTTAATTTAACTTCATGGAATTGCAGAGGTCTACAAAATTAAAAAAAAATTTAAACAAGTTTTGAATAAAATAAAAGACATAGGTTCAAAAATTGTGTTTTTACAAGAAACTCATCTAATAGAGGAAGATGTAAAAAGAATTAGGAGTAGATGGCAAGGAAGTGTATTCACCTCATCATTTTCATCCCGAGCCAGGGGAGTTATGACTCTCATACATAAATCAGTCACATTTCAAGTGAAAAATGTAATTGGAGACAAATTTGGAAGATATCTAATTATTCAAGGATCTTTGTTATTAGAAAATATAAATCTGGTGAACTTATACGGCCCCAATATAGATGATCAAAAGTTCTTTGCTAATTTATTTCTTATCTTATCATCACTTACAGGGCAACATATAATAGAAGGGGATTTTAATTGTACATTGAACCCCGATATAGATAGATCAACAGGACTGGACTGGACGCACAGTGGATGCAGGATGATCATTAAGCATTTTATGAAAGAATTGAGATTGCTAGATATATGGAGAGAAATGAAACCACAAGTTAAAGCCTATTCTTGTTATTCTAATACCTATAAGACATTCTCACGTATTGACTATTTTTTGATCTCCACAGAATTAAGGTCCAAGATTCATAACTGCTTTTATGATAATATTGTGATCTCTGATCATGCACCCTGTTGTCTCATATATGTAGATAAGAAATTGACAAAGGAACCAGGTAGGTGGCAATTTCAGCATAAATGGCTTCAGGATGAGGAATTTGTTAAGTACATAGAAAAACAGATAGATGAGTTCTTTGATATCAATACTACACAAACATCAGCATGTATAAAGTGGGAGGCTTTCAAAGCTTTTATTAGGGGACATATTATTAGTTATACAGGTTCAAAATCTAAGAAGACTCGAGAGGAGAGAGTCCAATTGGAACATAAACTAAAAATTCTTCAAGAAAAAGTGTATGCAGGAAGTGACCCAAAGTTAGAGAATGAATTACTGATTCTGAGAGCTGAATATGATAAAAAAAATCAGCGAATAGAGCTGCCTCGAGTCTTCTAAGATTGAAGCAATCTTTTTATGAACAAGGTGAAAAATCAGGAAAATTATTGGCATGGCAGATTAAACAATTAGAATTTAAAACACCAATCACCAGTATTATAAGTAACGGACGGTTGTTGTAGATCCTTTAGAAATTAACAGAGCCTTTAGAGATTACTATGAAAAATTATATGATACAAAAAATGAAACTGACTTAACAAAACTAAAAAAGGGTTTTTGGATGGACTATCTATACCGTGTACTCCAAATGAAAACAGGGAGATACTGGAGTCTAAAATTAGTCAAGAAGAAGTTGGGCTAGCCATTGATAATATGAAATCAGGAAAAAAGTGCAGGACCAGATGGTCTTCCAGTTGACCTTTATAAAAAAATTAAGAATAAATTAATAAAACCTTTTTTGGAAATGGTTTTAGAAGCATTTCAAAATAGTAATTTACCACCATACATGAATAATGCTTAATTATACTGTTGCCAAAACCAGGTAAACCTTCTAATAAATGTGAAAATATGAGACCAATCAGTCTATTAAATGCTGACCTTAAGATAATCTGCAAAATTTTAGCAAGACGAATACAAGAAATATTACCAAATATTATTAACCGAGATCAGAATGGCTTTATAAAGGGAAGACAAGGCTTCCATAATGTAAGAAGACTATTTAATATTATTTATTCTAATAAAGAAGCACCGGATACAGCTCTCCTATCATTGGATGCCGAAAAGGCCTTTGATAGGGTCGAATGGCCCTATCTTTTTGAAGTCTTACAAAGGTTTGGACTTGGAAATAATTTCATAAAATGGGTTCAGATAATATACTGTGACGTAAGCAGGGTTCACACAAAGAAAATGGATCAGATGGCTGTGATCAACCGGATTTATTTTTCACACGCCCCGACCCCCAACCTGCTTCTGAGCACAGAGAGGAGGGGAGGTCATTCTCCCAGACCTCCGTTTCAATCATGGTTACACACACATGATACATCTTGCCCTAATCCTGCTAAACACTGCTGGGTCATTATAATGCAGTTATAATGACACAGCAGTATAACTCAGAAATAACACATTTAACACACAGTAACGTTTCAAACTGGCAAAGCATGCTGGGAAATCCCTGCCCCCCTTAACATGGCCCCGACGTTACACTGCCCCCCCCCGGACTGGTTTCTGTCCCCAGAAAATTCAAAGTCCACTTTCAGAAATCCAATGCGAGTCAGCCCGGTGCCAGGGCGGCATGCACGGGCCAGCTGTGTCTCGGTCGGAGTATCTGGTTGGGGTAGGGTTCCGGTTTGGCCACCAGCGGGCGGATGGACACATCTGACAGCCTCTGTAGGACCACGCACAGTCCCTTCCCTGGCAGCGGGAGTCCCAGGCCCGCTCCGGCCAACTCCCACCGCGGCCAGGTCTCCCAGGCGGCCGCTGGCCCGCGTCCATGCGTCCAGCCCTTGCCGCGCCTAGAAAATGGCCGCATCTTCGTCCTGCTCGCTCCGCTGCTGCGCGTCTGCTGCGCCGAGGGCCTCCGTGACGTCACCGAAAGGGGAAACATCTGCGGTGGCGGTAGGACACGCACAGTTCCTCCTCTGGCAGCAGGAGTCCCATGACTCCCACCGCTGCCAGGACCTCCCAGGCGGCCGCTGGCCCGCGTCCCGGCGTCCAGCCCTGCCGAGCCCGGGAAAAGACCGGATCTGTCCTGCTCGCTCCGCTACTGCTGCGCTCCAAAGGCCTCTGTGACGTCACCGCCGGGGGAAGCATCTGCAGGAGGCGGCTTTTTTCCCGTCCATGCCTCCTCGCTCTAATTCAGTCCTTCTCAAATAGTGGGGCGCGCCCGCCGGGGGGGTGGGGGGGGGGGCGTGTGACCCCGGGGAACAGGCTTTGCTTTTGCCGTGTAAAGTGTAATTGCACATCCACGGCAGCAGGTGGTGCAGTGGCGCTCTCATTGTCAAAGTCTGTGCGGGAGTTTAAAACTTTTTAAATTGCTGTCAACAAACCCCTCGAGAGACACCATGGAGAAATATTTAACAGTAACAAAAAGAAAGGCGGAGAGAGACACAGGTAAAGAGACAAATGAAAGTCTCCCAAAAGCTAAGACGAGGAAATATGACGAAGCTTATCTAGCGCTTGACTACGGTGGGAGACGAAGAAAGACCGGTGTGTTTACTGTGTCTGAAAGTGTTGGCAGCGGACAGCATGAAGCCAAATAAATTAAGACGTCACCTACAGACATTACATCCTCAACACGTTGATAAGCCGCTTGATTTTTTTCAGCGAAAACGTGCGGAGTACGGCCAACAATCATCCCACTTTGTGAACGCTACATCAGTAAACCAGCGAGCACTTTCAGCATCATTTAAAGTGGCGTACCAAATTGCGCAGTGCAAAAACCCCCACACAACTGCAGAGGAGTTGATACTGCCTTTTTCTACCTTTTTCTTCAGACTAAAATGTTAAATATATTGGTACTCCTGTGTTAATGTTCCAGATCAATTTACATTTAATATTATTTATTGATTGAATTATTTTTCTCAGCATCAAATGGTTCAGTTGGTCAAAAATGTTTCTAGTTTAAATAAGGATTGACATATTTTTTATTTCAGGCACTTTGATGCACTTTAAGTTTTTTTTTTCTGTTTTAGACTATAACAGGGTTTCTGTGTGGCAAAATAAAGTTAATATTTGTTGAAAGTTGATTTATATTGCTTTTTTCTTTTGTTAATGTTAAAAAGGATACAATTTTAGGTATACTTGTACAACTTATAGATAATGATCTTATTTATAGTCACTGCGGCGAGTTGGGGGGGCGCGAAATATTTTCTCTTTCCTAGGGGGGGCTTTGCAAAAAATAATTGAGAAGCATTGCTCTAATTTAACGTTGGCGAGGGGCCAGTTTCCCGTGGGGTGGCGCGGGGCAGTACCGTGCGATGTGCCCCGGCTCTCCGTAGCGGAAGCACCCTTCCTCGCGCCGCGGCCGTCTCCTCCGTGGACGCGCCGCCGTGGTCTGCCGTAACTCCTCCTCCTCCCCCCTCGCTGTCAGACGTGGCCTGGAAAGTTCTTGGTCTCGGCGTTGACGCTTCAATGGTGCGATTTATCAGCGGCTCCACCCGCTCTGCTTCTGCCACTGTAGTCTCCCTCGTGCACGCACTGCCGTGGCGCCTCCTCCCGCTCGCTTTCAGCGCGGCGGCCAGCTCGACCTGGGACAGGTGGTCATCAAACAGGTTCTCGCCGTTGTAGCGGGGAATCTTGGCCCGCTGCCGGATGAATGGGACGGTCACGTCCCGGTCGATCACCGCTCCTGATCGCCCTGAAATCGCCAGCCCCTCCTGCCCTGAAAAGGGCGGGAAGCGGGGCTGGTTTGCTCTCCTCGGCCCGTCGGGTCCGCTGCTCCGTCCATCGCGGCGAACCTCTCCGGGGGCTGGCGTCTCAGCTCTACGCTCCATCCCCAGCCGAGCGATGTACCACCCCGGCCGCAGGACCTCCTCCCGGGTCCTGGCTATCATCTTGCTCCATATCCCACTCCTGACACCAGTGTGACGTAAGCAGGGTTCACACAAAGAAAATGGAGCAGATGGCTGTGATCAACCGGATTTATTTTTCACACACCCCGACCCCCATCCTGCTTCTGAGCACAGAGAGGAGGGGAGGTCATTCTCCCAGACCTCCGTTTCGATCATGGTTACACACACATGATACATCTTGCCCTAATCCTGCTAAACACTGCTGGGTCATTATAATGCAGTTATAATGACACAGCAGTATAACTCAGAAATAACACATTTAACACACAGTAACGTTTCAAACTGGCAAAGCATGCTGGGAAATCCCTGCCCCCCTTAACATGGCCCCGACGTTACAATACAATAATGCTACAGCAGAAATCCTAACAAACAGCAATATCTCAAAATCAATAAAAATCAATAGAGGATGTCGACAAGGCTGTCCACTTTCACCTTTATTGTTTACTATGGCAATTGAACCTTTAGCGATGGCAGTACGTTTACATCCACAAATATATGGAATTAAAGTTGGACCAACAGAACATAAAATCTCCCTGTATGCCGATGACATAATTTTGCTTAAGTCGAATCTTAAAAAATCAATCCCGACCTTGTTGAATTTAATAAAGAATTTTGGGGAAATATCAGGATATAAAATAAATAAAACTAAATCTTCAATATTAATGCTAAATGAGACCCAGAGAAATCACCCAGCTTCTGAGGTAAATCAATTTAATGTTGTAAATCAGTTTAAATATTTAGGAATTCAAATTGTGCCCAAGTTAGAATTAGTCGCCAGTGCCAACTATGAAGCCTTAATGACAGACATTAATGAGTTAATTCAGAGATGGATGTCACTACCAATGTCGATGATAGGGAGAATCAATATACTTAAAAGTAATATCTTACCTAAAATACTATTTATTTCAAACATTCCTTTGCCACCACCTTCAGATCTATTCTCAAGAATTAAAAAAAAAGTTAGTGGAATTTATATGGAACAATAGGAAGGCTAGATTACGTCTGTCCTTACTATATTTACCATTTGATCGTGGAGGTCTGAAATGTCCAAACTTTATGTTGTATTACTGGTCAGCACAACTGAGGTCTATGACATATTATTTTTCATCAAATGATCTCCCTCACTGGACTGAAATGGAATCATACAATTTACCTTTACCTCTTCCCATATTCATATACTCAGACTCGGCAAAAAAATTACAGAAACAAGTTAAAAATCCATTTGTAAAGCATATGATCAAAATATGGTGTGAAATTAAACAATATTTAAAAGAACCACATTTACTGTCACAATTTAGCCCAATATGGGGTAATCAATATTTTAAACCAGGGAGAGCGGATGCTGTATTTAAAGTATGGAATTTAAAAGGGATTCAAAAGATTCAAGATTTATATCTGTCATGTTCAGATAACATAATGTCTTTTGAAGAACTGAGGATCAAATTTAATCTTAATAGAACACAGTTTTTTAAATATCTTCAGCTTAGGAACTTTATTCGATCAAATCAAAATAATGCTCTCACTCGACCTATTTATTTATCCTTGGAAAAAATTTTGACGAAAGATAGTAAGAGAAAGGGTATTATTTCAGAGTTTTATAACTCATTGACACTATCTTCAAGTGAAAACTCACAGAAAAGATTAAATTATTGGAAAGAAGACCTGCAAATTGAAATTTCAGAGGAACAATGGGAATTGGCTTGTACAGAAGCTCAAACCAAATCAATAAATGTACGTCTTAAATTGATACATTTTAAATGGTTAATGCGGATGTATGTTACACCGGTGGAATTAAATAGATATAACAAAAACATACCAGATACGTGCACAAAATGTATGGAAAGTAAAGGAACCTTATTTCATTGAGTATGGGAATGTAGGAAAATTAGAGTGTTTTGGGAAGAGGTGAGGGTAACAATTGAAAAAATAATTTCAAAACAAATCATATTGAATCCTAAATTGTTTTTGTTGGGTCTGTATCCAGAAAAGCATAATTTTAATAGAAGTGAAAGAGCATTCATAGACCTCAGTTTGCTTAACACCAAAAAATGTATTGCACTATTGTGGAAAAAGACTCATAGACCAGTTGTGACTCAGTGGTTAAGACAGATGTTAACAAACCTTCCATTAGAAAGAATAACATACATACTGAAATCAAAGGAAAATGTGTTTGAGAATATATGTAGACCTTTCATTGATTATGTAAAGAATTTAAACATAACTTTTGAAGAAGAAGGTGAATGATTTGTGTGGACCTTGTAAATTCCAAACTGGTGAATGTATAATATGTATACTTCGTAATGGATTGCCAAGACTAAACAGAGGGAGCATTGTTGAAGATCTGTTTCTTGTTAGTGGTTGTGGTGGTTTTTTTGGGTTTTTTTTTTTTATTACTTTAGTGTTAGTGTTTGATTGTTTGTGTTATGTTTGTAAAAAGGTTCAATAAAAATATTGTGGAAAAAAGAAAAAAAAAAAGATTTTTTTCAAATTTTCTGTAAAATGTAATTCTAAACAAATAGTGAGGAACAATTTAGGACACCCCCACATTCATTCTCACTTAAAATGGCTAAAATAAATGTTAAAAAATGCAAATAAAAACAAAAACAAGGTTAGACATAGATATGTGAACATTTCTTAATAAAGAACTGAATATTTAATGGGGTGTCCTAATTTTTTTCACATGACTGTATGTTGTTCTTCCACTCTACCACTCAACTTGGCCACCACTTCGGCCTAGTTGATAGAGCATCTGCCCCGCAACCAGAAGGTCGTGGGTTCAAGTCCCGGCCGGGTCATACCAAAGACCATATAAAAATAATACTTCCTGCCTTCTAGCTTGGTGCTTAGCAAAACAGAATGGGGGAAGGAAAAGTTGTTTGGGGCAGTGCCTTGCATGGCAGCAACCCCTCAAAATTTTCTCCAATACTTGCAACTTTCTGTTAAATTTGAACTTTTTTCCCCCCTTGTAAATCTACTTCAGCTTTTATGTAAACTTGAAGCTTTTCCATGTAAATTTGCAACCTATTTCTTATACATTTTTTTTTAATTTACAAGTTTCTCTCTTTTGAGTTTTTGAAGCTACAGGGAGCTGGTGGAATATGAACAAAAGAGCATGTGTGGTCCCAGACCACAGGTTGCAGACACCATCCTTAACTTTCTTCACACAGTTGTCACAAATTCTTCAGTATGACCTGATACTTTAGGAGAGAAGGCAATTGCATAAAGAAAGGTGACAGTGACAGAGTGATGGTTCACTTGAAAGACTTTAAAGTCTGCACTTTGGCAAAAGAACCCGGTGAAGACTCTGAAAAACGTCCCAGCGTTTATCATCTAGGTCGAGATTGGAGACTGGTATCCACACGACGCTTGCGGGGTGCCGTCGGCCTGGATAAATGTACTATTACGGATTGAAAGATGATGGACCAGTCAGCGTGAAATTTATGAGCCAGCGGGGAGCACCATGGATCATCCCGATTCATCTTATCAAGGATACCACCTCGGCCTTCTGGCGCAAGGATGGAGGAGCTGCAACATCACAGCAAAAGAGGAGAGACAAATGGATCCAACCAACCCTCGCTGCCCCCAAACTGTAAAGACATGTGGGGTTTGTGGTGCTCCATCGCACAGTGAATGGACTGCTTATGTCAAGACTTTACTGTGAGAGTGTTTACAAAGCAAATCCAGGAATAATGTTGGACATTAAAATTCAGAAACTGGAGTGATGTCTGAAAAGAGTAGAGTGATGTCTGAAGATAGAGTAGGTGGCAGTAATGCACCTGTAAGTGGTTGCCATCCGCCAATCAAATCTAAAAGAGAAGACAACAGCAGGGATTGGGTGACTTTTACAGTGGAAAAAGACATTTTTTAACTATTTTTAGCCAAAAAATTCACATGAGTCACAAGTCTTTTAAAGAATGTAAAGCAGTTGAGTTAAGTGCTCAAACTAGCCAATTAGCATTACCTACTGTCCAGCCATCCAGTCATCCATCCTTTTTCTACCGTTTATCCAGGCATCCGGGTCATGGGGGCATCAGTCCAGGCAGAACAGGTGTAAATTAATTTAACTGTTTTATTAAATGTGATTAGCTGAGTGGTCCGTTTATGATAATTTAAGTTTCTCATACATTTTCTCTTTATCTTCAGTAAATGTCAAAGTTTTTCATTTTCAATTTTTACTGTAAATTTCTTTATGTTTTACCATCACACAAATAAGGAACTTTTTGTCTTTTTAATGTACACATTTTTCCCCTTGTAATTTTGTGACTTTATAAACTTTTTTTTATAAATTTTACAACTTTTTCTTGTAAATTTGAGGGTTCTTTTCATAGTCTTACAAGTTATTTTATTTGTAAATCTACAAATCTCACATAAATGTGAGGCGGTGCGGTGGCGCAGTGGTTAGCACTGCACCAGCACAGCAACTCACCCTTGGCCATGGGATCCCTGGTTCGATCCCAGCCCCTGACCAACAGTGATCTGTGTGGAGTTTGCATGTTCTCCCCATATCTGCGTGGGTTTACCCCGGTTTCCTCCCACAGGCCAAAACCATGCAGGTTAGGTTAATTGGAGACTCTAAAGTGGCCCTAGGTGTGAATGTGTGTGTGAATGGTTAAGGGATAGCGCCGTACTGTGGCTGCTTCATCCATCCAGGTGGATGCCCTCAATTTCCCCTCTGGGGATCAATAAAGCATACAAAATCAAAAAAAAAATTAAATAAATAAATAAATTTGACACTTGATATCTAAAAAAAATTCTGAGACTTATGTGCACATTTCAACTTTACACCTTTTTCTGAAGAATTTCTTTTTTTCAACTTTCAAACTTTTTCTTAAGTATTTCTTTTTTTATTACCAAATTTCTTGTGACTGTGTACTTTTTACTCCTAAATTTGTAGCAACTTTTGTGACAGGGCAACTTTTTCTTGTTATTTTCCAGCTTTTTTCTTTGAATTTCAACCTCCTAACCTGGCTCCTTTAAAATAAAAATCTCCAATGGGTCACTGTAAGTCTTTGTACTGATGTTCAGCAAAAGCAAAATGATACATTTTAGATTTTAGAGCATTTCATTTAATTTTGGCATTCCTGGAGACTGTAGATTGCTTCACAATTTAAAAAAAAAATAAAAGAATGGGCTGCGGTTCAAACAGAGTTGCCAAAATTGGATATAATATATGCATCACCCCTGAGATGAACTGAAGCTTAACTACAATGATGAATACAGAAGGTTTGATTGGTGCAAAATGGTGAACTATTTTGGAGTTTTAGGATGAAAAAATTGTGCAGATAGAAAGAAAATAGGACTGAGTGATGTGACCTCAAATCAACATCGCTTCAGTTTCAATTTTTCCAAGTATTTATTCATTTATTTATTTAAGGAAGTACAAGTTTAAATACCTGGAGTCAACCGTCCAATGCAATGGAAAATACACGAGAGGTGAGGAAGAAAGTGCAGGCAGGGTGGAGTGGGTGGAGATGAGTGTCAGGAGTGATCTGTGACAGAAGGATAGCAGCTAGCGTGAAAGGAAAGATTTACAAGATGGTAGTGAGACCTGCTATGATGTATGGTTTGGAGACAGTGGCACTGACAAAAAGACAAGAGGTGGAGCTGGAGGTGAAAGAGTTGAGGATGCTAAGATTCTCATCTGGAGTGACAAAGAGGGACAAGATTAGAAATGAGTATATCAGAGGGACAGCTCAGGTTGAGCAGTTTGGAGACAAAGTAAGCGAGGCAAGGCTGAGATGTTTGGACATGTGCAGAGGAGGAATAGTGTATATATTGGACAAAGGATGTTGAAGATGGAGCTACCAGGCAGAAGGAAGAGGAATACCACAGACAAGATTCATTGATGTAGTGAAGGTGGATGTGGAGAGGGTTGGTGTGAGAGAGAAAGACACAAGGGATAGGGCGAGATGGAGGCAGATGATCCGCCGTGGCGACCCCTAAAGGGAGCAGTGTGTGTTATAATAATGTGTTCAGACTTTGTCTCAGCATAGCTTTTAGCTCTGTTAGCCTAGCAACTTTACCTAGGATATTTTATTCCTCTACATACTGCACTTCTAAGTGTAATGGGTCTTCTGTATTTAGGCATGGTTATGTAGATTGCTGTGACCTACAGTGCATCCAAAAAGTATTCACAGCGCTTCACTTTTTCCACATTTTATGTTACAGCCTTATTCCAAAATGGATTAAATTTGTTTTTTTTCCTCAAAATTCTACACACAACACCCCACAAAGACAATGTGAAAAAGTTTTTTTTTGTTGAGATTTTTGCAAATTTATTAAAAATAAAAAACTAAGAAATCACATGTACATAAGTATTCACAGCCTTTGCTATGAAGCTCAAAATTGAGCTCAGGTGCCCCCTGTTTCCAATGATCATCCCTGAAGTGTTTCTACGGCTGAACTGGAGTCCACCTGTGGTAAATTCAGTTGAATGGACATGATTTGGAAAGGCACACACCTGTCTATATAAGGTCCCACAGTTGACAGTGCATGTCAGAGCACAAACCAAGCATGAAGTCAAAGGAATTGTCTGTAGACCTCTGAGACAGGATTGTCTCGAGGCACAAATCTTGGGAAGGGTACAGAAAAATGTCTGCTGCTTTGAAGGTCCCAATGAGCACAGTGGCCTCCATTATCCGTAAAGAGAAGAAGTTCAGAACCACCAGGACTCTTCCGAGAGCTGGCCAGCCGTCTAAACTGAGTGATCGGGGGAGAAGGGCCTTAATCAGGGACGTGACCAAGAACGATGGTCACTCTGTCAGAGCTCCAGCATTCCTCTGTGGAGAGAGGAAACCTTTCAGAAAGGACAACCATCGCTGCAGCAATCTACCAACAGGCCTGTATGGTAGCGTGGCCAGACAAAAAGCCACTCCTTAGTAAAAAGGCACATGGCAGCCCACCTGGAGATTGCCAAAGGCACCTGAAGGACTCTCAGACCTGAGAAACAAAATTCTCTGGTCTGATGGGACAAAGATTGTACTCTTTGGCGTGATGCCAGGTGTCATGTTTGGGGGAAACCAGGCACCGCTCATAACCCGCCAATGGTGGTTGGCAGCATCATGCTGTGGGAATGTTTTTCAGCAGCAGGAACTGAGAGACTATCGTCAGGATAGAGGGAAAGATGAATGCAGCAATGTACAGAGACATCCTGGATGAAAACCTGCTCCAGAGCACTCTTGACCTCAGATAGGGCGACGGTTCATCTTTCAGCAGGACAACAACCCTAAGCACACAGCCAAGATATCAAAGGAGTGGCTTCAGGAGAACTCTGTGAATGGTCCTTGAGTGCCCCAGCCAGAGCCCAGACTTGAATCCAATTGAACTTCTTTGGTAGAGATCTGAAAATGGCTTGTGCAGTGATGTTTCCCATCCAACCTGATGGAGCTTGAGAGGTGCTGCAAAGAGGAATGGGCAAAACTGCCAAAGATAGGTTGTGCCAAGCATGGGCAATCATATTCAGAAAGATTGAGGCTGTAATTGCTGCCAAAGGTGAATCAACATAATATTGTGCAAAGGCTGTGAATACTTATGTACATGTGAATTCTTAGTTTTTTATTTTTAATAAATTTTCAAAAATCTCAAAAAAAAAACTTTTTCACATTGTCTTTATGGGGTATTGAGTGTAGAATTTTGAGGGGAAAAAAAACCGAATTTAATCCATTTTGGAATAAGGCTGTAATATAACAAAATGTGGAAAAAGTGAAGCGCTGTGAATACTTTCCGGATGCACTGTAGTTATGGCTTTCACACCTAACCCGTTTGGTCTGGATCTTCGGACTTTTCAATTTGATTCAGACCAACATTTTATGTGTGAAACCTCCCCCAAACCACGGTCGGGACCAAAGAGCCAAAATTTGGTTGGGCAAAAAGAAGTGGTCTCGGTCAGGATCAAATAGAACCCCGATTAAAAAAAAAAAAAAAAGAGATACCCTGATAACTCTGAATAAAGCTTAATTCAGGAGCATTTTCCATGTGCCAGTAACGGATATGACCTCTAAACGTGCTTTGCACCTTGTTGTAACATAATCTAAGCTGACTGCTCAAAAACTCCTGAACCATCCAACAAAAGTGCCCTTCAGTATAGTGAGAAGTATGGCAGCAGAGCACTAATGAACTGTGACAGCCCAGCAGAAGGAGGTCTCTCTGTTATATGTGGCTCCACACATTATCGTAGAGTGACCTTTGTCTGTGACTCTAAATGTCAGAAAACATAACAGCATATCAGGAATGTTGAAGGCCAATTATCTATCAAACTCTGCACTTCAAAGACAGCACAACAGGACCATCAGCACAAAAAATGTCCAGAGAGAGACACAGAAAGCTGATGTTGGAGTGCACAGTTGGAGGCTGACAAAGAAAACAGAAGAGACTAGACTGCTGCTAATTTTAGAGAGTGAGGTTATAATTTGCTGATATTGGCTTGTCTGTTAGTAGAATTACTCAAAAATTAAGAGACAAAGAGACAGACACAAACTCCTCTCATGTAACTTTTACCCAGCAGAGTCTTGATGCATTAAAACACATGAATCAGCTCTAAATGGATGCATGTAAGCAAGAACCAATCGAAGGCTCCCTTTTGGTTCCTAATAAAGACCAAAGAAATCAATCCTCTCCTGCTGGTGTGGAAGTCGGAGCCCAGAAACTAAAGTCCTGACTCCACAAAGTGCTGCCGTGTCAATAGCAATAAAGACTGATGTAAATTTTGGACTCACCAGAGCATCTATGAGAACCTCGGCGCCCTCCTCGCTCTCGTGGAGTGTGTCGATATCCGTCAATTCCTGGAGCAGGTCCACCACCGCGATGGCCACATGTGGGTCACGTTAAGGACAAGAGAGGTGTATCAGAAAGAGTAATACCAGGCTTTAGAGCTGCATTCCTTCTACTCTTCTAACATTAACAGGCTAAAACTGGCTGCAAGCAACGCTGAATTTACACTGTTAATGGGACTGAATAATATCCTGTTTAGAACGTGTAATAACAACAAAGAAATGTATTCAGTTCCAGTTAATGTTTAATAATAATCTTGAATTCTACTTGAGGAAAATAGCTGTAAAACAGCTTCTGTAATTTCCCAGTTTGGGATCAATAAAGTACATCTATCTACAGTATCTAGCCAAGTTGTAATTTTGTCTCAGTTTTTGTCTGGTAAAGTTACAGTTTTTGCAAATATCTGAGGATTCTGAATAGTCCCTTTCTCCCTCAGTAAACAGTCTATGACCCCCTACGTCCAGGATTAATCAGTAAACTTACTGAACTGCTTTCAGATGATGTCATTGTATGTACAGGTTATCAGAGTGGCATTAGATTGAAATAAAAGGGCAGTTTAATAGTTAGGGATGTGGACTGGTGAGCGGACGGTCACCGGTTGAACCCTTGGACCATCAGGATCAGATTTGGACGAGACAAATAATGTAACCCCACTGTGGTGACCTTGAGCAACTGCTAACCCCAACTGCTCCAGTGGAGCTGCTCAGTGGCCACAGGTCAGTCTGTGGTTGTATTGGACAGCTTCTGGGTGTGAATGTGTAACTGTGTGAATGTGAACAGGGCGGCCTTGGAAAAACAGGTTGCCTCTCAATAGATGTATAAATATTAGCCTTTTGTTTTCTTATTAAAGACAAGGATAAAAAGGAGATGTTTTTACTTTAACATGTTTCGACTGTCCACTGCTGGGTATATAAATATATGCACATGTATGTAAATATATGTATAAATAAAGGTTAAATAAATAAAAATAAAATAAATAAAAGATAGATGTTCAGTAAAAGGATATCAGTGTTCTCATGGCTGAGCAGGCCCAACAGTGAGTGGACAGCGTTCAGCTCCACCAGCAGGTGGTACAGATCCGGCATGGTAGCGATCACGTGCATTTCCTGGATGATGTCGTTCAGGTCCAGCTCAGACTCCATGAACCTGATGTTTAAAAACTATATGGTTAATTGCTGATTGACAGTTTTAATGGAAATAAATAATGCACTAGCTGTGTAATTCTGGGTCTTTACTGAGAGAGAAAATATGAATTTGACAGATATTTTTGTTTTTATAATTAAAAAAATATGTATTTTATTTAAAAAAATAACTTGTGTTATATTCTAATCTGGCTTTTTATTACATATATTGTAACATTAGCCAGCTTGCACAAAACTGACAAATATCTGAAAAGCTTCACTGGCAATTTCTTCATCCATCCATCCATCTTCTTCCACTTAATCCTTTTCGGGTCGCGGGGGGGCTGGAGCCTATCCCACCATCTTTGGGCAAGAGGCAGGGTACACCCTGGACAGATCACCAGTCCATCGCAGGGCCAACACAGAGAGACAGACAACCATTCACTCTCACAGTCATAACTAAGGACAATTTAGAATCCCCAGTTTGATGCCAATTAACCTAACTTGCATGTTTTTGGCATGTGGGAGGAAACCGGCATGCCAAAAACATGCAAGTTAGGTTAACTGGCATCTTATCGAACAAATCTCATCACATATATTCTGTATGATTTAATTGTATGTATAAAAACTCAGAACAAAATATGAATTTAAAAATGAAATATTTAAAAAAAAAATTAATTAAATTTATAGCTTTAAACAGAGAGCATCAACTTCTAGTACAGTGGTTCCCAAAGTGTGAGTCCATGTCCACAGGTGGGCCTCAGAGTGGCTGCAGATAGGTCTCAAATGATCATTTACAAAAAATACTTTTTTCAATTATTTAACCAAGCCACAGAGGGTGCACAAGCCAGTGTACTCCTAGTGCCAGTCCCAAGCCCAGCTAAATAGGGAGGGTTGTGTCAAGAAGGGCACCCGACGTAAAACCTTTGCCAAATCAAACATGTGAATCATTACGAATGAGACTTTCATACCGGATCGGTCGAGGCCCGGGTAAACAACAACTGCAACCAGTGCTGTTAATCGACAGGGTGCTGGTGGAAATTGAGCTACTGTTGGTCGAAGATCAAGGACGAGGAGAGGGGGAATGCTTGTTAGGAGGGAGAGAGCGAAAAGGAAAGGTATTAGTGTGGAGGTGAGAATAGGGACATTAAATGTAGGGACCATGACTGGTAAAGGCAGAGGGTTTGCCAATATGATGGAGAGAAGAAAGGTAGCTATACAGTGCATCCGGAAAGTATTCACAGCGCTTCACTTTTTCTACATTTTGTTATGTTACAGCCTTATTCCAAAAGGGACTAAATTAATTTTTTTCTTCAAAATTCTACACACAATACTCTATAATGACAATGTGAAAAAAGTTTTTTTTTTTTTTTAGATTTTTACAAATTTATTAAAAATAAAAAACTAAGAAATCATATGTACATAAGCAGTCACAGCCTTTGCTCAGTACTTTGTTGATGCACCTTTGGCAGCAATTACAGCCCTAAGTCTTTTGGAATATGATGCCACAAGCTTGGCACACCCATCTTTGGGCAGTTTCTCCCATTCCTTTTTGCAGCACCTCTCAAACGCCATCAGATTGGATGGGAAGCATCGGTGCACAGCCATTTTCAGATCTCTCCACAGATGTTCAATTGGATTCAAGCCTGGGCTCTGGCTAGGCCACTCAAGGACATTCACAGAGTTGTCCTGAAGCCATTCCTTTGATATCTTGGCTGTGTGCTTAGGGTCGTTGTCCTGCTGAAAGGTGAACTGTCACCCCAGTCTGAGGTCAAGAGTGCTCTGGAGCAGGTTTTCATCCAGGATGTCTCTGTACATTGCTGCATTCATCTTTCCCTCTATCTTCACTAGTCCCCCAGTTCCTGCCGCTGAAAAGTCTCCAGACCTAAACCCTACTGAGCATCTGTGGGGCATCTTCAAACAGAAGGTGGAGGAGCGCAAGGTCTTGAACATCCACCAGCTCTGTAATTTCATCATGGAGGAGTGGAAGAGGATTCCAGTAGCAACCTGTGAAGCTCTAGTGAACTCCATGCCCAAAAGAGTTAAGGCAGTGCTGCAAAATAATATATAATTTTCACTAGGGGTGTACTCACTTTTGTTGCCAGCAGTTTAGACATTAATGGCTGTGTGTTGAGTTATTTTGAGGGGACAGCGAATTTACACTGTTATACAAGCTGTACACTGACTACATTGTATCAAAGTGTCATATCTTCAGTGTTGTCCCATGAAAAGACATAAAATATTTACAAAAATGTGAGGGGTGTTCTCACTTTTTTGAGACACTGTATTTGTTCCTATAACAGAACCTGTCGGGGGTTTTCCATTTGACTGGTCTGTACCATCAGCTGTCCAGTGTTGTTCTGATAAATATGCCAAAATGTCAGAACACCGGAGGAGGTGGATCCAATCAGCTGATCGCCTGAAGCGCAGAGTGCAGCTGTCTTCCGTGATAAATCACACTTTCCTGTTGGCTGCGCCGCCCAGCAAAAGCACACTGCATGCATTATCTTGTTTTTTTCCACTTTATTGAAAATGTATATTTTTTTTTTAATCGCCATCACTTCGCGTGCCTTTGAGCCAGGTTGTGACAACTGTTATCTGATGTTCCTGATGTCATATCAGCTGTTTTACGTGACTGACCTGACAGATTTGACAGCTCTGCCAGGTCAGTCACGCCCCCTTGCCGTGATCTCTGGAGGGGAGAATCATCTCGGTTGAACAGAGGTGATCTCTCCTACACCTAGGATTCATGGATCGGGAGGCAATGGCAATTTGGCATGAATGTGCTATGCAGAAGTTATGCTATTATTGCGCATATGTTGTAAATGTCGGCAACACTCTAAGCATTAGATTGTTTAAGTTAGTTATAAGTTATGGAAATATTCTATGTAAGTTACTAATATGTTATGTACTGTATATGTCCAAGTTGTCATGGATATGCAATGCATATGGCCAAAAGTGAAAATTTCATCATATCCCAGCATTTTAGACCAATTTTTATACGTTTGGCAAACACTGCTTAAATCGTCATGGTGTGACAGTAGAGAACTCAAGTTTGCATACCCTGTCTGGCTCCTAGTACCTACTTGATCAGTTGCAAACAACAGATAATCCCAGCAAGATAATTTGCAGCACTCCTCGGAGCCTGTAATCCAAGGATACCGCTCGTTGCTAATACGGACGTAACTGACAAATCCTTTCCCCGGCTGAGACGAGCCTGCTAGCTTTGGGGTTGGCTGATCTCTCTTCAGAATGGCAGCTTTTCTTGAAAAGTCCGTCTGGAAAATTGATCTTTTTAAATATCAGCGACGAAATCATTTTTCTCTCCCGTGTCAGCCATTGTGGGTGAAAAAACAGCTATTATATTTAAACAGATACAGTATAATGTAGCTGCTTAAGCAAGTCCTTGCACTGGTGTTTTGCTAGCTAGGATCCTCTGCATTGTGGGTGGAGGAGTCTAACCATCCAATCAAAAGACGTAAAAATGCCGATGTTCTCGGATGCCTTCTATGCATACCGCTGGACATACAGAAGACATCTGATTGGTTAAAGCAACAGGATAAGTTTAACAGTTAGTTTAACCTATACAGCGCACTGATAACTCCTGAAGGCCCGAGGCAGATTTGCTTGACCCTGGCAACACAGATGGCTGAACTATAATTGGACAAAAAAAACTCTAACATGAATTACATTACTGGAAGGAGTGCAACCAAGAGAAAAGCTACAAAATGAAGAGAATAGACTACTGGGAATAATTCAATACATCCTCATGGAACAAATATAAAAATGCCGATGTTCTCGGATGCCTTCTATGCATACCGCTGGACATACAGAAGACATCTGATTGGTTAAAGCAACAGGATAAGTTTAACAGTTAGTTTAACCTATACAGCGCACTGATAACTCCTGAAGGCCCGAGGCAGATTTGCTTGACCCTGGCAACACAGATGGCTGAACTATAATTGGACAAAAAAAACTCTAACATGAATTACATTACTGGAAGGAGTGCAACCAAGAGAAAAGCTACAAAATGAAGAGAATAGACTACTGGGAATAATTCAATACATCCTCATGGAACAAATATAAGAATGTAGGTTGTAAATGTAATTCTGATAGTATTTAGGCCAGCAGAAAAGGCACTGCTGGCCCTGAGGGTTCACCACTGGTAGAACGCAAGTATTCTTGTGTGAAAACAGGTATCCCAATTAGGCTTTACAGGCCCAAATGCAGGCTGTGTTTGAAAGTGGAATACAAAGAGGCGTAGGCTAGATGTCAGCAATCACACGTTAGACTTTGACAAATATAAAAGGGACTAAATGGCACTAAGATTTATTTGACTGTGTGAATATTAATTACAGAACACCTAATGATTGAAAATTAATGGGACATATTTTTGTCAGATCACTTATTTGTGTGACCTTTAATCACTTACATTCATAATAGTGTATCTTGCACTTTGGGGAATGGGAGTTGTTCAGTCACCATTATAATTATTTTAGTTTATATAACTGTCCGGTGATGGAGTTAAGTGTAATAGTGAATTTCTTTTGTGTACCGTCAATAAACTCATGCAGTACTATAACAGGACACGTTTACAAATATTTGAGACCCATTGTAGTGGATCAGTTATATTCCTAGCAATATTTTGTTATTAAAAGTTTTTTTAAAACTGTAATCAAGTGAATTGATTACAAAACACCCAACACCGATAAAGTACATCTATCTGTTATTATACATAGCAGAAGGATCCATTTGACTACAACCGTTGCATCAGTGTTGCCCATTCGTCAGTAAATATTTAACAAAAAATTATTTATTACGTTATTTGGGCATTTTTGAGTCCTGCATTTGGTCGTTAAGACATTCTGGCCATTCTGCTCCACAATCATGGCAGTATATTCATCAAGTTTTTAATTTTTAGATACTCGCGAGGGAGGGTGGACTCGTGGTCCTGCAAAGTACAGTGGTACCACACAGGTGAAGCAGACAGGTGAAGCAGACGTACAGTTAGGCCCAAAAATATTTGGACAGTGACACAACTTTTGTTATTTTAGCTGTTTACGAAAACATATTCAGGATACAATTATATAATCAATATGGGCTTAAAGTGCAGACTCTCAGCTGTAATTTGAGAGTATTCACATCCAAATTGGAGCAAGGGTTTAGGAATTACAGCTCTTTAATACGTAGCCGCCTCTTTTTCAAGGGATCAAAAGTAATTGGACAATCAATCAATTACAATCAATCAATCAATTACAGCACTGCAGACCTAACATGATTGCACAAGGGTTTTCTAATCATCCATTAGCCTTCTGACGCAATGGGCAAACACATTGTACCATTAGAACACTGGAGTGATAGTTGCTGGAAATGGGCCTCTATACACCTATGTAGATATTGCACCAAAAAACAGACATTTGCAGCTAGAATAGTCATTTACCACATTAGCAATGTATAGAGTGTATTTCTGATTAGTTTAAAGTTATCTTCATTGAAAAAAAGTGCTTTTCTTTCAAAAATAAGGAAATTTCTAAGTGACCCCAAACTTTTGAACGGTAGTGTATATTTAAAAAAAAAAAAAAAAGTAAATTCCATCACAAATACTTTGAACATCCATTTAAACTAGTGCATACCCGTGCATGCCCGTAGAAACCAAGTATAAGCAAGTATTTCTGCTGCTTGCCTGCCTTTGATCTTTGACATGGTTACCATGGAAACAGCAACCATGGTGATGCCTGCCTTTGAACTTTGACATGGTTACCATGGCAACAGTAACCATGGTGAAACCTGCCTTTGATCTTTGACGTCACCACTCGTTCAGTGATGCCTGCCTTTGATCTTCGATGATGTCATAGCGAGTCCTATGATCGTGACACAAAGACAGACAGACACACAGATTTTCTTGAAGTATATACCTGTCTCATGGGTCGGGCCGTCGCCGACTCAACCGGCATCCCCGCCCTTTCAAGGGCATGGAGGGTGAAACTGGGCATCCTGGCAGAACTAAAAACAATATCTCTCACAGGTCTGTGGTGGACCACTCCCAGTTACACGGGGTGAGACTGGACATCCTGGCAGATAAACACATCTGTCGCAAGGTCTGTGGTGGACTTCTGCCAGTCACTGCATCGTGACATGCACTAAACAAAAAGCAGAGATAAACAAACCTATCATCTGGTCAGTCACTGCAACAGACACTGGAGTCAGTTTGTCTTGGCCTGTCCTTGCCACTGATAATACCTCTATCTGCCAACAATGTGCCGCTAGTCCAGCAAAAGCTAGTGGTACTCAAATACTTTGCAAGCAGTTTCATGAAGTGGTCAGAGAGCAACTCATACTGGATCGGACGTTGCCCGGGTTAACAAGGTCAGGAGTTCCTGGCAGCGGAAGGCGAAGGACAGTGCTGTATGGAGCAATCTGATCAGACCTAAATGAAACAGTCATTGTCGCCCCCGACAGACTGCTATGATGATGATGATGATGATGATATATAGAGTGGTGACAGTAGTGCTACCTGACTGTCTGTGAGAGAGGCCAGCGATAGTAGTGAAGGACACAGTCCAGTCCAAGGACGGATAGTTTTTTCGCACATAAGGAGTTGTTCAGAACTCCTTATAAGAACTCCTTATACAAAGATATGGAGTGATGATAATCAAGTCAGTGGCGGTAATGCACCTGTGAGCTGGTTGCCAAACGGCAATCAAATCTAAAAGAAGAAGACTGTATGCAGTCAATGTACAGTTACCAATACAAAAACTTAATGCAATCAACAAATTCAATAACAACTGAATGCAATTGATGCATAAGATAAGTAACATTAATTTTAAATCTGCACAAATATAAACTTAAGTATCTAAATTCTTCAGAGACTTAAAAAAAAAACAAATTAAAATTATAAAACAAAATAAAGTGCTGCTACAAGATTTCATGATTTATTTATTTATTTATTTTTTGCCCATTCAGAATTTGCTGGGAGTTTGCTAAAGTGGTGCAGTGTGCGCTGTTCAGCAGGAGGACGTACAACTTTCTCCACTTCTTTCAACTCTGGGTGATGGCGGTTAATGTGAGCCCTGATGTTTGTGGTGTTAATAAAGTACTTGACTTTTGTTTTGCAAACTTTACACATTACATGTGTCATGTCTAGCGCTTTCTTTCCCGGAATGCTGTGGAAAAAAAAAATGCGCCCACACACTTACCTTCATTGAAGATGGGACTGGCTGAATTTCTTGCTGCTCCATTTTTTCTTTATTCTGACTGTTTCATCCAGTTGCTAACTAGTAAGCTACTCTGCATGGTTCTCCTGCATTGGCAGCATCAATGTGTAATTACGTATCACAAAGCGGCAATATGTGTCATGTGACAGGACACCGGTAACACTGCAATAATAATAATTTTTTAAAAAAAAATCTATTCTTAATTTTTGTGAATTGATTCTGGATTGTGTAAAATGAGAATCTACATTCTTAAGTGAATCATTTTTTTCCAACACCCCTATTGTATACTGTTGTCTGGTTTCACCATATCTGAGTTACTGTGCAGAGGTTTGGGGCAGGAGCTATAACAGCACAATCCGCTCACTAATCACTCTCCAGAAAAGAGCAACAGGAATCAATCACAACGCAGGGTATCGGGATCATACAAATAAGTTATTTTTACAGTCAAAAATGCTCAAACTATCAGATTCAGTAGATTATCAAATAGTACCAATCATGTTTAAAGCAAAATATAATCACCTGTCAGGCAATATTCAAAACATATTCACAGAAACAGAGGGCAAATATAACTTAAGGGGATTATTCAAATTTCAATTGGCATGGGTGAGAACAAAAAGTGAAAGTTTTTGGGCCATATTACAATGGCAGGGTCGGATGATCAGTTGTCACTGACGCAGAACACATTTATGGCCATGTCCAAGTTCATTTCCTTATCACAACAGCGTAAAAACAAACCTTTTGCCGCCACGTGATGCAAAGAGGCCGGTCTAATCATTCAGAGGTGTGTTTTGGATAATCCAATCCAAAGCGCTCCTTCCCATTCCCGACTTTAATGCAAAGAGGCACATCATCTAAAGTGAACTGTCATCATGACAGTTTAAGATGGGTTTTGCGCTGACCAAAGCCTGTGTGTGTGAGTCAAAATGCACACGAGACTAATGCTGCTTGGTAACAAGGATGACATCAATCACAGTTGATGCCCAGTTAGTTACGTTAAAAAGAACAAACGGTGAAGAATGGGCTGAAAAATCAGCTGAATGTGCACGGACAGTCATCTGTGCACTTTTCAGACAGACTTTCCGACGTGTGCCAGTGTTTTTCTGTCAGCGCATTGCCTGTTTTTTATGCCTTGAGTCACACCATCAAATTACCAGTAGACAGTGGGCCTGCTATGCGCTTGGAGGAGGTGCCTCATTTCAAAGAGGTGTGGCGGCGCATAATCCAATGCACATTACTATTATAGTGCATTCCATGAGAATCTGCTTTTCATTAGGAAAAAGGAGGTCTATTATCAGAAGTGCATTGTTTCATGATATTTCAGTGGTGTGTTTTAAAATTGTGCAGCTCCAGAGCTCAGGAAATGGCATGCGCTGGGATCTTGTAACACTCATAATCGCCCGTCATTTTGATTATACGATGATCACACACCAATATTTTTTTTTTTTTATTCCATCCACACTCTCATTTTAATTGTGGAGTCTATAGATTAGGCATTAATGCAGGATGTTTTTAGGGGAATGAATGAATGAACAAGGAGTGTGCAGCATTTTACTTTCACTAACTCCCCAGAGAGACAGGAGATGCGTCCCCATCTGCATTGGCTGTGCACCCCGGGTTTCCAGCCCGGCAAGCTCCCCGACAGCCACCTGTCAGCCCCTGGCATAGGCTGCAGAGAGCAGGCTCACTTCATGGCGGGGACCGGAGGCGGTAGATTGCCTCCTTCCCTCCGACCCAGGACGGATAAGGGAAGACCCTCGGTCGGCGAAAGCAACGGGAGAGGGAGCACTCCATCTCCCCACAGCCGGGAGCGACTTCCACGCCATCACTAATGAAAGTTTATGAAAATTTGCACAGACATCATCCTCTTTTCGTCATGTCCGTGTTGCATCCATGCGCACATTAAATAATTCAGCTAATTCTTCAGCCCATTCTTCACCGTTTGTTCTTTTTAACATCTTTGCATTATGCGCCGGTGGAAAGTTCATTTTTACACTGTTGTGATAAGGAAATGAACTTGGAAACACCCATAAGCACGTTCTGTGTCAGTGACAACTGATCAATCGACCCCGTCGTTATAATACGGCCCCATGACTGTCCCAGCGCATGCCGTTTCCTGAGCTCCAGGATATCAAATCACGCCACTGAAATATCATTAAACGATGTGCTTCTGATGATAGACCTCCTTTTTCCTGATCAGAAGTGGATTCTGATGAAATGCACTATAATAGTGTAATGCGCATTAGCTCGCCACACCTCTTTGAAATGAGGCACCTCCTCTGAGCGCATGGCGGGTGCACTGTCTACTGGTAAGTTGATGGCATGACGCAAGGTGTACAAAAACAGACAATGCACTGACAGAAAATAAAGACACTGGCGCATGACGGAAAGTCTGGAAAAAAGTGTGCAGATGATCGTCAAAATAGGGCCTTATGTGTTTCAGTGTATGGGGTGAAACTATGGAACAGTTTGAATGTGGAATTAAAGAAATGCACAGACATCACACAGTTGTATATAAGGAGAAAGGGTTTGATTGACATCTGGTGTGCACACTGGTTTTGTTTTTTGTCTTGTTTGTTTATTTTCCCTCTTTTTTTGCTCTTGTTTTACGGTCAGATTTACTGGTATAAATGACATCCTCATGTTATATTTCATATCAATAATTGACTATAGAGAACATATATTATTAATATAGTACATTATACAATAATAGAAGAAAATATAGTATATAAGAATACAAGGAAATGCAATATAATATAGAATACTATAAGGGAATATTTTACAACAGATTAGAACATAAAAAATATATAAGAAAAATAAGAGTATAAGGAAAAAGTATACAAGGAATGGAGCACATGTAATGTATTGGTGTGTAAGCTGGGGAGAAGGGGTGGGACTCGATAAGTTTGTTCTTCTTTCCACTCCTTTCTGAATGTGTGATTTTGGTTGTACTCTTTTTTTGCTGAGATTTGTTTGTTTTGCTTTGTTTGTTTTATCTTGTTCTGTTTGCTTATTTATTACTATTTTTGACATTTCAGTATACAGTATGTAAAATTACAATTTTGGTACAAATTCCCTGTATGGTTACATGTTCAAAATAAAATGAATTGAAACTGAACAAAGTTTGTGGTGGACCACAAAAGATGAATATGGGCCCCAGGGGGCCTCGACATTATGAAGTTTGGGATTGACTGATCTAAGATGAAAGAAGAATTTTTTAAAAAAATAAGCATTTTCATGGAGCCATATAACACATCTAACCCTTAAAATGAAGGTACTGTTTAGCTGTAAGCATAAACTGGCCTGTCAACATTAATACACTCCTGATCTGTTTTTTGTAAACTTCCCTTGTCATCCATCCCCAAAGGTTCTCAGTGGGATTTAGATCAGGGAAACATGCAGGATGGTCCAAAAGAGCTGAGCTGGAGGATCCAACGTCCATGTTCGTGAAGACACAGGCCGATCCTCGACCCAAATTAAGACCCTTACTGATGCTGACTGCAGCCCAGTAACTATAAGACAGCATCAACAAAAAAAAAGGGCTTAAAGAACAAAAAATGTCTTCAAACGCCACATCTGTGATCCAAGATGGCGCCCACAGCGGTCGACATGGTGCTTCGCTGCGCTCTTTGTTTGTTTTTGTTTGTCAATTGTGTGTCTGCTTGCACTTATACCCGTGAAGAACTTTTAAATATCAGGACTTTCACCCCCACGGACCTCCTCCCAGTTTTTCTAGCCCCTGCCGCCGATCTGGTTTATTGTTTGGCTCGGAAAGTGAGACGGCGGAAGAGAGGAAGACGAGCGGGCGCTCTCGTGCGACTTCGCAGGAGAGGCTCGCGAACGGCGCTGCCTGGCATATTTCTGTCCAATACCAACTCTCTCACTAACAAGGTGGATGAACTGAGACTGCTGATGCGTTTTAAGGACCTCGCCTCCTCAGCTGTCCTCTGCTTTACTGAGACCTGGCTCCGGGAAAATATACCGGACAGCGCGCTGCGCCTCGACGGCTTCCAGCTCTTCCGTGCTGATCGTGACACAGAGCTTTCCGGCAAGACCACAGGAGGCGGTGTCTGCTTCTACATCAACTGCAGCTGGTGCTCTGATGTAACGGTAATTTCCAAACACTGTTCTCCTGCCTTGGAATTTCTTGTTATCAATTGCAAGCCCTTCTATTCCCCGCGGGAGTTTGCTTCTTTTATACTGATCGCTGTGTACGCCCCTCCCGACGCGGACACGCGCGAAGCTCAGCGCGTGCTCGCGGATCACATTCAACACACAGAGCGGAGTTTTCCAGACTCGCTGATTATTGTGGCTGGCGACTTTAATCAGTGCAATCTGAGCCACGATCTCCCCCGCTACAAACAGTTTATTAAATGCCCCACCAGAGGATTAAACACACTGGATCACTGTTACACCACAGTGAAAGACGCATATCGCGCTGTCCCTCGAGCTGCGCTGGGATTATCTGATCACGTGATGGTTCACCTCATTCCCACATACAGACAGAGATTGAAGCTCACTAAACCTGTTGTGAGCACTACGAAGATACGGACCAGTGATGCTGAGGAGAAGCTGGAAACGTGCATGGAAATATCTGACTGGGGCATGCTTAAAGGAGCCACGCATGATCTGGATGAGTACACGGACACTGTGAACTCATATATCCACTTTTGTGAAGAGAACATTCTTCCATCACGCACCAGGGTGAGTTACTCTAATGACAAACCCTGGTTCACAGCTAAGCTCAGACAGATCAGGAAGGAGAAGGAAGCAGCGCTGAAAAGTGGAGACAGGGACTGCTACAGGGAGGTTAAATACCGGTTTAACAGAGAGCTGAAGAGGGCTAAATCTGTGTACTCAGAGAGACTCCAGCAGCAGTTCACTGCTAATGATTCGGCTTCCGTGTGGAGAGGACTGAGGCAAATCACCAACTATCGGCCTCAGGCTCCTAAAGGTCAGGATGACAAAGCCCTTTGTCAGAGACTGTCCCAACACTATGCCCGTTTTGACACCTCGTCATCTGTGTCCAACTCCCCCCCTCCCTCCAGCTCCACAGCCTCCACATTCCCTACTTCATTTAAGGCACCCCCCCCTCCTCCCCCCCTCCCCTTATCATCAGTGAGCAGGATGTGCTCAAACAGTTCTCCAGACTGAACCCGCGCAAGGCCCCCGGCCCAGACGGCGTGTCTCCCTCCACCCTGAGACTCTGTGCGAAACAGCTGGCTCCTGTATTCACAGACATTTTTAACACCTCCCTTAAGTTATGCCACGTGCCATCCTGCCTCAAATCCTCCACCATCATCCCTGTCCCCAAGAAGCCACGGATCACTGGACTTAATGACTACAGACCTGTAGCGCTCACCTCTGTAGTCATGAAGTCCTTTGAGCGCCTGGTCCTGTCCCACCTCAAGTCCATCACCACCCCTCTCCTGGACCCGCTGCAGTTTGCCTACCGAGCCAACAGGTCTGTAGACGATGCAGTCAACCTGGCCCTCCACTCCATCCTGCAGCACCTGGACTCCCCGGGAACCTACGCCAGGATCCTGTTTGTGGACTTCAGCTCCGCATTCAACACCATCCGCCCCGCTCTGCTCCGGGACAAGCTGTCCCTGCTCAACGTGCCTGACTCCCTCTGCAGGTGGATCATCGACTTCCTGACGGACCGGAGGCAGCATGTGCGGCTGGGAAAGACTGTCTCAGACTATACTAGCATCAGCACCGGATCACCCCAGGGCTGTGTACTTTCCCCCCTACTCTTCTCCCTTTACACCAACTCCTGCACCTCCAGCCACCAGTCTGTCAAGTTGATCAAGTTTGCGGACGACACCACCCTCATCGGGCTCATCTCCAACGGCGACGAGTCCGCCTACAGGAGAGAGGTGGCCCAGCTGGCGTCCTGGTGCAGCAATAACAACCTGCAGCTGAACGCTCTGAAGACAGTGGAGATGATTGTAGACTTCAGGAAAGTCACTACTCCTCTGCCCCCCCTCACCCTCTCAGGCTCTCCCATCACCACTGCTGATTCCTTCCGCTTCCTAGGCACTACCATCATCAGGGACCTCAAATGGGAGCTGACCATCAGCTCACTCATCAAAAAAGCCCAGCAGAGGATGTTCTTCCTGCGGCAGCTGAGGAAGCTCAAGCTACCCACCAAGATGTTAGTGCAGTTCTACACAGCCATCATCGAGTCCATCCTCACCACCTCCATAACCGTGTGGTACGCAGGAGCCACTGCCAGGGACAGACTAAGGCTGCAGCGCGTCGTGCGCACTGCTGAGAAGGTGATCGGCTGCAAGCTCCCATCTCTCCAGGATCTGTACATCTCCAGGACCCGGAGGCGTGCTGGCCGGATCATAGCCGATCCCTCACACCCTGGTCACGTACTGTTTGCCCCCCTCCCCTCTGGTAGAAGACTTCGGTCCATCCAGACTAAAACCTCCCGTCACATGAACAGCTTCTTCCCCTCTGCCATTAGACTGCTGAACACTAAGTGACTCTCGTGCACCATGTACAGCAGCTCAACCAGACTCATGTCAATCATCACTGTTTTCTTCCTGCATTACCGACTGCACTATATAGTTCTCCACAGTATCTGCTGCTGGCTAATATATATTTTAACTGTTGACCAGTATCACTTAATCTTATCCTACACTTTATTACATGTATAGTTTATTTCTCTTATCTTATCATGTTTAATGTTGCAGCATTGTACCGAGACAAATTCCTAGTTTGTGTACTACATGAACAATGGCAATAAACCTGATTCTGATTCTGATTCTGATCTCCTCCCACACCACAAACTTGCCCATCTGAGCTTTGCAACATGGGACATTGAAAGGTGGAAGAAAGTTTTATTCCCTGACGAGAAAAAAATTTAACCTGGACAGTCCTCATGGTTTCCAACATTACTGACATGACAAGGAGATCCCACAGGAGATGTTTTCTACACGGCACAGTGGATCACGCTCCATCGTGATCTGGGGTGCGTTTTCCTTCAGTAGAACAATGGCACTGCAGGTTGCGTAGGGGCGTCAAACGGCGGCTGGCTATGTGGAGATGTTGCAGCGGGCGGTCCTCTTGACTGAGGGCCCTCATCTGTGCAGAAATGACTTTCAACAGGACAATGTTGCAGTTCTCAACATTCGTCTGACGAAGGACTTCTTCCAAGAGAATGACGTACTGTAGCCCTTTTGGACCATTCTGTGTGTTCCCCTGATCTAAATTTCTTTGAGAACATTTGGGGATGGATGGCAAGGGAGGTTTACAAAACCAGATGTCAGTTCCAGACAGTGGATGTCCTTCATGAAGCCATCTTCTCCACATGAAGCACCATTCCCACCAGCCTCCTGGACACACTCACATCAAGCATGCCTAAACAAATTTTTGAAGTGATCAACAAGAACGGTGGGGCTGCTCACTACTGAATCCTTTTTAACACTTTTAGTTCCGTTTTGGTTTTTTTGGGGCTATGGTCTTAACCTGTTGAACTCTGTTCAATTTCCCTAAAAACGCCTAAAAATAACATGCCCAAAGTAAATGAAAAGCTGTTCTTCAACCCTTTGCAACATCTTCATGGGGTTAGTCTCATTTAAAATAAAACACTCTGAATTTTTTGGCGAAACAGTCATAATCTCAGAATCAGAAGGAGATTTATTGCCATTGTTCATGTAGCACACAAACTAGGAATTTGTCTCGGTGCAATGCTGCAACATTAAACATAGAGTAACACTAAAGATAAAAACTATGCATGCAATAAAAGGTAGAATAAGAATAAGTAATGCTAATCTATGCAATTTTTAAATATATTAACAAGAGCAGCAGATATTGTGGAGTTCCACATAGTGCAGTCGGCAATGCAAAAAGAAAACAAATGATAATTGTCATGAGTCCGGTTGAGTTGCTGTACATAGTGCACAAGAGTCTAATAAGTCACTTAGTGTTCAGCAGTCTGATGGCAGAGGGGAAGAAGCTGTTCATGTAGCGGGAGGTTTTAGTCTGAATGGACCGAAGTCTCCTGCCTGAGGGGAGGGGGGCAAACAGTGCGTGTCCAGGGTGTGAAGGGTCGGCTATGATCTGACCTGCACGCCTCCAGGTCCTGAAGATGTACAGGTCCTGGAGGGATGGGAGCTTGCAGCCGATCACCTTCTCAGCAGCGCGCACAACGCGCTGCAGTCTTAGCCTGTCCCTGGCAGTGGCTCCTGCGTACCACACGGTGATGGAGGTGGTGAGGATGGACTCGATGATGGCCGTGTAGAACTGCACCAACATCTTGGTGGGTAGCTTGAGCTTCCTCAGCTGCTGCAGGAAGAACATCCTCTGCTGGGCCTTTTTGATGAGGGAGCTGATGGTCGGCTCCCACTTGAGGTCCCGGGTGATGGTGGTGCCCAGGAAGCGGAAGGAATCCGCAATGGTGATGGAAGAGTCTGTGAGGGTAAGGGGGGCAGAGGGGCTGTGACTTTTCTGAAGTCCACGATCATCTCCACTGTCTTCAGAGCGTTCAGCTGCAGGTTGTTGTGGCTGCACCAGGACGCCAGCCGGGCCACCTCTCTCCTGTAGACGGACTCATCGTCGTTGGAGATGAGCCCGATGAGGGTGGTGTTGTCCGCAAACTTGATCAGCTTGACAGACTGGTGGCTGGAGGTGCAGGAGTTGGTGTACAGGGAGAAGAGTAGGGGGAAAAGTACACAGGCCTCGGGTGATCCGGCGCTGATGCTTACAGAGTCCGAGACAGTCATTCCCAGCCGCACATGCTGCCTCCGGTCCGTCAGGAAGTCGGTGATCCACCTGCAGAGGGAGTTAGGCACGTTGAGCAGGGACAGCTTGTCCTGGAGCAGAGCGGGGCGGATGGTATTGAATGCAGAGCTGAAGTCCACAAACAGGATCCTGACGTAGGTTCCCGGGGAGTCCAGGTGCTGCAGGATGGAGTGGAGGGCCAGGTTGACTGCGTCGTCCACAGACCTGTTGGCTCTGTAGGCGAACTGCAGCGGGTCCAGGAGGGGAGTGGTGATGGTCTTGAGGTGGGGCAGGACCAGGCGCTCAAAGGATTTCATGACTACAGAGGTGAGCGCTACAGGTCTGTAGTCGTTAAGTCCAGTGATCCGTGGCTTCTTGGGGACAGGGACGATGGTAGAGGTTTTGAGGCAGGCCAGCACGTGGCATGACTTCAGGGAGGTGTTAAAAATGTCTGAAGACAGGAGTCAGCTCCTCCGCACAGTGTCTCAGGGTGGAGGGAGACACGCCGTCCAGACCGGGGGCCTTGCGCGGGTTCAGTCTGGAGAACTGTCTGTGCACATCCTGCTCACTGATGGCAAGGGCAGGGGGGGAGGAGGGGGGGGGGGCGCCTTTGATGAAGTGGGGACCATGGAGGCAGTGACGCTGGGGGGAGGGGGGGAGTTGGACACAGCTGACGAGGTGTCAAAACGGGCATAGTGTTGGGACAGTCTTTGACAAAGGGTTTTGTTATCCTGACCTTTAGAAGCCTGAGGCCGATAGTTGGTGATTTGCCTCAGTCCTCTCCACACGGAAGCAGAGTCGTTAGCAGTGAACTGTTGCTGGAGTCTCTCAGAATACACAGATTTAGCTCTCCTCAGCTCTCTGCTAAACCGGTATTTGACCTCCTTGTAGCAGTCCCTGTCTCCACTTTTCAACACTGCTTCCTTCTCCTTCCTGATCTGTCTGAGCTTAGCTGTGAACCAGGGCTTGTCGTTGGAGTAGCTCACCCTGGTGCGCGATGGAAGAATGCCCTCCTCACAAAAGTGGATATATGAGTTCACAGTGTCCGTGTACTCATCCAGATCATGCGTGGCTCCTTTAAACATGTCCCAGTCAGTTGTTTCCAAGCATGTACGCAGCTCCTCCACAGCTTCACTGGTCCATTTCCTCGTAGTGCTCACAACAGGTTTTGTGAGCTTCAGTCTCTGTCTGTATGTGGGGATCAGGTGGACAATCACGTGATCAGATAGTCCGAGCGCAGCGCGGGGAACAGCGGGATACGCGTCCTTAACTGTAGTGTAACAGTGATCCAGCGTGTTCTCTCCTCTGGTGGGGCATTTAATAAACTGTTTGTATCGGGGGAGTTCGTGGCTCAGGTTGCTCTGGTTAAAGTCGCCAACCACAATAACCAGGGAGTCCGGAAAAGTTCGCTCCGCTTGCTGAATGTGATCCGCGCGCGCGCGCTGAGCCTCGCGCATGTCTGCGTCGGGCGGGATGTAAACAGCGGCCAGAATGAATGAAGCAAACTCACGCGGGGAATAAAATGGCTTGCAGTTAATGAATATATATTCCAGAGCAGGAGAACAGTGTTGGGAGATCACAGTTACATCGGAGCACCAGCTGCTGTTGATGTAGAAGCAGACTCCTCCGCCTGTGGTCTTGCCAGAGAGCCCTGTGTCTCGGTCTGCACGAAACAGCTGAAATCCCTCGAGGAGGAGCGCGCTGTCCGGTGTCTTTTCCTTGAGCCAGGTCTCAGTGAAGCAGAGGGCACTCTCTAAATGCTCCTGCCATTGAGTAACAAGAAAGTTCACCTGGGTGTTTTTTTTTAGATACAAATGCTTGCAAATAACATACAGCTGTAAGATACTGGCTGGAAAACACAACAGAAATGTAGAACCAAGTGTTTTCAAGCTCAGGTCAAAATTTTGTAAAAATACCACAAAAAATGAATATATTACACAGCTTTTTTCTCAGGTTGTAACAAGGCTGTGTCTGTACTGGAAGACCGGAAATACAGCTTTTTTTTTTCAGTGCGCACTGAGACGCACTAAGATGCAGAGACGTGACCGCCCGCGGAATTCACAGAGTTCAAGGGGTTAAACTCTTGATCAGCTGATGAACAGCCCGTTTGAGTTTAAATGCAGTTTTCAATAAATTACCTACTCTCTATTTTTGTCTCTTGCTTCTGTTTTTTTCTTTTTGCATTTTGAAGCTCTACTTACAACCTGGTTATGATCCACCAGCACAAAATGTGAATACTTGTCCTTTTCTCCCCCGGTCTTAAGATTTTGATCAGGAGTGTATTTGGCGAGTTTTTTCCTCCTAAATATGAAACTTTTTTGCACAGAGTCAATCTGTGGCTTTTAAATTTACAATTTATGTAATAAATTTGTAACTTGCGAATTTACCATTTTATTTCTCACAAATGTGCAACTTTTGTCTTAGTATTTCAGAGCATTTTTCTTCTGAATGTGCAACTTTCATATTAGACGCTTTTCATTTCAGAAATGTGGGTCTCTTTTTGGCAATTTAAAACACTTCGAATTTCAGTTGATTTAAGATTAAACAGTTAAATTTTTTACCTTAGAGACAAAAATCAAAGTGAGAATTATTTTAAAATTTGTAATACCAGGTTCATTAATCTCACTTTAATTTTTGTTCATCATCTCCAACAGGTTTTACTGAACTCCTCACAGTCAGTACTGGGCTTACTTCTCTGGATTATCCGGAAACTTGATCCTCAGCTCCTGGTTTTTGTACGACCTTTTCTCAAAGGTCAGGATCATTTTCTTCACTGAGCTCTCGTCCACTGGCTCTGCCTGTTTGATTAGTCCAGAAGGCAGGAGAAATGGGGGAAAGAGAAAAGAAGAGAAATTTTACTGAATCGACTGCTGATATAACAGTGCAGAGTCTTTCGGGTCACCTTAATTATGAGAGCAGCGAACAGCGGCCAGACATCTCGTTCAGAAAGAGCAAATCTGAGCCGGCTGCACTGAGAGGGTGGAAGTGTTTGACCTGCTGATGGCTTAAAAGCCTGCAAAGTGCCGGGCAGATAATAAGAGGTTTGTCTGTGAAAAGGCTGTGATGAGGGAATGAGGAGGATTACTGTGCAGTTTCACAGATGTGCAATACCAATATGAAAAAAGAAACTTTCCAAGTGTTTCTCACTAATTCTGCTGCTTTTTCAGCATCAGCGGTCCAGATTATCAACTTATCTGTGCAAAAATTTGTCAGGGGAAAAAAATAGCAAATTTAAAAATAAGCTGCAAATTATGTCGAAAAAGTCAAAAATTTATTAAAAAAAAAAGAAAAATTGCAAACTTCTAAGAAAAGTCAGAAATTTATAGGAAATGACAAAAACGCCACAACTTGGCAAGAAAATTGCAAATTTATGAGAAAAGGTGTCAAATTTTTAAGGAAAAATGCTGTAAATTTATGAGAAAAAGTTACAAATTTATAAGAAGAGTCAAAATCTTTTTAAAATGTAATACATAAATTGGCAAGCACAAATAAAAGTTTACGACAAAAAAAGTTGCAAATTTATGAGGATAAACTCACAGTTTGTGGGACAAAGTTATAATTTTATGCCAAAAAACTGGAAACATAAGAAAAAATTATATACTTATTAAGAAAAAAAGTCAAATTTATAAGCAAAAAAGCTGTATAATCTAGAAGAAAATGGCACAAATTTGGGAGAAAAAAACATTCGTAAGAGAACCACACATTTATGTAAAAAGTAACATCCTTTCTTACTCTTAAAATTTTTGTGGGGGGAGGTGGCTACTCATATACTTGAGCATTTAATATCACAAATGTAACAGTACTTTTATACAATTAAGTTTTCTGGTTACTCTACCCTCACTGAACTTTTCACAAAGATGACAACATGTAAAGTTTTATTTTTAAAACTTGTTTCAGCTGCAGCTGAATCAGCAGAACAAACCTCCGGCTCTTCTTCATCCTGGTCCATCAGTTTTTCCAGAATCATCTTTTTGTCCTCAGTCAGCTCCTCCATTTCCACGCCTCCTTCTGCTCCTCCCACCCCTGCTTCCCGGTACCGGGCCAGCTCCCGCTCCCGAGCTCCCAGCCCCTTCTGCTGCTTCCCTCCTCTGAAGTCATCCTCTCCTCCTGCTGCTGCTCCTCCATCCTCCTCTCTGGGACGCTTTGCTCCTCTGTCAGGCTGGAGAAAAAGAGAGAGGAAAAAATGTGGTGATGCACATAGAGAATTACTGTAGTCTACTTTTGATGTTAATTTACGGTTAAAACTTCTGATCTGACAGCTCTATGCAACTGTTGGTTTAGCCTAAATGCATGACTTTTGTCAACATAAATGTGCAACTTGTTCTCATTAAATAAAAGTTGGTTTCTTAACAATTAACATATCAAATTAAATCATGATAAATGTTCAGAACACTGGAACAAATACAGGAAATCTGTCAATAACAAACATTTAATTTTGAGGGATTTTTTTTTCTCAAATTTGCACAGATGGATGGAAATTAGCAAGTTTCTTTCTTCTGATTTGCAACTTTCAAGTAATTTTGCAGGTTTCTTATAAATTTCTTCTAACCATAAATTAACTATCATACTATATATTTTTAAACATTATTTGCAATGGGGGTTGAATTATTTTGAGTGTAACTGTACTTAATTGCTCTGTAACCATTTGTTCTCATCAGAAATCATTGCACATTTAATCATTTTGGTGAATTCATTATTTAATTTTATTGATTAATTGGGCTTTCTCCCTCAGATGATATATTTAATTTACTGTCTACAGCTCTTTATATATGAATTGATTTATATTAGAGGGTGAATGAAGTTAGTTTGCTTTTCATTTTTCTCCATATTTACATTTTATAGTTTTTTTTTTTCATTATTCAAACAAATAAACCTGATCACCGTTAGTCAATAGTTAAGTAACGTTTTGGTACTTTAACTTTTGATCAAGTGTTTACGGTGACTGCTTGAATACATATCACAAATACTGGTGCTTTCTTTTACACCTTTTCTTTCCCGTTGATCACACCGAATGTTCACGGTGTGCGTCAGGACATTGCACAGTATCAGAAGAAGATGATTTCTGGCTACAGCCAAAAGTTTGTAAATTTTAAAAATGAATTTGCATTGGGGTTGTATATTTTCGAGGGAAACTATTTATGTTTATCCCTTGATAAAATCTAAAATCAGCATCACTGAACAAAACAGCTTAATAGGAACGAAAAGCTTCAGTTTGTGGTCATAGTTCAGATTGATAACAGGTATTACCAGGTGTAAAATTCATTTATTACTAAGCAGTACAGACCCAGCATCCTGTGCGCCAACAGTCCAACGCAAACCATTACAGCTAAATTATATTTCTCATGGCTGTTTTTCTTCAAGTCAAACAAGCTAGCTCTTATGTTAATCTGACAAAATGAAACACTGCGAGGCTTCTCAGCAGTTTACCTGTTCTCCTGTAACTGTTAACTCTTAGCAAGGAAGCTACATGCATAAGGAATGAAGTGAGTTAGCATTAGCTCAGACAGCAAAGACTCGTAAATAAGCAGAATAAAACACGTACCTGATAGCTGAGGAGCTCCCCGACATCCATTAGTCCAGGTTAGAGGAAAAAACGCTTGACTTCTGGGGAAATGCGAGTGAAAAACGACTCTTGTTAAGCTAATAGCTAACAACAAGCTAGAACTGTACACACGCCTGCCGTACAAACGGTCCCACGCGTTGTCGTAGCAACGTACTGTCGCAAAATTTACGCTGCAAGCAAAAGGGAAAAAGCTGCACGGGGACCTCGGGGACCTCCGCAGGACGGCAGCATTCGTCAGGGCAGCTGGTGTGACCATCTAGTGATCGACGAAGAAGAAGAAGAAGAATCTGAAAAAGCCTCAGATTTTCAAGTAAAAATCACCAATTAATAAGAAAAATGTCTGGAATTTACAACAAAAAAGTCTCGAATTTATGAGGGAAAAAAATTAAAACTTACAAGAAAAAGTATGACATTTACATGAAGTGTCAAACTTATCAGAAAAAATCCAAGATTGTTTCTTGAATATATGTAACCTTTTGCTTGTAAGTCTACAATATTTTTTTTTACATTTCACATTTTAATTTCAAAATTTGCAAGGTTCTTCTTCTTCTTCTTCTCCTTCTTCTCCTTCTTCTTCTTCTTCGTCTTCTTGTGGTTTAACGGCGGTTAGCAACCAGCGAAATAGATGCATTACCGCCAACTGCTGCTCCGGAGTGTGGAGCTCAAAAATGATCAAAAATGATCAAAAATGATTTTGAGCTCAAAAATGATCTCAAAAATTAGAATATCATGAAAAAGTTCAATATTTTTTGTTACTCATTTCAGAAAGTGAAACCCATATATTATACAGTGTGGAGTGTGTAAATGAAGAGGCGTACTCATTTCAGACGATTTATTACACACTCACATCTCACAAGCAAAGAACAGACTGACTGGTCACATCAAGCATTCCTCTCTCTATATCAAGTCCCATTTCACAAGGTTCAAAGCACTTCCTCATACACAGCATGACATCTACACTACACTTCATTCAACCCCCTCTCACCCACTTGGGCATTGTTCTCCCATGTGTATTCATTGTCTCAGTCTAAGGTGTGAAATAACCTGAGGCCCATACCGCCCCCCCAGCATCTTAGATAGAACAATAGAACATCAGTTCACATGCTTTTTCGGCTCCAGTCTCCTCCCATATCTGCTGTAACTGGGGTTTACTGCCTCCTTGGTGCTGCTGTGCCGGTGGGAGGCTGCTGGGAGTGTGTCCAACTGCGGATGAGCCGTGGGGGGGGGGGGGGTCACTCTGTCCGTGTGGCTGCTCTGATGAATCGTTCCCCTGGGGAGGTCTCCATGGGGGTCTTCCACGCCGAGGGGCCCTCACCAACAGCACTTGCTCATCCGCCACTACAAAGGCTGGTTTGAGTCTGTCTATGCCAATTCTCTCCCGTCTACCCCCCAAGTCTAGCACAAAATGCTTATCCCCTGTTTTCAACACTCTGAACGGTCCATCATAGGGTGGGCGCAATGGAGGGCGGTGGGCGTCGTGTATGATGAACACGAACTCCGCGTTCTTCAAAGTTTTAGGCATGAAGGCACGCGGAAAACTGTGGTGGGCAGGGCCCGGCAGCGTGCCTGTGTTTGCGCTACGCTGCAAAAGCTGAGACGGGGAGCTGCCCGGAGCGGGATTGTCCGGTAGAAATTCCCCGGGCAGCCGTAGGGGCTGCGCGAAAACAAGCTCTGCCGGGGAAGCTTCCAAATCCTCTTTTGGCGCGGAGCGCAACCCCAGTAAAGCCCATGGCAGCCTGTCTACCCAATTTGCATCTGTCAGTGAAGCCATGAGTGCTGCTTTCAGTAATCTATGAAAACGCTCGCATAAACCATTGGCCTGTGGGTTGTACGCGGTTGTGCGATGAATTGCAGCACCCAGGCTGCGGGCCATCACGGACCAGAGGTCGGAAACAAATTGCGGGCCCCTGTCGGACGTAATGTCCGACGGGACTCCAAAACGCACCACCCATGTTGTTAAAAAAGCCCGTGCTACGTCCGCAGACGTGGTTGCTGCCAGCGGGACCGCTTCTGGCCAGTGCATGGTGCGGTCCACCACTGTCAGGAGGTGCGTGCACCCCTGTGATGGCGGGAGGGGGCCCACGAGGTCCACGTGAACGTGGTCGAACCTCTTAGCCGGTACCGGAAATGGCTCCAAGGGAGCCTTCGTGTTCCTGTGAACCTTGGCTTGTTGGCATGCCACGCAGGCTGCAGCCTACTCTTTTACTTGTTTGCGTAGGCTTGGCCACACGAACTTCTCTCCCACCATTTTGACACACGCGCACACTCCTGGGTGTGAACCGACTCAAACACGCGGCGGCGCCACGCGACCGGGACTACCGGACGCGGGCTTCCCGTGGAGACGTTGCATATTGGGGGCGGCCGCCATCTTGCAGCACCCTGCTCTCCAGCCTTAACCCTGTTGGTCCAGACTGGAGCACGCGCACGTCTGCATCGCTAATCTGCTCCGCAGCCGTGGCTGCGTTATCTATCCCCACGTAGACTGGGGCCATCACGGCGCGCAAGAGGTAGTCCGCCACCACATTCAGTTTACCCGACACATGCTGAATATCGGTAGTAAACTCTGAGATCGCGGCCAGCTGTCTCTGGTGCTGCCCCAACCACGGTTCTGAAACCTTGGCCATCGCGAACGTTAGTGGCTTGTGGTCTACGAACGCAGTGAAGTTGCACCCTTCCAGCCAGAATTGGAAGTGGCGAATGGCCAGATGGAGAGCCAGCAACTCTCTGTCGAATGCGCTGTATTTACGTTCGCTGTCGCGCAAAGTTTTGCTGAAAAATGCGAGCGGCTGCCAAGCCCCGGCGACGCGCTGCTCCACGACCGCCCCTATGGCCACATCTAAAGCGTCGGTGGTGAGCGCTATCCGGGCCGTCGGGTCTGGATGTGCCAGCAGTGCGGCGTTTGCCAGGGCTGCTTTAACTTCCGAGAACGCCCGCTCTCACTCCGGGGTCCATTCGACTCCATCCGCGGGTTTTTGTCTCTTGAGCGCAGCGTACAATGGTTGCATGAGCCGCACTGCGCGGGGAAGGAAACTGTTATAAAAATTCACCATTCCCAAAAATTCCTGCAGCGCCCTGACTGTCTGAGGCCGGGGAAAATCTGCCACAGCGCACACTTTGTCGGGCAACGGGATCGCTCCTTCCGGAGAGACGCGGTGCCCCAAAAAATCAATCTCCATCACGCCGAACTGGCATTTCGCCGGGTTGATTATCAGCCCATGCTCCTCCAACCTCCGGAAAACTGTCCTGAGGTCGGTTTCGTGTTTATCTTCAGACGCACTGGCTACCAGGATATCGTCCAGGTAGACGAACACGAACAGGAGATCGCGCAGCACTGCATCCATCATGCGCTGGAACGTCTCTGCTGCGCCTTTTAACCCAAATGGCATGCGCAGGAACTCGAATAAACCGAACGGAGTTATTACCACTGTTTTGGGTACGTCCTCCGCGCGCACTGGGACCTGGTGGTAACCGCGGATCAGGTCTATTTTAGAAAAAACGCACGCTCAGGTGAGGTGAATGGAAAAATCCTGTATGTGGGGAATTGGGTAGCGGTCGTGTGCTGTGGCGTTGTTCAACCTGCGGAAATCACCGCACGGTCGCCACGCTCCCTCAGCCTTAGGGACCATGTGTAGTGGGGATGCCCATGGGCTGTTTGATCGCCTGATGATGCCCAACCTTTCCAGGTTGGCGAACTCCTCGCGCGCTATGGCCAGTTTAGCTGCGTCCAAGCGCCGAGGTCTCGCAAAAACGGGCGGCCCGGTGGTGGTGATAAAGTGCTCCACCCCGTGTTTAGCGATGGCCGCCAAAAACGTCGGGACCGTGAGTGCTAGGAACTGAGTGAGCAGTGCGTGGAACTTACCGCCTGGAGTTGTGGCGCTGGCTTGTGCTGTTGGCCGGGTCCCTTGAGCTATACAGGAGAGAGATTCAAAGGACAGTGCATTAACCAAGTGTCTGTTAGCAACATCCACAAGTAAACCATGTGCACACAGAAAATCAGTGCCCAGGAGCGGGCAACACAGTGCTGCTATGATAAAAGTCCACTCATACGAGCGGCCATGTAGAGATAAGATCAGTGTTCTCTCACCGAACGTCTTCATCTCCGAGTCGTTTACTGCCACCATTCCGGGGCCGCTAGGTCCTGCCAGCCGGTCAGCATAGGACGGCAGGATGATGCTCTTCTGGGCTCCGGTGTCAACGAGGAAGCGTCTCCCCGAGCGCGAGTCCATCACGTAGAGCAGCTTGTTCTCTTCACCGGCGGTCGCAGCTGCTACCGACTGCCAGCCTTGGCGTTTCCCGAGCACTTGAAGTGGCACGGTGGCACACATCTGCACGCGTTTCGTCCGAAGCGGCGGTGGTGGAAGCACCACGTGTCTTTCTGGCGCTCCTTGGCCCCCGTTGCCGCTACCGTCGGTGGCTCCTCGCCTCCCCTGGTCGTCTCGCTGGGCTCCGCTGCCGCCGCATTGACTGTGATCGCCCTGGTGGTGAGGATGATCCGGTCTGTCTCCTGGGCTAGCGCACGGTAGTCTCGCGCGGCCAGCAACGGCGAATTGGCCAGAACCGCTCTTGCTTCTGTTGGCAGGTTCCGGAGGAAAAGGTGGGCAAACAGAAAGTGCCCGTCGCCCGTGCCCATCAATGCCAGCATCTTCTCCATCAGGTCTACGGCCGACCCATTTCCTAACTCGGTCTGCGCCAGGAGCCTCTCCGCTCTCTCACATTCCGAGAGCGTGTATCGCCGGATGAGCGCAGCCTTGAGCGCCTCATATTTGCTGCTGGCTGGTGGCTGATCAAGCAGGCTCGCTACCTGTTGGGCTGTGCGGGAGTCCAGCGCTGCTACCACATGGTAGAACTTGGTGTCATCTGCTGTTACCCCCCGGAGGGCGAACTGGGCCTCGGTGTGGTGGAACCAAGAGCACGGGTTGTGCTGCCAGAAATCTGGTAGCTTGACTGAAACTGCACACGTGTTGCTGGAGGTTCCAGTCCTGGCTGTCTGCGGATTGGCTTCTGCGTCTCTGGGGATTCCTGACCGGGCCGGCTCCGGGGTTCTTGCCTTGTGTTCCATAATACGTCTTGGGTCACCAGTGTGGAGTGTGTAAATGAAGAGGCATATTCATTTCAGACGATTTATTACACACTCACATTTCACAAGCAAAGAACAGACTGAATGGTCACATCAAGCATTCCTCTCTCTATATCAAGTCCCACTTCACAAGGTTCAGAGCACTTCCTCATACACAGCATGACATCTACACTACACTTCATTCAACCCCCTCTCACCCACTTGGGCATTGTTCTCCCATGTGTATTCATTGTCTCTGTCTAAGGTGTGAAATAACCTGAGGCCCACAATAGATTCATTACACAGAGTGTGACATATTTCAAGTGTTTATTTATTTTAATTTTGATGATTATGGATTACAGCCCATGAAAACCTCAAATTCATTCATTCATTCATTCATTCCGCTTAATCCTTTTCGGGTTGTGGGGAGCTGGAGCCTATCCCAGCATCTTTGGGCGAGAGGCAGGGTACACCCTGGACAGATCGCCAGTCCATCGCAGGGCCAACACAGAGAGACAGACAACCAACTTGAAACTTTTTTCTTGTAAATTCCAGACATTTTTCTTATTAATTGGTGATTTTTGGTAAAATGCGGGAAGGCGCCTCCCCGTGACGGACCCGGTACCGGTACTCCGGCTGCCCTTGAGGTGGGAGCAGAGCGGCACGGCGGGGTCCCCGGGTTGGACGGCAGCACCCGGATGGCAGCGCGAAAGCTTCCCGGGGTCAGACCAAATGGTGCATTGCTGGAACGTACCAACGGATGGACTTTGGACAAGGGCCTCAGGACAGACTGAGCATGGGATCAGCTGTAAATCGGAGGCCCCCCACGGGTTAAGGATCTGGTGAGACCTGGAGCTCCCCTGGGTATCAGGAATATGGTTCGTTCCAGGGCGGGAGCTCGGTCGAGGCGATTCTGTTTGAAACATGGGCAACGGGAGAACCAGGGAGGATCCTGGAGAGACAGCGACGAGGCGCTGTTGGGAGCGGAATGTTGGAGCAACGGAAAGCCAGGTCGGTCAGTGGCGAAGGGGACCCGACACAGTTTGCCTCCGGAGTATGAGAGACTGGAGGACTCTGGCCAGGACCCACGAGTTGGCGATTCTGGGAAGCATCTATCCGTGGGATGAAGTGACTGTGGGCCGGGGTATTGTGTTTGGGATTTAAGTGTTTAGACCACTCATCACCGTGTATATTAGTTAGTACTAATGGCTGTGCTCTACAGGTGTCATTAATGTTATGAGTGTGTGTTTGGAAATTATTCCTCAACACGGGTTAGGTGTGTTTTGCATGCCCTGATGAGGGTGGGAGTATTGGGAGGGGGGCCGCCAATAGGGAGAGTTTTGGGTAAAATACTGTTACTTTTTCTAGTTTGGATGTATATATTGTTCTGGGGTTATTTTATTGTTTGGAGAGCATGGTCATTTTTTTTTAATTTTTTGTTTTTGTTTCTGGATTGCAAATTTAAGGCGGCAGAGTGACCCGCCTGGCCGTGTAGGGGGCGCCAGTGGCCTACTCGGTCTCCCGAGCTTTTGTTATGTGAATGAATAGGTTTGGGTTTATGATTTCTGTATATATTGTTTTTCCTGTTAGAGTGTGATTCGAGTGATATGGAACACCCTCCCACACCAGATTTGCAAATTTGTGACTTCTTTCCTCAGTTTTTAATTTGCAACTTGTAAATTTATGACTTTTTTTTACCCCCAATTTCGTGAATTAGCAACTTTTTCCCCATCCTGTAAATCTGCTACTTTACTCTCATTTTTTAAAGTTTGCGAGTTTTCCCATCCTTTTCATATATTTGCAACCTTTTCCCTCAGCTTCATAAATTTGCAAGTTTTCTCCCTGGTTTTATAAACTTGCAACTCCCTTTCTCTTAAAGTTTATACATATTGTAAATTTCAGACTGTTTTCACCTGTTTTATAAATTAGCAGATTTTTTCCCATCTTGTAAATTTGCGACGACCCCCCCCCCCCCACACACAAGTTTTGTGAATTTGCAACTTTTAAAAAAAAAATGTTAAATTAGCATCTTTTATCAGATTTCTGCACCTTTATTCGTTCAAATTTATACCTAATTTACATTCATAATGTAGTGCGCAAATTTGTCCTTTAGTCACCACACTAATTTCTGGTCCGCTAACTATACAACATGTCCAGAAAAACCAAAAGGCTGCTTTTTTTTCAATAAAGAACATCAAAGTTTATTAAGAAACACTGTTTAAAATTCAGGCACTGCATGAATAAGAAATGCTATAATAGTGCCAGACTAAAACCATGGGAAAGTTCAGGCTCCTCATACCAGTAAACTTATAACGAGGGGTGATAGACCTTGATTAAGACCCAACACACATCAAAAAGCCACACTACAGGAGCACCCTTGCATCTTTTAAGGAGTTGTCTGAGAAATTTAATCTACCTAATTCACGTTTCTTTCAATATCTTCAGGTTCAGCATTACACTCAGAAGCTGATCCCAGAATTGCAGCCCCCCTCTAAAAAAAAAGAAGAAAAAAAGGGACAAAAAAGAAAAGAAAAATGTAAACAAAGAGCAGGTTTTGAGTAGTTTGCATTGAAAATGTTAAGAAATCTGTAGCTGACAGAGGGCTGTAGTTGACAGGGGGGCTGAAGCTAAAGCTTCACCCCAGGCATTCAGAATGGTGGTGGTGGTTGGGGTTCAGCGCCCCCCCCCCCCCATCCTCACAAATTCCTGGCTACACCACTGCTACAAATCACAGCTTATTATTAAAAAATAGCCCGTGAAGAAAACCATATTTTCAATACAATGTACAAGAGATCATAATATAAAAGTCCAAACCCTCTCACTAGACTGAGCCCAAATATTGCACATGGCCCAAGCACTATTGCACTATGCCCTAAACCAAATAAAATGTAAAAGAAAAAGGCCCAAACACAATTAAAAATGGGAAGAAAAAAGTGACAAGCAAGACAGTTCACTCCTAAAAAAGATAACATTCAGATTTAGAATACAGTCTAATAAAACATGTCTTCAATACAGTGTGCATTAAACATGACCAGCATACCTCAGAGATATTCGTAAATGCACGTTGTAAGTGCTGATGGCAATTCCTGATGCACACAAGCAGGTGACTACACAAAAGTTCCTGATGCACACAAATAGGTGAAGTTTTATCCCGTTTCATGCCCCAAGCATTTCCTTCCCTTCACGAGGCGTATAGCACACCGTTTGTCAGTGCAGCATCAAAGCAGATGTCCTCAAAAGTTTGGAGGCTTTACAGCCCCACCATGTCATGTCCCTACCACGCTACATGTCTACACCGCACTTCCGTGAAGCAGAACCAGGAGTGCACTGTAGTGTAGTAATATGGTGCTGGGTGTACCCTGGGTGTAGTGGGGGTGATGGCCCCGCCTTTCCGCTTCCGCCGTCACTCCAGGTTATAAAGCGCTGAGGCGGAAGGGATCAGTCTCTTTCGTCGTTGACCCCTTGACCTGTACAGAGCACCTGTATCACTGTGGTTTGCTATAATAAAGTTACGTTCAACTGCACCTCCAGTCTGTTCATTGTCAGCTCAAGTTATGGACATAACATTTGGCAATGAGGATAAAGGTATGGAGAGAACTGTTTCTGCTTTTTGGCCGTTGTTGGAGGTTCCGGGCGAGCCACCAGTCCCCTGGGTTAGGTGGTACGCGGCTTTCCAGAATTATCTGGTGGCCCTAAACCTCGGTGAGCTTGAGAAACTGCATGCAAGAGCTATTTTGGTCCATAATCTTGGCATGGAGGGTCAACAAATCCTTGGCACATTAGGAGGGGCTGATAGCTTTGAAGACGTGGTTGGGCTGATGGCGCGCTACTTTCGCGCTCCGGAAAACGTCATAGTTTGGAGAATCCAGTTTCGGCAGTACCACCAGCAGACAGGAGAGTCAATGCAGCAATATGTTGCAGACCTACGTCAGCTGGCGGGGGAGTGCCAATTTGGAGCCCTAGAGGAAGAAATGATCCGTGACCATTTGGCGGAGCACACACTCTCTTCGGCGGCACGGTCGAGGCTCCTGACATTCTCAGATGAACTGACGTTAGCCACGGCAATCGAGATAGCGCAGCAGTTTGAAGCAGCGGAGATAATAGCAAAGGATCTTGGTGAGAGAACCACGTTGGGACGCACCAAACCACGTTTGAAGGCGCTGGCTGTGGACCCGGATAGCGAAGACGGCATGGACAAAGAGGAATATGCTGCCGCTATAAACATTAGGTCCACCCCAGGTACACCAAGATGTTATGGATGTGGGTCCACCAGGCACCGGTATAAGGCAAGAGAGTGTCCGGCAAAGGGCAAGCCTTGTGGCAAGTGTGGTCTTGTGCATCATTTCGCCAGGGCCTGCAAGAATTTTGAGCCTGGGAACCGAAGATGTAGGGCGGATTCCCCCGCAGCAACTCCTACGGTTGTTCATACCATCTCCATGAGCACAGATGGGTGAATTTACTGCAATGTTTTGCTGGACGGTGTGGAAGTGCCGTTGATGGTAGACACGGGAGCAGCAGCTTCGGTGTTGATCTGGCCCACTGTGAGGAGTTTGTTCCCGCATTACCGCGTGAGGGATCTGTCGACACCTTACTTTGGCTACGGAGGAAACAAGTTGGCCATCGCGGAGTCACTGGAATTGACAGTGAGGTACAAGTCGGCGATGATGTCAAGCGTCCAATTCGTGGTGACTGCCTGTGGGTCGAACATCATGGGATGTGAAATGTTCTTTGACCTGGGGTTCACGATCACCAGTGGCATTGGAGAGGAGTGGTCAGGCTGTGAATTGTGGGACCAACCTGCTCCGCATATGGAGAACGGTGCAGTTTCGGACAGTGACTGGCCTGGTATTCTGGGAGGTGTGCAGGACCAGCGCTGTGGAGTGCCATCACGGGAGGGTTCCGATGCCAGTGTCCAAGTTGCCCTGGATGTGGGAACTGGACAGCACAGCCTAACACCTGGGAAGGCTGATGGAGCCAAAACACTAGCCCCCTCTGCTTCCTGTGCCCATCCTGGTGATACTGAGAAGCGCGGAGCTGCAGTGGCTTCGCCTGCGCTTGGAATGAAAGAGAGTGGGGCAGGACCGGCTGGTTTGATTTCACATCGCGTCAACCAGCAACACTGGAGGCCGGGGAGGGCTCTGGATCGGGTCGGTGGAACGGTTCGACCCAGGAAGGAAGTCCGGTTATGACATGGTGGACATCTGAAGCTGAGTCGAGCTCCTCTACGGATTGATGACGAGGTCCAGCCCGAGGAGGGGGGGGGGGCTCGGCTGAGGGGGGTCCACGAAAAGAGAAAACGACTAGATGACCGTGGGCGGCTGCAGGTGGTGGCTGCCCGGGACGATGGCTACCTTGGAATAGCCGATGACTCGTGGAGACACCCCAACAAGCTATGGCAGGTGGACGACAGGAAATGCCAACGTGGCTCATCGCCAGAGGTGAAGAGGCGTAGGCGCTCTGAGAGGGATCCGCCAGACGGAATTCCAGGGGGTGGGCCTCCCATCGGGACTGTAAGGTGACTGTGGGGGACTGTTGGCACGGTATTGTGGAGTTGTTGATATGCCATATTACCCACCAAAAGGTCATGAAGTTAATATGTACTTGTTGCATTTTGTCCTGTGTTTTATATATATAAAAAGAAAGAATCCTCAACACTGTTTGTATTGTATTTGAAATATGGTTTTATTTTGCTGGTGAATTGCCCAAATTATGGGGTAGGCGCGTTGGGGTGGCGGGCTGGCAGCAAATTATGGATGTATATATTAACTGTTGGTGTTATTGGTTCGTATTGTTGGAAGAGTTTTGATTGTGTATATGTATATTCTGGGATTATTTTAGTTTTTTAGGAACACGGCCATTTTGTTTTCATGGACCCTATAATTTCACAGATGGCAAAATAACCCGTCTAGCCCTGTGGGGGGGAGGAGGGGGTCAGTAGTTTACTTGTCCCCCTCTAGGTAGTTGTGTTGTGTGAATGGATAGGCCTACTGTTGTTATTAGTGTGTGAGTCAGGTTTAAATTTGGGAGGGTCTAATTTGTGTGCTTTGCTTTTTTCTCCGGGGGGGGGGGTAGAGTAGTGTAGTAATTTGGTGCTGGGTGTACCCTGGGTGTAATGGGGGTGACGGCCCCGCCTTTCTGGTTCCGCCGTCACTCCGAGATATAAAGAGCTGAGGTGGAAGGGATCAGTCTCTTTCGCCATTGACCCCTTGGCCTGTACGGAGCACCTGTATTACAGTGGTTTGCTATAATAACGTTATATTCAACTGCACCTCCATTCTGTTGATTGTCAGCTCAAGTTATGGACATAACACGCATTCTCACTACGTTTTGTTTATATAGGCCTGGGGCACCTCCTGGGTCCTAAAACCCTGCCCAATACAATGATCCCCATTCTGAAAGGTCACCCTCCCGGTGACAGATTATAATCACAGTCGAAGCACATTCACACATTTACAATTGAATTAACAGACCGCAGGAGATGAAACAAATTTGGGTGACGTCCAGCAGTGCTTTGTTCAGAATGTCTAACACTACATTAATTTGTTCAGTTCCCTCCCCGCTGATACTACAAGAGGAACTACTTTCAGAATCATGATCTATAACTGGCAGCGGAACACGACGGCTCTGCCTATCCGTCTCGGTGTTCAAACCACTTTAATTAATTACAGGCAAGCATGGAGTCCTGACTGGCTGATGATGGGATTCTACAAGAAATAGCACACCTTCTGAATCACTGTCATCATCAACATTTTCTGGTTCCCTTTCTGGGGATGAATCGATAATCTGTCATGAATCTGGGTTTGGAAGCCAAATCCGGTTCTTACTTATTGTTATGATTTGTCCTAGTTTCCTCCTGACAGCTCTGGCACGCCCCCTCCTCCTGTCAGCGCCGTCAGCTGCACTGTCACGGGTGCTCACACACATACACACACCCGCACGCACACACACACACACACACATGCACACGCTCCATTCACTCTCATTCACACGCTCTCTCACACACCGGGTGCCAATCAGTTCTGCCCACGCATTCTCACACCGGCAATCTCTTTCCTTGTTAGCTTCAGGAGTATTCGTTGGCCGCTCCAGAGGAAAGAGATTGTCGGGGCATTCGCCTCTATACGCGGCAGCTAGTTCTCCCCGTATATGGTATCACTCCCTTCATTATTCTCCAGCCTGTCACTACTAACCTGTTTGATCCGTTGGTGTTTCGGCTGGCCCTGCTTCTCCGCTTCATCCTCCAGACTGCATGTTGCGCCTCGGATCAGCCCCAGCCTTGTAAGTGTTTTTCTTCGCCTTTTCTCCTGTGCATTGCAGCCCTGCAGCACTAGGCTGTTCACCTTTCCTTTTTGTGCTTTACGCAGCCCTGTAGCACGAGGCTCCATTTTAGACCGGGCTGTAGAGCATTCGGCTGGTGCCCTGTAAGTTTGGTGGCCCAACCCTGTCATTACACCTCTCCATATATTGTGTGGTTAATTGAACTGAATTTGGTGATTATTGGACTTGTTATTTTTGTGAGCTTCAATAAACATGGCACTCTCTACTCCTGCGATTGGGTTTTTCATTCCCTTCCCCGTGCACAATGGCACACAGGGGTTTGTGACAGAATGCCCCGACCGTAAGAAAACACCCCAGTGGAGTAGAGTTGAGGGTTTTTTTCCCGCCTTCCCCTTTTTCTCCTCATACGTGGGCACGATGATTTGGGTGGACGAGGAGCTGGAAGCCCAGGAGTTGCTGGAGGAGTCAATTTTCGCCTTTCAGTGGTATCGGTTCCCCAAGGACCGGGAGTGGGCATGACTTGTCACGGAGGAATTCAAGCAGCGCTACCCACACCTCCGGGTTATCCATAGGGTAGACGCCATCCTCTTTGTCATCCTTCCCGTTACAGACGCAGAGCCGGAGGATGCCTCTCCGCGATCGGTGCCGGCCCCTCGCCAGAAGAAACGCTCCCGTTGGAGGAAGACTTCCTCCCTCCTCGGATCTTCTTCATCTCCGGGGCCAGCGCCCACCCAATCTTCGGGAGAGAGGACGGAGGTGGAGCGCTGCGAGGAAGAGACACGAGGATGCGCTTCTCTGGCAGAGAGGGTTCCCGCCCCCGTGTCTTCCCAATCTATGGACGCGACTGAGGAGAAGTGGCAGGCCCTGATTGCTCTGGTAAATCGCCGGGTGAGGGAGGAACGCCGGATAAAGGAGGAGTGGAGACTGGCTCAGCTCGGCTGCCGAATGGAGGAGGATCTGGACGAGGATCCCTCAGCGCTCAAACTCTCCGTGGCCACGCCTCCTCCCTCTCCGGAGAGGACGGAGTCTCTCTGCGTGGGTGACCTGCTGCCCGGCACGTTGCTCCGCGTCCCGGATTACCTCATCCCCGCTTCACCCAAGCGGAGGAGAGGGAGGAAGCCCTGCAGTAAGAGGCATCCAGTCCCGCATACGGCAGCCTCGCCTTCCCGCTCCGGGCTATGCTCCGCCCCATCACGGGAGTAGATGGAGGAACGTAGGCGGGCTGTCCTGGCTGAAACGGACCTCATCTTGGAGGTGAAGCCGTGGCTCTTCCTGGAGATGGCTGAAAGACTTAAAGAGCTTTTCCCGAGGGAGGAGGAGCCTCAACCCGATGAGGAACACCAGGAGAGTAGAGAGGATGCCTCGGAGGCCGCTGGGGATCTCCAGTGACAGGAGAACAGGCAAGTTTCTTTTCATTCGAGTTCCACAGTCAATGATCAATGTTGCCTGCCTCTTGGTGAGGAGACTTGGGGTGTGCAGTCCCCTGAGTTCTCTGCCCCAGCAGCATACAGTGGTCTCGTGCCTGGTCTCAATGACTCCTTTCTATGTGCCCCCACGAGCCCATCGGTCCCGGATCCAGGTTGCTCGGGGGAGGAGAAGCCAGAAGACCAGGAGGGTCCAGCCCATGGGCCAGTGAAGGAGTTGTCCACGGCTGCCACGCCGGAGGAACCAGAGGCGTGGAGGACAACGCACGACAGTTCCACTCCTGCTACCATCATCATGCTCGCTGCGGGGGCTGCCCCAGTCGAGTCATCCCCCAGACCGGACCTCCAGCTGATGGGACCTGGGGAAATTTTCGTCGGAGTCCTGGATGGCGGTAGAGCTTAAGTACAGGCAAGTAGTCTCTCCTGTAGTTCATTTGTTGATGGTGGAGGGATCTTACCTGGCTTTTGGGGAGGGGAGTTGGGTGCGGCCCCCAGTCGCATCTGGACCCCCCTTGCCGGGCTCTGCCTGTGCCGGCGACCCTAATCACTCTCCCTATCCTATCCCCTTTCGAGCTCCATCCTAGGGTTGCCGGAGAAGAGCTGCCACCACTTGGGCTGCCCATTGATGACGAGGTGGGCCCAGCTTCCTTGGAGGAGGCCGACGGGGATGAGGCACCCGACAGACCGGAGAAATCCATGCATCCAAGATCGCCGGAGTCCTGGACGGTGGTGGAGCCAGAGTTCAGGCAAGTGTGCTCCATTATATCAGGAATTTCAATGTTAATGTCACACTGCCCAACTCATGGTGAGGTGGACCTGGGGCAGCTCACAGTAGCCCTCGGGACCACCACACCAGGCTCTGCCGCTGCCGGCGACCCTGACCCAATTTCTCTTTTTCTCCCTTCGGACTCGGACTCTCTGGCCAGGGTCACCGGGGAGCTGTTGGAGGCAATCGAGGATCGGGGTTCAACTCATGAGGGGCATCACCTCCCTCACTGGGGAGGCCACCGTGGGAGCAATCAGGCCTCCGATGGGGGTCACCGCAGGTGCAACGGTGCTCCAATCGGAGCCCACTGCAGGTGCAGCAGAGCCTCATCCAATCTGCCACTCCTCACCATGCTGGGGGCCTGGGACTCTGGTTGATCTGGGGAGGGGGGTTAGTGCTCTGGGTTGGGGGTCGTTTGAAGGGGTTTGTTCTTTATTCTGTTTTTGTACTAATTGTGTTTTTACTGGTTGCTTCCATCCTAACAGGTTTTCCCCCCACCTCCCACCCTGGGTTAGTGTTCGTTGCCGGGGGGAGGGGTTCCCTTGAGGGGTGCTGTTTCTTTTCTTTTTTTTTGGCTGATGGTACTGGGGTGTCTGATGTCCACCCTTATGGGGGGGGGGCTGTCACGAATCTGGGTTTGGAGGCCAAACCCAGTTCTTACTTATTGTTATGATTTGTCCTAGTTTCCTCCTGACAGCTCTGGCACGCCCCCTCCCTCTGTCAGCACCATCAGCTGCACTGTCACGGGTGCTCACACACATACACACACCCGCACGCACACACACACACATGCACACGCTCCATTCACTCTCATTCACACGCTCTCTCACACACCGGGTGCCAATCAGTTCTGCCCACGCATTCTCACACCGGCAATCTCTTTCCTCGTTAGCTTCAGGAGTATTTGTTGGCCGCTCCAGAGGAAAGAGATTGTCGGGGCATTCGCCTCTATACGCGGCAGCTAATTCTCCCCGTATATGGTATCACTCCCTTTGTTATTCTCCAGCCTGTCACTACTAACCTGTTTGATCCGTTGGTGTTTCGGCTGGCCCTGCTTCTCCGCTTCATCCTCCAGACTGCATGTTGCGCCTCGGATCAGCTCCAGCCTTGCAAGTGTTTTTCTTCACCTTTTCTCCTGTGCATTGCAGCCCTGCAGCACTAGGCTGTTCGCCTTTCCTTTTTGTGCTTTACGCAGCCCTGTAGCACGAGGCTCCATTTTAGACCGGGCTGTAGAGCATTCGGCTGGTGCCCTGTAAGTTTGGTGGCCCAACCCTGTCATTACACCTCTCCATACTGTATATTGTGTGGTTAATTGGACTGAATTTGGTGATTATTGGACTTGTTATTTTTGTGAACTTCAATAAACATGGCACTCTCTACTCCTGCAATGAGTTTTTCATTCCCTCCCTTGTGCGCCATGTAATGGCGCATAGGGGTTTGTGGCATAATCAAGCCTGGATCAGATCTGTGGTTGAGTCTGACACACAGGCATAAGGCCTGAAGCTTTTGGCATCACTCTAAGCTTGGATCTATTAATGACTTGTTCGGGCCCTGCAACATCTCTAGGGTGTACCTTATACACCCTTCCTTCTCCATCCATATTGTCCACAACCACATACACAGTTGGATCCCAGACATCATGAATCTTATGCCACCCCACAGGATGACATCTTTTGTACACAAAAGTACCACAAGGCAGCAGAGATGCAACCGTTGGCTGATAATGTCGATTCCTATTCTCCATTGCCTGTTGGAACTGCTCCTTCACATGCAAATAGACTTCACTCAGGCGATTTTGATGTTCTCCAACCCAATCCTGCACAGTTTTGGAGCGAGGTTCTTCCTTAGAGACCCTCCCCCCAACAAAAAATCTACAGGCAACTGGGCTTTCTGACATACATAAGCTCATATGGTGAATAACCTGTAGACTGGTGTGCTGAAGTATTATAGCCTATGCATACAGCACTTGGGGAAGATGTTGTGGCCATTTTTGCTTTTTGTCAGGTGGGAGGGTACGCAACAAGTCATGCAAAGTTCTATTGAATCTTTCACATTGCCCATTTCCTTCTGGTTGCTATGGTGTGGTTCTACTTTTCTCAATTCCATACAGGCTTCACAAACGCCTCAAAAGCTCTCAAAACTCCTCCCCTGGTTGCTATGAATATGCTTGGGTACCTCGTAGGTGTAAAACCACTTCTCCGTAAGTATTCTAGCCACAGTACTGGCTCACTGATTTGGAGTAGGATATGCCTGGGAAAATTTGGAAAATACATCCGTAATAACCAATACATTTTCCTGCCCATCGCTGGCCTTGTCCAGTATTGTGAAATCAATAGCAATTACCTCCAGAGGCTTTGAGGTCACCAAACTTCCCCTAAATGTGTAAACTTTTGGTTTTACAACTTTAGAGAGAGTGCAGCGCTGACACTCTTGACAATGTCGTTCAATGTCACCTCCCATAAATGGTCCAAAACACCTTTGCCTCACCAGGCTGCTCGTACGTGTGATGCCTTGATGTCCATGATCATCATGGAGGCTCTTCAGGACTTCTGTCTGTAAACATTTTGGCAATAAAATCTGCAATATCATGTCTCCATTGTCAGGCAGTTTTATTTGGTGATACAACACACCATCCTTCATTTTTATCCTGGGCCACTGCTGCACCAACTTCCTTACCTCTTTACCAACATCTACCATTTCAAGCTTGGTAGGAAGTCTCCCCCTTTTCCAAAAAGGCAAACATGCACCAATGACAGAATCAGTTTCCTGCAAAGCCCTTAGTAAATCTGATTTTGGCTGCAATGGAAGAGCAGCTATTGCTTGGGAGACTGCCGTAGATGCACAAACATCTTGAGGCAGAGACTGTGTTTGTTTGTGGACTTCGGGTGACACAACTACACCTGCAAAGTAAGGAAACAAGGTCTGAAGAGACGACTTGCGGGACAATGCATCAGCATTGTGATTAGCCGGACCTGGGGTCTCATGTACAAAGGGTACTTACGCATAAAAACGTGGCATACGTCTTTTGCTATGCAAAATTTCAGATGTATCAAGAACGAAATGACCGTGGAAATAAGCGCAGCCCCACGCCAACTTCATGGCTGGTGTACATACATTTCTACTGTTATTGGTCCATTGGCGACACTTAAAGGTGATGTTGGGAGACTGATAATGATGTGAAAATGATTGTATACACCAGAGATACATGATGAACAAACATCCAGGTGTGTGCAATTAGATGACTGGATATGAAAACAAGCACAAAAAAGTGCAGAAAATGCCTCTAACAACAGAAGATAAGAGGATATTGCAAATCATGCAGTGAGAAGAGAAAGGGTGTTTTAGAGACAGAAGATTTTCTGGCTCAGGATGATGACTGGCTTCAGAATCAGAATCAGAATCAGAATCAGGTTTATTGCCATTGTTCATGTAGTACACAAACTAGGAATTTGTCTCGGTCCAATGCTGCAACATTAAACATGATAAGATAAGAGAAATAAACTATACATGTAATAAAGTGTAGGATAAGATTAAGTGATACTGGTCAACAGTTAAAATATATATTAGCCAGCAGCAGATACTGTGGAGAACTATATAGTGCAGTCGGTAATGCAGGAAGAAAACAGTGATGATTGACATGAGTCTGGTTGAGCTGCTGTACATGGTGCACGAGAGTCAATAAGTCACTTAGTGTTCAGCAGTCTAATGGCAGAGGGGAAGAAGCTGTTCATGTGATGGGAGGTTTTAGTCTGGATGGACCGAAGTCTTCTACCAGAGGGGAGGGGGGCAAACAGTACGTGACCAGGGTGTGAGGGATCGGCTATGATCCGGCCAGCACGCCTCCGGGTCCTGGAGATGTACAGATCCTGGAGAGATGGGAGCTTGCAGCCGATCACCTTCTCAGCAGTGCGCACGACGCGCTGCAGCCTTAGTCTGTCCCTGGCAGTGGCTCCTGCGTACCACACGGTTATGGAGGTGGTGAGGATGGACTCGATGATGGCTGTGTAGAACTGCACTAACATCTTGGTGGGTAGCTTGAGCTTCCTCAGCTGCCGCAGGAAGAACATCCTCTGCTGGGCTTTTTTGATGAGTGAGCTGATGGTCAGCTCCCATTTGAGGTCCCTGGTGATGGTAGTGCCTAGGAAGCGGAAGGAATCAGCAGTGGTGATGGGAGAGCCTGAGAGGGTGAGGGGGGGCAGAGGAGTAGTGACTTTCCTGAAGTCTACAATCATCTCCACTGTCTTCAGAGCGTTCAGCTGCAGGTTGTTATTGCTGCACCAGGACGCCAGCTGGGCCACCTCTCTCCTGTAGGTGGACTCGTCACCGTTGGAGATGAGCCCGATGAGGGTGGTGTCGTCCGCAAACTTGATCAACTTGACAGACTGGTGGCTGGAGGTGCAGGAGTTGGTGTAAAGGGAGAAGAGTAGGGGGGAAAGTACACAGCCCTGGGGTGATCCGGTGCTGATGCTAGTATAGTCTGAGACAGTCTTTCCCAGCCGCACATGCTGCCTCCGGTCCGTCAGGAAGTCGATGATCCACCTGCAGAGGGAGTCAGGCACGTTGAGCAGTGGACAGCTTGTCCCGGAGCAGAGCGGGGCGGATGGTGTTGAATGCGGAGCTGAAGTCCACAAACAGGATCCTGGCGTAGGTTCCCGGGGAGTCCAGGTGCTGCAGGATGGAGTGGAGGGCCAGGTTGACTGCATCGTCTACAGACCTGTTGGCTCGGTAGGCAAACTGCAGCGGGTCCAGGAGAGGGGTGGTGATGGATTTGAGGTGGGACAGGACCAGGCGCTCAAAGGACTTCATGACTACAGAGGTGAGCGCTACAGGTCTGTAGTCATTAAGTCCAGTGATCCGTGGCTTCTTGGGGACAGGGATGATGGTGGAGGATTTGAGGCAGGACGGCACGTGGCATAACTTAAGGGAGGTGTTAAAAATGTCTGTGAATACAGGAGCCAGCTGTTTCGCACAGAGTCTCAGGGTGGAGGGAGACACGCCGTCTGGGCCGGGGGCCTTGCGCGGGTTCAGTCTGGAGAACTGTTTGAGCACATCCTGCTCACTGATGATAAGGGGAGGGGGGGAGGAGGGGGGGTGCCTTAAATGAAGTAGGGAATGTGGAGGCTGTGGAGCTGGAGGGAGGGGGGGAGTTGGACACAGATGACGAGGTGTCAAAACGGGCATAGTGTTGGGACAGTCTTTGACAAAGGGCTTTGTCATCCTGACCTTTAGGAGCCTTAGGTCGATAGTTGGTGATTTGCCTCAGTCCTCTCCACACGGAAGCCGAATCATTAGCAGTGAACTGCTGCTGGAGTCTCTCTGAGTATAGAGATTTAGTCCTCTTCAGCTCTCTGTTAAACCGGTATTTAACCTCCCTGTAGCAGTCCCTGTCTCCACTTTTCAGCGCTGCTTCCTTCTCCTTCCTGATCTGTCTGAGCTTAGCTGTGAACCAGGGTTTGTCATTAGAGTAACTCACCCTGGTGCGTGATGGAAGAATGTTCTCTTCACAAAAGTGGATATATGAGTTCACAGTGTCCGTGTACTCATCCAGATCATGCGTGGCTCCTTTAAGCATGCCCCAGTCAGATATTTCCATGCACGTTTCCAGCTTCTCCTCAGCATCACTGGTCCGTATCTTCGTAGTGCTCACAACAGGTTTAGTGAGCTTCAATCTCTGTCTGTATGTGGGAATGAGGTGAACCATCACGTGATCAGATAATCCCAGCGCAGCTCGAGGGACAGCGCGATATGCGTCTTTCACTGTGGTGTAACAGTGATCCAGTGTGTTTAATCCTCTGGTGGGGCATTTAATAAACTGTTTGTAGCGGGGGAGATCGTGGCTCAGATTGCACTGATTAAAGTCGCCAGCCACAATAATCAGCGAGTCTGGAAAACTCCGCTCTGTGTGTTGAATGTGATCCGCGAGCACGCGCTGAGCTTCGCGCGTGTCCGCGTCGGGAGGGGCGTACACAGCAATCATTATGAAAGAAGCAAACTCCCGCGGGGAATAGAAGGGCTTGCAATTGATAACAAGAAATTCCAAGGCAGGAGAACAGTGTTTGGAAATTACCGTTACATCAGAGCACCAGCTGCAGTTGATGTAGAAGCAGACACCGCCTCCTGTGGTCTTGCCGGAAAGCTCTGTGTCACGATCAGCACGGAAGAGCTGAAAGCCGTCGAGGCGCAGCGCGCTGTCCGGTATATTTTCCCGGAGCCAGGTCTCAGTAAAGCAGAGGACAGCTGAGGAGGCGAGGTCCTTAAAACGCATCAGCAGTCTCAGTTCATCTACCTTGTTAGAGAGAGAGTTGGTATTGGACAGAAATATGCCAGGCAGCGCCGTTCGCGAGCCTCTCCTGCGAAGTCGTACGAGAGCGCCCGCTCGTCTTCCTCTCTTCCGCCGTCTCACTTTCCGAGCCAAACAATAAACCAGATCGGCGGCAGGGGCTAGAAAAACTGGGAGGAGGTCCGTGGGGGTGAAAGTCCTGATATTTAGAAGTTCTTCACGGGTATAAGTGCAAGCAGACACACAATTGACAAACAAAAACAAACAAAGAGCGCAGCGAAGCACCATGTCGACCGCTGTGGGCGCCATCTTGGTTCCTCAACTAACCGGCTTGTCAGCCGGTTTAGGTTTCCATGGGCAGTCCTTGTAGAACACGCCTGTGCGCCCCACAAATATCACCCTGTCTTCAAGGCTTCATTACAATTCAGTGATTTGAGTAAGAGACTTTCTTTTTTTGCTGATTAAACTACAGTTTGACAGCATTCTACCAAGCCTCCAATTGCCTCTGTGTGTGCAGTAGTTATGTCAATAAACAAATGCGTAAAGTTTGAAATGCAACAGTCTCACCCTTTCCCTGGCGCACTTCATTCATTTAGTAGTGTGTGTAATCCGTGTAAGTTATATATAACTATAAAGGATGAGATTTGTATTTTGGACATAAAATATGCACTTGCTGAGTCTAATATGATCTGCTTTTAACTGACAGGCGACCGTGGCTACCCACTAAATAGGTTCATATTGTCTTATTTTTTGTGACTTTAATTCAACTAGCTGATCCACTCAGCTGGTCACAAATTGATTGATTCATCATTTAAAATAACATTGTATAAAAAAAATACAACATACATTTAAAAACAATGGGATGACACAAGAAAGTGCACACAATTATTTCCATTGTGGTCCCTAAAACAGGGCACAGCTGGTCTTGTACCTGCAACCTTCTGCTTTGAAATCTGGCACTGTAACCACTGAGCTATACATCAGCTGATGCTTCTGAGGACAACTACAAACATCATTCTAAACATGTCAAAGGTAAAAACATCTTCTTATCCCTGTCTATATAAAGGAACCAATAAACTAATCTTATAGGGCTGTGAGCAGGCTATTGAATTACCGGTATCCGGTGCTAATGCCAGAGGACAGCACACCAAACAAAACATTTTTACGTGCCTCTACCTCACTCAGAAGCACCTCCAACTCAAATTCCATTAAATCCATTATTTTTTTTTTATTTTTGATCGAGGATACAGGAGAATCAATCATGCTGGGCTTGTATATATGTATTCGCATACCTATTTGCATCTAATTACATATTCAAACGGAGGCATGTCAAGGGAGAGGTTTGGTATTTCCTCACGTGAGTTCAATTTCAAGCAGATTGGAATGTACAAGGGAAATGTGCTTGGATTCCTGTGTACGGATGGTTTCATACATCTGGATTTATTTTTTTTTTTTTTGCTTATGGCATTTTCTTGATTTAAACGTATGTCATCTTTCAGTATTTTTTTTTTCCACAATATCTTTATTGAACCTTTTTTTTTTTTTAACAAACATGATACAAACAATCAAACACTAACACTAAAGTACTACAAAAAAAAAAAAATGCACTAAAAACACCAACAACCACCAACAAAATCAAATCTTCAACAATGCTCCTCTGTTTAGTCTAGACAATCCAATACATAAGTATACATATTATGTTCACCAGTTTGGAATTTACTAGGTCCACACACATCATTCACCTTCTTCTTCAAGAGTTATGTTTAAATTTTTTACATAATCAATAAAAGGTCTCCATATATTCTCAAACACAATTTCCTTTGATTTTAGTATATATGTTATTCTTTCTAATGGAAGGTTTGTTAACATCTGTCTTAACCACTGAGTCACATCTGGTCTATGAGTCTTTTTCCATAATAGTGCAATACATTTTTTGGCATTAAGCAAACTGAGGTCTATGAATGTTCTTTCACTTTTATTAAAATTATGCTTTTCTGGGTACAGACCCAACAAAAACAGTTTAGGATTCAATATGATTTGTTTTGAGATTATTTTTTCAATTGTTACCCTCACCTCTTCCCAAAACATTCTTATTAATCTACATTCCCATAAACAATGAAATAGGGTTCCTTTACTTTCCATGCATTTTGTGCATGTATCTGGTATATTTTTGTTATATCTATTTAACTCCTCCGGTGTAACATACATCTGCATTAACCATTTGAAATGTATCAATTTAAGGCGTGCATTTATTGATTTGGTTTGAGCTTCTGTACAAGCCAATTCCCATTGTTCCTCTGAAATTTCAATTTGCAGATCTTCTTTCCAGTAGTTTAATCTTTTCAGTGAATTTTCACTTGAAGATAGTGTCAATGAGTTATAAAACTCTGAAATAATACCCTTTCTTTTACTATCTTTCATCATCATTTTTTCCAAGGATGAATAAATAGGTCGAGTGAGAGCTTTATTTTGATTTGATCGAATAAAGTTTCTAAGTTGAAGATATTTAAAAAAATGTGTTCTATTGAGATTAAATTTGATCCTCAGCTCTTCAAAAGACATTATGTTGTCTGCACATGGCAAATATAAATCCTGAATCTTTTGTATCCCTTTTAAATTCCATACTTTAAATACAGCGTCCGCTCTCCCTGGTTTAAAATATTGATTACCCCATATTGGACTAAATTGTGATAATAACTGTGGTTCTTTTAAATAGTTTTTAGCTTCACACCATATTTTGATCATATGCTTTACAAATGGATTTTTAACTTGTTTTTGTAATTTTTTTTGCCGAATCTGAGTATATGAATATGGGAAGAGGTAAAGGTAAATTGTATGATTCCATTTCAGTCCAGTGAGGGAGATCATTTGATGAAAAATAATATGTCATAGACCTCAGTTGTGCCGACCAATAATACAACATAAAATTTGGACATTTCAGACCTCCACGATCAAATGGTAAATATAATAAAGACAAACGTAATCTAGCCCTCCTGTTGTTCCATATAAATTCCACTAACTTTTTTTTTATTCTTGAGAATAGATCTAAAGGTGGTGATAAGGGAATGTATTGAAATAAATAAAGTATTTTAGGTAAAATATTACTTTTAAGTATATTGATTCTCCCGATCATCGACATTGGTAGTGACATCCATCTCTGAGTTAACTCACTGATATCTGACATTAAGGCTTCATAGTTGACACTGGCGACTGATTCTAGCTTAGGCATAATTTGGATTCCTAAATATTTAAACTGATTTACAACATTGAATTGATTTACCTCAGGGGCTGGGTGATTTCTCTGGGTCTCATTTAGCATTAATATTGAAGATTTAGTTTTATTTATTTTATATCCTGATATTTCCCCAAAATTCTTTATTAAATTCAACAAGGTTGGAATTGATTTTTTTAGATTCGACATAAACAAAATTATATCATCGGCGTACAGGGAGATTTTATGTTCTGTTGGTCCAACTTTAATTCCATATATTTGTGAATGTAAACGTATCGCTATCGCTAAAGGTTCAATTGCCATAGTAAACAGTAAAGGTGAAAGTGGACAGCCTTGTCGACATCCTCTATTGATTTTTATTGGTTTTGAAATATTGTTATTTGTTAGGATTTCTGCTGTAGCATTATTGTATATTATTTGAACCCATTTTATGAAATTATTTCCAAGTCCAAACCTTTGTAGGACTTCAAAAAGAAAGGGCCATTCAACTCTATCAAAGGCCTTTTCGGCGTCCAATGATAGGAGAGCTGTATCCGGTGCTTCTTTATTAAAATAAATAATATTAAATAGTCTTCTTACATTATGGAAGCCTTGTCTACCCTTTATAAAGCCATTCTGATCTCGATTAATAATATTTGGTAAAATTTCTTGTATTCGTCTTGCTAAAATTTTACAGATTATCTTAAGGTCGGCGTTTAATAGGCTTATTGGTCTCATATTTTCACATTTATTAGAGGGCTTACCTGGTTTTGGCAGCAGTATAATTAAGGCATTATTTATGTATGATGGTAAATTATTATTTTGAAATGCTTCTAAAACCATTTCCAAAAAAGGTTTTATTAATTTATTCTTAAATTTTTTATAAAGGTCAACTGGAAGACCATCTGGTCCTGCACTTTTTCCTGATTTCATATTATCAATGGCTAGCCCAACTTCTTCTTGACTAATTTTAGACTCCAATATCTCCCTGTTTTCATTTGGAATACACGGTATAGATAGTTCGTTCAAAAACCCATTTAGTTTTGTTAAATCAGGTTCATTTTTGGTATCATATAATTTTTCATAGTAATCTCTAAAGGCTCTATTAATTTCTAAAGGATCTATAACTACCTGTCCATTACTTATAATACTGGTAATTGGTGTTTTAATTTCCAATTGTTTAATCTGCCATGCTAATAATTTTCCTGATTTTTCACCTTGTTCATAAAAAGATTGTTTCAATCTTAGAAGACTCGAGGCAGCTCTATTCGCTGATTTTTTGTCGTATTCAGCTCTCAAAATCAGTAATTCATTCTCCAACCTTGGGTCACTTCCTGCATACACTTTTTCCTGAAGATTTTTTATTTTATGTTCCAATTTAGCTCTCTCCTCTCGAGTCTTCTTAGATTTTGATCCTGTATAACTAATAATATGTCCCCTAATAAAAGCTTTGAAAGCCTCCCACTTTACACATGCTGATGTTTGTGTAGTATTGATGTCAAAGAACTCGTCTATCTGTTTTTCTATATACTTGACAAATCCCTCATCCTGAAGCCATTTATGCTGAAATTGCCATCTACCTGATTCCTTTGTCAATTTTTTATCTACATATATTAGACAACAGGGTGCATGATCAGAGATCACGATGTTATCATAAAAGCAGTTTTGAATCTTGGACCTTAATTCTGTGGAAATCAAAAAATAATCAATACGTGAGAATGTCTTGTAGGTACTGGAATAACAAGAATAGGCTTTAACTTGTGGTTTCATTTCTCTCCATATATCTAACAATCTCAATTCTTTCATAAAATGATTAATAGTCATCCTACATCCAATGTGCGTACAATCCAGTCCTGTTGATCTATCCACACCTGGATTCAATGTACAATTAAAATCCCCTGCTATTATATGTTGCCCTGTAAGTGATGATAAGATGAGAAATAAATTAGCAAAGAACTTCTGATCATCTATATTGGGACCATATAAGTTCACAAGATTTATATTTTCTAATAGCAAAGAACCTTGAATGATTACATATCTTCCAAATTTGTCTCCAATTACATTTTTCACTTGAAAAGGAACTGATTTATGTATGAGAGTCATAACTCCCCTGGCTCGGGATGAAAATGAAGAGGTGAATACACTTCCCTGCCATCTACTCCTAATTCTTTTAACATCCTCCTCTATCAGATGAGTTTCTTGTAAAAACACAATTCTTGAACCCATGTCCTTTATTTTATTCATAACTTGTTTAAGTTTTTTTAAATTTGTAGACCTCTGCAATTCCATGAAGTTAAATTAAGATTAACACTTTGGTCCATGATCAATAGAGAGTTTGGGATTACCTTGCAGTGTAAACATGCTCATACAGAGAAGCAAAAAACATGAGTGGTTGAACATTCATCCTACAAACTACACACAAACAAATTTCCCCTTCCCACACTTGTGGCAAACCCCCCAAAATCAAAAGAAAAATTCTGTCTCCCGATATAGCCATCGACCGTTCCACACCCACGAGGATCAGCCTAAGCCACTCCTTCTTCATCCTCCCAATCACCCTAACTCTACTGCTTTTAATGACGTAACATTAACTCTCCTCTGTAGTTTTCCAACTTAACTCCAAAATTTTTAACAACTTTGTACATCATAGTTTTTTTTTTTGTTTGTTTGTTTGTTTTGTTTTTGTTTTGTTTTTTTTAATATATAATACAATCTATATTTTGTAAACTTACTATTTACTTCAAGTCAGTCAGATGCCTATGCAAATGCTTAATTATTCTACCTTATATTTTGTTCATGCTTAGCTCCCACCAGTCCCTTCTTCTTCTTTGATCTTCTTGATGAACTCCTGCGCCTCCTCTGGGGTCTTGAAGATGTGGGTTCTGCCCTCATACGTGGTCAACAGTCTCGCAGGATAGATTACACCATGACGAATCCCAAGGTTGCGCAGCTCCTTACGTACAGGATCAAACTGCTTCCTCAATTGCTGGATTCCTGTGGCCAAATCTGGGTAGAACCGCACCTGCTGGTCCTGGTGTTTAATCTCTCCTTTAGCACGTGCAGCGTTGAAGATCTTCATCCTGTCTCTGTTGCTAAGAAACTTCATAATTAAGGTCCTCGGCGGTCCTTATCTCTCCGTGGGCCAATACGATGTGCTTTTTCCAGAACCACTGCTGATTGCAACTCCTCGCTGCCCAGCACCTCCGGAATCCACTTTTCCAGAAAGGAACATACGTCCCGACCTTCTGATTCCTCTGGAAGACCCACCAGCCTCAAATTATTCTGTCTCGACCGAGATTCCAAATCCAAAATATTATCTTCCAGAGATTTATTTTTTTTTTCCAAAGTGCGCACCTTTAATTGAAGACGGGTGACGTCATCTTCAGCACTAGCGAGACGGAGCTCCATCTGCGCCGTTCGTTCTACACAGTCACCCAATTCTTTTCTTATTCCTTCCAACGCTGTCATAATCCCATCAAATCTAGAGGAAAAGTCCGCTCTCATTGAACTCATGGCTGCCATCAGCGCATCTGCGCCATTCCCCGCAGAAATCGCAGCGTTGCCAGCCTCCTCCGCCATATATGGAGTTTTGTTTGCTGCGTCACAGACCTGAAAGTCCGTTAATTTGGACTGTTTCGGCGGCTCGCTTTTTCCTTTTCCTGGTTTTCCAGCCTTAGGCTTCGCCGACATATCCTCGCCCAAATGCTGGGATACGTTCTGTCCCAAATGAGAGAGTTATTTGCCGATTTTTTTTTTTCCAGGAGCAGAGCAGAGCGAGACACGTCCGTCCTACGTGGCAGCCATAACCGGAAGTGATCTTTCAGTATTTTTATTTTTTTTTTTTTGTTACTTATTTGTACCTGTAGGTAGATTTGGTTTGCAGTCTGGTGACAAGCCACCGGCTGCCGGTCGCTGCGTGCGTGAGCGCCCTAAACCTACATGTTTTTGGTATGCGGGAGGAAACCGGAGAAATCCCGGAGTAAACCCACGCAACACGGGGAGAACATGCAAACTCCACACCGCTCACTGTTGGTCGGGGGCTGGGATCGAACCCACGATCTCATGATCCCCGCGATCCCCCGGCCGAGGGTAAACTGTGCTGCCACAGTGCTAAACCACTGCGCCACCGTGCAGCCCAGTATGTCATCTTTCAGTAGGAAATCCACCAAGTCTTTGTACATGAGGCCCCAGGTCAATATTTTATCTCAAAGTTGAAACCCGCTAATTCTGAAGCCCACCGTTGTTTTGTAGCCGCCAGTTTAGCCAACTGCAAATAACTGAGGGGGTTGTCATCAGTATAGACCACAAACTTATTCCCCAACAAATAATCTCTGAATTTTTGTGTCACAGCCCATTTCAGTGCCAAAAATTCCAGTTTTCTAGAACTATAATTAGACATGTTCCTCTCTGTAGGCTTCAGACTTCTGCTTGCAAAAGCAATTTGTCTTTGTTTACCTTCCTGCTCTTGGGAGAACACAGCACCTAGTCCAGCATGACTTGCATCAGTTTCAAGAACACAAGGTTTTGTGAAGTCAGCATATCCCAAAAACAGATGCACTAACCAAGAGATTTTTTTAATGTGTTAAATGCATTTTCACACTCCTCAGTCCAGCGTTCACCTATAACCCCTTTCCCAAATTTTATTTATTTTAAAAATTTTATTTATCAACTTGGGTGAAAACAAGATGGCGACCGGGATGGCCACACTTTCTCAGTGCTGAGACTAAGTCACTGCTTTTGCCATTAAAGTGACCAGCCTACAGCGATCGGCGCTCGTGGCGGACACCCACGGGCTGAATTCCCACCACTGTAAGAGAACCGCTGGAATACCCCCTTTAATCGGGTAGAGCTGCAGCTGCTACCCGGAGCGATTGCAAGGCTAACGCTAACGCTAGTCAACGCTAGTTAGCTTAGCGCTTGCCCAGTTGTGCCACCTAACTCGGACATGAAGTGACTCAGCCTCCGATGAGGACCTACCGGAGGAACTAGCCGAGGCGGCAGCTGGGCGCGAGCGTGGGCCGGATCGAGGCTAGGGGGCGACGTTGGTGAGAGACGGGGGCCACCTGGACCACCCAGGCAGACGGCGGCAGGCGGCGGTGATCAGTGGCGGTGATCAGTGGAGTTCAGCTGCGCCGGCGGTGTGCGGCATAACCGGCCAGGCAGACGGCGGCAGGCGGCGGCGATCGACGGCGGTGATCTGCGGAGCTGTGCAGCGTTACTCGGCGGAGGAGCTGTGCAGGAGCTCGGTTGCGGCGGGTCCAGCAGCGGCCGGGCTAGTTGAGGCCTAGCCGGATTCTCTGTTTATTTCTATCCACAGGTCAGTAAAATGCCACCAAAAAAAGAGGAAATGGAAGAAATTAAAAAATCTCTGAACTTTATGTCAGAAGAATTGGCCAAATTGACTAGCCAGCAGGCCAAAATAATAGGCCTAATAGAAGAGGTACAAGCCCTACATTTAATAATTCAAGAAAAAGACAAAAAAATTATGGACCTGGAGCAACACAGGCGTCTTTTGGAGCAACGCGTCGAGGATCTTGAACAAGGTTCTCGTATTGATGATCTAATTATAAGTGGACTAGACATCAGATATCAGTCATACGCCCATGCCGCAACAGGACTGAATGGTGAAGATGCTCCCATGAGTGAATCAGTGTCCTTAGAAAATCAAGTGCTTCAGTTCCTTAATAATAGAGACATTAAGGTAGAAGCCAATGCAATTTCAGCCTGTTATGCTCTATGGTGTCGTCACACGGGTTTCCCGGGCTCTGATTGGCCAGACGCTCGGGAGCTCTCAGCTGTCAGAACCTGGGCAGCTGTGCCGAGTTTCCAATCATGAGCAGCTGGCTTTAAATGTCAGTGCGAGTGAACTGGACGGCGCGGCTGTCTCGTCAGAAGTCCTATGACTTTCCCCTGTCTCCTTACCACATGCTCCCTGGGTTCCTCGACGTATCCCGCTGCATGTAAGTGATTTATTTGGAACTGTCTTCTCCCTCGCTGACGTTCCTTCCTAACTACGGCAGACGAGAGCTCCTCGTCACTGCCATAACTCTCTTTTGTGAATTTATGTTGTGTTGTGTAACGAAGCCTGCGTGGCAAAGTTATGTTGTACACCTAAGTCCTGTGCTTTATAAATAAAGGAACTGAACTGCAATTTACTGAACTGAGGCGTCTTATGCTGGCTCGTGAGGGCCAGCCGTGACAGAGGAAGTCATCTGACACAGAGTGAGGAAACTCAAACTCTGAAAATATGCCACTATGCTGAACATAAACCACAAGAGATGGAAAATGATATTGATCCTGATAACCACTTTTTCAATAATATTCATAACCACTGTGAATATTACACTGAAAAGCAATTCAAAAGTCAAGTGCAACTAGATGGTAAACTGTCAATAATACACTTCAATAGCAGAAGTCTTAACAAAAACTTCCTACAGATTCAGGGCTATTTAAAACAGCTAGACAGAAAATTTACAGCTATTGCAGTCTTTGAAACCTGGCTTAATGAAGAACAGGCTCCCCTGATGGCAATAGAGGGATATCAGATGTTTTATATTAACAGAACTCAAAAAAAGGGTGGTGGTGTTGCACTGTATATTGATGACCTGTATAGGTGTAAGCTTGTAAATGAAATGTCCTTTGCTCTACCAGGGATCTTGGAATGTGTTACTGTTGAGATTGACCAAGATAAAACAAAAAATCTAATCATAAGCTGCATATATAGAACACCGGGAACTTGCATTGAGACATTCAGAGATAAATTAGTCGAGCTGTACAATAATATTACTAGTAAGAAAATGGTAGCAATTTGTGGAGATTTCAATATTGATTTACTAAATCCACATCAACAAAATGTAGTTACAGAGTTCATGAACTCGATGTACAGCATGAGTCTATATCCCACAATAACACATCCCAGTAGAATCACAGTTCACACTGCTACACTTATTGACAACCTGTTTGTCAATGTTATCGATAAGAAAATAGAAAGTGGATTATTGATAAATGATATAAGTGACCACTTGCCAACCTTTGCACTTATCCATGGCCACACGGGGCCCAACGCAGAAAAAATTTCAAAATCGTTCAGATACAAATCACCAAATGCAATCAATTCTTTTAAAGAGGACTTGCTGAAGCAAGACTGGACAGAAGTCTATGTATCAGATGTAAATGAAGCCTATGACACATTTATAAACATTGTAACCACTCTTTATGAAAAAAACTGCCCATTAGTAAAAAAAAAAGCTTAAACACAAATTTGCTGATAAGCTATGGTTAACCAAAGGACTACAAAAGGCGTGTAAAAAGAAAAATTTATTATATAAAGCTTTCCTAAAGAAAAGGACAAAAGAAGCAGAGCAGCGGTATAAAACATACAAAAATAAGTTAACATATATAATAAGATGTAGTAAAAGAGACTATTACAGTCAAGAACTGGAGAAAAACAAAGACAATATTAAAAATACATGGACAATACTCAACAGTATCCTTGGAAATAAAAGCAGAAATACAAGCAACCCAACTAATATTCCAAAAAATAATAAAACGACTGAGTGTGAATATAGCTTCACCTGCAGATGAATTTAATAATTTTTTTGTTAACATTGGACCTAATCTGGCCCGAGAAATACCCACTACGGTGCCTACAGGTGATACAATATGCAATAACACTGCTGTAAAAGACTCCATCTTCATAAAGAACACAGACGAAAGAGAGGTCATTGAAATTGTTAAATCGTTCAAAAGTAAAACATCTACGGACTGTGATGGTATTGACATGCTATTAGTCAAAACTGTTATCGAATGCATAGTAAAACCACTGACGTATATCTGTAACCTGTCTCTCCAATCAGGTATATTTCCCAATGCAATGAAAATAGCTAAAGTAATTCTGATATACAAGACGGGCAACAGAGGGGAACTCTCAAACTACAGACCAATTTCACTATTACCGCAATTTTCCAAGATACTTGAAAAAATATTCTATGAGAGAATTGACAACTTCATACTGAAGAATGATTTATTGTGTGAGCAGCAATATGGGTTCAGACACAAGAGGACAACTGCATATGCCCTAATGGAATTTACAGAAAAAATATCAACAGCCATTGAAAATAAAGAGTATTCAGTTGGAGTATTCCTAGAGCTTAAAAAAGCATTTGATACAGTAGATCACAATTTATTATTAAAGAAGCTACAAAATTGTGGTATTAGAGGGGTAGCACTGTCCTGGTTAAGTAGTTACTTAAAGAATAGATATCAGTATGTATGTGTTAGCAACAAAAACTCAGAGTTACTGAAGGTCACCTGTGGAGTCCCACAGGGTTCAGTTTTGGGACCATTATTATTCAATATGTATATAAACGATATATGTAAAGTTTCAGAAAAAATTGACTTAATACTGTTTGCCGATGACACTAATCTGCTATGCAGTGGAAACAATTTGGAACAACTTCTGGATACACTCGGAAAGGAATTAGGAAAGCTTAAACTGTGGTTTGATTCAAACAAATTAACGCTCAATTTAAGTAAGACAAAATTTATAGTCTTTAACAACCATCACAACAACCCAGTACCCAAACTCAGTGTAAATGGTGTAGAGATTGAAAGGGTATCTGAAACTAAATTTCTTGGAGTAATAATTGATAACAAACTGTGTTGGAAGTCACATATTAATTATATTAAAGGTAAAGTATCCAAATCAATTGCAATATTACACAGAGTGAAATATTTGCTGAATCAACCCACACTATACACCTTGTATCATTCATTAATACTCCCATACATGACATATTGTAATGAAGTGTGGGGAAATACATATAAAACAAACATATATCCACTCTTTATGCTTCAAAAGAGAGCTATTAGAATAATAAACAAAGCAGCTTACAGGGAACCAACAAACCCACTTTTTCTTAAACAAAAAACTCTCAAGTTGAAAGATCTGATTGACTTTAAAACCACAATAATAATGTTCAAAGTGAAGAATTTATCACTGCCCGCAAATATCCAAAAGTTGTTCCAAACAAGGGAGAAACGATATCACTTCAGAGAAACATGTATATTTCAAAAGCCTACTATGAGAACAACCACCAAGCAACACTGTATTTCAGTGCAAGGAGTCAGATTATGGAACGATTTTGGACCTGAATTAAAATCATGTACAACGCTTGGACAATTTAAACAAAAACTAAAGGAAGAAATACCCCAAACATATTTACAAGACGACATGTAAACTCACATAAGGATTGACATATCCAGCCTGTGTTGTGTTGTAGCTTAGTTTTTTTTTCTTTTTTTTTTCTCTGTGACATTTTGTCTTAGATTTGTTTTTGAATAGTAACCGCTTAACTTAGCCTAGCTTAGTTTTCTTTTTTCTCTCAGTCACATTTTGTCTTAGCTTTGTTTTAAATTGTAATCGCTCTTGTCTTGTTTTTCTCTTTTTTCTCTTTTGAATTCTTGGATGGAATATGGGTGAGCAATATAAGCTGCGGCTTCAGCCATCACCCATTTCGGATAACTTACGTGGAATTGTATAGTAGGAGGAGTCTTTGTCTAATTTGACCTTGTTGTTATATTATACAGTTTCTTTTAACCTGTACTGTACTATCCGAAAAAATAAATAAATTCAAATTAAAAAAAAAAAAAAAGTTTCACATTTCTTCTTGGTACCGTGCAGCTCTGCCACCAGCCGGTGGAGGGGTGCAGCATGATGAGCAAAATCCTCCACAAAACAGTGGTAATAAGAATCAAAACCCAAAAATGACTGTAACTCAGTACAAGTTGTGGGCCGTCCCCATTCAGGTACAGTGCTGATTTTAGAGGGATCAGTAGCCACTCCAGAAGCAGAAATTACATTCCCCAAGTATCTAACCTCAGGCTGAAAAAAAATAAATTTTTGCAGTTTCAATTTCAAATTGTGCTCTCTCAACCGGCTCAAAACAAGATCAAGGCATTGAAGGTGTTGATCAAAAGATGATGAAAAGATGACAATGTCATCTAAACACAGCAACAAGGTCTGGAGGCTCTGATCTCCAAAAATCCACTCCATCAACCTTTGAAAGGTGCTTGGAGTGTTGCACAACCCAAATGGCATTCAACTGAATTCAAAAAGTCCAAATGGTGTACAAAAGGCGGTTTCTGCTTTGTCTTTCTCTGCTACGGGCACCTGATTGTACCCACTGGCGAGATCTAAAGTTGAAAACAAACGGGTACCTGTGAGAGCATCCAGGGATTCCTCAATTCTAGGCAAAGGATATGCGTCTTTCCTTGTTTTGGCATTGGGCAACCAATAGTCCACACCGTCTGATTTCTCAAGATTTTTTAAACACAACCACAATTGGTGAGAAGTAAGGACTGCAACTTTGCCACTCCACCCCTTGATCCAGTAGCTCCTGAATATGAGCTTTCACTTGTTCATACTGTGAGGATGGCAGTCTGCGATAGCGCTGCTGCACTGGAGCATCATCCAATAAAGGAATTTCATGCTCTACCAGCGTAGTACAAACTAAATCTCCTTCCCCCCGACTGAAAACAGCACTGTGTTTTTGCAGGAGCTCAAATGCTTTTTTTGTTTGTTCAGGGGATAAATTGGGCCATGACAGACTGGACAGGTCCACAGGGGTGGCTCTGACTGCACACACTTCTTGAATTACAGCCACATTATCACAATCCTCTCCCTCTGCAATCAAAATAGAGTTCCCCTTCTGGAGAAGCTCAACAACATGCAACTCCCCTAAATGGGTTGAAGGCTACAGCCAAGCGTCTTCAGTGCCCACATTAACCACAGTAATATCAACAATACCACAATGGACTGAAAGAAGAGCAGGAGATAAAAGTACACCAGCCGGGAGAGGATTTCCTCCAGCAAGAGGTTCAAGGAGGACTAATGGAAAACTGACATTTGCAGCAGAAGGGCAAGTAGTACGGATCAACTTCAAAGAACCAGCAGGAACACATATCGCTCGACCATGAACTGTGACTTTGCACAGATACCCCTACCTTTTTAAAGCTTCATTGCATTGACATATTGAAAAAGTGTCCCTCCCCCCTTTATTGCCTGCTTGAAGGACTGATAAGTCAAAAAGATCAAAACCCAACCGCTCTAAGAGCAGATAATAACAATGATTTATGACATTCATCCTTAAAAGTCCAGGCACACGCTGCTGCTGAGGTTCCTCCAGCGAGTCCTCTACAACCAGAACACCCATGCTTGCCAAAGTTTGATCGAAGACTGTGATATCAAGCTCCATATACCCCTTATAGAGAATATTTTGCCCATTAGCTGCTTTAAGACACAGCCAATGATATTTCCTTAGCTGACCCAAACCCTGTGACCTAAAGTGTTTTTAAAAAAAAACTCTCCTTGATGGTGGTGACCACTGACCCAGTATCTACAAGACAAGGCACCCTCCCCCAATACTAATCTCCATTACTGGGCAATCTCCAATCAATTGAGAAGAATCTTTCATTTTGTTCAAAAGGTGAACCCACAAACCCCGTTTCTGATGCCTGGTTTGCTGCAACAGAGGGGCTTAGTTTTCCAACAGCTGACAGTCAAGATCCTCACTCACTTGCTGAGTATGCACTTGTGCTTTGGAACTAGAACTTCTGTGACTATTAGACGTAGTTAAATTTACACGACAAAATCTAGCAATATAACCGGCTTTATTACAGCGGGTACAAATTGGCTTACCATTGGCTTGGAAATGAAATTGTTTAGTGGAGGTGTTAAATAAATAGTGAAGATTAGTTAGTTAGATATTACACAAAGTGCTCTTACACACAAGTCACACACACAAACAAGTTACACACACACACACACACACACACACACACACACACACACAAGCTCTAGTCTCTCCGTTCCTGTTTCCATATATGGGCATAGGGTTGTGTGGGGCCAAACAGGATGTGGAAGACATAAAGGTTCGGAGACATCTGAAGCCACTTGGACACTGAGAGGAAGAATGTGGGAGCCATTTGGATGCTGAGAAGACCGGTTTGAACCAGTTTGGACAATGGACACATATTGTTGGAGAGTTACTGGGAACGTCCAGCAACCACAAGCTATATGTGTGTGTGTGTGTGTGGGGGGGGGGTTCTTTGTTCTGGGTCTTGATCAGGTTGAGCTGCTGAGACCCACGGCCGTGTTTGATTACCTGTGTGCTTCAAATAAAAGATAAGCTGAGAAATAGTATTTCTTCTGTGATTATTGATTGGTTCACTGAAAAGATTCTGCTAACTATCCAATTCTAATTTTTACAGTTTCTTGGTGGAGAATGGGCAGTTAGCCAAGTATATTGACGACAGACAACGGGACACAAAGCTTTTGTCTGGGTTTTGCGGACAAACCAGGGCCCCACTGACCAGAAGGTGAGCGAGGAACCTCTTCTAAAAATCTCTGTAGGATTGTCTGCAACATTCAGTCAGAGTACGCCTTTGGTACTGTTTTTAAATTCTATTGAAAAAAAATTAATATAAAGATAGTGCTATACAGTATTTTGTGGCTCTTTTTTATGATTGTAAGAACATGCAGGGGGTCTTATAAGCATGCATTCATATGTTAGGGACAGATCAAAGAGCCACTTTTTATAAAAGGAAGATTTGCAATGCAAGAACTTTATTACATCAACTAGTGAGCATACTCTATTACAAGAACTTAATAACAACGAGTGAGTAAAAGGATGAATTCTGATAGAAGAACTTAATAACATCAACGAGTGAGTAAAAGTATTAATGATAATTTATGGTACAGCCTGAGATCTTAATACATCAGTAGTGAACGACTGTCCAAAACAATAAAGATAGCTTGTTAAAATCAGTCCGGGACTGAACTTTATGATACGATACCACGTGTATTTATGACTGGACGCGGCTCAATGAAAGTATCCTCTACATAAAGTTAAGCTAAGAGAAAAGAGTGTATGCAAATAAAGCAGCAGGGAAAAATACAGACAAATAACTGTTGATTTTGCAAATTTTATGGGTAAACTGTGAGGGTGGTTTAACCTCTTTTATTCAATTTGAAGACACAATGAGTGGTGTAGACAGAAAAGATTAGCTTGGATCTCGAATTCCCACTTCTGGTTGTCTGGACAAAGAGGAATTTCTATGTTGTGTGGGTTGGGAAATAAAGGTGAAAGCCCGGGGACTGTATATATTTTTTGGTCTACCAGAAACAAAGAATTTACAATTTCCACTGGCATTACAGGCAATATGCTCTCCTGCCTGTCTCATTAGGATTTAGGTAGAAGCTTAGAGAGGCTGCAATTTCCAGAAAGGGGTTGAAATTTGGAATTTGGACCGCAGGGCTGTAAATATCTACTAATTCTTTTTCCCATATTATATACAGGCAATTTAACAAAAACAGCGACATCAAAACCACTTTCACCGTGGAGGAAATGGGGGGGGGGGGTGAGTCTGTATCTCTGATCACGAAGGGGAGGGGGTGATTCATCTGCTCGCCTGAGTTGAACTGAGAAATTGTGTTTAAAGCATGATAAGAGTTACTGAGAGGAAATTGTTTGAAGTAACAGCGCTGAATTGTACATGAAGTCAAAATTGTAACATTATTCTTGCATGAATAAAACCAAATTTAAGGGATACAACTCTCCAGTTTCTTTGACAAAACAAGGCGTAGTTTGTGGTCAACTGGCTTTGCAGGCATGTTGCACGTTCACATTTGCACGCGACCAAAATGGCCACGTAACATTCCCATTGCATGAGAACTGTGCATGTGCAGAGTAAGCAGTGCAAATTCCATTTTGAAAATCACCAGGGTGAGTCATCCTGGGCACCATCTTGGAGCTGAGACAGCTAGACCACCTCCAAGTGACATCACTGTGTCTCATCCTTTTTGAGTGCAGAAGGAACTGCCTCCATCTTGTGGTCAACTATAAGAATTGCATTCTTTCATAATTTTACCTCCAAATTAAAGTGTGAATCTATTAAGCCAATTTATAACCAAATCAAGCTTCCAAGTTAACTTCAAAGGAAATTCTGCAGTCATGGCAGCGATAAAGTCAGCATTTACTGTTGGTGAAACAGTAGATAGAACAGAAAACGTTATTGAGAGACAGACAGTTGAGAAAGATAGAAAAGAGGAGGTAAGGAAGTTTAAAAATGGGTGGCTGAGTTACAGGATTTAGGATATTTGCCAGGATCATCAAAACCAATGCCCTTGCCAGCTAAACTGGCAGAGATCCTGCAAATAATTATACGAAGCTATAATACTGCTAAGGAAAACCATGACACAGGAAGGAATCCCAGGTGGGGATTAGTACATAAAAAACTGAAAAATTCAGAGAAGAGGAAAATTAGGGCCATATGTTATATTCCTAAACTCGTGGCTGCATTGTGCGGAGGACAATTGATAGTCCAGTATTACGCATGGGCAGCAAGTTGTGTCAGAGTCGCTGCCCCAATATGATGATGCGGCCCTGCCTCCAACAGCTCCACCTCCGTCAGCCCTTTTAGTTCCTACCCTGACACAGAAAGCCCATACACAGAGAGTGTAAACATGCTCTCTAAACAAATGCCTCTTACTACCTTTGCTGAAGGGAATAAAAATACAATGCAGACAGTAACAGGAGTTTTACACATAAGGCCAATGGTGTCTCAAAATGATAGCAAGACAGCTGGAGATAAGATGCACAAAATTATCAATCAATACACTCCCATGGAACCTATGAATCAGGCTGAACTGGAATACGACAGATAGGAGGAGGAATCCCCTGTCAATACAGGGATACCTGCTGTCTCCACCCCTTCAACAAACCAAAAAGCAGATGGAGACCCTGCTGATGCCTATTTGTGTGAGTTTAATGAACACTTGAGCCAAACTTTAACTAGGCTAGGAAACATGTCAAGTACTGGTGAGCAAGCCACCCCTAAGAAAGTAACTGATTACACAGACAAAAATGCACCTACAGGCACACAAAAACAGTGGAAAATTGGTGATTATGGATCCACAATGGAAAATCTGACCAAAGGGGCACCTCAGCGCACACGGTTACGAACAGGAGCCATACCTAAAGTAAACTATAAACAAATGCCCATGATAGCTACTGAACCTGGGGTGGCACAATATGTAGAATGGTCATTTAAGGACCTAAAAGGCATCTGTGACACATTGCCTCTACTAACCCCCTCATGGATCGTCACCTTATCGTGGTGGGGGGTTTGCGTGCCCTAGTGATCCCAGGAGCTATGTTGTCCGGGTCAATTTGCCTCTGGTAGGGTCACCCAAGACAAACTGGTCCTGGGTGAAGGGCCAGACTAAGAACAATCCAATAGACTCTTATGATGAACGTTAGAACAGGGATCCAATGTACCCCGCCCGGTATGGGGTTACTGGGGACCCACCCTGGAGCCAGGCCTGGGGGAGGGGCTTGATGGCTAGCATCTGGTGGCCGGGTTTCCACCCATTGGACCTGGCTGGGCTCAGCCTGAAGGAGTTACATGGGTCCGCCCTCCAGTGGGCTAACCACTTGCAGGAGGGACCATGGGGGTCCGGTGCTGTGTGGATCAGGTGGCAGTCAAAGGCGGAGACCTTGGCAGTCTGATCTCAGGCTTCCTAAACTGGCTTTTGGGATGTGGAATGTCACCTCTCTGGTGGGGAAGGAGCCTGAGCTGGTGCATGAGGTTGAGAAATGCCAGCTAGATACAGTCAGCCTCACCTCAACACACAGCTCTGGTTCTGGAACCAGTCTCCTGAAGAGGGGCTGTAGCTTGGCCTACTCTGGAGTTGCCCTGGGCGAGAAGCGACGAGCGGGGGTAGGTGTTCTTGTATCCCCCCACCTTGCTGCCTCTATATTGGAGTTTTCCTCGGTGGATGAAAGGGTTGTTTCCTTGTGCCTTTGGATTGGGAAACAGGTCCTGACCATCATTTGTGCCTAGGCACCAAATGATATTTCAGATTACCTACCCTTTTTGGACTTTGTGACTGGGGTGCTGGAGGGTGCTCCTCTTGGAGACTCCATTGTCCTTCTGGGGGACTTCAATGTGCACGTGGGCAATGGCAGTGAAACCTGGAGGGGGGTGATTGGGAGGAACGGCCTGTCCGACCTGAATCCGAGTGGTGTTCAGATATTGGACTTCTGTGCTAACCACAGTTTGTCCATAACGAACACTATGTTCAAGCATAAGGGTGTCCATATGTGCACCTGGCACCAGGACACCCTAGGTCGCAGGTCGATGATCAATTTTATTATTGTGTCATCAGACCTGCGACCATATGTCTTGGACACTCGGGTAAAGAGAGGTGCAGAGCTGTCAACTGATCACCACCTGGTGGTGAGTTGGATCCGATGGCAGGGGAGCATGCCATTAAGACCTGGTAGACCCAAACGTATAGTGAGGGTGAGCTGGCAATGTCTGGCTGAGGCCCCTGTCCGGGAGATCTTCAACTCCCACCTCCGGAAGAACTTCAACCACATTCCGAGGGGGTCTGGAGACATGGAGTCTGAATGGGCCCTGTTCTCCACCTCCATTGTTGAAGCAGCGGCCCAGAGCTGCGGCTGCAAGGTCGTCAGGGCATCTCGTGGTGGTAACCCCCAAACCAAGTGGTGGACACCAGTGGTGAGGGGGGCCATTAAGATGAAGAAGGAGTCCTATCAAGCTTGGTTGGCTTGTGGAAGTCCTGAAGGAGCTGAGGTGTACCAGCAGGCCAAGTGGAGTGCAGCTCGGATGGTTGCTGAAGCAAAAACTCGGGTATGGGAGGAGTTCGGTGAAGCCATGGAATAAGACTTTTGGTAGGCCTTGAAGAGATTCCGGCAAACTGTCCGGTGGCTGAGGAGAGGGAAGCAGCTCCCTGTCCACACTGTGTATGGTGCGGATGGGGCGCTGCTGACTTCAACTAGGGATATTGTTGGGTGGTGGAAGGAATAATTCAATTCAACTTTATTTATATAGCGCCATTTCACAACAACAGTCATCTCATAGCACTATCAGCCGTAGGGGGGGACCCCCACAGTTGCAGAAAGACCCCAGCAATCAGGCGATCCCCTGTGAGCAAGCACTTGGCGACGGTGGAGAGGAAAAACTCCCTTTTAACAGGAAGAAACCTCCAGCAGAACCAGGCTCAGGGAGGGGCAGTCATCTGCTGCGACTGGCTGGGGGGTGAGGGGATAGAGAAGAAGAAAAGAACAGACATGTAGAGAGCAAACAGCACGATGGGGACTCAATCTATGGGAGAGAACAAACAAATGTTAATGACCAGCAAAAAAAAATATTTCATAGAGAGTGAGGAAAGGAGTGAGGCCCAGTGCATTACTGGAGGTCCCCCGGCTGACTAAACCTATTAGCAGCATAACTAAGGGAGGGTTCAGAAACACATGATCCCTCCCTAATTGTAGGCTATATCAAAAAGGTAGGTTTTAGCCCTATTCTTAAAAACAGAGATCGAGTCTGACTCCCGAATCCAGATTGGCAGCCGATTCCACAGGAGAGGAGCTTGATAACTGAAGGCTCTGCCTTCCATTGTACTTTTGGAGATTCTAGGTATTACAAGTAATCCTGCATTTTGGGAGCGTAGTGCTCTGTTAGGATAATACGGTAGTATCAGATCTTTTAAATAAAAAGGAGCCTGATTGTTTAGAGCTTTGTAAGTAAGAAGAAAGATTTTAAACTTAATTCTAAACTCTATGGGAAGCCAATGAAGGGAGGCCAGAACCGGAGAGATATGATCTCTCTTTCTAGTACCTGTTAAAACTCTTGCTGCAGCATTTTGGATCAGCTGAAGACTTTTTAAAGATGTTTTAGGACAGCCTGATAATAAAGAATTACAATAATCTAATCTCAAGCTAACAAAAGCGTGGATCAGCTTCTCAGCATCACTCTGAGACAAGATGCTCCTAATCTTGGCAATATTACGCAAATGATAGAAGGCAGTCTTAGAAACAAATTTAATATGTGAATTGAAGGACAAATCCTGATCAAAAATAACTCCAAGGTTCCTCACAGAGCTATTAAGAGAAAGAGTAACTGCATCCAAACTGAAAGTTTGATTTGGAAAGGAATTTCTAAGGTTTTTTGGACCAACAAGAATGACTTCAGTCTTATCTGAATTTAATAGCAGGAAATTACAAGTCATCCAAGCTTTGATTTCCTTAAGACAGGCTTCTAACTTGGCTAATTGATTACTATCATCTGGCTTCATTGACAGGTATAATTGTGTGTCATCTGCATAACAATGAAAATGTATACAGTGCTTTCTAATAATGTTGCCTAACGGAAGCATATATAAACTAAAAAGAGTAGAGCCTAGCACAGATCCCTGTGGAACTCCATGACTAAGCTTTGAGCTGAAAGAAAACTCATTATTTACATGAACAAACTGGAACCTATCAGATAAATAAGATCTAAACCACTGCAACGAAGTTCCATTAAGTCCAACATAGTGTTCTAATCTATCAAGTAGAATATTATGATCAATAGTATCAAAAGCTGCACTAAGGTCTAAAAGGACAAGTACAGAAACTAGTCCATTATCAGATGCAATGAGGAGGTCGTTAGTGACCTTCGCTAAGGCTGTTTCAGTACTATGATGTATTCTAAACCCAGATTGAAACTCTTCAAGTAAACCATTTCCCTGCAGGTGGTCAAATAATTGCGTAGCAACAACTCTAAGATTTTTGAAATGAAAGGGAGATTAGAGATTGGTCTATAGTTAGCTAAAGCTCCTGGATCTAGCTTTGGCTTTTTGAGTAAGGGTTTAATTACAGCCGTTTTAAAAGCCTGTGGTACATGGCCTAAAGTTAATGAAGAATTGATTATATGAAGAATAAAGCTACCAATAAGTGGGAAGACTTCTTTAAATAACCTGGTAGGAATAGGGTCTAAAAGACAAGTTGAAGGTTTGGATGAGGAAACTATTTTGTCTAATTCACAAAGGTCGATTGGAGTAAACTCATCAAGACAGACATCAATAGAAGGAGTTGTAGTAGTTACAGTATTTAAGTTAACTGTGGGAAGAATCTGATTGATTTTATCTCTGATGGATGAAATTTTATTATTGAAAAAGTTCATAAAGTCCTGACTAGTAAGCTCTAAGGGAATGCTAGGATTGACAGAGTCCTGACTCTTTGTCAACCTGGCTACAGTACTGAAAAGAAACCTGGGATTATTCTTGTTCTCTTCTATTAATGCAGAGTAATAACTCGTTCTAGCTTTTCTAAGAGATTTTTTATAAATTAAAAGATGATTTCTCCAAGCTAAATAGATTTCATCTAAATTAGTAGAGCGCCATTTTCTTTCTAATTGACGAGTCTTCTGTTTTAAGGTATGAGTTTCTGTGTTGAACCAAGGAGTTAGAAATCTCTGATTAGACTTTTTCTTTTTTAAGGGGGCCACCAAGTCTAGAGCCTGATGCAGAGAAGCTGAAACACTATCCACCATGTTATCAATTACAGAAGGAGCAAGCTGTCTATAGCTTATTTCCGTTGTGTTGACACATGGCATAGAGGAAACAATCTGCATAAATTTGGAAACAGCATCATCTGAGAGGCATCTACTGTGATAATATTTTTCTTTAGGAGCCAAATAGTCAGAAATAGTAAAATCAAAGGTTAACAGACAATGGTCTGACAGTACAGGGTTATGAGGAGACACTACAAGATTTTCTATTTCTATGCCATATGTCAGAACAAGGCCCAATGTATGGTGGAGGTAATGAGTAGAATTTCCTACTTTCTGAGAAAACCCAATCGAGTCTAATATTGAATTAAAAGCCACATTAAGGCAGTCACTATCTACATCCACATGTATATTAAAGTCCCCTACTATAATTATTCTATCAGATTTCAGCACTAAATCAGCTAAGAAATCAGCAAATTCGGATAAAAATTCTGAATAGGTTGATGGGGGACGAGGAGGAATACTTCGAGGATCTCCTCAATCCCACTGATATGCCTTCCACAGAGGAAGCAGGGCTTGTGGATGAGGGGGACGACTCGCCTATTACAGGGGCTGAGGTCGCCAAGGTGGTTAAAAATATCTTTGGTGGCCGGGCCCCGGGGGTGGACGAGATTGACTCTGAGTACCTCAAGGCCCTGGATGTTGTAGGGCTGTCATGGTTTACATGCCTCTGCAACATTGCGTGGAGGTCGGGGGCAGTGCCTTTGGCATGGCAAAATGGGGTGGTGGTCCCTCTCTTCAAAAAAGGGGACCAGAGGGTGTGCTCTAACTTTAGAGGGATCACACTCCTCAGCCTCCCTGGGAAGGTCTATGCCAGGGTACTGGAGAGGAGAGTCCGGCCGTTGGTCGAACCTCGGATTCAGGAGGAGCAATGTGGTTTTCATCTTGGCTGTGGCACATCAGACCAGCTCTTTACCCTCTTGAGAATCCTCGAGGGTTCGTGGGAGTTTGCCCAACCAGTTTACATATATTTTGTGGATTTGGAGAAGGCATTCGACTGTGTCCCTCATGGTTTTTTTGTGGGGGGTGCTTCAGGAGTATGGGGTATCGAGCTTGTTGTTACGAGCTATTCGGTCTCTGTACGACCACTGTGAGAGTTTGGTTCGTATTGCCAACACTCGGTTGGACTCATTCCCAGTGAGAGTTGGACTCCGCCAGGGCTGCCCTTTGTCATTGATCCTGTTCATAATTTTTATAGACAGGATTTCTAGCGCAGCCAGGGAACGGAGGGTGTTATGCCTGGTGACCACAGGATCTCAGCTCTGTTGTTTGCAGATGATGTTGTCCTGCTGGCTTCATCCAGCAATGACCTACAGGTCTTATTGGGACAATTTTCTGCTGAGTGTGAAGCGGCTGGGATGAGAATCAGTACCTCCAAGTCCGAGTCCATGGTCCTTAGCTGGAAAAAGGTGGATTGTCCTCTCCGGGTTGGGGACAAGCTCCTGCTCCAAGTGGAGGAGTTTAAGTATCTTGGGGTCTTATTCAAGAGTGAGAGGAGAATGGAGCGAGAGATTGACAGATGGATCGGAGCAGCATCTGCAGTGATGCGGACATTGTACCAGTCTGCTGTGGTGAAGAGAGAGCTAAGCTCTTTGGCAAAGCTGTTGATTTACCAGTCAATCTATGTTCCTACTCTCACCTATGGTTATGAGCTTTGGGTAATGACCGAAAGAATGAGATTGTGATACAAGCAGCTAAAATGAGCTTTCTTCGTAGGACTGCTGGACTCACCCATTCAGGAGAAGCTCAGAGTAGACCGCTGCTCCTACACATTGAAAGGAGCCAGTTGAGGTAGTATGGGCATCTGATCAGGAAGCCTCCTGGATGCCTCCTGCTTGAGGTGTTTTGGGAGGAGACCCCAGGGAAGACCCAGGACTCGCTGGAGAGACTATGTCTCCCAGCTGGTCTGGGAATGCTTTTGTATCCTCTCTGAAGAGCTGGAGTAGGTGGCTGGGGAGAGGGAAGTCTGGGCTTCTTTGCTTGAACTAATGCCTCCATGACCCGGACCTCCGGAGAAGCAGTAGAAGATGGATGGAGGGATGGATGGATAGATGTCCGGTGTGCCCCCACTGGATAACTTCGCTGTGGAGGGCGGCAGGGTCGTAAAGGTGATTGGGAAGACAACCTGCTTGTTTGGGCTCTGGGGACTGGGCCTGGTGGACTTTCCTCTCGATCTCCCAGGTAAGGGTTCCCATTACGCACGAAGGGGGAAGAATGGGCTTGGAGCAGGAGGGGGGGGGGTCAGCCAAGTCCTGACTGAACTGCCTGGAGAGAGCATCAGGCTTCCCGTTACGGGAGCCGAGCTTATAAGTGACAGTGAAATTAAAGCACTGAAAAAATAGGGCCCAACGAGCCTGCCTAGGATTCAGCTGGTGGGCCGACCGCAGATATTCAAGGTTCTTGTGGCCGGTCCACACGACTACAGGGTGAACGGCTCCCTGCAGCCAATGTCTCCATTCCTCAAAAGCCAATTTAATGGCCAACAGCTCACAATCCCCGACGTCGTAATTCCTCTCGGCTGGGGTGAGAGAAATATGGCCATGGGTGGAGCTTCAAGTCCGGGGGGGGCAGCGCTTGGACAAAATAGCGCCCACCCCCGTTTTCGAAGCGTCCACCTCCAGGGTAAATGGGAGCCGGGGGTCGACCTGAGCCAAGATGGATTTATCTGCGAACAGGCCCTTTAATTTGACAAAGGCCTGTTCAGCTGCCTCAGGCCATAAAAATGGTACCTTAATAGAGGTCAGCTGTGTTAAAGGCTGTGCTACCCCACTATAGTTACGGATAAACCTGCGACAAAAATTCACAAACCCCAAGAAGTGTTGCAGCTCCTTGTGGGAGTGGGGTGTTGGCCAATCCAGCACAGCCTTCACCTTGGCCGGGTCAGCCCTCAGTTCTCTCTCCGCTACAATAAAACCAAGGCAAGAAGTGGAATTGGTAGAAAACTCACACTTCTCAGCCATGACATAAAATTGGTTTTCTAAGAGCTGCTGTAACACGGCTCTAACATGGGTTTCGTGCTCCTCTGGTGTGCGAGAAATAATCAGGATGTCATCCAGATAGACGAAAACAAACCGATTTAACATGTCATGGAGGACGTCATTAATGAAATGTTCGAAAACAGCGGGGGCGTTAGTTAACCCAAAAGGCATGACTAAGTACTCAAATTGCCCCAAGTGTGTTTTAACTCTTTGAGTGTGTCTGTCGCTGAATTGTGACATAACCCCTGGTGGTCAAGAGTAGTAAATCTTTTTTGTCAGTAAAATAGTTCAGATTTCCAAGGCTATAACTTGAAAGTGGTAAGAGATAATGGCTTACTGTCAATTAGAAAGATGTAAAATATGATCCAAAGTTTCAGATAGGAATAAATTTACGCATCTAATTTGCATAATATCACGACACCTCTTTAAATTCCATAACAAAGTCAAAACTGGACTTTTACACAAAAAATGGTTCACTCTTTTGACACCGTTTTTTGTACAGAGGTACCTCATCATCTTATCTTCAAAGTATATGAACAAGAAATCATTACTATATTAAAAAACACAGAAATTCCTCACTTACTGTTGACAAAGGAGGGCTGGCTGGCAGGCTGGTGTGGTCACTGCATTTTCACCCATCGTGGTCGCTATTTTGCATTCTGTCGGTCATTTATGCTCTCTACCACATCTACAAAGTCTTATGATTATCCCACATAAATTTCGCTTGTATCCCACAGCTCTTTTCCGCGTACAAAGCCGACTAAGTGACGGTGCACAATGACGGACGGCAGCCATATTAGCTTTCTGGGCTAAAATGCTAAAGACAGGAAAAGGAAACGAGGAGTTCTTCTTTGGTGTATTATGTGTCATCCATTGAGTCCTTCAACAGATGTCTACCACCTTCTGAAACTGGCAGATCTGTACAAATCAGTACAAATCCTCAATAGAGCCGATCATGTCAGAATGAGATGAAAAGCGCAGCGCTGTGCTCTGCCACTAGGGGCACACAAATCTCACACTCAAAAGGTTAAATGCGGTTTTCCACTCGTCCCCCTCACGTATCCTGACTAGGTGGTAAGTGTTACGCAAGTCGAGTTTGGAGAATATGCACGAGCGCTGCAGGAGCTCGAATGCAGGGTTCATCAGGGGCAGAGGGTATTTATCATTGACTGTTATGGTGTTAAGCTCATGGTAGTCAATGCACGGACGCAGAGACCCATCCTTCTTGCCAACAAAGAAAAACCCTGCCCCAAGAGGAGCCAAGGATGGCCGAATGAGGCCGGTGTTCAAAGAATCTTTAATGTACCTCTCCATTGCCTCCCTCTCGGGACCAGAAATATTATAGAGCTTGCTGGATGGTAGCCTCGCGCCCGGAAGGAGGTCGATGGCACAGTCATACGAGCAATGTGGAGGAAGCGCTAACGCTTGTGACTTGCTAAAGACCTCCCTGAGGTTGTGGTAAACCTCGGGCACGAGGCTAAGGTCCGGCGGCTCAATCTGAGGAGAGGAGACGGGGAGGGACGATGAACACTGGGCCGAATTTTGACAAGTAGCCAAACAGGACTCCAAGAGGTGATGGAATTTTGTGCCCAAATAAGAATTGGATTATCCCTTCAGAGCCATGGATACCCTAGCACCACCGCATGATAGGCACGTGGAAACACGTAGAAAGTAAGCCTCTCCTGGTAGTGACCGGACAATAGGATGGATAACTGCGTCGTGCAATGAGTCACGGACACCACCGTCTGTCCAGAAAGGGTATGAACAGGACAGGGAACCAGCAGTTTAACTGTCAGAATTCCCATCTCGTGAACCAGCACAGAGGAGATGAAATTACCCTCTGCCCCGGAATTTATCAGGGTGGAGACCCTCCTCTCGACCCCCGGCAACTGGACCATGGCCGAAATAGAAAAATTACAGGGGGGATCAGGTTGAATCCCGCCCGCCAGACTCCCATGGCTACTGATGGGCTGAATCTTTTGGCTGTAGGTGGCATGTGTCCCGTTTGTGCTTCAGCGAACCACAATAGGCACACGCCCCGATCTGCCGCTGCCGCTCAACCTCTGCCCACGGAAGGCGAGCAGAGCTGAGCTCCATGGGCTCGGGGGCAGAATCGGATAAGTTAGGTGCCGGGAGTGCACGTGTGGCAAACGGGCAAGAGGAGGCGCTGCACTCCCAGGCGTGCTCACGGTACCGGTTATCCAACCCGACCGCCTGATCTATAAGGCCGTCCAAGGTGGCAGGAACGGCATGAACTGCCAGGTCGTCGTGAAGCTGAGGATTCAATCCATGGAGGAATGCGCTGCGCAGTGCAACTTTGTTCCACCCCGAATCAGCTGTCTCGAGCCGGAACTCCACCGAGAAGTCGGCCACAGACCGACTGCCCTGTCGGAGCAACAACAGACGACACATGATATTCCCTTCACTCTCGGTATGGTCGAAAGTGCAGGAAAACTCACACACAAATGACACAAATTGGTCAAACACTGGTGACGAATCTCTCTGGCTATCGATAACAGCCTGCGCCCAACTAAGATCGCGGCCCCGACGCAGAGGAGTAAACTGGTGGATTTTGGAGATGTCATCCGGGAACTCCCCCTTCACCTGCTCAAAGTAGAGCTGAATGTGACATGAAAAATCCTTGCATTTCCCCACCTCCCCCGCATACGGGGCAGGAGTGGAAATGGAAAGAGATCGGCGGATGATAGTAGAAGGCAGAAGGGCAGGTGGAGGTGGAGTAGCCGGAGCAGCCGCACGGCCCAATTGATCAGAAATGACACTCAGCTGTTGTGTAATTGCCTGCAGCAGCTGAGTGTGTTCAGCAACCTGCCTCTCTGTAATGTCGAGGTGGTGGAGCGCGGAGTGCTCTGTTGATGACACACTTGCCAGGTTGTGACCCTGGCTGGCTTGTTCTGTCATACTGACTGGACAAGCAACCTGAGTGCAAAGCTCAATCACCAAAAGAACACACACAGAGAACGTTTGACCCTTTATTGAATTTTCAAAACCGCACACTTAAAGAAAACGTTAGTCATTCGCCAGAGAAGCAGCAACCTGCAGAGGATGAGACGAGGCTGATTAGAGAGGAATGGAGGGGAAATAGGGAAATCTAATTTATACCACTTATGTGGGAGGAGAGGAATGACCAGCACAGAACCCAGCGAAGGAGAGGAACCAGCAGGCCAGAACTGCTGGTGGGGGAATGAGTTATGGAGTCTGACTGGGTGGAGTTGATGAGCTGAGTGGTGGTGGAGCAACAGGCTGGCGAGAGCACCAAATCCCTGCAGACACACCACTACGTTGGCAGCAACCTGGAAGAGAGGAAAGGAGAAAGCGTGTGAGGAAAAATTCACCCACAACACAACCACTCCATGAGCCGTCTGCTAGAGCAGTATACCCAGGGGGGAAGGGGTGCCCATCTGAGTGCTGCGTGTGGATGCCTGGCTTTATTCATGCGCAGAACGTGCCCCAGCCACCTCCAGCGTCTCTGCTTCACCTCGTCCACGATGTTGTTGATGCCTGTGCATCTGCTGTGTTTGAGTCTGTGCTGCAACTGCCGGACTTTATTTTAAGAGATTTTCATGGACACAGCGATGAAAAGAGAGACGAGAGGAGGAAATGCGGAAAGAGTGGAGGCATAAGATTAAATCTGAGGAGGCGTCAGCTTAACTGCATTCCTCTTCCTTCCATTATTATGGGGAACGTACAATCCCTGAGAAATGAAGTGGATGAAATTCAAGGGAATGTACGATATCAGAAGGACTTTAAGAACTGCTGTGTCATGGCTTACACGGAGATGTGGCTTACGGCGCATGACTGGGGTGCGGACCTGTGGATTGACGGCTTTGAAGCCCCACTTCGCTGGGATCGGCAGGAAGAGGTAATGGAGAAACGTCAGGGGGGCGGCGTATGTTTATACATTAATAAACAGTACTGCACATCTGTCACCGTCAGAGAGCGCATCTGTACACCCGATGTGGAGCTTCTGTCCATGTCACTATGCCCCTTTTATCTGCCCTGCGAGTTTCCCCAACTTTTCATAACGACTGTGTACATTCACCCGAGGGCAGATGCTGACACTGCCTCCAGCACTGTCTTTGATGTGGTACAGCGGCTGCAGTTGCTTTCCCCAGAGGCTCCAAACTTTATTCTTGGGGATTTTAACCATGTTTCTTTAAAGAAGACACTTAAAAACTTTTATCAGTATGTCTCCTGCCCAACCAGGCGAAAAAAGACATTGGACCTGTGTTATGGATCCATTGAGAGGGCCTATAAATCTATTCCCCTTCCTCCTTTAGGATCCTCAGATCACAACTGTGTACATTTGCTGCCCACATATAAAACTGCTCTCAGAAGAGGCAAGGCGAAGACCAGAGACATAAACGTGTGGACAGAGGATTCACTGCACTGCCTCCAGGAATGCCTGTACGGACTGGGAGGTGTTCACACTGGCTGTGGGGATGATTTGGACTCTTTGGTGGACGTCACATGCTCATACATGACTTTCTGCAGAGATATGATCATTCCACATAAACGTTTCAAAATATATCCCAACAACAAGCCATGGGTTACAAAATCAGTTAAATCCTGCTTACGGAGGAAAGCACTTGCCTTTAAACAGGGGGCTGTTTCTGAGCTACAGGTTGCCACAAAGTCCGAAATTTTAAGAGCAAAACAGAATTATAAATCAGAGTTGGAAAGCAAGATGGCAACAAAGAAACTTGGTTCAACCTGGGCCAGTATGAAAACTATTGCAGGTCTTCAGAGCACAGAGCGCAGTAATCGTGTGTTTTTAGATGATTTTAGTTCAGACTCAGAGCTGGCTAATGCTCTTAATTGTTTTTTATGGTCGTTTTGATTCCTTTGATTTTAGCACAGAAACCCAAGATTTGAAACAGAAACTCAAAGACAATCAGCACTTTAATATTGAGGTGCAGGATATTAAAAGGGCGTTCTGTGCTGTAAAAGTGAACAAAAGTCAGGGCCCTGATAATATATGTGGGCGATTGGTAAAGACCTGTGCACATGAATTGAGTCCTGTATTTCACTACATTTTCAATAAGTCCTTTCAGACACAACATGTGCCTAAGATCTGGAAAGATGCCGTGGTTGTCCCCGTTCCAAAGTCCAGCTGTCCTAAAACGGTAAACGACTTTAGACCAGTTGCTTTGACTTCAATTTTAAAGAAAATTTTTGAAAAACTGGTCAGATTTGAGGTCCTAAGGCAAACTGAGCATGCATTGGATCCTCTGCAGTTTGCCTATAGGCCTCACAGAGGAGTGGATGATGCCACTGTCACTCTGTTTAACATGCTTTTTAAACATCTGGATTTTAATGGGACACACACCAGGCTTTTATTTGTGGACTTCTCTTCCGCCTTTAATACAATCCAGCCTCATATTTTAGTTGAAAGGCTCCTGCAACAATTCGATTTGAGCAATTATCTGGTGGGTTGGATTTTGGATTTTTTAACCAACAGGACACAGAGAGTAAGGGTCAATGGTACATTGTCTGACCAAATGTGCTTTTCTACTGGCTCTCCTCAGGGGTGTGTGTTGTCACCACTACTCTTCATCCTGTAGACAAACATGTGTCGGAGCAGACATGACAACAGACACATTATAAAGTATGCTGATGATTCAGTTGTTGTCAGTCTCCTCCAGGATGGTGAGAGTGGCCACGGCCCAGTAGTTGATTTTGTTCACTGGTGTGAGGATTCCTACCTGCAGCTGAATATGACAAAAACTAAAGATATAATTATTGACTTTAGGAGGAAAACTCCTAGGCACGAAGTCACTGTACTAAAAGGCCAGACCACTGAATGTGTACAATCCTACAAATATCTTGGGACGATTATTGATAGTAATTTAAACTTTGAAGAGAACTGTGAAAGGATGTGCAAAAAGGGTCAGCAACATTTGCATTGTTTAAGGAAACTTGCATGCTTCCGAATTGACCGAACCATAATGATAATGTTTAATCGGGTTTAATCGGGTTTTATTGAATCTGTTTTATCCTTTTCTTTAGTGTCATGGTTTGGTCAGATAAAACTGAAACAGAGGAAATCCTTGGATCAGGTAGTTAGATGGTCCAGTCATTTGCTTGGTGAGTCACAGCTGAGCCTGACATCCCTGTACACCAGACAGGTACAGAGGATTGCTACCTCCATTTTAAATGATGACTCCCACCCTTTGCACTGCCACTTTCAGCTTCTTCCCTCCAGACGGAGGTTTGCTGTCCCAAAAAGTAAAACCCATCATTACAAAAACAGCTTTGTTCCTGCTGCTGTCAAAGAGCTGAACAAGTTGTAACAATATATTGCACATAATTCAGTTACCTATTTATTAATTTCATTTTATATTTACTTATTTTTGCAGGTTTTTTATTTGGGTTCTAAATCTTTTAATGGGTTTTAGACTTTTGAGTTTTTAACCTCTTTGACTAGTATTTAACTTTTTAATATGACCCTTCTCTCTTATCTCTCTGTTTTTCTCTCATCTCTTTGTCTTATGTCCTGATTGATGGAGCCTTGAGTATTTTTATCATGTTTATAGTCAGCTTCATGTGTGCCTGTGTTTGTGTTTATGTTGAATGTAATTGTGGTTTGTAAATATAGATGCGCTTCCTTATAAACGCTGGCCCAGCAGGAGACAGCAGGTGCGTCTGATGAGAAGACAGGTGAACAGGAAGGAGGGGGCGAGCGCTTGCCAGCACATGACAATTCCGACCTTATCAGGGTTATTATACCTGCTTTGAAAGAACATCAGGGTCCCTATCAGTGGGAAAGTTAACTTCCTGCTTAACCACCTTATCAGGAGGATAACGATACTTTCAACAATGAACTGGAAAATATGATATAACCTAGAGCTGTTGTTTGGTTTTGGTGTGGAAAAATGAGGTTGTGGCCAACCCTACCCAAGGAGTGGAAAGGAACCTGTGCACCAGTTCAGTTGGTAATGCCTTTTATGATCCTGCCATTGGGACCAATTACTAGCAATCACAATAGGCCAAAGACAGATGTATCTTCGATTATGGGAAAGATAGAGCACACCCTAGGGTGAGTTACACCGTATGTAGACAGGACGGGCATGGTTAGAGGAGTCCCTGATGAGTTCAAAGGCCCAAACCATTATGTTGCAGCCCTGGTACTTGTTATCCCGTGGTTGGGAGCCATAATAGAATCTATTAAAATGCAATCTTAGATTGAATACTTGTATTATAATGAACAAAGAATGTTAAATTATACTGTAGATGCTCTTAAAGGAATGCATGAGCAACTAAAGGCAACCTCCCTCACGACCTATCAGAACCACATTGCCCTTGACATGCTTTTGGCTGAGTCAGGGGTAGTGTGTCAAATTTTTGGCTCTGTCTGCTGTACCTTTATCCCTAACCACACAAGCCCAGATGGGAGCATTACACGTGCTATAGAAGCCTTAGAAGGCCTTAGGATAGAATTTGGATAAAACTCAGGTTATGAGGAAGATGCTTTTACTGCATGGCTGCAATCAATATTTGGACGTTGGGCAGGTGTGGTGCACTCAGTAATTCTGATGATAGTTATCTTCCTAGTGGTGATTCTTGTGATGGGCTGTTGCTGCATCCCATGCCTAAGAACACTGTTAGACAGATGCATAGTTACCACCCTATCAAAAGATCTAGCCCAGAGGATGATGCCCCAGGTCCACTCCCAAGAGGAGTCTAGGTCTCTCCTACACAACAAGGACCACTGTCAATTTGGTACTGACAGTGATGAAGGAGAGGCCATTGTTTGAAATGTATATATTATGTCTTTCTGCTATCCACTGTTCTATTTACTGTCCACTCATCCAACACTGCCCACATGCATATAATCTTACATGAAAAGGGGGTGTGCTGAAGGTATCCTCCTGCGGTGGGTCATGTGCTAGTAACCTCTGGCCCCTTCCTTTTCCTTTGCTTTCTTGCAGGTATCTTCAAAATATTGTGCTATTTGCGATCAGGTAGGTAGAATAGAATTAGAAGGTTTGAAGCTTTGTTATATAGCAGATCTTGAGTCTCAGACACAACACACACGAATAAGAAATGTTTTGACTGAAAATGTTTTGTTTTGCATATGTTTATTTTCCTGATATAACATGTTTGTTAATAAAGTTTCCAAAAAAGGCTGCCAAGGGCAATGGGGCCTGAGATGAGAATATGTACTGAATGAATAAAGAAACTGCATGATGCAATGATTACTCATGAAAGTATATACTGCCTACAGGTTTTTTGCTCATCTCACAAGAAAATAACATCAGGTGTCTGATGCCTGTTTATTATTGAGCCTGCCATAGTTATTGACTCCATGAAAATGGAGTCAAGAGAGGAAATTGTTGTAATAAATAAATAGTGAAGATTAGTTAGATATTACACAAAGTGCTCTTACACACAAGTCACACACACACACAAATAAGTTACACATGCATGCACGCGCGCGCGCACACACACACACACACACACACACACACACAAGCTCTAGTCTCTCAGTTCTTGTTTCCATATATGGGCATGGGGTTGTGTGGGGCCAAACAGGATGTGGAAGCCATAAAAGTGAGGAGACACCTGGAGCCATTTGGACGCTGAGAGGAGGAATGTGGCAGCCATTTAGATGCTGAGAAGACTGGTTTGACCCAGTTTGGACAATGGACACGTATTGTTGGAGAGTTACTGTGAACGCCCAGCAACCAGAAGCTATATGTGATGGGGTGGGGGGTTCTTTGTTCTGTGTCTTGACTAGGTTGAGCTGCTGAGACCCACGGCCGTGTTTGAGTACCTGCGTGATCCAAATAAAAAATAAGCTGAGAAATACTATTTCTTCTCTGATTATTGATTGTGCAGTGATCTTTAATAAAATACAGTGTAATAAGGTACAGGAATTATTTATTTCATTTTATTGGGGGTGTGAGAGGGGACAGAATTAACCCGTCACCCCAGTGCTCACTAAATGAAATAGAAAAGCATTCATAAAAAGGGTGCACCAGTTCTAAAAGAACAACTTGTTAATGAATTAATTTCAATTAATTAATTTCCGTACCTTCAATTACTTAATGAATCAGTCTCAAAATTTAGTGAGTTCTTTTACTGCCATGACCTAGAAAACATATATGCAAAGGAAAAATGCTTCAACTTCTCTCGTTTACAATTTTATTAAATGAACTCATTCAGGTTACATGACATTTGATTTTTTTTATTTTATTTTGATTTTGTATACTTTATTGATCCCCAGAGGGGAAATTGAGGGCATCCACCTGGATGGATGAAGCAGCCACAATACGGCGCTATCCCTTAACCATTCACACACACATTCACGCCTAGGGCCAATTTAGAGTCTCCAATTAACCTAACCTGCATGTTTTTGGCCTGTGGGAGGAAACCGGAGAAATCCTGGAGTAAACCCACGCAGTTACGGGGAGAACATGCAAACTCCACACAGATCACTGTTGGTCAGGGGCTGGGATCGAACCAGGGATCCCATGGCCAAGGGTGAGTTGCTGTGCTGGCGCAGTGCTAACCACTTCAATATCACATCAACTGTTAGTGGATTTCTGAGCATAAAATCTACAGTTAAACCTTTGTGGAACCAAGAGGAAACCAGATTTTATGTTTCAACTGTAATGCAATGGAAGGCTGAAGAATCTAACAACCAGGATGCAATTTTATGGGGAAAAATTCCATAAGCTGATTATCTAAAAAGGAACTTCTGAATTAATCAACAAAAATGAAAGGAGGTTACTTAAAAATGAATAAGAATTTTCCTTCAGTTAATAGCTTTGTCCTACGGCTGAAGGACTAATTGTACCATGAAATTTTGGTTATGTTCAATTGTAATTGATATTTTTAGGACATCACATTTAAACCCAGCAGATAGGAAAGTGGGAGTCTCACTTACAAACAGCTGTAGGTCCAGGTGTTCAGTGGTGGTCAGCGCCAGATGGTGGTATGATTTTGGGAAGGCTCAGTGGCTCTTCCAGACAGCGTTCGGAACACCGGGGGAAAGCGACTGCTGGTCAGCTTTCAGATCGCTCACAGCTGTGAGAAGCATAGACTCAGCTGGGGGCTCACATGAGGCAGACAGCGAACAAGCAGCAGTGAAAGCTGTCTTGGAGCAGGCGTGGAGTCCTTTGGCAACCGGTCCAAATTTAGGATGTCTCCGGCCCGCCGAACAAAACCAAAGACTGAAGGAAGAACGTTTTAGTCAGTTTCACCCACGAGCTCCTAGTTTCTTTATGGGGTCAGACATGGATGAGGCCGGAAAAGAAAGTCCAAAAATCTCTATCAGTTCACTTTAAAATTAAAAGTCCACTTTAACTGCATGAAAAGTCACAAGGGTCCAAGCAAAACTTCAAATAGAATAAGAATGGTTTCTGACGGGAAGAAAAAAAAGATTTGAGAGTTTGTCTTGGCCGCCAATTTGTTACACCTGTGTGTACACCTGCTTGTCATCATCCTCTGTTTATTTATACCGTCAGGTCCAGTGTTCAGTGCGGAGTCGTCTGTTTCTCTCTCCAGAAACCTGCTACGCCTATCACTGAGCTTCCTAGCCTTGTTGAGCTTTTCCACGTTGACTTCTAAGCCTTCTCCATACCCAGTCCGGGCCTGCGCCTCCTGGACCAACCAGCTACCAAGTAAGCCACCATCGCTCCTTCTCACCCTGTCTGATTCCCCTGTGCACAGGCGGAGATCCGTGGTGGCGGACCCCTTCTCCCTGGTGGCGGATTCACCTGCTTCCCACACTGGCATTCAGCTCTCTGGCTGTCCTGTGGGCACTATCCTCCTGGCAGTAGCTTCAGTGCTAACCTGGGCATCTCTCCACCACCTCTGACAGTAAGCACTGTACTATTGGGTACTCTTCAAGCTTAAATTGCATCTAACGCTCCCTCTGTCTCTTCCTAGGGTTGCCAGGTTGTATGGTGCTCTGCTCACCCCAGCTGACTCACCAGCTCACACTACACACACACACAACCATGCATAGTGTGTGGGTCACTAGAACCATGTCAGTACAACTCCGCCAAAGTGACCCAGCAGACAGTGCGCTAGCATGCAGGATGAACAACTTGGAGACTCGAGTTGATCAGTTAGCCGATCAACAGCAGGTGATGCTAACATAGTTAGTCCGAGTAACTGATTGGCTAGATCGTCTGGTTAGCCCACAGGGTTTCCCTTCAGTCTCTGTTAGCTCCTCTGCTCCCACTAGTTCCACCGCTAGCCCCATCACTCGTCAGCCTACTCCGGGCCCCACTTGTCGGCTTACTCCCGTCCCGACTCCCACCTGTTTTAGTGGCAAATTGGGGGAAGCCAGGGGGTTCCTAATGCAATGTGACATTGTGTTCCAACGGGTGCCGGGGGATTTTCCCACTGACCATAGTTGCATAGGTTATGTGATTAATTTGTTAGAGGGATGGGCTTTGGCTTGGGCATATGCGGTAATGGCTAGAGCTAATTATACTTCACTAACGCACACTCAGTTTGTGAACGAATTTCAGGAGGTGTTCGGCCACTCGGACTGCAAGGACGTGCTTACCTCCCCGTTGTTGAATCTTCGGCAGGGGTCTTCCAGGTCGTGGCCACGGAGGTTGGGTGGAAGGATGCCTCACTATGTAGTAATTTTGTTAGAAGCCTGAGCCCTAGCCTACGGGATGAGCTGGCCCATTTAGAAAAGCCCTCTATGCTGCATGAGCTAATATCCCTGGCTATCAGTATCGATAACAGACTAAGGGAGCGGGCGGCAGAACGAAGAACTTCCTGTCGCTCGGGCGGTCTGGCTCGGCGCTCCCTACACCCTCCCCTGCTGGCCCTCCCATCTGCTGATTCCCCGGAAGATCAGGAACTTATGGTAGTGGGTGGTTTCAAACTATCATCAGCGGAGAGACAGCACCGCCGGGAGTTGGGGTTGTGCATTTATTGTGGGAGCAAGGAGCATAAGGTCGAGTCATGTCCCAAACGGCCAAAAGGGGGTGTCCGTGCGTCACAGTAGGGGGGCTCATGGACTCACCTCACAATAATCCCCTCTCCCGTTTCATGATTCCCATTCATTTCAATTATGGCCATAGAGAAATAAACACACATGGACTCATTGATTCAAGGGCCGAGCAGAGCTTTATTTCAGGGAGACTGGCAACCCGGTTTGGGCTTCCCATGCAGCCATTAGAAACCCCATTGAGACTTACTGCCTTGTCCAAAGCTCCTTTGGCCACAGTCACTCATCGGACCGCCCCAGTATCAGTTATTGTATCAGGCAACCATCGGGAGGAGTTAAGGCTGTATGTTCTACCAGTGTCCTCCACTCCGGTTATCCTCGGCTATCCCTGGCTTTGCCTGCACAACCCCTCTATTGACTGGCGTTCGGGGTGTGTTGTTTCCTGGAGCACGTTCTGCTTGAGTGCCTGTTTACAGTCTGCTGCATGCTCACCTGCCGTGCCTCTGGGTGCACCTGCCTCTCCCCTTCCCGATCTGTCCAAAGTGCCATCCGAATATCACAATTTAGGGGCTGTTTTTAGCAAATCTCAGGCCCTTTCCCTTCCCCCTCACCGCCCGTATGATTGTGCGATTAACCTCCGGGCCGGTGCTCCACTGCCATTGAGTAGAGTGTACAACCTGTCTGCCCCGGAGCATGCGGCTATGGACACTACATCAAGGAGTCCCTGAGTTCGGGCATTACACGACCTTCTTCATCGGCGGTGGGGCGTTTGTTTTTTTTTGTCGGGAAAAAGGATGGTTCTCTTAGGCCATGTATTGACTTTCGTGAACTCAATAATGCAACCATCAAAGACAAGTACACTCTCCCTCTCATCAATTCTGCTTTTGATTCCCTCCAGGGGGCCTGTTGCTTCACAAATTTGGACCTGCGCAACGCCTATCATCTGGTGCAGATACGAGAGGGGGATGAGTGGAAGACGGCCTTCTGGACGCCTAGTGGGCATTTTGAATACCTGGTCATGCCGTTCGGGCTGACCACTGCCCTGGCCGTCTTCCAGCGATTGATTAACGATGTTCTGAGAGACTTTTTGGGCACGTTTGTATTTGTTTATCTGGATGATATTCTCATCTTTTCTCAGTCCATGGATGAACATTGCGTGCATGTGACGTGGGTACTGCAGCGGCTGCTGGAAAACAAACTCTTTGTGAAGGCGGAAAAGTGTGAGTTCCATGTTCCCCATACATCTTTCCTTGGCTTTATCATTGCCCACAATGAGATCATCCCCCACCCAGCTATCGTAAAGGTGGTGGTGGAGTGGCCCACTCCCTCGTCCAGGAAGCAGCTTTTACAGTTCCTGGGGTTCGCTAACTTTTACCACCGCTTTGTTCAGAACTACAGTCGCATTGCTCTACCACTAACCAATCTAACCTCTATCAAGGTGCCATTTCGGTGGACGGAGGAGGCAGGTGCGGCCTTTTCCCTTCTGAAGGACAAGCTTCTTCCTCTCCTATAATAACGCAGGTGGACCCCGCTCTCCAGTGCCTGGTGGAAGTGGATGCATCGGACTCGGGGGTCAGGGCCATCTTGTCCCAGCGCTCCCCGGCAGACGGCAAGATACATCCCTGCGCGTATTTCTCCCGTCGCTTATCCCCGGCGGAACACAACTATGACATTGGCGACAGGGAACTGCTGGCGGTCAAACTCACTTTGGAGGAGTGCCGTCACTGGCTGCAAGGTGCTTCTCAGCCATTCGTCATCTGGACCGGCCACAAAAATCTGGAGTACCTCCGGACGGCCAAACGTCTGAACACTCGACAGGCCCGCTGGTCTCTCTTCTTTGGACGTTTCAACTTCACCATTACCTACCGCCCCGGGTCGAAGAATACAAAACCGGACGCCCTGTCCCATCAGTTTGCCCCGGAGATGGCGGAGATGGCCGAACATCCTATTCTCCCCTTGTCATGTGTCGTAGGCACCCTCTCTTGGGGTATTAAGGACAGGGTCCTGAGTGCACAGGCTGACGAGGCCGACCCTGGCGGGGGGCCAGCAGGGAGGTTGTTTGTGCCATCGGCCATCTGGAGGGAGGTCATTCAGTGGGGTTATGCGTCCAAGTTCGCGTGCCACTCAGGAAGGGCGCGCACGGTGGCGCTCCTGCAGAGGACGTTTTGGTGGCCATCCCTCCAGAAGGACGTGGGAGACTACATCCGGCCCTGTCCTCAGTGTGCTGCTGGCAAGACATCCTCTTCTCCACCTGCCGGGCTGCTACACCCCCTCCCCATCCCGGGCAGACCATGGTCCCATGTGGCTTTGGACTTTGTTACCCGACTCCCTACATCCAATCAGTTCACAACTATCCTCAAACTGGTTGACAGATTCTCTAAGGCTGCCCATTTCATCCCTCTGCAGGGGCTACCCATGACTAAGGAGATGGCGGACCTTCTTGTCCAGCATGTGGTTAGGCTGCATGGATCCCCCAGGACATCGTCTCCGATCGAGGGCCCCAGTTCGTCTCCAGAGTCTGGAGGTCTTTCTGTGCTACACTGGGGGCTATGGCAAGTCTGTCATCGGGCTACCATCCACAATCCAACGGGCAGTGTGAGCAAGCTAACCAGGAGTTGGAAGCGGCGTTGCGGTGCGTTGCGACCTCGAATCCATCATCGTGGAGCACTCACCTCCCCTGGATTGAATATGCTCATAATACTGCTGTATCCACTGCTATCGGCATGTTCCCCTTTGAAGCCTCTTTGGGTTATAATCCCCCGCTGTTTCCTGAGGAGGAGGGAGACATTGCCATTTCCTCTGTTTGCGCTCACATAAAGCGTTGCTGGTGGATCTGGAAAGCGACCAGGGCAGCACTTCAGCGGACGGCTGAGCCCAACACTTCGGTGGCCAACCGGCACAGGGTCCCGGGTCCCGCCTACCGGGTGGGCCAACAGGTATGGTTGTCCACCAAACACATTAATCTGAAGGCTGAAAGAAAGAAGACGTTGCAACGGTTTATTGGGCCTTTTCCCATTAGCCAGATTATCAATCCTGTTTCTGTGCATCTAACTCTCTCCCCCTCCCGCCGCATCTTCCTGACCTTTCATGTGTCGCAGGCTAAGCCCATCTGCTCCAGCCCTTTGTTTCCTCCTCCCAGGTCTCCACCTCCTCCCATGGTGATCGACGGTGACCCGGCATGGCCAGTCACCACCATCTTGGATGTTCGTCGCCGGGGTCATGGGCCGCAGTACTTGGTGGACTGGGAGGGTTTCGGGCCGGAGTGGAGATCCTGGGTGCATCCCTCCTTCGTGCTGGACAAGCAGCTCATCAGGGACTTCCATCGGACGCACCCAGGAAGGTTGGAACGACTGCCGAGAGGCGTGTCGTTGGGGGAGAGTACTGTCATGGCCGCCAATTTGTTACACCTGTGTGCACACCTGCCTGTCATCATCCTCTGCCTATTTGTACCGTCAGGTCCAGTGCTCAGTGCGGAGTCGTCTGTTTCTCTCTCCAGAAACCTGTTATGTCTATCATCGAACTTCCTAGCCTCGTTGAGCTTTTCCACATCGGCTTCTGGACCAACCAGCTATCAAGTAAGCCACCATCACTCCTTTTCATCCTGCCTGATTCCCCTGTGCACAGGCGGAGATCCGTGGCGGCGGTACCCCTTCTCCCTGATGGTGGATTCACCTGCTTCCTACACCGGCATTCAGCTCGCTGGCTGTCCTGTGGGCACTATCCTCCTGGCAGTAGCTTCAGTGCTAACCTGGGTATCTCTCCACCACCTCTGACAGTAAGCACTGTACTATCGGGTACTCTTCAAGCTTAAATTGCATCTAACGCTCCTTCTGTCTCTTCCTACGGTTGCCAGCTCGTATGGTGCTCTGCTCGCCCCAGCTGACTCGCCAGCTCACACTACACACACAACCATGCATGCACGCACCCACTCACGTCCATCATACTCAATAGAAGGTTAATTGTATCAGTCTTGAGTCGTGTCTGCTCTGTGGGTCACTAGAATCATGTCAGTTTAACTCTTTAAAGATGAGCTCATAGAAAAAGGATGATTTCTCCACAGTTAACCAGAAAACAAGCAAAAAGACGATTTAGGAAAGTTAACGCAGGATTTGACAAGGTTCACACACACAAAAGACTTCTTAAAATTCACAGAACAATTTAGACAAAAGAAAACTGCAAGGAAGTACAAAGAACTGTGAAGAAGTGAAAGCAAAAACTTTGTTCTTTTTTCTATCTCGATCTTCTCTGTATGCAGGGCGGCTCTGAAGCATTTAACTGAAGCACGCTGCTGGGTCATTAAACTGGGCCGCCCGTAAGACGGGCCACTCATCTTCCATAAAGAGTAGTTTGAATGGGCTTTTGTCCAATAAGGGAACATCTCTTTATTTATGAACAGCCAATCAGATACCAGTATGTTATCCAGTAGAAAGGCAGCATTGTGACTGGTTATCGCGAGAGGGAAGATCGACAGAGATTCATACAACATTCAGTTCTTATGAAATTATATACTCAATATATAATATTATATATATACTATACTATACTATACTATACTATAGTATAGTATATACTACTATACTATACTATACTATATTATATATATACTATAAATTATATACTCAATATATAATCGTCTCATATATATATATATATATATGAGACGAGACAGCATTCATCCCACTTTGGATGGTGCTTCTCATTTATCTAACAATCTGGCATCTTTTTTATCCAAATTTCCAAAACCATGACTACTCAGAGTTGGGACCAGGAAGCAGAGTCTCAGTCTTACACGCCTCTCTGCAGCTCCTCTTCATCCGCCACCCCTCAACTTAGCCCCTGTCTTCCCCATCAGAGAATCGTTGTCTGCTCCCTCCAAAGTGAATAAAAATATAATGTATAAGCATCCCAAAGTGATAAAGCAAAATATTGGTAAAACTCAAATTAAACATAAAGCCTCTTAATTGAATGATTTGGCCTCTGTTCCTCCTCATAATTTAAAAATTAAATGTGGTTTGTTAAATATTAGGTCTCTAACTCCCAAGTCTCTGTTAGTCCATGATCTGTTAATTGATCATCAGATTGATTTAATTTCCCTTACAGAGACTTGGTTAGGACAAGAGGATTATGTTGGTTTAAATGAATCAACCCCCTCTGGTTATTTAAACTGTCAAAATCCCAGAAGTTCTGGTCGTGGAGGAGGAGTAGCAACAATTTACCATTCCAAATTACTAGTTAATGTAAAGCAAAAAACATGTTATAATTCCTTTGAGGGCCTGGTCCTCAGTATTGGGCACTTTAGCAATTTCAGGTTAAACCCAATTTTATTTGCCATTGTTTATCGTCCCCCATCAACCTATTCAGAATTTTTATCCGAATTTGCTGATTTCTTAGCTGATTTAGTGTTGAAATCTGATAGAATAATTATAGTAGGGGACTTTAATATACATGTGGATGTAGATAGTGACTGCCTTAATGTGGCTTTTAATTCAATATTAGACTCGATTGGGTTTTCTCAGAAAGTAGGAAATTCTACTCATTACCTCCACCATACATTGGACCTTGTTCTGACATATGGCATAGAAATAGAAAATCTTGTAGTGTCTCCTCATAACCCTGTACTGTCAGACCATTGTCTGTTAACCTTTGATTTTACTATTTCTGACTATTTGGCTCCTAAAGAAAATATTATCACAGTAGATGCCTCTCAGATGATGCTGTTTCCAAATTTATGCAGATTGTTTCCTCTATGCCATGTATCAACACAACGGAAATAAGCTATAGACAGCTTGCTCCTTCTGTAATTGATAACATGGTGGATAGTGTTTCAGCTTCTCTGCATCAGGCTCTAGACTTGGTGGCCCCCTTAAAAAAGAAAAAGTCTAATCAGAGATTTTTAACTCCTTGGTTCAACACAGAAACTCGTAGCTTAAAACAGAAGACTCGTCAATTAGAAAGAAAATGGTGCTCTACTAATTTAGATGAAATCTATTTAGCTTGGAGAAATCATCTTTTAATTTATAAAAAATCTCTTAGAAAAGCTAGAACGAGTTATTACTCTGCATTAATAGAAGAGAACAAGAATAATCCTAGGTTTCTTTTCAGTACTGTAGCCAGGTTGACAAAGAGTCAGGACTCTGTCAATCCTAGCATCCCCTTAGAGCTTACTAGTCAGGACTTTATGAACTTTTTCAATAATAAAATTTCATCCATCAGAGATAAAATCAATCAGATTCTTCCCACAGTTAACTTAAATACTGTAACTACTACAACTCCTTCTATTGATGTCTGTCTTGATGAGTTTACTCCAATCGACCTTTGTGAGTTAGACAAAGTAGTTTCCTCATCCAAACCTTCAACTTGTCTTTTAGATCCTATTCCTACCAGGTTATTTAAAGAAGTCTTCCCACTTATTGGTAGCTTTATTCTTCATATAATCAATTCTTCATTAACTTTAGGCCATGTACCGCAGGCTTTTAAAACGGCTGTAATTAAACCCTTACTCAAAAAGCCAACGCTAGATCCAGGAGCTTTAGCTAACTATAGACCAATCTCTAATCTCCCTTTCATTTCAAAAATCTTAGAAAGAGTTGTTGCTACGCAATTATTTGACCACCTGCAGGGAAATGGTTTACTTGAAGAGTTTCAGTCTGGGTTTAGAATACATCATAGTACTGAAACAGCCTTAGCGAAGGTCACTAATGACCTCCTCATTGCATCTGATAATGGACTAGTTTCTGTACTTGTCCTTTTAGATCTTAGTGCAGCTTTTGATACTATTGATCATAATATTCTACTTGATAGATTAGAACACTATGTTGGACTTAATGGAACTTCGTTGCAGTGGTTTAGATCTTATTTATCTGATAGGTTCCAGTTTGTTCATGTAAATGATGAGTTTTCTTTCAGCTCAAAGCTTAGTCATGGAGTTCCACAGGGATCTGTGCTAGGCCCTACTCTTTTTAGTTTATATATGCTTCCGTTAGGCAACATTATTAGAAAGCACTGTATACATTTTCATTGTTATGCAGATGACACACAATTATACCTGTCAATGAAGCCAGATGATACTAATCAATTAGCCAAGTTAGAAGCCTGTCTTAAGGAAATCAAAGCTTGGATGACTTGTAATTTCCTGCTATTAAATTCAGATAAGACTGAAGTCATTCTTGTTGGTCCAAAAAACCTTAGAAATTCCTTTCCAAATCAAACTTTCAGTTTGGATGCAGTTACTCTTTCTCTTAATAGCTCTGTGAGGAACCTTGGAGTTATTTTTGATCAGGATTTGTCCTTCAATTCACATATTAAATTTGTTTCTAAGACTGCCTTCTATCATTTGCGTAATATTGCCAAGATTAGGAGCATCTTGTCTCAGAGTGATGCTGAGAAGCTGATCCACGCTTTTGTTAGCTCGAGATTAGATTATTGTAATTCTTTATTATCAGGCTGTCCTAAAACATCTTTAAAAAGTCTTCAGCTGATCCAAAATGCTGCAGCAAGAGTTTTAACAGGTACTAGAAAGAGAGATCATATCTCTCCGGTTCTGGCCTCCCTTCATTGGCTTCCCATAGAGTTTAGAATTAAGTTTAAAATCCTTCTTCTCACTTACAAAGCTCTAAACAATCAGGCTCCTTTTTATTTAAAAGCTCTGATACTACCGTATTATCCTAACAGAGCACTACGCTCTCAAAATGCAGGATTACTTGTAATACCTAGAATCTCCAAAAGTACAATGGGAGGCAGAGCTTTCAGTTATCAAGCTCCTCTCCTGTGGAATCAGCTGCCAATCTGGATTCGGGAGTCAGACTCGATCTCTGTTTTTAAGAATAGGGCTAAAACCTACCTTTTTGATCTAGCCTACAATTAGGGAGGGATCATGTGTTTCTGAACCCTCCCTTAGTTATGCTGCTAATAGGTTTAGTCAGCCGGGGGACCTCCAGTAATGCACTGGGCCTCACTCCTTTCCTCACTCTCTATGAAATATATTTTTTTTTTTGCTGGTCATTAACATTTGTTTGTTCTCTCCCATAGATTGAGTCCCCATCGTGCTGTTTGCTCTCTACATGTCTGTTCTTTTCTTCTTCTCTATCCCCTCACCCCCCAGCCAGTCGCAGCAGATGACTGCCCCTCCCTGAGCCTGGTTCTGCTGGAGGTTTCTTCCTGTTAAAAGGGAGTTTTTCCTCTCCACCGTCGCCAAGTGCTTGCTCACAGGGGATCGCCTGATTGCTGGGGTCTTTCTGCAACTGTGGGGGTCCCCCCTACAGTTGATAGTGCTATGAGATGACTGTTGTTGTGAAATGGCGCTATATAAATAAAGTTGAATTGAATTGAATATAAAATCTAACTAATTTAAGTGACTCAAGGCTAATATTCAGTGACCATGCATTTATACTATTACTAATAATTTAATTTATACTATTACTAATAATTTTAACATTCATTTGAATAACACTCATGAAAATAAAACATTCCTAAGACATGGACTCACATTTAAATCAAAGATTAATGAATTACTGCAAACCATTGTTGGTGATCAAAAGGGTGATGATTTTCACATTGTCCTTAGAATCCCGGGGAGATGATAGCTGGAAGAAAAGCTTAATGTTTAGTCAGAATTAACAGTCAGATTACACAATGAAACATATTCCGTAGATGTCCACTAGGAGGTATTGTTGAGCTGTAGATAATTTTTAGGTGTCTGGAATGTGAGCAGGGGGGACTAGAGGGTTCTGGGAAATGTCTAAAAGAAGGAAGAAAGCCATATATCTGCCCTCTTAAGAAGTTTACGACTTTTTAAATCAGTTCCTGGCACGAACGGATACTATCAGCATGAACTGTCCAGTTGGGGATTTGACTCCAAGAGTTTATGGTCCACTTAAGCCTTTAAAAGCAAATCCTTAAAGTCTCTCTACAAAAGTGAAATTGTTTACACTGGGGTCCTGTTGAAGACACAGCATTCTTGACCAGACCTTGAGTGAGAGTTGCTTTAAAATGAAGAAAAGTGAAATTTCTTTAAAATGAAGGAAAGTGATCTCTTGATTGATGCTACAATTGGTTAACTGAAAAGATTCTGCTAACTGTCCAATTTTAATTTTTACAGAGGTGGAAACAACATTACCTTGCATAGTCTGCACTGGCTGGATCAGTATATGCTTCATAAAAGGTGTCTATTTGAAGTTGCTGTTTGCTGAGACACTCCTTTATATCGACAATCTCATCCTGGGGTTTAACTGTAACAGCATTTACACTTATCTTCCGACTATCCAAAACCTGTGAATATGAATCACAAGAAAAAGCTCAGGACCTATTTTTTCCACCCGGCCTGATTGCTTCTGCCCACCTAATAGCCACCACCTGAAGGTCAATGAAGGAGATGCCTGGTTCCTGAATAACGTGTCAGCTCTCTTCGCAACATGTCATCAAACACATTTTCAATAAACTGATCACGCAATAACAAATCAGAGTTGGGAAGGCCACCAGGTGTCTTACTAATTACCACATCCATCAAAGACTTCAATGAATGAGAATAGTCTCTTAAAGATTCTACCTCTTTCTGCACCCGTTGGTAGAACTGTAACTAGGCAGCCACGTATAACTGGGAGCAGCTATAATTTTCAATGAGGATAGTAAAAATCTTTTTCTGGTGCGTCTCTATCAGCAATTGAGTGGAAATTAACCTCGGCCTTTACACCTCCCTCCAAATGATTGATGATAAATAGCAACTGTTCAGATCTAGGCATGTGTCTTATTACAAGACAACGCACCTCCTCAACCCAACAGTTGACAGTTCTACAGATATGTTCAACAGTTAACAGAGCTACAGAGGGTTTACCAGTAAATTTTGGACATTTGCGCTCCCTTGGAGCATAGATGCAACAAACGTTTGTAGCAACACCCTCCAAACTGCCAGCTGGGCTCAAACCAGAATCAGTTGATAGTCCTAGATTAGATGTTTGTGGCTGTAAAAATTAATTTTGGACAGTTAGCAGAATGTTTTCAGTTAACCAATCAATAATCACAGTAGAAATACTATTCCTCGGTTTGTCTTTTTATTGAAGCACACAGAGTCAGAGTACACAGCCGTGGGTCTTTTCTAGCCCCTCTGGTGAAAAGACCTAGAACAATGAAAAGCACAGCTACAAAAAGGCTTCAAGTTACTGGTCGTTTCCCAGTAACTTTCCAACAATACGCTGGCCATTGTCCAAACTAGTTAGGACCGGTCCTTTCAGTATCCAAATGGCTCCAGATGTCATCTCAGCTCTTTATGACTTCCATCCTGTCTCTCCAGTGCAATTCTCACCTCATGCCCCATATGGAAGAAAGAGCTGATACAAAAGCAGAGCAGTTGGGTGTGTGAAGGTGTGTGTAAGTGTAACTAAAGCACTTTGTGTGTGTGTGTGTGTGTGCGCACGCGCATATGTGTGGCTAAAAGATATGTGTATGCAAGCACTCTGTGTAATATCTAACTAACTAATCTTCCCTATTTATTTATTATAACATGGCTGTAGCATGACCGTGAGTTCCAATCTATAAAATCCTTCTTTGCTGAAGGAAAATTGTTTCAACTCAAAAGTCTGGTCATGAACTGCTTCTCTCATCCAAGGACCAGAGCTGTAACACTACCCACTGGCCATAAAGTGGATATTAATCCCTTCTCCAGAACTTAGTCATTCTCCCTTTTCTGCTCTTTGGCAAAGGAATGTTTCAAATTGGCAGATTTATGGTTGACATGATCAAGACTTGGGGAGACAAGATTCTTCAATAAACAACCAGACGGTTTCACAGTGCCATCTGGTGGATGAATCAGGAATATTTAATATTTTTCTCTTTGAAGTGGATTTTATGCATTATGGTCAAATAAGCTAATTCATATTCTTCCTCTCAAGACAGTATATGCTACTGAAGACATGGCTGAACTCTTGGGATGAACAATGTGGTTCCAAAGACTTTTATTGATATGATTTGATGTGTTGCTTTATTTTCAGGAAGAAATTAATTTTTGCATGCTTACTATCACAAATTAATTACAGTTACAACGTAGAGATATTGTATGTTCCCTTATTGAGTAGAATATCTTAGTCACTAAAGTTTAAGGAATTTATACTTTATTCAGCACACATACATTAGGAGGGTCTCACTTCTCATATCAAATGTCTCTTCCCCCTCCTCTTTCTTTAGGAGACCATAGCTGGACTTTAACTGACCAATAGAGCTCCAGGCTTCATTGCATTTCCTTTTTTAGGTTGAGTTTATGATGGCTGTTGGAAAAAGAAGCAATGTCATTGGGCCAGCTCAGATTTCATGAAATTCAGTGAGATTCTGCCACACCTAGACAAAACTTTCCTTTGTTTCAGTTTTGGGGCATTGGTCAAGCTGTAAGGAGCCTTCTATGCTCTCTTATTTTTTTTTCTATCCTTAAGTAGGCCCACAGCCTGTCATGCTCTGTGAAAATTTGTTTTTTTTCTTTAAAAGTCATTTTTCTTATTTAATTTTTTTTCTTTAAATCACTGTGCAAGAAAATTTTGTTTGATTTTTTTTCTAAGCTTAAACCAACTCATTCAAACCACCAACATCAGAAGAAATGGATTTGTGGCGTGTTTTTGCCTCCGTTTTGAATTTCTAATGGAACTTTGTACAATAAACCAATTCCTTCTTCAGTGCATAAGAGAAGACCTCACCCAGCTTGCTGACGAACAGCCCGATTGCAATCTTAGGAGCACGGCCTTGTAGGAGAATCTGCCTATCAACCTCTCCATCAACAGAATCCACAGACATCCAGCTGAATCAAGGTTGGCATTTGGGGGCCCTGCTGCCACCAGGGATGTGATCTGACTCTGTGGCTGATGGTCTGTTATTTAGTTTAAACCTAATTCTTCAGAATATTCCTGGTATAAATTCCTTTAACTTAATTTCATGCAGACCCCCGTCAGAATTTCAAAATGCATTTTGTCCTTTCATTAATTTACATTTTTTTTTAGAGTAACACAAATTTTCCATTTTTCTAAATAGTAAAGCATCCTTTTCTTCATAAAATTGCATCCACTTTTCTTAACCAATGCTATTGTATGGTTTTCCAATTTCCAGCATGCTGACAAATTAAACTACGGTTGATTTGGTTCCACAAATGCTTGATTCATAAGTAACTCAGTAATAGTCTATAATGCCCATAATACATGTTGAATTCTCTGTTTTAAAGTTATTCAAATGTGTTAACCTATTCTGACATTTCTTATTAAACTACTGAAAGACATATGGGAGTTATTGTTTAATTTCATGTCCATCTTCTTGATTATCAGCTGACAAGAACTCACAAGGGTTTTTTTTTTTTTTTTTGTTTTTTTGAAACTGATTCACCATCATAGCAGTCTGTCGTGGGCGACAATGACTGTTTCATTTAGGTCTGATCAGATTCCTCCACACAGCTCTGTCCTTAGCCTTCCGCTGCCAGGAACTCCTGTCTATGTCTAACTTCTTCATGTTTCTTTTTACAGTGTCTTTAAATCTGAGCCTTCGTCTACCCTGATTGCGTTTGCCCTCGCATAACTGTGAGCAGAGTAACTGCCGAGGGAGATGCTGGTGGTTCATCCTCTCAACATGTCCGAGCCATAATTGGTATAAATAAAGAATTGTTAATAAATTGTCCATTATCTGGACTGGTGCCCTACGAGGATCTGAGTGTAATGAAAATAAATCTTCGTTCCTACTCACATTCATATTTACATTAATACTTGCACCAACATTAGAATACCTATAAATCCATAAATCCGCTACATGGCCGATCCCTCAATTGCTCCCTCAACAGTTTGTTTGCTGCTTGAAGCTGCTGCAGCTGTGTCCGGAGGACCTGAAGATTGTCCATTTTTCCCAGGGGTTGGAACAATGACTTAGTGTCCCACACCGGATCAGCGGCTCCCTCGTTGCTGCCGGCCTGTCACTGTTTTTCTTCCCCTCAACTCTCAAGAAAAAAAAAAAAAAAAAAAGGGGGCCACCACACAAAAATTCCAGCCTATATGTCCTGCCAACAGCGTCAATTCTGTAGTGACCAAATTTGTCCTTTAGTCACCCCAATAACTTCTTGCCCGCAAACTACACAATATGTCCAGAATTACCAGGACAAGAGTCTGTTTATTTTCAATAAAGAACATCAAAGTTTGTTAAGAAGCACTAAACACTGCTTAAAATTCAGGCACTGCATGAATAAGAAATGCTATAATAGTGCCAGACTAAAACCATGAGCAAGTTCAGGCTCCTCATTGCAGTAAACTTATAACGAGGTGAGTAGACCTTGGTTAAGACCTGACACACGTTAAAAAGCCACACTACAAATCACAGCTTATTGTTAAAAATGGTTGGTGAAGAAAACCATATTTAAAATACAATGTACAAGGGGTCATAATATAAAAATCCAAACCCTCTCACTGGACTGAGCCCAAATATTACAAATGGCCCGAGCACTATTGCACTGTGCCCTAAACAAAACAGAGACAAGCAAGACAGTTCACTCCTTAAAAAAGATAACATTCAGATTTAGAATACAGTCTAATAAAACATGTCTTTAATACAGTGTGCATTAAACATGACCAGCATACCTCAGAGATATTTGTAAATGCACATCATAAGTGCTGATGGCAATTCCTGATGCACATGAGCAGGTGACTACACAAAAGTTCCTGATGCACACAAATAGGTGAAGTTTTGTTCCGTTTCATGCCCCAAGCATTTCCTTACCATCATTGGGCATATAGCACACCGTTTTTCAGTGCGGCATCAAAGCAGATGTCCTCAGAAGTTTGGAGGCTTTACAGCCCCACCGTGTCATGTCCACACCACGCTACACGTCTACACCGCACTTCCATGAAGCAGAACCTGTCATGTTTGCCCCTACAGGGCAGAGTCACAGACCGGAGCGCTGAAGTGTGTTAGGGACATTTATTACCAAAAGGAATATAAAAATCCAAAAACAGTGCCCACAATACAATACAATACAAAATGCAAACAAGAATAACTTACAGAAAAGAGCCTCAGAGCTGGGAGTGCTAAGGAGAAGAAAAACACTTCAGAGGATGCGACAAGTAGAATGATGAGTTGAACCAAAAAAGCTGCAAGGACAAAAAGAACATGCAGGCTTAAATAGTGTAATGTACAATGAGTAGCAGGTGTGGGGAACAGGAGTGGACTTGTGATCTAATTACAGAGTATTCACAGCTGCGGATAACTAGGAGAGCAGGCAGTAAGCAAATAAAGTGGGGATGTCTGGAGGGAAGGAACAATGGCCCTGCCACATGAAAAGACAAAACAATCCTAAACAACATAAATTGACAACATGATAACAATACTGAAGCGTAAATGGCAGACAGAATGATGAATCATTAGGAATCAGAACACAGGAAAACATCACAAGGCTGGAAAAAATACAGAAAATATTCAGAAATAAATTGAGTGCCTGAGCCCGGTACTAACCGTGCTCAGTCCTGCGACAGAACCAGGAGCACATGCTCACTATGTTTTGTTTATATAGGCCTGGGGCATCTCCTGGGTCCTAAAGCCCTGCCCACTACAATAGGTTTGTATGTGTAGCGTTAACCTTTTTTTTTTTTTTTTTGGTTCCAATCTATAAAATAATTCTTTGCTAAAGAAAACTGTTTCAACTCAAAAGTCTGGTCATGAAATGCTTCTATCATCCCAGGACCAGAGCTGTAACACTATCCATTGGCCATAAAGTGGAAGTTAATCCCTTCTCCAAGACTTAGTCATCTTCCCTTTTCTGCTCTTTGGCAGAATGTTTCAAACTGAGAGATTTATGGTTGACATGATCCAAACTTGTGGGAGTCAAGATTTTCCAGTAAACAACCTGACAGTTTCACGGTGCCGTCTTGTGGACGAATCAGTAATATTTAATATTTTTCTCTTTGCAGTGGATTTTATGCATTATGGACAAATAAATTAATTCATATTCTTTCTCTCAAGACAGTATACGCTACTGAAGACATGGCTGAACTCTTGGGATGAACAATGTGGTTTCAAATGCTTTTATTGATATGATTTGATATGTGTTTTTATTTTCTGGAAGAAATTAATTCTTGCATGCTTACTATTACAAATTAATTACAGTTACAGTGTAGAGGCATTATATATTCCTTTATTATTGAGTAGAGTACCTTAGTTGCTGAAGTTTAAGGAATTTATGCTTTATTCAGCACACATTCATTAGGAGGGTCTCACCTCCCATATTAAATGTCTCTTCCCTCTCCTCTTTCTTTAGGAGACTAAAGCTGGACTTTAACTGACCAATAGAACTCCATGCTTTACTGCATCTCTGATTTTTAGGTCAAGTTTATGACTTTTGTTGAATGAAGCGCAAATGTAATTGGTTCAGATCAGCTCTCATGAAATTCAGTGAGATTCTGCCACACCCGAGAAAAACTTGTTTTTCTGTTTCCTTTGTTCAGTTTTGGGGTGTTGGTAAAGCTGTAAGGAGGCTTCTCTGCTCTCCTATTTTTTTCCTATCTTTATGTAGGCCCAGAGCCTGTCATGCTCGGTGAAAATCCTGTTTCTTTGCTTTAAAATTCACTTTCCCCTATTTTAATCTTTTTCTTTAAATCACTGTGCAAGAAGATTTTGTTTGATTTTTTTCTAAACTTAAACCAACTCATTTAAACCACCAACATCAGAAGAAATGGATTTGTGGTGTTTTTGTCCCCAATATGACTTTCTGATCGACTTTGCACAATAAACCAATTCCTTCTTCAGCATTTAAGAGAGGAACTCGCCCATTTTGCTGACAAACAGCCTGATTGCAATCTTAGGAGCACAGCCTTGTGGGAGAATCTGTCCATCAACCTCTCCGTCAACAGAATCCATAGACATCCAGCTGAATCAAGGTTGGCACATGGTGGCCCTGCTGCCACCAGGGATGTGATCTGACTCTGTGGCTGACGGTCTGTTGTTTAATTTAACCTTAATTCTTCATAATATTCCTGGTATGAGTTCTTTAAACTTAATTTCATACAAACCCCCATCAGAATTTCAAAATGCATTTTGTAATTTCATTAATTTACATTCTTTTTCATAGTAACACCAATTTTCCATTTTTCTAAATAGTTAATCATTTTCTTCATAAAATTGCATCCACTTTTCTTAAACAAGGCTATTTATTGTTTTTCCAATCTCCAGTATACTGACAAATTAAACTGCACTTTTATTTGGTTCTGTCATGACCCAGTGCCGGTCTCGTTCGCACTCGGGTCATACATTATCTTTTCCAGGCTTTGACAGCAGTGGGTTCCTTCTAGCTCCCCGGGCTCTTATTGTGACAGTGCCCGGTGGAGCTCCCTGCTGTCAAAGTCAACAGCTGTGCTGCATTCGGGGTCATTAGTGACCGGTGTTAAAAACAGACGCTGAATGCACCCCGATGCAGCAGTCTCTGTTATACTTCCGTTGACAGATCGTCTCGTCGTCTGATGCTTCGGGCATCCCCGGCTCAGACGCTGTTCATTCATCGTCAGTCTTGTAAGTTACCCTGTGATTATCCTACCCTCATTGTGGTGTGTATTTTCCTCTGTTCCTTCATTCCCCAATAAAACATCACTGCAACTCACCGGTGACTGCTGGCGTCTTATGGTGGCTCGCGAGGGCCACCGTGACAGTAGACTGCTGCCATAACATCTAGAGAGAGGCATCGCACCGAGACGCCATTCACCGTGAGTTAGCATAATTAGACTGTTGTTTCCTACCTGTCTGGGTACCGTGCTGAAGCATGCCGTCGCGGAGGTCCCGCACTCAGAGTCAGAGTGATGTCCTCGCAGACGCCCTCGAGTGCGTGGATGAAATCCTCATCACTGCCTCCCTCCTCGACTTCAACAGCAACGTGCCCCAGTACCTGGACCAAGCCGAGGATATCCTCAATAATCTCCCCCACTTCGCTGACCACCCTGAGGTAAGCGTGAGGAGAGATGACATCGCTGCACAGCGCGAGATACTCCGTGGGCTGGTGGGAAATCCCGGCAGGAAGCCGAAGAGGAGTTGACGTCGCCCCTCGCTTCGGGATCCCGCTCCTGCCTCCGCTCCGGCCCGGAAGTTCACACCACCCGGAGGTCTTTCCCCGTCAAGCATGTCGTCACTCGGGATTCCCCCAGAGGACCTGCAGCTGACAGCAATCAGGATCTGGGACCGAGTGGCTGCTGCTCGCTCCGCTGTGCATCCATCGTTAATCATGAAGCATGTGGCGGTGGCAGTTAGACTGGTGGAGAGGAATCCAGAGTTGCGTGAGTTCCCTGAGTTTGCCAACCTGCTAGCCTCTGTTTCTGCACAGGAATGGCGATTCCCGGATCTCACCTTCGCCTCGCTCCCGCAAGAAATTGTCGTCACACCGGCTGTCAATCTCTGTTTGAATCCCGTCCGGATCCAGTTCCGGGTCACCGCAAGGGCTCAATCCCCCATACAGCTGCCACTCCTGTGCCTTGTCAGAAGGGAATTCCCGCAGCCTCTCCCCCCGGGCCATCTTCTCCTGCTGTTCCATCAGCGTCCCGTGCCCGCTCATCTCGGCTGTCGCCCCCCTCCTCCTCATCACGTATCCTGGCTGCTGTGTGTCTCTGGAGTCCTGTCCTGGCGAGCTCCATTCCGGAACCATCTCCAGCGGTTCCCCCTCGTCCTCTCAGGGGGGCCCGCTGTCGCCGTCCAGCGGGGGAAAGGGAGGAGCAACGTTCGCCGCAGCAGGCACCATCCGGCCTCCAGGAGACAGACAAGTCCAAGTTTATCCTTATTCTCATGATTGTGATTTGCCTTGTCAGACTCCTGGGGGTGGAGTTTGGGGTTCGCAGCCCCCCGAGCTCCCACCACCTGCTGTGGCTTTAATTATTAATCCCGCATCCTCTGTGTCTCCCTCCGCTGAGCGGTCCTCGACACCCAGGCCAATGTCGCCGGATGAGGAGGGGGTCTGCGGTTCTGGAGAGCCTGGTTCCGGTTCCGCAGCCACGTCGTGGGCAGAGGAGGACGGCGGACTGCAGTGTGGAACCTGCGCCGACGAGGAAGCGTCTCCCGGGTCTCCACGGATGAGCGGTCCGGTCCAGTGGGTCGAGAGTCTCTTGCCACCACCACGCCGTGCGGGGCCATCGGCGTGGGCATCGGTGTCAGAGGACCCTGAGGCTGTGGACACCATCATGCCAGCTGCGGAGCCCGACGTAGCTGAGTGGGAGCCTGACGACGACCTCCTGCCGTCTGAGCCTGGATCTTGGCAGTCCTGGATGGCATCAGAACCCAAGATCAGGCAAGTGCTCTGTTTTGTCTTTCTCCTTTCCGTCTTAGAGCATTTTAGCCTGTCTCTTGGGGAGATGAGCCGGGTGCAGCTGCCTGCTGCATCCGAGCTTATCTCGCCGGGTTCTGGCGCTGCCGGTGATCCTGATTCCCGGTTCTTCTCTCTCTCCCGAGCCTTCTCCCAGGGTCGCTGGCGAGGAGCTGCTTTTGCCCGCTGTGCCAGAGGTTCCAGGTTCGGGGTTGGAGGTCGGTTCTGCTGTGGCGCCGACCCAGTTGGGGTCCGTCACGGGTGCTACCGAGACCCAATCAGGGTCCGTCGCGGGACCAACCGAGACCCCAATCGGAGCCCGATGAGGGTGCAGCACCAGCGGTATCCAGGTTCGGTGAGGGAGCTGCAGATCCCCTGCCACCAGACACTGGACCGGCTCATCTCCATCTTCCTCTTCATCATCACCGTCACCCTCCTCGTCCTCCTGAGGAGCACAACCCATTTCCACCTGGGGCCGTTGGGGTTCCGAATGCTACGCCCGGTTCTCCCTCGTCTTCCCCTTCTCCAGGGAGGCCGCCTTCTACTTCCCCCCTACGGTCCTGGTGGTCAAGCGATGCGGGTCGGCCGCCCGAAGGACTGCCGTGCCCATTTGGCTCTCTGGCCGGCCACCCGACCCCACTGGACTACCTGTTTGGCGACCTGGTCCGGCCGCCTGAAATTCATTGTTTCCGGGCATGGGACTGGGGTAGGCCGCCCGAACTATCAGCCTCCATGCTTCAGAGCCAGGACTGCTGTCCTTTTTTCCATCATTGTCATGTCTGTAAACTTTTGGGATGTGCGGGGGGTGGGGTGGGGGGGTGGTATCTGTAATTTTGTGTCTCACCTTTTTCCTTAGTCAGTGATTTGTGTTTTTTTCCTCCCCTCTGTCTAATGTCCATCTACTGGTTGAAACTGATACATGCATTGCCTGTTGGGTTCTGTCCTTGTGTTACTCACACGTTATGGAGTATTGTGTGTTTTTTTTTCTCTCTCTCTCCCCACGGTACTCTGTAATTGCTTTGTTGGTCCCCTGTCATCATTTTGGTTTTTGCTTCTCCTCTTTTTGACTCTCTCCCCTCCTGCCGGCGCCCCATCCACCCACCCTGGGGGGTGGGGGGGTGGGGGCTTGGGTGTTATTTGGCCGTTCAGGAGCTCGGCTTCGAGGGGGAGGTACTGTCATGACCCGAGTGCTGGTCTCGTTTGCGCTCGGGTCATACATTATCTTTTCCAGGCTTTGACAGCAGTGGGTTCCTTCTAGCTCCCCGGGCTCTTATTGTGACAGCGCCCGTGGAGCTCCCTGCTGTCAAAGTCAACAGCTGTGCTGCATTCGGGGGTCATTAGTGACCGGTGTTAAAAAGTGGACGCTGAATGGACCCCGATGCAGCAGTCCTCTGTTATACGTTCCGTTGACAGAGCGTCTCATCGTTTGATGCTTGGGCATCCCCGGCTCAGACGTTGTTCTTTCATCGTCAGTCTTGTAAGTTACTCTGTGATTATCCTACCCTCATTGTCGTGTGTATTTTCCTCTGTTCCTTCATTCCCCAATAAAACATCACTTGCAACTCACCGGTGACTGCTGGCGTCTTATGGTGGCTCGCGAGGGCCACCGTGACAGGGTTCCAAAAATGTTTGATTCACAGGTTACACTCAGTGACTCAGTAACTTCTATGATGCCCATAATACATGTTGAATTCTCTGTTTTAAAGTTATCATATCCATCCATCCATCCATCTTCTTTCCGCTTAATCCTTTTATTAGGGTCGCGGGGGGGCTGGAGCCTATCCCAGCATCTTTGGGCGAGAGGCAGGGTACACCCTGGACAGATCGCCAGTCCATCGCAGGGCCAACCATATATGTTAACCTATTCTGACATTTCTTATTAAACCATAGAAAGACATATGGGAGTTACTGTTGATTTCATGTCCATCTTCTTGATTATCAGGAGTCAAGAACTCACAAGGGGTAAGTTTTTTTTTTTAGACTGATTCATAATTGGTACAAATAAAGAATTGTTTAATAAAACTGTCCATAATCTGGACTGGTGCCCTAACGGAGGATCTGAGTGCAATGAAAATAAATCTTCATTCCTACTCACATATCACATTTACATTAATACTTGTGCCAACGTTAAATACCTATAAACCCCATAAATCCGCTACATGTCATGCTAAATTTGTGAATGCCCCCCACAAGCCTCACCACCCCCCCTTGTTAAAACCCTCTGGGACCGCATAGTCTTCACGCTCACATCAATTTATTCATTCATCCTAGAGACTTCATTCCAAGTGCTCCTGAAAACTGAAAAGCGGTGTTGCGAGCTCACTGTCATGAGCTAAGCTCTGGAAGTTCTGCCAGACATCAGTTTCGTGGCTTTTTCCTTATATTTATTCATATTTGTTCTATTTTGTGCCTTTTGAGTTATATTACTGCCTTCTATTTTTCTGTCTTAGGCTTCAGTTTTGCTATGCTCCATGTTTCATTTCAATTTGTAATCATTTATTAGTCTGTTTTTGATGTTGTTTATTCCTTGTATTTATCCTTGATGTTCTTCTCTGAGTTGACAGCTGTCAAGCGGCATTTTCCGGTTGGTGCTCTGTGTGGGGGCGTCGCCCTGTCAGCTGTCAAGGCCCAGCTGCTCCCTCCCTCCACTCTTCCAGCTGATCCCAATCTTTGTTCATTATTACCTACTTTGCTCACTCAGGTGAACCCACTACTGTCATCACTTATGTTTTTGGTTTTGAACTCCTATTTAAGGGGAGTTATTTTGTTCTCATTTGCCGCTGCCTTGACTACTCAAGAGTTTTTCTACACATCTCTCTTTGTCTTCGCCCAGAGTCTATTCCTGCTCTGGCGCTCCATTCTGGTAAGTTTTTTCTGTCGTTGTTAATTTTGTATTTTGAGCACCTTGTTGGACTTTTACGTTTGTTGTTTGTTTTTTAATAAATTGCCCAAACTCACAGTTGGCGCGTGGGTCTCAATTCTCTGCACAAAGGGCATTCATGACATTCACAAGAGAAACAAGCAACCTCTCTATGGAAACAAGCCCAGAAAAACCCAACAGGCAACCTACCACATTGTGTAAAAGGAAGGGCTGCATGATAACAATATCGATAAATAGATTTATTTTTGTTTGCAGTAAATTGACTGTAACCACAGGTCAGCATGAATAATGGAATTTTATAAATTCTAATTAAAGAAAAATACATACGCATTCTGCATGAGCAACAGCAATTAAATTTTTAAACTGATAAAAAGAAAAAAACATGTACGTTCCTGTAAAGTAACAGCACTAAACACAGCTTACTGCTGTGGGATGATGGGAGTTGTGTCCGCTAGTCGTTTTACAACAAAAACTAAATATTACCTGTTTTTTTTTTTATGTGAGTTACTATACAACATCCGACAAACGTTTAATTACGTAGAAAATTATCTTTTAAATTGACAAACATCAGACTGTATGTGTAACCTCGTGGCAAAATTTGATTGGGATCAAAAGATAATTTTGCTCTTGCCATTCATTCAAAGGAGAATTTTTTTCAAGGTCCCCATATGCACTGATCTGTATATAAAAAAAAAACCTGGATAGCTCATGCCCCATTAGCGAGTACAGAGCCAAGTGGAGTTGGGCGGGCCACTGAGTCTCTATAGAAAAACTGGATGGATCTTGTATTATGTAGTTGTTTTATGGTTCATAAACTGTTTATGTGGAGCTCTTATTTGTGTGGTATGGAGTGGCGGCTCTTGGCTTCCGGTTCCGCCAGCTCCGGTGGTATAAGAGGAGCTGCAGGTAGAGGGGCAGCCTCTCCGCCTTACCCCTCCCAGCGACTGCATGCCCTGTCAGGTTGCACTGAGATTCAGTATTATAACAAAGAAGTGTTCAGCTCCACTCCTGGTTGTCCTCCTTGTCTACAAGTTACGACATAATATTTGGTGATGAGAGGTAAACACATGGAGGCTTGTGGAACACCTATTCATCCATTCCTGGAGCTTCCCGGGGGAACTGCCAGTACTGTGGCTTCGGGTGGGGGTACAAAGCTTTTCAGACATACATGGTGGCGTTGGACCTGGGACGAATGGAGAAGCTGAGGGGCTCGTGTGTTGTTAGTACACAACCTGGGATGGATGAACACAGAATTTTAGGCACGCTTGAGATGTGGACAATTATGAACAGTGGTCGAGTTAATAGCCCCGCCATTTTAGGATGCCGGACAATGCCATCGTCAGATGGATTAGGTTCAGACAGCGCCGCCAACAGTAGGAGAACTGATCCAGCGGGTTCGTGTCGGACTTAAGGCAGTCGGCTGCTGAGTGCCGGTTCGGGCCGTTGGAGGAAGGAAATGATCAGCGACCAGTTTGGCGGAACACACCAACTGTGCTGCAATCCGCTCCAACGCTGCTCTCATTCCTGGGGTGAGTTGACGATGACTAAGGGCTATCAAGTTGTGCTACAGCTGAAGCAGAGGAACAAGCCAACTCGGGAGCTAAGTGAGCGCCTTTCAGCGGGAAATTCAAGATCCCCCATGGCCGTGCAGTTAGCGGACCCTGACAGTGATGGGAGCATCAAGGACGACGTGGAGGAGACCAATGCTGCATGGATGAGGTCTGCCCCTGGGAAGCCCAGGTGTATGGGTTGTGGGTCCATGAAGCACCGCTATAAGGCTAGACAGTGCACAGCAAAAGACAAGCGCTGCGGAAAATGTGGCCATCTACACTGCTTCGCGAGAGTATGCCAGTCAGCAGAGCAGGACAGCCCACGCAGGAATTCAACTCCCCCCGCCCCAACGGTGATACATGCAGTGTCCCCTACTACCTGTAGGGGCACACGCTGCACGGTAGTTCTGGATGGAATTCCGGTTCCGATGTTGGTCGACATGGGAGCAGAGAGTTTGGTGCTGAATTGGGCTACGGTTAGAGAATGTTTTCCCCACTACAGGATTGGATGTGTCTTAGCGCCACTTTGCGGCTATGGAGGAGGGTGGTTGGCCATGGTGGGTACCGTCACACTGACAGCTCAGTATAAATTGGCGGAGATGGCCGATATGGAGTTTGTCGTGACGGCCGACAGTTCTAACATCATAGGCTGCAACCTGTTTTATGGCCTTGGATTTTCCATCAAGAGTGGAGCTGAGGAAGAGTGGTCGGGCTGTGGACTTTGGGACCAACCGGTTAGGGATGATGCTGTGTGGGATGAACAGTTGCTGGGCACTCCAGAAAGTGTACAGGCTGTGTCACGCTCAGGGCTGCCGTGGGAGGGCCCCAGTGCCAGTGTCCGAGCTGTCCCAGATGTGGGTGCCAGGCGGCATGAGGGAGGATCTGCAGCGGCGAGCAATGCCCAAATGATGGTCTCAGGTGTCCCTGGAGCACAGCCGTGGAGGACTGGTGAACACGGGACCACAGGGGCGGGGTCAGCAGCGGATCTACAAACGGTCAGGGCAGCGGGGCCTTGCACGGCCTGCAGTGTTTCCACCTGGAACTTGCTCCTCCAGTGCCACTCGGAAACACCGCAGGCTGTGCAAGGCCCTGCTTGGAGTCGTGGACTGGGTTCGGGCTCAGGCGGAGGCGAGGTCCAGGCGGGTGAGGGAAAGGCGGAAGATAGAGTGGTACCAGGGTCGACTGCAGGTGACGGATGTACGGCATGATGGTTATCTTCTGCTGTTGGATGGCTCGTGGTGCCATCCTAATGAGCTACGGCGTGCCCTGAGGAAGGCGGAAAGGTATGGCCCCAGATAGATGGAGCGCTCGGAGGTTTAGAGGAGAAGACGCTTCGGGATTGAAGTGACCAGCTGTGGTCCGGGAAGCAAACTGCCTCCAGGGGAGGACTGATGGTGATGGGTCTGGGGGTGGGGGTGGGGGCACGGGTCATCCTCATCGAGTCATGGATGTGTTCTATTTGTTAAACTTTGTTCTGTGCTAATAGTTTTGGGGATTGTTTTTGGTATTTTATATTGTATAGGAGACACGAAAGTAGTTTTTTTTTATGGACTGTTAAATAGCATTGTTTAAATTGTCCTCAGAAGGGAATATGTAAATCGACAGAGGTGTGAAGTTTGGCCCAGCTGTTCCCACTGATGTCATGGGGGGGGGGATCTGTTGGGTGTCATGGGGTGTCATGTGTTTACTCTTCCTGGGTTAACTGGATTATTTCTGTTGCTGGGGATCACCTATTCCTCTTCTTCTCCTTTTCCCTGCTGATTAATGCAGATCTGCAGGATCTAACACCTCCGAACATCACCGCTTAGTTCCTTTTCATGGCTGTCTTTTTAAAAAAAATGGCCAACACACGCCAATTTATCACATCCTTTTTCCATGTAAATTAGAAACATTCTTTTGTAAATGTGAGGATTTTTCTCATAAATTTGCAGAATTTTCCTGCAGAGTTAGAGCCATTTTACTCAGAAATGTGCAGCTCCTTACTTGAAAATTTGCAGCTTTTTATTATACATTATTTTGCAGCTTTTTCTTCATGAATTTAGAACTTTTCTTACTCTTGAATTTGCAGTTAAAAAAAGCTTAAACTTGCAGATTTTACTCAAATCTTATATCTGCAAGCGTTTTAGTTGTAAACAGTTGGAAATTACACCTTCTTTTGTCTTTTTGCTAAAGTTGCAGCTTCTTACCCATAAAATTCCACTTTTTTTTTGGTCAGAAATTGGCAGCTTTTAGCCAAGACTTACATCCCTTTGTGTGTGTGTGTGTGTGTATGTGTGTGTGTGTGTGTGTGTGTGTGTGTGTGTGTGTCAGGTCAGGCATTGGCTTGCTTTCTACCGGATAACCATGAAAACCGATACTACCTGTCTCATGGGTCGGGCCGTCGGCGACTCAACCGGCATCCCCGCCCTTTTGAGGGCGTGGAGGGTGAAACAGGGCATCCTGGCAGAACTAAAAACAATATCTGCCACAGGACTGTGGTGGACCACTCCCAGTTACACAGGGTGAGACTGGACATCCTGGCAGATAAACACATCTGTTGCAAGGTCTGTGGTGGACTGTGCCAGTCGGTGCATTGTGACATGCACTACACAAAGAGCAGAGATAAACAAACCTATCATCTGGTCAGTCACTGCAACAGATACTGGAATCAGTTTGTCTTGGCTTGTCCTTGCCACTGATAATACCTTTATCTGCCAAGAATGTGCTGCTAGTCCAGCAAAAGCTAGTAGTACTCAAATTTTACTAGTTTACTTTGCAAGCAGTTTCATGAAATGGTCAATCAGAAAGCAACTCATACCAGCTCGGACATCGCCTGGGCTTACAAGGTCCGCGCCGATCTGTTCACACTCCGACAGGCAGCAAAAAGTAAGCTAGGAGCAGGAAGACAAAAGAAGAGGAAAACAGCAGCCTTGTGTGTAGCAGAATGGAATGTATGCACTCTGTTGGACAGAACAACATCACAGCGCCCAGAAAGACAGACCGCGCTTGTGGCCCTGGAAATGAACAGGTACAATGTAGACATACACTACCGTTCAAAAGTTTGGGGTCACCCAGACAATTATTTTGTGTTTTCCATGAAAAGTCACACTTATTTACCACCATGAGCTGTAAAATGAATAGAAAATATAGTCAAGACATTGATGATGCTAGAAATAATGATTTGTATTTGAAATAATAATTTTTTCCTTCAAACTTTGCTTTCATCAAAGAATCCTCCATTTGCAGCAATTACAGCATTGCAGACCTAACATGATTGCACAAGGGTTTTCTAATCATCCATTAGCCTTCTGACGCAATGAGCAAACACATTGTACCATTAGAACACTGGAGTGATAGTTGCTGGAAATGGGCCTCTATACACCTATGTAGATACTACACTAAAAACCAGACAATTGCAGCTATAATAGTCATTTAACACATTAGCAATGTATAGAGTGTATTTCTGATTAGTTTAAAGTTATCTTCATTGAAAAAAAGTGCTTTTCTTTCAAAAATAAGGAAATTTCTAAGTGACCCCAAACTTTTGCACGGTAGTGTAGCTGCACTTAGTGAAACAAGATTGCCTGAATATGACAGCTTGGAAGACCATGGGTACATCTTCTTTTGGAGTGGGAGATCAACTCAAGAAAGGAGAGAAGCAGGAGTGGGCTTTGTAGTTAGAAAGGAGATAGCAGCAATGCTTGAGGAACCGGTGCCAATCAACGACAGGATAATGACTATGAGACTCCCATTACAGCGGAAGATGTATGCCACACTCATCAGTGTATATGCCCCAACAATGACCAACACAGAGGAGGTTTAGAAGAGTTCTACAGTGATTTACGTGAGACTATCAGGCGTGTACCGACTGATGACAGGCTGATACTCATTGGAGATTTTAATGCCAGAGTTAGTTTGGACACTGAGAAATGGAAAGGAGTGCTAGGCAGTCATGGAGTAGGCAAGTGCAATGCTAATGGAGAACTTCTACTTGCACTATGTTCAGAGTACAACCTTGTGATAACCAACACTCTATTTAAGCATAAGGACACACACAAGAATACATGGATGCACCCAAGATCCAAGCACTGGCACTTATTAGACTACATCATAGTCAGGTAGAGAGACATCAGGGATGTATTGGACACCAGAGCAATGAAAGGAGCGGACTGTGGTACTGATCATGTTATGCTGAGATCTAGATTAAGGATTTGGAGACGGAAACAACACTGCAGGACGGGTGCGAAGCCACCACAGAAGCTAAACACTAGTGCACTGAAAGGCCAAAAGAAGCAGAAAGAACTTACACAGGAAATGGATGAAAACTTGAAAGACTGGGACAGCAACAACTCAGAGACTGACATAGAAGAGGAATGGACAACACTGAAGGATACAGTGTATCAGACTGTGAGTGATGTATTAGGCTACTCTGAGAGGAAACATCAAGATTGGTTTGATGAGCATGATGAACACATGAAGAAACTACTAGAAGCGAGGAATACAGCTAGGCAGGAAAACCTACAGTGTAACACAAGGTCGAAAAAAAAGAAAAACTTAAAGGCTCAGAGTGAGCTACAGAAGTACACCAGAGAGATGAAGTCCAACTGGTGGGATGCAAAAGCGGATAAACTTCAAACTGCAGCAGACAGGAAGGACATGAAAACATTCTTCACAGGTTTGAGATAAATCTACAGCCCTAAACCAAGAGGATTGATCCAACTAAAGGCTATGGATGGTGAAACGGTTTTGCAGGAGAAAGACAAGATCCTGGACAGATTTGCAGACCACTTTGACCAACTACTAAACAACCCTGGAGATCTCACTGAAGAGGCTAAAGAAGCTCTAGTGCAGCGACCAGCTGTATCAAGTCTGGATGAACCATCAAATTTTGATGAACTAATGGCAGCTATCAGGACAACACAGGATGGTAAAGCTCCAGGAAGGGATGGAATTCCAGTAGAAGTGTGGAAATTTGGTGGTGTTCAGCTGACCAACTGCCTGCACAAGCTCATCCAAGAGATATGGGATGCCCAGAAAGTACATCAAGACTGGAAGGATGCAGTATTGTGCCTTTGTTCAAGAAAGGTGACAGGAAAGATTGTGGAAATTCCCGAGGTATATCACTGCTAGCCACTGTTGGTAAGATTCTCTCACGTGCACTACTTAACAGACTCAGTGAACACATCTGGCAGAATGTACTACCGGAAACCCAGTGCGGCTTTAGAAGTGGAAGAAGCACAATGGACATGATTTTCTGCTTGAAACAGGTTCAAGAAGTGTATTGAACAGAACATGCCACTTTATGTAGTCTTCATAGACTTCAGTAAAGCTTTCAATACTGTTTCACGACAAGGACTTTGGCAGGTACTCAAGAAATATGGATGTACAGAGAAGTTTGTCAGCCTGACCGGGGCACTCCATACAGGTATGCAAGCAAACGTGGCAATGAGTGGTTCAGTATCTAAAGACTTTTCAGTAAGCAACGGGATGAAACAAGGGTGTGTGCTGGCACCTACACTCTTCTCGCTATATCTGGCAGCCATGCTTGAGGTGGCCTTCAAAGACACTTCAGAAGGAGTACACATTCAAACAAGGAAAGAAGCAGACTTGTTCAATGTGGCACAGTTTAAGGCCAAGAGTAAGACATCAATAAAGGTAGTAAGAGAAATGCTCTTTGCCGACGACAGTGCTCTAGTTGCACGCAGCCTGGAAGATATGCAATCTTTAGTGGAGAAATTTGCAAGAGCAGCTAGCCAATTCAGCTTCCAAATCAACATCAAGAAGACAGAGTGCCTTTGTTCTAAATTGTCCCTAGATATCTGTTTCCAAAAGGCCCTTAGAATAGAGGGTTAGTACTAGTGAAAGCGCTTTGAGTGGTCTTTGTGACTAGAAAAGCGCTATATAAGTGCAGGTTAGTTAGTTAGTTAGTTATCAACCACCAAAGTTCCAGTTATCAACATCACTACCAGAAGAGATCGGCATTGGTACAGAGCCACTAGTCAAGTGCAAGACTTTCAAAGACCTAGGGAGTACTGTTTCAGAGAATGCTAGGCTGGAGGATGAACTATCTCTCAGAATGGGAAGAGCGAGTGCTGTGTTTGGAAACTTGAGGGAGAGACTGTGGAACAATCGACATGTGTATCCGTGTGAAATGCAAAGTGTACAGAGCAACAGTACTGGCTACTCTATTGTACGGTGCTGAAACTTGGACTGTCTACAGAGTGCAGATGAAGAAACTCCACATGTACATGATGAGACACCTTCGAGCCATAATGAACATCTCATGGAAAGACAAGATAACCAATATAGAAGTGTTGAAACGAGCTGGTCTACCATCAATGGAGGACATGCTAATACAGATGAACCTGAGATGGCTCGGACATGTTGAGAGGATGGATCACCAGCATCTCCCTCGGCAGTTAGTCTACTCACAGTCATGCGACGGCAAACGCAATCAGGGTAGACGAAGGCTCAGATTTAAAGACACTGTAAAAAGAAACTTGAAGAAGTTGGACATAGACAGGAGTTCCTGGCAGCGGAAGGCTATGGACAGAGCTGTGTGGAGGAATCTGATCAGACCTAAATGAAACAGTCATTGTCGCCCACAACAGACTGCTATGATGATGATGATGATGATGATATATAGCATAGGTGGCAGAATAACCACCTCACCGTGTGGGTGGTAGGACGGCAGTTTTAGTTTTAATAATTAATTTTAGTTGTTTTGTGTGACTGTAATAGGACCCTTTTGGTGATTTTTAGTTTAGTTATGTTTAGCAGATGATTCGGGTTCCAAATTGGGGTGGGGTGATGGTGTGTGTGTTTTGCATTTTTCGGGGGGGGGGTATTATGTAGTTGTTTATGGTTCATATACTGTTTATGTTAGAGCTCTTATTTGTGTGGTACGGAGTGGCGGCTCCGGCTTCCGGTTCTGCCAGCTCCGGTGGTATAAGAGGGGCTGCAGATAGGGGGGCAGTCTCTTCCGCCTTACCTTTGCCAGCAGCTGCATGCCCCGTCAGGTTGCACTGAGATTCAGTATTATACTAATGAAGTGTTCAGCTCCACTCCTGGTGTCCTCCTTGTCTACAAGTTATGACTTAACACATTGGCCGCCAGAAGTAAAGCCCCTGGCCGGCCAATTTTACCTCAATAACTTCCCAAAAAATTAACAGATTTTGAACTTCTTGGTATGGAGACACAGCTTATAATCTTGCACAACCAGTGAACTATAAAAATCGAGTTGACATTACGTTTAGTAGCCATCGATTTGGATGTACTAGTGTTTTGGGAGTACTAATATGGTGGCCAGGTGGCTTCACTTCTGGCGGTCAATGATCTGTCTAGTTTTTCTATAGAGATCAGTGGGGCAGGCGCGCTAACCAGGAAATGGTGGTGTGGATGGGTCCTGTAAACAAACTAACCATTGCACTTGTGTTTTGTTGGGAGGTGGGAGAGCTGTCACACAGACAGCAAAGCAAGCCCAAATAAGCAACTACACGTTAAAAAACAAGCCCAAAAACCCGCAAACTGCGACTGACGAGATTTGCAAGCAACTTTAGAAAAAATAAGCCCAATGATAAGCGGACTTGGCAACTATGCTGAAAAGTTGGTCTTCACAATAATCTTGGAAATGACATCATACATCCCGTTGGAAGTTTACGGATCAGGAAAAAAGCAAAGCTAATGGGATTAGCATGCAGAATAAATGGATAGTCAAGTAGCGGCTGTGTAACATAAGTGAACTTTTTGCGGTGTTTATAGTGTAAATAATAGTTTAGCATTGCAAAGAGTAGTTTTAGTATTGTTTGTGAGAGCTTTGGAGTGTTTTTTTTATTGTTTTTGTAACGTGTTTTGTCCGTGTTTTCAAGGAGCTTCTTTTGTTCTATTGTTCTCTTTCATTCCCTTGTCCAGCCGACTCCGCGTTTTTAGAAATTTCATAGATTTTTTGAGTAATAATTTGTAAATAGCTTAGTAAAAAGTGTTGAGGAGATCATCTAGAAAGGAGAAAGACTCGTGGATCAAGAGGATTCTCAGAAGTATCCCAGTCTCAGCCACATGTGGAAACGTAACGGTAGGATGGAGCGGTGTGTCATGTGTGGGTTTGGCTCTTGGGGCTTGCCGTAGTCATCTGGGGAGATGATGTCAGGCGGGCTGCAGCTGCTGTATATATTATGTGTGTTTACTCAATAAAGTTAGCTCATTACTTGGCATAAGACGACTCACGTCTCACTTATTCCATACATAACATTGGCGACTGAGGATTAACTCATGGAAGCATGCAGAGCACCTCTACGTCCATTTTTAGAACATCCAGGAGAGCCAGCAATTCTGTGGCCCCTCTGGCTGACCACTTTTGAGAAGTACATTGCGGTGTTGATCCTGGGTAAACTCGATGGAGTGAGGAGGCGAGCACTTCTGGTTCGCAATCTCGGTGTAGAAGGTCAGAGAATTTTCCACACGTTAGGGGAGATGGAGTCTTATGCAGATGCTCTCGGGCTGCTTACTAGCTACTTTGCCGAACACACACGGAACACGAAGCTGTGGGTTGAAAGGCTGTTGGTTCCAAAAGACACTAAACTAGCTAGCTTTGAGGAGCTAACAGCCCAGCTAGTAGCAATGAAGAAATTAGCCATGGAGCTAGGTGGGGGCCAAACACAGAAGCTAGAAGCTACAAGCAACATGGTGGAATTGGAGCCACAAGAGAGGGAGCTCGTGTCCATTGGGAATGACAAGCCAGCTGAAGAGCACAGCAATAAAAGTGACCGCAGCACGGAGGGAAAGAAGTGAACAAACTTGGCTCAATTTTCCCCGCAGCCAGAGTGGGAGCAGCAGTAGTGACTGGGCATGAACACAGCGTGTGGCGCAGAGCAGTGGAGCACCCGAGATGAGCTGCAGTCAAAGACAGACACTGGGAGCGAACAGTACGAAGAGCTAACGGGCACCACGGCGGTCAAGCAGGACCAGTTTTGCTCAGATTTGGCGCAAGGGGGTCTCAATCTGGGTGCTTAGGAAATGGTGGAGGGAGCCACTGAGTGTGATGTGCAAGTGCCTGTGCTGGCGAGTGGCACCGATGTGCTAGCCCCAGATGCCCTTGGTACCTGGCCGCAGAGGGATGGAGGATCTGCAGCTGTGATGGCAACCGCTACAACAGCCTTAGAAGAGGTTGGGGCAGGACCGAGAAGCACAGGGGATCAGCGTGTTTGACAACAACGTCTCAAGCCGAGCCAGGCCCGGTTGAGGGTCCTGGATTGGGTTTGGGTTCAAGGAGAGGAACATCCAAGGCGAATACGGGCCAGATCACAGCCAGCAAAACACCAGGAACACCTGCACATCGTGGCTAAGCTGCACACAGTGTGCTTCGGATGGTTTGACGGCTCGTCAAGGCACGCCAATCAGTTTTGACATGTCCGGGAAAATGCTCCAGGTGACAAGGCTGGACGGGAGTCAGTGATGGCGGTGTGGGATCCGGGCCCCACCATCCAGAGGTTTGGCCATTGTTCTGGGGGGCCGTGGTTTCCAGGGGCGTGCCTGCTGAGGGGCTACCCTGGACCCCCTCATGCAAGTTCCAACTTTTTCCATCCCAATGACTAAGTGGTAGCACTTTATTAAAATGGGATGTTTTAAAATGGGATTATTTTATGTATTTTTGTTTAGTTTAGGAACACGGCAGTGATTTTAGTTTATTGATGGACTCTTTTTCCTTTTGTGTTACCAGTGGTAGAATAATCCAAAGTGCCGTGCAGGTTGTGTGGCAGTCCACCCACCAACTCTATTTTCGTTATTTTGTGTGAATGTGTTAGGCCATTTAGTGCATTGTTTTCGTTATCTTAGTGCATGATTTGGGTCCCAAATTTGGGGAGGTTTTCAATTATATGTGTGGTTTTGGACTTTTCTAAGGGGCACGAGATGCCATGTGTGGGTTTGGCCATTGGGGCTTGCCGTAACCGTCTGGGGAGATGACATCAGGCGGGCTGCAGTTATTGTATATATTATGTGTGTTCATTCAATAAAGTCAGTTCATTGCTTGGCATAAGACAACTCACGTCTCACTTATTCCATACATAACACGGTGATTTGAAATAAGTGTGCTCTTGAGTATTTTTGCGTGTTTTAGTGATGTTTATAGTGTAAATAATAGTTTTGTCACAAGCTCCCAGTGCGCTGTGGAAAAACGCATGGAGGAGGAGAAGGAAGAATGGACTTAAGTGCTGAGTTACACCAAACACACATTTATTGACACCCAAAACAGACAAAATGACATGGACAGCTCGGGTTAAACTTAGAGTCCTCCAGGACAGCCAACAGACATGGGAGGGTACAACTGGGCGACAGCCAAAGCGTAGCAGTTGTGCTGCACGGGGGGGAACGCTACAATAAAGCATGGCAGCACAACTGCGCACAGAAACGCTAACAGTTTACTCACAGTGTAGGGGCAGTCCGAGTAATCCCAGTCTCCCAGCGAGCACATACAAACTGTCCTTCTGAGACGTGACTGTCACACAGCGGAGAACAACCGTGTGTACACGTACAATGGTCCAGCTGTATTTGACTAGCAAAGAGCTGCTTAAGTACAAACACCGCTGGCATAACAAATTGGCAACACCTGGGCGAGGCGCGGGAAAGATGATTACCGGGGCGCACAGCTGACTGTCAGAGAAGGGGGCGTAGTCGGACCAGCAAATGTTAGACAGCGCCCACCAGGAAATGGGTCAAACAGCTGCCTAACGATCACTGGCCAGAGCAGCGGCTACAGGCATGGAAATAAACAATACACAGACGAGAAATCAAAACATAACAATACGTGACAACCCCAATGCCTGAGCCACCAAGAACGATCAGAACTGAGCCCACAGGAGAACACTGGCTCGGTTCATGACAAGTTTAGCATTGTAAATAGTAGTTTTAGCATTGTTTGTGAGAGCTTTGGAGTGTTCATCGTTTTTGTAACGCGTTTTGTCCGTGTTTTCAAGGAGTGTCTTTTATTCTCTCTTGTTCGCCTTTTTCTGGTCGACTCCATGTTTTTAGCGATTTCATTGATTTTTTGAGTAATAATTTGTAAATAATGTTGAGGACATCAACCTAGAAAGGAGAAAGCCCCGTGGATGAAGAGGATTCTCAGAAGTGTCCCAATCTCAGTCAGAGTAATACATTTTGCATTTCTGGATATTTATTCCCATCTTTGTTACAATTTTTTTTCAATATCTATTTATTGTATTTATTTATATTGTGGTGAACACTCAATGGACCTGTTGGACCGGTTCTGTGACTCGCATTTTAGGTCAGAACAAAGGCAGGAATCTTAGCCTTGTTATGCAAGGCTGGAGACTGTGGGGGGTCGATTAAAGGATGCATGGGAGACAGTGGAAGTGATATAATGGAGTGAAATGCATTGTGACTGTCTTTATTATGCAAGGTGGTGAAATGCATTGTGACTGTCTTTATTATGCAAGGTGGTCTGTGTGACATGTGATTTATGAGGTGTGAAGTCCCTGATATTTAAGGACGAGAGTTGACTGTTTCACTCTCTTTGCTCTGCTTTTAAATGATGGAGATGTGAATAAAGCTGACTCTGAGAAAGAACACTGCCTCGTCATTTTCACATCTTCCACACTGGTGACCCCGACGTGATCCAGTGTGGAAGATGTGGAAATGATGAGGCAGTGTTCTTTCTCAGAGTCAGCTTTATTCACATCTCCATCATTTAAAAAGCAGAGCAAAGAGAGTGAAACAGTCAACTCTCATCCTTAAATATTAGGGACTTCACACCTCATAAATCACATGTCACACAGACCACCTTGCATAATAAAGACAGTCACAATGCATTTCACTCCATTATATCACTTCCACTGTCTCCCATGCATCCTTTAATCGACCCCCCACAGTCTCCAGCCTTGCATAACAAGGCTAAGATTCCTGCCTTTGTCCTGACCTAAAATGCGAGTCACAGAACCGGTCCAACAGGTCCATTGAGTGTTCACCACAATATTATTTTTATCCCTTTAAGGTCCGCACCAAGAAAAAAGCAATGGAAATAATTTTTCTTTGTATTTTTTACTCACTTAGGATAGCAATAACAACAATCAACTGTTTTTCCAAAATCAGACCCCACAGTTTTTTAGATATACAGTAGGCCTCTACCAAATGGTTGAGAGGTCTGTTCATAGTAAAAGTATTATATACCTTTAAATGCATACAAAAAACATTGAGAACAAGTCAAATAAATTGCTAATTTTCTTCAACAAATGAGTAGAATTTGCTCATGGGTTAGGGTTAGGGACTGCTCAAACACGCAGTGCCGCAGAGGATTTTTTTTAGCATAGCGCAACTAAACCAAGTGGCAGAGATGGCTCATTCAGGCTGAGTTAAGCTCAATGCACTATTCAATGAGATATTGTGACTCAAAGTGTGGTCGACCAAACGGTTGAGCAGAACCTTAAAGGGTTATTATTTAATTTTAAAATCTAGTGTATTGTTTTCTTATTAGCTTTGTTTCAAATTGCTTCACCATTGCTATGTATGCTTTTCCTGTGTTATATTTATTACTTTAATTATTCCTGTACTGTTGAACCTTTTTGCTAGAAACACAAGTTTCTTTTGGATAAATATTATCTAATCTTATGTTAAATCTTTATATTTTTAGAGATTCTTCAGGTGAAGAGCCATCCACCAGGACCACCAGTAGGACAGGGACAGCTGGAGAGGAACTTATTCCTGGACTCCAGTGCTAAGAAAATGCCTAGACATGGACACACAAAACAGCATGCAAACTAGACATTAAGTTTGAGGAAAACACAAATATTTGAGAAGATGTATAAGGGGTTTGGTTTCATTTTTGCTATCTCAAAACTATTGTTCATATACATTTGAAATATTTAGAAAGTGTAAGAGTGTGGACATGGCTGTGCTTATGTTCCCACTTTGTGTTCATGTTTGGTTTTGTGTGACCTTCAGGACAGGAGTTCAATCCATGTCCTCGCCCTCAGTTATGTTGTTTTCTCTGTGTTTCCCTGCCTCAGCCTTAGTTTGATCATTGTGTTTATTTTCATTATCATGTCTGTAATTCTGTTCCGTAGTTTTGGTTTCTGCCCTGCACTCATGTTTATTGTCATCATTATCTAGCTCCCGATGTCCATGGTCTGTACAGCCCCACCTGTCCTATTCTCCATACAGGTGTTCTGCCATTTTACCATACTTTTTCAGAATACCATACCCCTATGGCAAACTGACAGATATAGCTATCGGTTTAGCATACTTTGTCAGATTCGATTGCACTGCAAATATGCCACTGACATTACATAATTGCTTACCTTCTGTCAGATGGGCCTCAGTATGCTATTGTTTACCTTCCGTCAGCTGGATTGAGTAATTTTAACAGCAGGAAATAAATATATAATATATACAAATAGACACAAAGTGAAAACGCACCACATTTATGGATCAGCCAATCACGGTGCAGCAAAGTCAGCTGTTCCGTCAGTTCAGAATCAGAATCAGAATCAGAATCAGGTTTATTGCCATTGTTCATGTAGTACACAAACTAGGAATTTGTCTCGGTACAATGCTGCAACATTAAACATGATAAGATAAGAGAAATAAACTATACATGTAATAAAGTGTAGGATAAGATTAAGTGATACTGGTCAACAGTTAAAATATATATTAGCCAGCAGCAGATACTGTGGAGAACTATATAGTGCAGTCGGTAATGCAGGAAGAAAACAGTGATGATTGACATGAGTCTGGTTGAGCTGCTGTACATGGTGCACGAGAGTCACTTAGTGTTCAGCAGTCTAATGGCAGAGGGGAAGAAGCTGTTCATGTGACGGGAGGTTTTAGTCTGGATGGACCGAAGTCTTCTACCAGAGGGGAGGGGGGCAAACAGTACGTGACCAGGGTGTGAGGGATCGGCTATGATCCGGCCAGCACGCCTCCGGGTCCTGGAGATGTACAGATCCTGGAGAGATGGGAGCTTGCAGCCGATCACCTTCTCAGCAGTGCGCACGACGCGCTGCAGCCTTAGTCTGTCCCTGGCAGTGGCTCCTGCGTACCACACGGTTATGGAGGTGGTGAGGATGGACTCGATGATGGCTGTGTAGAACTGCACTAACATCTTGGTGGGTAGCTTGAGCTTCCTCAGCTGCCGCAGGAAGAACATCCTCTGCTGGGCTTTTTTGATGAGTGAGCTGATGGTCAGCTCCCATTTGAGGTCCCTGGTGATGGTAGTGCCTAGGAAGCGGAAGGAATCAGCAGTGGTGATGGGAGAGCCTGAGAGGGTGAGGGGGGGCAGAGGAGTAGTGACTTTCCTGAAGTCTACAATCATCTCCACTGTCTTCAGAGCGTTCAGCTGCAGGTTGTTATTGCTGCACCAGGACGCCAGCTGGGCCACCTCTCTCCTGTAGGCGGACTCGTCGCCGTTGGAGATGAGCCCGATGAGGGTGGTGTCGTCCGCAAACTTGATCAACTTGACAGACTGGTGGCTGGAGGTGCAGGAGTTGGTGTAAAGGGAGAAGAGTAGGGGGGAAAGTACACAGCCCTGGGGTGATCCGGTGCTGATGCTAGTATAGTCTGAGACAGTCTTTCCCAGCCGCACATGCTGCCTCCGGTCCGTCAGGAAGTCGATGATCCACCTGCAGAGGGAGTCAGGCACGTTGAGCAGGGACAGCTTGTCCCGGAGCAGAGCGGGGCGGATGGTGTTGAATGCGGAGCTGAAGTCCACAAACAGGATCCTGGCGTAGGTTCCCGGGGAGTCCAGGTGCTGCAGGATGGAGTGGAGGGCCAGGTTGACTGCATCGTCTACAGACCTGTTGGCTCGGTAGGCAAACTGCAGCGGGTCCAGGAGAGGGGTGGTGATGGACTTGAGGTGGGACAGGACCAGGCGCTCAAAGGACTTCATGACTACAGAGGTGAGCGCTACAGGTCTGTAGTCATTAAGTCCAGTGATCCGTGGCTTCTTGGGGACAGGGATGATGGTGGAGGATTTGAGGCAGGATGGCACGTGGCATAACTTAAGGGAGGTGTTAAAAATGTCTGTGAATACAGGAGCCAGCTGTTTCGCACAGAGTCTCAGGGTGGAGGGAGACACGCCGTCTGGGCCGGGGGCCTTGCGCGGGTTCAGTCTGGAGAACTGTTTGAGCACATCCTGCTCACTGATGATAAGGGGAGGGGGGGAGGAGGGGGGGGGTGCCTTAAATGAAGTAGGGAATGTGGAGGCTGTGGAGCTGGAGGGAGGGGGGGAGTTGGACACAGATGACGAGGTGTCAAAACGGGCATAGTGTTGGGACAGTCTCTGACAAAGGGCTTTGTCATCCTGACCTTTAGGAGCCTGAGGCCGATAGTTGGTGATCTGCCTCAGTCCTCTCCACACGGAAGCCGAATCATTAGCAGTGAACTGCTGCTGGAGTCTCTCTGAGTACACAGATTTAGCCCTCTTCAGCTCTCTGTTAAACCGGTATTTAACCTCCCTGTAGCAGTCCCTGTCTCCACTTTTCAGCGCTGCTTCCTTCTCCTTCCTGATCTGTCTGAGCTTAGCTGTGAACCAGGGTTTGTCATTAGAGTAACTCACCCTGGTGCGTGATGGAAGAATGTTCTCTTCACAAAAGTGGATATATGAGTTCACAGTGTCCGTGTACTCATCCAGATCATGCGTGGCTCCTTTAAGCATGCCCCAGTCAGATATTTCCATGCACGTTTCCAGCTTCTCCTCAGCATCACTGGTCCGTATCTTCGTAGTGCTCACAACAGGTTTAGTGAGCTTCAATCTCTGTCTGTATGTGGGAATGAGGTGAACCATCACGTGATCAGATAATCCCAGCGCAGCTCGAGGGACAGCGCGATATGCGTCTTTCACTGTGGTGTAACAGTGATCCAGTGTGTTTAATCCTCTGGTGGGGCATTTAATAAACTGTTTGTAGCGGGGGAGATTGTGGCTCAGATTGCACTGATTAAAGTCGCCAGCCACAATAATCAGCGAGTCTGGAAAACTCCGCTCTGTGTGTTGAATGTGATCCGCGAGCACGCGCTGAGCTTCGCGCGTGTCCGCGTCGGGAGGGGCGTACACAGCGATCATTATAAAAGAAGCAAACTCCCGCGGGGAATAGAAGGGCTTGCAATTGATAACAAGAAATTCCAAGGCAGGAGAACAGTGTTTGGAAATTACCGTTACATCAGAGCACCAGATGCAGTTGATGTAGAAGCAGACTCCGCCTCCTGTGGTCTTGCCGGAAAGCTCTGTGTCACGATCAGCACGGAAGAGCTGGAAGCCGTCGAGGCGCAGCGCGCTGTCCGGTATATTTTCCCGGAGCCAGGTCTCAGTAAAGCAGAGGACAGCTGAGGAGGCGAGGTCCTTAAAACGCATCAGCAGTCTCAGTTCATCCACCTTGTTAGAGAGAGAGTTGGTATTGGACAGAAATATGCCAGGCAGCGCCGTTCGCGAGCCTCTCCTGCGAAGTCGCACGAGAGCGCCCGCTCGTCTTCCTCTCTTCCGCCGTCTCACTTTCCGAGCCAAACAATAAACCAGATCGGCGGCAGGGGCTAGAAAAACTGGGAGGAGGTCCGTGGGGGTGAAAGTCCTGATATTTAAAAGTTCTTCACGGGTATAAGTGCAAGCAGACACACAATTGACAAACAAAAACAAACAAAGAGCGCAGCGAAGCACCATGTCGACCGCTGTGGGCGCCATCTTGGATCAGTTGTATCGTATGCTGAAATTATGAGAGGAAGCATATTTCCTGTTACTACGCATACACACGCACACATAGTAACCCAAGGTATGGCCATTCTGATAAGTATGGGAAAATTGCAAATCACTGGTTGTCTGTCTCCCCATGTGTCTTTGATTTGCTCTGATTGTCTCCTCACCTGTTCTGTGCTCCCTGATTGTCCCCTTGCCTATTTTAGTATTTGTGCTGCTGTCATTCTGTTCGGGTGTCTTTGTATTGTCTCTGTCTTGTCTTGTATATTATCTTGTGCGTGATTACATGCTTCTGTGACAGCGCTTGTCAGTCCTGCCTCGTATCCTTGTCTGTTTACCTGCCTTGTCTGTTAATTTTTATTTCAGTACACGAGCTGTCATCATTTTATGTTTTGTGCATTAAATGGTCACCATCTACATCGCGAAGTGCACAGAGGATGTCACTACAGTGAAGACCATCACTGTGCGGGGAAACCATAAGCCCTGGATGACCGCAGAGGTGTGCTCGCTGCTTACAGCCAGAGATGCAGCCTTCAGAGTGAAGGACAGGATTGCCCTCCGCTCAGCCAGGTCTGTGCTCTCAAAGGGAATTAAGACGGCGAAGCGCGCCTATGCGGAGAAAATCCAGGGACACCTCTTTGACACTAGGAACACCAAGCAGATGTGGCAGGGAGTTCGGACACTGACGGGCTATAAGTCTAGGCAGGGGGTCGATGATGATGACGCTTCGCTTCCAGACAGGCTCAACGACTTCTTTGCACGTTTTGAAGCATCAAACCCGACAATCAGAGGGAGGGCTGGCCCATCCCCACCATCGGTCGGACCAGCTTTCACCATCAACACAACGGACACACGGAGGACCCTAACCAGGGTCAACCCACGTAAAGCTACAGGTCCGGACAACATCCCGGGACGTGTGCTCCGAGACTGCGCAAGCAAGTTGGCGGATGTACTGACTGACATTTATAACATCTCCCTGAGTCAGGCCATCATTCCCAGATGCTTCAAGACCTCTATCATAGTACCGGTGGCAAAGAAACCAGTTGTGTCCTGTCTGAATGACTATTGTCCTGTTGCACTGACACCAATTGTGATGAAGTGTTTTGAACGGCTTGTCAAACCACACATTACAGCCTGCCTCCCTGCATCACATGACCCGCTCCAGTTTGCATATTGTTCAAACCGCTCCACGGAGGATGCTATAGTCACCACCCTGCACTCTGTCATCACCCACTTGGATAAGAAAGACACCTACGCCAGACTCCTGTACAGTGATTTCAGTTCAGCATTCAACACCATTATTCCCCAGAGACTGATGGAGAAATTACTCCTTCTTGGTCTGAACACCGCCACATGTCTCTGGATCCTGGATTTCCTGACTAAGAGACCTCAGTCTGTCTGGGTTGGAAACGACATCTCCAACTCTGTCACACTGAGCACCGGATCCCCTCAAGGCTGCGTACTCAGTCCACTGTTGTTTACACTTCTAACACATGATTGTGTATCCAGACACGAGGGGAACCAGATTATTAAGTTTGCAGACAACACCATGGTGGTGGGACTTATTCAGAGGGATGAGGAATCAATGTACGGGGAAGAGGTGAGAGACCTGGAGGGCTGGTGCAGGGAGAACAATCTGGTGCTCAACGTGGACAAAACGAAGGAGATGATTATCGACCTCCGCGGTCACAGCCTGAACACGTCCCCCTCAGCATCGGCAGCCGTTTAGTGGAGAGAGTGGAGAACATCAAGTTCCTCGGAGTGCAGATCTCGCAGGACCTGACCTGGAGCAAGAATTCCTTGGGGATCAGGAAGCGGGCCCAGCAGAGACTGCACTTCTTGAGGAAACTCAAACAGGCCTCTCTCCCCATCTGCATCCTCAGGACCTTCTACAGAGGTGTGGTGGAGAGTGTTCTGACGTACTGCATTGCTACATGGTACTCTAGCTGCAGTATGTCAGACAAAAAAGCCCTGCAGAGGATAGTTAAGGGAGCTGAGAGGGTAATTGGAGTCTCCTCCCCTCTGTCCAAGAACTTTTTCAGAACCGTTGCAGGAGCAGGGCACTGAACATTGTCAAGGACCGTTCTCACCCTCTGCATAAACACTTTTGAACTTTTGCATCTGGCAAACGATTCCGGAGCATCAGAGGCAGAACCACCAGACTGATTAACAGCTTCCTTCCACAAGCTGTTAGGATGCTGAACAGTTGATCCGGAATCTCTCATACATACATACTACTGCACCTACGGACATTATGTATATTATTTGTATATTATAGTTCTGGTTAGTTTTTTCAAGTATGTCTCAGGGATGTGTGAATGGATGTGGTGGGGTGGGGGGTGAGGATATGTGTGAGTGTGTCTTAAATCATGTTCTTTTACTTATATGGATGCCGAGAGAAACACAATTTCATCTTGCCTGCACTACAGTTGTATGTACAGCAATATGACAATAAAGGTTGATTTTTGTTGATTTGATTGAAATCATTTGAACTTGAAGTCCAGCTTTGGGTCCTGTCTAACACCATACCATGACAGAAAGAGAAAACTGATGAAAATTCAGTTCCGCTTTTTGTATTTTAGGTTTTTACACACTGTTTAAGCATTTAAAACATATAGTAATGACAAACACTTGGCAGATTTTGAAGTTTACACCTCCTGAAAAAAGAGAAAAATATTTTACACTAAGACCATTTTATAACAAATTTATTGTCAAAAAAAGATAATCACCAGGTGAACTATTACAATTGTATGGTGCTGACCGTCTGTCTCTGACAGCTTTGCTTGTTTTAATACTGTTTTTAACCCTTTGAGTGTGAGATTTTGTGTGCCCCTAGTGCAGAGCGCGGCACTGCACCTGCCATCTCTTTGCCATCCCCGGCTGGCAGGTGAGGATTTGTACTGATTGTACTGATCTGCCAGTTTCAGAAGGCGGCAGACACGTGTTGGAGGACTCAATGGATGACACGTAATACACCAAAGAAGAAGAACTCCTCATTTCCTTTTCCTTCTTTCATCCTTTTAGCCCAGAAAGCTAATATGGCTGCCATCCATCGTCGTGCACCGTCACTTAGACGGCTTCATACATGGAAAATAGCCGCGGGATACAAGCGAAATTTATGTGGGACAAATTTATGTGGGACTTTGTAGATGTGATAGAGAACGTAATGACCGACGGAATGCAAAATATGACTACGATGGACTAAAACACACCAACCACGGGCAGCGAGCAAGTCCCCTTAGCCGCCGGTAAGTGATGAATTTCTTTGCTTGTTTTTTTTTTTTTTTTTTTTACATTTACTGATTTCTTGTTCATATACTTTGAAGATAAGGTGAAAACGTACCTCTGGACAAAAAACGGTAGTAGTAGTAGATTAGTTTATTTGACAGGGACAGTGCAATAAACATAGACAATTAATCAAAGACAATCAATCTGATGTGTTGCAACATAGAGGGGTGTCAAAAGACTGAACCATTCTTTGTGTAAATATGTCCAAAGTCCCGTTTTTGACTGAGTTACTGTAATTCAATATAGCTGCCGTGGCATTTATGCAAATTAGATGCGTAAAATCACTCCTATCTGAACTTGGATCATATTTTACATCTTTCTAATTGACAGTAAGCCATTATCGCTTACCATTTTCAAGTTATAGCCTTGGAAATCTGAACCTATTTTATTGACAAAAAAATATTTACCACTCTTGACCACTAGGGGTTATGTTGCAATTTGGCGACAGTCACACGCAAACTGTTAACTGTTGGCATTCACGAAATCAAGTCTCTACCGGTGTACTAACGCCAAACTTTGTTGGATCTTAGAATTCTTGCCAAGGATCTTATTTCATTTGATTATGGTGGACAGAAGTCCTTGCCTCCCTCCTGTCAGGTATCCCGCCTCACCTGCATCGGGCCTCAGCCCGCTTCCAATCGAAGGCAGAGGCCTCACCATCATCGTGGGAAAAGTAACGTCGTGTGGTGAAACTGAATGAAGGCCCCGCCTTGCACATTCCATTACTGTTCCCTGGACTCTGGATGGATATATCCCCGTCGTCTCTGTGTCCTGGCATTCCCTGGATCTTGTTGATACCTGCCTGGTCCTTGTGACTGGCTTCTGGTGAGGTGATCTGGCCCTGGCACTGCTGCTGTCCTCAGCCTCGCCAGCGTGAGGTAAAGCCCTGCAGCGAGACTGCTGCACCACGTCTCTTGTTTCTGCTGAGCCCCCAGGCTCCAGCTCTTGCCAGGATTGGCCTGCTTGATGCCAGATTTGCTGGCAAATAAAACTTACATCCTGAGGATTCATCAGCTCCCTGGGATCTGGATTTCTTTTTGTGATGAGACGTGGCAGACTGGGGCGAATTCACTGCTCTGTCTGAAGTTTTACCTTCAGGTTACTGTTATTTTAATTCCCCGCGGACATCAGGATGAGGAGGAGAAAAGGCACCAGTCTACAAAAATGACTATTCATAGTTTTAAGATGATGTCACACAGCTGCCAGCCCCTATATTTGTGGCCATATTGGGAGTGAAGCTGCATAGGGTGATTCTATTTTGTTGAAGACAAAAATTGTTAACTATAATGCACTACTGTGGAATAATTGGTTGTACAAACACTGGTGGGAAGGAGAGAAGTGTTTTTTTTTATTGATTACCTGCAGTTATTTTAAAACCAAGGCAAGTCAGCTCTGGAACTATCACAGAAACGAAAGAGAATTTGCCTTTCTCCTATTAGTATTAGTAGAGGTGACGTGACGCCTCCTTGTATTCCAACTTGCGGGTGCTCTGACCATTTTGTAAAGGTTTGTAGAAATAATTGACTAATAATATAGTTGAAGAGTCTGTGATTGTTATGATCGGGGTGAACGCGCTCCCCTACCTTCTGTGGGAGGTCTTCATCTGTTTCCCGGCTCCGCAGGTCATCAACGCACTGTGCTGAGTGGACGCACCTGTTGCCTCTTCACTGCCAGTGCTTAAAAGGACCAGTTTGTGAATGCTTCAGCGCTGGACCGTTGGGTACTGCTGCCTTAAGCTAAGGTTTGAATTATTTACTGAAGCTCAGCTTAATCTCCCTTCTCCTCCTCTCCTCCCCAGGTTGCTGCCATCTCAGCAGTGCGCCTCCGGGATTGCAGTGCGCTCACCTGCCTTCATCACCATCATCTCCCTGGACTGCCTACTCCACCTGGTCAGACTCTCCCCAGCTCCTTCCCTTCCTCACCTTCCGCCAGCCTGCCCTGCTGACTCTCCAATTCCTCGCTGGGTTTCCCTGCTGGGCTCTCTGCTCATCTCTCCTAAGAATTATCTCACATTTGCCCATTTATCCCGGTTAAACTCCTCTCCTCTAATCAGTTCTCGTCTGTCTCCCAACAGGCTGTGTGCTCCCTCGGCATGCATCGCTTTCTATACTATTGTGTGTTTTTTTCAATAAATTGTGTTCAATATTTTACTTTGTGTCTGAAGTGTCTTCCTCTGGTGTCAACTGCCTTGCACGTGAGCTTCTCACTATCGGTCATGACAAAACGGCCCAGCCATGACCAAAGCTCAGCAGGTGCTGCATCAGCGGAACACTCTGCCCCCTACTGATTAAACACCACAAAGCAGCAGGTGGCTGCACTAACTGAACAGCTGCAAACAATTATTCAGCAGCTGACCACAGTCACCCACCCACCTCTGCCATATGTTTCGTTCGGGTCCTCCCTCTCCACCTGCCCGTCCCAGCGGTCGCTATCGTCCATTGTACCATCTCCGTTCCTTCACCTGCCTGTACATGGGGGAGATGGGGGGATGTAAAGAGTTCTTGCTCCATATTCATCTTTATCTGCGGCAGGGTGGGCGGGGAGTACCCGGATGACACCTTGAAGATCCATTTTTTTACCCTCCTGCTCCGAGACCGGGCACTTAATTGGGCTCAGTCCATTCTTGGTAACATCAAGGGCCCTAACTAGCAGAGGCCTTCTTCAGTCCGCCCATTTCGTGTGCACCCCTCCCCCGGCTACTACATCTTCAACGCCCAATTCCTCCTCCTAATCCATGTTTGCTGGGTCGAGCCCGCTTGACTCCGAGGAACACCAGTGTCGGAGAAAGGCTGGTGCGTGCATGTATTGTTATCCTTAGAAAATAAGGCTACCTGACTGCCCGGTTGAAACCAAAGACGTGGCCTGTCAGTAGCCCATGGGGGGGGGGGGGGGGGGTGTCTGGCGGGCGGTCACTCAACTAATCCCCCGGTAACTCTTCCTTCCCGGCTTTTATCCAGTTACCGGGGGCCAAGAAGAAGGTCACGGAGTTAACCGATTCAGGGACCGCAGCAGAACTTTATTTCATTGCAGCTCGTACAGGAGATAGGTATACCCACTGTTAAACTGCTAGCTTCATTAAACATAGTGCACTAGCCGGTTGTAACCTAGCTTCCATTACCGAGCGCATGGAGCGGGTTTCCATCCTTCTTTCCGGGAACCATCGGGAGTCTCTCTCATTCTTCATTCTCCCTAGTTCATCCTCCTGGTGGTCCTGGGTTGCCCTTGGTTTCAGAAACACAACCCTGTCGTCAGTTGGGCACAGAATTCATTTCCTCCTGGAGTCCCTTTTGTTTTTCTTCCTGCCTCAGTTTGGCTGCCTGTTTACCTTCATTTCCCATCACCTCCCTTCCAGCAAAGCGCTGGACCTTAGCTTCATGCCAGAGGCCTACCATAACCTTGGGGAGGTCTTTAGCAAGTCGAGAGCGCTCTCTTTACCACCACACCGCTCTAACGACTGTGCTATCAACCTCCTCCCTGGTGCACCGTTGCCATCCAGCCAGCTCTACAGCCTTTCTGGGCTGGAAAGGGAGGCGATGGAAAGTTACATCAAGGACTCTCTGAATGCCAGCCTCATTTGGCCCTCTTTGGCCCCTCTTGGGGCTGGATTTTTCTTTGTTGGGAAGAAGGATGGATCCCTGCATCCGTGCATAAACTACCGCGAGCTTAACACGATAACTGTTAAGGATAAGTATCCTCTGCCCCTAATCATTTCCGCGTTCCAGCTCCTTCAGCACATGCGGGTGTTTACTAAGCTCGACTTGCACAATGCATACCATTTGGTTTGCGTACGTGAGGGAGACGAATGGAAGATGGTCTTCAAACACATCTGGGGCACTTTGAATATCTCGTGATGCCGTTTGGGCTCACTGGTGCCCCCGCTGTCTTCCAGCACATGATTAACAATGTCCTCTGTGATATGGTTAATTGATTCATTTTTGTATACCTCAATGATATTTTGATTTTTTCCTGCACGCCGGAAACACACAGTCCACATCCAGGCTGTGTTACAACAGCTCCTGGAAAATCAGCTCTTTGTGAAGGCTGAAAAGTGTGTGTTTTCCACCCGCTCCACTTCCTTCCTGGCTTTATTGTAGCCAAAGGGGAGCTGAGGGCCGACCAAGCCAAGGTGAAGGCGGTGCTTCATTGGCCTACCCCGCAGTCTAGGAAACAGCCCCAATGCTTTTTGGGCTTTGCTAATTTCTACCGTAGGTTTATCAGAAACTACAGCAGGGTTGTTCAGCCCCTGACTCAGCTGAATTCGACCAAAGCCCCCTTTAAGTGGTCTAAGGCAGCGGAGCAGGCCTTCGCTGAATTAAAAGCCCTATTTCCAACACATCCATCTTACCACAGGTTGATCCTCAGCTCCAGTTTGTTGTTGAGGTGGATGCTTCTGACTCAGGGGTAGGTGCTGTCCTCTCACAGCATCCAGCCTCTGATCAGAAGCTCCACCCATGTGCATATTTCTCTCAGCACTTAACTCTGGCCGAGAGGAATTACGACGTAGGAGGCCAAGAGCTGCTGGCCATTAAATTGGCTCTTGAGGAGTGGAGGCACTGGCTGGATTGAGCCATTCATCCCATCATTGTATGGACCGACCACAAAATCTAGAGTACTTAGGTAGGCCCACAGGTTTGAACTCCAGGCAGGCCCGTTGGGGCCTATTCTTCCTTAGATTCAATCTGACGATCACCTACCGGCCCGGGTCACGTAACATTAAGCCTGACGCTCTCTGCCGCCAGTTCACCACTGACTTCTCATCTTCCCCTTCTCCTCCTGAGCCCATTGTGCCCTCATCCTGTATTCTTGGTGCCCTCTCGTGGCAGACTGAGCAGAGGGTTCGGCAGGCCCCGTCCACTGAGCCCAAGCCCGAGGGGGCCCTGACGATCGCCTGTTTGTTCCTCTGCCCTACTCATGACGTCATCCAGTGGGGTATACCAGGCACTTTGCCTGTCACTCCGGGACCTCCTGTACTACTAATCTGGTTGCAGTGGGTGTTCTGGTGGCCTATGCTGCAGACGTACGTACAGGACTATGTCAAGGCCTGCCAAGTTTGTGTTATGAACAAATCAGACTCTTCACCCCCTGCCGGTCTCCTGCACCCCCTGCCGATTCCCCAGTCATCCTTGGTCACACATCGCATGGACTTCGTTACGGGCCTTCCTCCCCTCGCAGGGACAACACGGTCATCCTCACCATCGTAGACTGCTTCTCTAAAGCCATCCACTTGGTGCCCCTCCAAGTTACCCTCTGCATCGGAGACTGCCAAGCTTCTCACCTCTCATGTTATCCACCTTCATGGTAGCCCTCTGGACACTGTGTCCTGGACTGGGGTCCCCAATTCACCTCCTAAGTATGGAAGTCCTTCTGCTGTTCTCTGGGCACCGCAGTCAGTCTCACTTCCGGTTACCACCCTCAGAGCAATGGGCAGGCTGAGCTAACCAATCCCTGGAGGCCGCCCTGAGATGTGTGGCTTCCTGCAACCCGTCCACTTGAGCACCCATCTGACCTAGGTGGAGTATGCCCACAACTCTACTGTCTCTTTAGCTACTGGTGTTAACACCATTTGAGGCGTCTATGGGCTACACTCCCCCCCGCTGCCAATGGCGGAGAGGGACGTGGCTGTGCCATCCGTGAGGGCCCATGCTGCCACCACTTGTGGAGATCCACCCGAGCTGCCCTTCTCCGTTCGGTCGAGTGGAATTGCCAGTATGTGGACTGCAGGTGGGGTCTCTGTGCCCAAGTATGCGGTGGGTCAGAGCATGTGGTTGTCGGCGGATCAGATTCCTGTGAAGATGGAGTCTAGAAAGCTGTCACCTTGCTTCCTTGGTCCCTTTCCCATCTCGAGGATCATCAATGATGTGACAGTCTGTCTGAAACTACCGCTGACACTCTGTATCCACCCCATGTTCCACGTATCCAAGATCTAGCCCCTCTCTGCCCAGCCCTCTCTGCTCCCCCCCCGAAGCTGCCTCCTCCTCCTCAGATCCTTGACGGCCAGACCACCTATACCGTCCAGAGGATTCTGGACGTTCGCCGCCGGGGTCAACAGTACTTGGTTCACTGAAAGGCTATGGACCGGAAGAGAGATCATGAATCCCCGGTTCCTATTTCCATGACAAGGGGATGGTCCGAGCCTTTCACCAGGCTCATCCCAACAAGCCTGATGGTAAGCCAGGAGGTGCCCCTTTGGTGGGGGGGGGACTTTTATGATCGGGTGAGTGCGTTCCCCCTCCCTTCTATGGGAGCTCCTTCATCTGTTTCCCGGCTCTGCAGGTCATCAGTGCACGTGCGTGAGTGGACACACCTGCTGCCTCTTTACTGCCAGCGCTTAAAAGGACCAGTTTGTGAATGCTTCAGCGCTGGACCATTGGGTACTGCTGCCTTAAGCTACGGTTTGAAATTATTTACTGAAGCTCAGCCTAATCTTCCTTCTCCTCCTTTCTCTCTCTCTTAAGAATTATCTCACCATTTGCCCATTTATCCTGGTTAAACTCCTCTCCTCTAATCAGCTCTCGTCTCTCTCCCCTACAGGCTGTGTGCTCCCTCAGCATGCATCGCTTTTTTTTACTTTTGTGTGTTTTTTCAATGAAATGCTCAATGTTTTACTCTGCGTCTGAAGTGTCTTCCTCTGGTGTTAGCTGCTTTGCACGTGAGCTTCTCACTATCAGTCATGACAGTGATGCTTTGTGGATATTTTCATGGATTCATAAGCTCCCAGTTCTGATCAGCTCAGTTACTGCCAGTGCCAGCAGCACACACACACACACAGAACTTAACAAATGGGACCTATCGGGGATCTGTCCGAACCAACTTAAGTGTCACACTTTCAAGCTACAGGATATTATGAAGAGTCAAATCACTAGTTAGCCCTCCTTGCAAGTTCTTACCTTTGACTGCAGTCTGTACCATCAGCTGTGTCCACACTGGCAAGACAGAAAATGTCTCCTTCCACTCAGCTACACAGATGCTTCTAATCATTCTGGCTAATTAGACCTCCGTACAGACCTGAGGGTGAAGTATATTCACACACACCTCCTGTTTCCCTTTCCAATGTAAGAAGGCTCCAAAGAAGAGAAAAACAATACAACTTGAGGCAGCTGGCAGGAAACCAGCAAAGCCGGACACTCCATGCTGTCTGGAACAAGCTAGCTGCTAAAGCTAGCCTTAGTTGGAGTTAAGGCTTTTCAAGAAGGACGCTGAGATCCAGACTTCACCAACATTCAAGAGTGTCACGTGCTTGGGAAGTTTTATTCTTCTGAACAAGTGAAGAAAATGATGAAGTAGTAACCCAAGGTTTGCTGTTCTGATGCCAAAATGTCTGAACACCAACTAGTTAGTCTGTGGCTTTGAGAATTATTACAAGTAGCCGAGAGTCTACAAATCAACTGCTTGTTGTTATCAATAAGGGACTAATGCATTGCCTGTAGAACACAAGTATTCCTGTCTGAAACAAGTATCCCAATCAGGCTTTACAGGCCCAAATGTAGGCTGTGTTTGAAAGTGGAATACAAAGAGGTGCAGGATATATACTGTATAGGCAATCACATGTTAGACTTTGACAAATATAAAAGGGAGTAAATGGCACTAAGGTTTATTTGATCGTGTGAATATTAATTACAGAATACCTAATTATTGAAAATGAATGGGACATCCAATATTGGCGACTGTTTCAGATCCCTTGTTTATTTGTTTGTCAGATCACTTATTTGTGTGATCTTTTATCACTTATTCAAGATAATAGTGTATCTTGCACTTTGGGGAATGGGAGTTGTTGAGTCATCATTATAATTATTTTAGTTTATATCACTGTTCAGTGTAATATTGGATTTCTTCTGTGTATCATCAATAAAATCATGCGGTTCTATAACAGGACACGTTTACAAATATTTGAGACCCATTGGCTGCTGCTTTACCCATGTGCCTCCAAAGGACTGCGATCCACTGATTCAGTGGCTGCTCCTCCCCAGCGCACCTGATGTTCTTCATGCTGAATTATCCATTAGATCTATGCAATCATAGCAACTTTATGGTATAATTCTTTAAGTATTAAACTTTAAGTCTATCTTTTGTCGCTATTTGCACTACGGGTAGCATTACTGTACATGGACTGCTGTTGCTGTTTTTCCAGCCTTATTCCTTTTCTTTTTTTATATTGTAATGTCGGGGCCATGTTAAGGGGGGCAGGGATTTCCCAGCATGCTTTGCCAGTTGAAAACGTTACCGTGTGTGTGTATTAAATGTGTTATTACTGAGTTATTATACTGCTGTGTCATTATAACTGCGTTATAATGACCCAGCAGTGTTTATAGGCAGGATTAGGGCAAGATGTATCGTGTGTGTGTAACCATGATTGAAACGGAGGTCTGGGAGGATGACCTCCCCTCCTGTCTGTGCTCAGAGGTAATTGGGGTTGGTGGTGTGTAAATAAAGCCTGTTCGTCACAACCATCTTGCACCTCTTCTTTGTGTGAATCCCGCATATGTCACACTGGTGTCAGGACTGGGATGGAGCAAGATGAGGATCCAGGCGGAGGCCCAGCGGCCGGAGCGGTTCATCGCTCGGCTGGGAACAGAGTGTAGAGCTGAGACGCCGGCCCCCGGAGTGGCTCACCACGATGGACGGAGCAGCGGTCCCGACAGGACCGCTCTGCCATTTTCAAGGCAGAGCGGGCCGAGCAGAGCAAACCAGCCCCGTTTCCTGCCCTTTTCAGGGCAGGACGGGCTGGTGATTCCAGAGCGATTAGGAGCGGCGATCGACCAGGAGGTGACCGTCCCATCCATCCGGCAGCGGACCAAGATTCCCTGCTACAACGGCGAGAACCTGTTGGATGACCACCTGGCCCAGGTCGAGTTGGCTGCCGCGCTGAACGACTGGTCATCGGAGGAAACCACCATGCTGAGAGTGAGTGGGAGGAGGAGCTACGGCAGACCACGGCAGCGCGTGCACGGAGGAGACAGCGGCGGCGACACGAGGAAGGGGGGCTTCCGCTGAGCGGAGCCAGGGTACATCGCACGGTACTGCCCTGCACGCAGCGCATGACAAACTGGCCCCTCGCCGACGTTAAATTAGAGCGAGGTGGCATGGACGACGAAAAGGCTGCCTCCTGCAGATGCTTCCCCCGGCGGTGACATCACAGAGGCCTTTGGAGCGCAGCAGCAGCGGAGCGAGCAGGACAGATCCGGTCTTTTCCCGGGCTCGGCAGGGGCTGGACGCCTGGACGTGGGCCAGCGGCCGCCTGGGAGGTCCTGGCAGCGGTGGGAGTCGTGACTCCCGCTGCCAGGGGAGGAACTGTGCGTGTCCTACCGCCACCCGCAGATGCCTCCCCTTTCGGTGACGTCACGGAGGCCCTTGGCGCAGCAGCGACGCGCAGCAGCGGAGCGAGCAGGACGAAGATCCGGCCATTTTCCAGGCGCGGCAAGGGCTGGACGCATGGACGCGGGCCAGCGGCCGCCTGGAAGACTTGGCAGCGGTGGGAGTCGGCCGGAGCGGGCATGGGACTCCCGCTGCCAGGAAAGGGACTGTGCATGGTCCTACAGAAGCTGTCAGATGTGTCCATCCGCCCGCTGATGGCCAAACTGGAACCCTACCCAAACCAGATACTCCGACCGAGACTCAGATGGACACTGGATGGCCCGTGCGTGCTGCCCCGGCACCGGGCTGACTTGCGTTGGATTTCTGAAAGTGGACTTTGAATTTTCTGGGGACAGAAACCAGTCCAGGGGAGGGCAGTGTAACGTCGGGGCCATGCTAAGGGGGGCAGGGATTTCCCAGCATGCTTTGCCAGTTGAAAACGTTACTGTGTGTGTGTATTAAATGTGTTATTACTGAGTTATTATACTGCTGTGTCATTATAACTGCGTTATAATGACCCAGCAGTGTTTATAGGCAGGATTAGGGCAAGATGTATCATGTGTGTGTAACCATGATTGAAACGGAGGTCTGGGAGGATGACCTCCCCTCCCGTCTGTGCTCAGAGGTAGTTGGGGTTGGTGGTGTGTAAATAAAGCCTGTTCGTCACAACCATCTTGCTCCTCTTCTTTGTGTGAATCCCGCATACGTCACAATATTGCGCACACCACTGAAGAGAAACAGAAACGCCATTTCAATTCTCCTGTCCTGTATGTCCTGCACGTATATCAGTTGTTCGGATAGATATGCCATCAGAACACCGATGGATCCAATCAGCTGGTTGCTCGAACCACAGCGCTCAACGTTATATAGTTATTTATATGAATTATGTTCTGTGTTCTTATTTGTGTGGCACTGGGTGGTGGCTCCGTCTTCCGGTCACGCCACCTCCTGTGACTATAAAAGGGCTGCATGTAGGAGGGACGGCCTCTTGGACATCTCTCTGCTCTGTGGTTTGGTGTGGTTAGGTGCACTGCTCCGTTTAATAAACGTGTGTTCAGTTCTGCACCCGGTCTCCTCCTTTGGCTCCAGCTACCGACATAACACTCAACTGTTTTCCATGATAAATCAGCCTCAGGGCAAAGGCACACTCCATGTATTATCGTTCTTCACTTTATTGAAAATAGCTTTTTTTTTAAAATTGCCATCAGTTAACGTGCCTTTGAGCCAGGTCTGGCTGCTGCTTCTCCCGGCATGTTCTCTGTTGATTTGTCAGACCTGGTCCCCACTGACGCGCTGCCCAGTCTGCTCGTGCACCTCAGCCTCAGGGCAAAAGCACAGTCCATGCATTATTTTTTTTCCACTTTATTGAAAATAACTTATATTTTTTATCGCCATCATCGGTTTTAGGTTTTTGTTTTTATTGTGACCGTTCTTTTATTCTTTTAGTAACCCCCAATCTTATCTTATTGTTGTATTTTTTTTTATATAGTACTATTTATTATAGCACTCTCTCTAATGGTTGGTTAAATGTAACTTTTAGTTTCTTCCTGTATTGTCTATTGTCTCCGGTGTTTGCACAACTTGGTGCATCAATGTACAAGTTGCTTTTTAAATCAGTTGCCCCTTGAGGGATAAATAAAGTTGTTTGAATTGAATTGAATCAGTTAGTGTGCCTTTGAGCCAGGTCTGGCTGCTGCTTCTCCCGACATGTTCTGTGTTGATTTGTCAGATCTGGTCCCCGCTGACGCTCCGCCCAGTCTGCCCGCGCACCTCATTCTCCACATATGGCGAATTATCCTTTAGACCTACGCAATCACAGCAACTTTATAGTATAATTTTTTAAGCATTAAGTCTTCAGCATTGTCTTTTCCTATCTTTCTAACTTTCATTTCCTTGTTTTGTCTTGGGAACACAGTGGTGACTGATAGGTCGTGATGCTCTGTGTTATCCAATCAGCATGGTCATGATGCCGCGTATTGTCCAATTAGCACAGAGTCAATCTGAAACCCCACCCACACTTCTTAACAGCTCATGAAGAGACACAGAGTGGTGGCTAAAATTTTTATTGATAAAAATTACATATTTTGACTGAGCGACTTTATATTCAGGGATGCACACCCTTGTAACCTCAGGAAACCACGTTTAAAATCTGAGGCCAATCTGACGAATGGTTCAAGAAATATGTTTGGAACAGACAGACAGACAGACACACAAACACACAGATAGAGATTTCTTGCATTTATAGATAGATAACAATTAGACACCAAGACAACGATGTCTAACTTCATCTGAAAACACCTGGACAGGTGAGTGTGCTGAATGAAGCCAGCCTTTAGGTAAAGATAAATCAAATTAGATCACATATCAAAAAACTGAGAGCAAAAACAAAGAAAAACAAACTGGAGAAATTATGTTGGGGGTTCTGTGAATAATTTATGGGCTGATGTGGATAAACATGCATGATAAGAGTTATGAAGATCAAGAAATATATTTAGCTTTGTACATGTCTGGATAGGTGATGCTAGCCCACTTCTCCTGTCTTTTGACCAGTTTTGCTTTGGAATGAGAAGGGGCCTGCTTCTCAATTAAAACTAATTTGTCATCATACCGCTGTCTGTCACTATCAAGAGTTTCATAATAAATTTTGAATGTTTTCACCTTTTTTTGTTCCATTTTAGTACATGATTATCGCCCCCCACCCCCCATAATGGCCGGTGATCCCGCCGGAAGTGAAGTGATCGAAAACTATGAATAAATGTAAGCAGTGCTTTTTACCTTCTCCATTCTCCAGCTTTGAACTGACTTTCTTTGAGGTGGGTCGCTCGAACCCGGTACTGTGTGCCGTCATATACAGACCACCCAAATATAATAAGGACTTTTTAAATGACTTTGCCAATTTCTTAGCTGGTATTGTTACAAATTATGATCGTATTCTTATCGTCGGAGATTTTAACATACATGTATGTTGTCCTGATAAGCCGCTGGTGAAAGACTTTTCAAATATCATTTATTCATTTAATCTGGTGCAGTCCGTGACTAGTGGTGCTACACACAAACACGGACACACGTTAGATCTTCCTTTCATATGGCCTGTCTGTTGTTAGTTTAGAAATTTGTGACACTGTATTGTCCGACCATATGCCTGTATTATTTGAGGCTGAGCTGTCATGTACTGCAACTACAACTCCTGTTTCTGCTCAGCGCTGCCGGATTTTTAACTCCTCCACTGCTGTTCAGTTCTCCGCTGCCTTTGACCAGCTCTGTGTCTCTCCTGGTTCCACCTCAATTGTGGAGGAACTTAGCTCCTGGTTTCACTCCTCCTGCCAAACCATCTTGGACTCTGCGGCTCCATTGAAAATCAAGCAGCCTCGATCCAAACCTGAGCCGTGGTTCAATGACAGAACTTGCGCAGTCAGACAGGAGTGCTGCAAAGCTGAACGCAGGTGGAAATAGGACATACTGCAGGTGTCATTGCAGATTTTAAAAGACTGCTGGCGTCAGTATCAAAATACTATCAAGGAGGCAAAAAGGGAATATTTTCAAATATTTTCAAATATTTCAAATATTGTTTCATCCCATTCTAATTATCAACGTGTTTTATTTAACACCATTGACTCTGTTCTTAATACACCACAGACTGACTGTTCGGAGGCCTCCTCTGAGTTATGCAATGATTTTATGCACTTTTTTATTGATAAGGTGGCCACCACCAGGGCTCTCATCTCTGCTCCTACCTCTGATCCCTCTCTGTCTGTCCCTTGTTCTGCTGTTTTTAATCAGTTTGAACTTGTGACTCTGTCGTTTTTAGAGGATGTGGTTGGCCACATTAAGCCCTCAGGGTCCCCCTGTGATGCTGGCCCTCCTAGACTTTTTAAAGAGGTGCTTCCCAGTATAGGCTAGTCAGTTATCATCCTTGTGAATAGCAGCCTGTCATCTGGTGTGGTTCCTGCAAATTTTAAACATGTAGTAGTGCAGAATCAGAATCAGAATCAGAATCAGAATGAGATTTATTGCCATTGTTCATGTAGTACACAAACTAGGAATTTGTCTCGGTGCAATGCTGCAACATTAAACATGGAGTAGCACTAAAGATTAAAAAAAAAACTATGCATGCAATAAAAGGTAGAATATGAATAAGTAATACTAATCTATGCAATTTTTAAATATATTAACAAGCAGCAGATATTGTGGAGTTCCACATAGTGCAGTCGGTAGTGCAAAAAGAAAACAAGTGATAATTGACATGAGTCCGGTTGAGCTGCTGTACGTAGTGCACGAGATTCTAATAAGTCACTTAGTGTTCAGCAGTCTGATGGCAGAGGGGAAGAAGCTGTTCATTTAGCGGGAGGTTTTAGTCCGAATGGACCGAAGTCTTCTGCCTGAGGGGAGGGGAACAAACAGTGCGTGTCCAGGGTGTGAAGGGTCGGCTATGATCCGACCTGCACGCCTCCGGGTCCTGGCGATGTACAGGTCCTGGAGGGATGGGAGCTTGCAGCCGATCACCTTCTCAGCAGCGCGCACAACGCGCTGCAGTCTTAGTCTGTCCCTGGCGGTGGCTCCTGCGTACCACACGGTGATGGAGGTGGTGAAGATGGACTCAATGATGGCTGTGTAGAACTGCACCAACATCTTGGTGGGTAGCTTGAGCTTCCTCAGCTGCTGCAGGAAGAACATCCTCTGCTGGGCCTTTTTGATGAGGGAGCTGATGGTCGGCTCCCACTTGAGGTCCCGGGTGATGGTGGTGCCCAGGAAGCGGAAGGAATCCGCAGTGGTGAAGGGAGAGTCTGTGAGGGTAAGGGGGGGCAGAGGGGCTGTGACTTTTCTGAAGTCCACGATCATCTCTACTGTTTTCAGAGCGTTCAGCTGCAGGTTGTTGTGGCTGCACCAGGACGCCAGCTGGGCCACCTCTCTCCTGTAGACGGACTCGTCGCCATTGGAGATGAGCCTTCAGTAGGGGGAAGCAGCTCCTTGTCCATGCTGTGTATGGTGTGAATGCGGCACTGCTGACTTCGACTGGGGATATCGTTGGGCGGTGGAAGGAATACTTCGAGGATTTTCTCAATCCCACTGACACGCCTTCCACAGAGGAAGCAGGACTTGTGGACGAGGGGGACGACTGCATCACAGGGGCTGAGGTTGCCAAGATGGTTAAAAAGCTCCTTGGTGGCCAGGCCCTGGGCATGGACAAGATTCGCCCTGGGTACCTCAAAGCCCTGGATGTTGTAGGGCTGTCATGGTTGGCATGCCTCTGCAACATTGCGTGGAGGTTGGGGACAGTGCCTTTGGCATGGAAAACTGGGGTGGTGGTTCCTCTTGTCAAGAAAGGGGACCGGAGGGTGTGCTCAAACTTTAGAGGGATCACACTCCTCAGCCTCCCTGGGAAGGTCTATGCCAAGGTACTGGAGAGGAGAGTCCGGCCATTGGTCAAACCTCGGATTCAGGAGGAGTAATGTGATTTTCGTCCTGGCCGTGGCACATTGGACCAGCTCTTTACCCTCTTGAGAATCCTCAAGGTTCGTGGGAGTTTGCCCAACCAGTTTACATGTGTTTTGTGGACTTGGAAAAGGTGTTCGACTGCGTCGCTCATGGTTTTTGTGGGGGTTCTTGGGGACTATGGGGTATTGGGCTTGTTGTTATGAGCTAAATGGTTTCTATACAATCAGTGTGAGAGTTTGGTTTGTATTGCCAACACTCAATTGGACTCATTCCCAGTGAGAGTTGGACTCCGCCAGGGCTTCCCTTTGTCACCAATCCTGTTCATAATTTTCATGGACAGGATTTCTAGGCATAGCCAGAGAATGGAGGGTGTCATGCTTGGTGACCACAGGATCTCATCTCTGTTGTTTGCTGATGATGTTTTCCTATTGGCTTCATCCAGCAATGACGTACAGGTCTTACTGAGACAGTTTGCCACTGACTGTGAAGCAGTTGTGATGAGAATCAGCACCTCCAAGTCCGAGTCTATTGTCCTGAGCCGGAAAAAGGTGAATTGTCCTCTCTGGGTTGGGGACAAGCTCCTGCCCCAAGTGGAGGCATGGTTTGATGTGAAAAATTGTTTATATGGATGGAGTTATAAAAATGTATTATTGTATGTTTTAGTTCTTATCAATGTTTTGGGTTCTTATCAATTATATTAATGTTTTTTAGTTTTTAGCAATACTTGGTTCTAGTTTTTTAATCAATGTTTGGTTTTAGTTTTTTATCAATGCTTACTTGTAGTTTTAGCAAATGTCTGCTTTTTAATGCTAACACCAGCCTGCCCAGGGACTACAGGTGGAAATTAGCACTTGTGCTATAACCTGGTACAATGCATCTTTCCTCTTTAAGGTCAATGTATATTGTGCATGTCCCTGCATAAATAAATAAATAAAAGAAAAAGAAAAGAAAGAGGAGTTTTAGTATCTTGGGGTCTTATTCATGAGTGAGGGGAGAATGGAGTGAGAGATTGACAGATGGATTGGGGCAGCCTCTGCAGTGATGCAAATGTTGTACTGGTGTGTTGTGGTGAAGCGGGAGCTAAGCTCTAAGGCAAAGCTGTCGATTTACCAGTCAATCTATGTTCCAACCCTCACCTATGGTCACGAGCTTTGGGTAACGACTGAAAGAATGAGCTCGCCGATACAAGTGGCTGAAATGAGCTTTCTTTGTAGGCTTGCTGGACTCACCCTTAGAAATAGGGTGAGGAACTCAGTCATCCGGGAGAGGCTCAGAGTAGAACCGCTGCTCCTCCACATTAAAAGGAGCCAGTTGAGGTGGTTTGGGCATCTGATCAGGATGCCTCCTGGACACCTCCCATTTGAGGTGTTTCGGTTACGACCCACTGGGAGGAGACCCCGGGGCAGGCCCAGGACTCGCTGGAGATACATACGTCTCCCAGTTGCTCTGGGAACGCCTTGGTACGTATCTTCTCTGAAGAGCTGGAGCAGGTGGCTGGGGAGAGGGAAGTCTGGTCTTCTCTGCTTGAACTGCTGCCTCCGCAACCTGGACCTCTGGAAAAGCGGTAGAAGATGGATGGATGGATGGATGGATGGTTGGACACTCAGATTCGTTCTGTGGTAAAATCCAGCTTCTTTAATCTAAGGTGTTTAGCAAAAGTAAAACCCATTCTTTCTAGACCACACCTGGAAACTGTAACCCATGCTTTTGTTTCATCTCGGCTGGATTACTGTAGTGCACTTTATGCCGGTGTCAGCCAGTCATGTCTTTTACATCTGCAACTAGTTCAAAACACCACTGCTCTTCTTTTAACAGGTGCACATAAAAGAGATCACATCACACCCATTTTAGCTTAACTTTACTGGCTGCCTGTGCATTTTAGAATTCATTTAAAAATAATTTTATTTGTTTTTAAATCCTTTCACAATCTTGGTCTGCTTCATCTCTCTGAGCTTTTGCATCCCCACGCTCCCACCCAGTCCCTCAGGTCAGCTGAACAGCTGCTCCTGGGGGTGCCAAAGGCGAAGCGGAAGCTCAGAGGGGACAGAGCCTTTTCGATCATGGCACCCAGGTTATGGAACGATTTACTCCTGAACATCAGACAAGCACCCTCACTGTCCATTTTTAGAAACTGTCTTAAAATGCACTTTTACTCCCTGGCCTTTGACCCAGTGTGAGACATTGATTTTATTGAATGAAATGGACTTTTATTTATTTATTTATGTCCGTCTTTTACCTTTTATTTTATTGTTTCTATTGAGTGTGGTTCTATATTTTTTTTGTGTTAGAGTACTCCTTCTTGCTTTTATGTTTTCATGTGCATTCCTGCTGTACAGCACTTTGCGTAGCGAGTGTTGCTTTTTAAAGTGCTTTATAAATAAAGTTGATTGATTGAATTATAGGAGTAAAAGAAAGTAATAAATCGCCTATACTGTCATAAACGCCCCTCAGGGCAGGACGAAGACCCAAACGCTGGAGCTGTGAGTTGCTGACATTTAATAACAAAAAGACAAAAATATACAAAAACACAACACATATGAGACAGGGAAAACCAAGAGGAAATGGCATGCGAGGACACTGGGGAAGACGGGGCTCACTTCTGGAGGAAAATGGGAGAACTGACATAATGCACGGCTCAGGAGACACACACGCAGGCTCAGGGTAGATCTAATAGCTTTATTAACAACAAGTGTGTATGAATGTGTGTCTGCGGGATGTGAATGTATTGGTGGTGGTGTCTGCGTCGGGCACGGAGGCAGGAGGCCGTACAGCCGGACAACCCTATGGGAGAAGCAAAGGGAGAAGGGTGACGGGCACCACACCAACACAAGAGATATGCAAATGGTGACTGGCTTACTTGGGATTAGCAGGTGGCTGACACAGCAAGGATGAGGTCCGGTAGACAGCGACCTGGAACGCCGCAGCAGCGAGGGAATGGAGGTGGAGAGGAGTGGTCCGCCGCCGGGAAATCCACCTGTGCACAGGGGAGCAGACTGGGAGAAGAGTGAGGTAAGAGCTTCTTACCAGAATGTTTGCTGAGCGGTAGAGATTCCTTACAGCAATCGTAACGAGTGAAGACTGACTGCTTCAGGCCGAAGCCCAGGGCGAGGCGGCTTAAATCCCTCGCCGCTGATGAGGTGCAGGTGTGCGTGCAGCTGGCGCCGCAGAAGAGCGGCGAGGCGTGACAAGAACAGCCTGGAAGGAGGCAGGCTGAGGTGTACGGGAATGCCAGGGATAAAGAGAGCAAAGACAGAGTGCACCCGTCGAAACACACAGTAACACACAATAGGATGCTGCAACGACTTAGCGTTGCAGCCGTCCTTAAATAGGGCAAAGGAGAATGAATACAATACAAAACAGGTGTGGGTGATTACAAGTGTGGGTAACACGAGCGAGAGTAATCAAATCATCAGTGACAACTGTGACAGCCCGCAAACTAGAGCTCAAGCGGAAGTAAACAAATCACGCTGTCAAGATAAAAGCATATAAAGGAATAAGGAAACCCATAAACAGAAGATACACAAAGTGACTAATAATAATTCATGAAACAAAGACAAGAACCAGATAACAGTAAATGGCAATACTACTAAATATACATCAAGCGGAAACTAAGATGAGAATGAGGGAGGCTCTTAAACAAACACAGGCAGAAATCTAAATACAAAACCAGATAGCCATGGACGCACAAACTAAAAGAACCGACTATAATGACAAAACTAAGAATATAGGACAACTCATAAACAGACAATTGGCAACATAATACAGACAAAACCAAACACGAATCAATAATAAAGCTGAAATGCGGTAAAATACAAAAAATAACCTGACATAACTGAAAGCATGAGCACGGTGTCCCCGCTGTGCTCAGCATCATGACAAATACTGAGGATGGGTATGTACATGTATGTAAATGATGACCTATGCACTGCACAATATCTAATTTCATGGTCTATGTGTGTGAAATGGCAATAAGCCTATTTTATTCTATATCAGCTACATTGCTCCGCACTGTGTGTGTTTATATACTTGCATATTTATTCCACCTAGCTGCAATGCTCCGTACTGTGGGTGTTTATATATTTACATATTTATTCCATCTAGCTACAATGCTCTGCACTGTGTGTTCATATATTCATATATTTATTCCATCCAGCTACAATGCTCTGCACTGTGTGTCTGTGTGTGTGTGTATATATATATATTTTATAGTAATACGTACATATGTATATTAGCTGCTCTTGCTTGCTTGTTTTTTTTTTTTTTTTTTTTTTTTTTTTTTCTTGCCTTCTGATTGTTGCTCTGAGTGTTGCTATCCCTGTGCTGTTGCAATCCTGGAATTTCCCCGTTGTGGGACTAATAAAGGCTTATCTTATCTTATCTTATCTTATCATGCTCATTGTGGTTCTTAGGAACAGTTAACTGGTACAGACAGGAGGGAATGTTTTTTTTTTTTTTTCTGCAGAGCAAAACAACTGGTTATTAAAATCGAGGAAACAGGAGCTGCTGTTGCAGTCAAATTAATAAAAAGAAAAAGCCCCCTTTGTCAGAGGAGGAGAAGAAGAACTACAGTCTCCATGTTAGATGTTAGTTGTTGCCAGGCGACAAGGAAAATGGAAATTAATGCAGACAGATTAAACTCTAACGATGCTGGATCAGGAAAAGTTATACATGTTGCATTTTATCTATGCTATTTTATCAATCAAAATATGGAGAAGCATCCACCTTTCCAAAATAATCCTTTGGGCTTACTCAACCCCTCTTAATGAGAAAACAGAATTTCAACAGTAATGTTACCTCACACATAAAATCCTGAATTTATGGGCTCAGTTCTGCAGTCTTCATAAGAGAAGTGCATCGTAACCCAGACTGTCTACTGTTCCAGACAGGCAGAAAATCACCTTTTCAATGAACATCAATGGGAAACATATGAGTGGCGGGATGATGCAGCCTCCATCACCACTTCAGTCTCTGGCCATTGATCTGTGACAATAGAGCACTAGAAATAACATTTAAGAGGACAGCCACCTCCAAGAAGTCAGGCTCTAAGTCTCACCAAACATAAAGGGAAAAAAAATTGATCAAAGAAAGTAGATATAAAAGAGAATAAAAAGGAGACTGATGAGTGAAAAGAGGAACTGATATTTATATGCAGACATGGTGAAAGTAATACAGTGGGTTTGAGTTTGGAAATAGAGAATTCTTTTTATGAGTGTGATGACTGAATTTTGGAAATAAATGAAAACATGGAAGGTGTATGCAACCAGTTCATCTTGGAATAATGCACTAGCCTCTGATTGCAGGTTCAGGATTAAACCCTTTGTGTTGTACTGTATGTGTATCGTGACAGTATGCAGCATTTTCATCTCACATGAACAAGGTTTGATAAATGGAATTTCATTTTCTTTAATTTTTATTTTATTAAGATAAAAACAGACAAACAAGGGGGGAAAACAGATAAAAAATTCAGAGCATATATCAATAAGTCACAACTTACATTCAATAGATAGATAGATAGACAGATAGATAGATAGACTTTATTAATCCCAAACTGGGAAATTACAGTGTAGCAGCAGCATGACAGTAGACAACCAAATGACAGAAACACACCCAGCATAATAGACAAAGGGGTTACCCATGGGAAGTAAAACTACTAAAAAAGGTTATCTACATCATAGATGAATAGATGGTGACCTGTATAGAAACATGAATCATACCCGCTGCACAATGCAGGACTATCAGAAGCAGATTGAGATGTGAGATACCAATTAGACTGTAAGGTGCAGTATGGCAACATTGTTATGACCAGAATACTAACTAACTAACTAACTAACCTGCACTTATATAGCGCTTTTCTAGTCACAAAGACCACTCAAAGCGCTTTCATTAATACTAACCCTCTATTCTAAGGGCCTATAGGAAACAGATATCTAGGGACAATTTAGAACAGCCAATTAACCTAAACATGCATGTTTTTGGCATGTGGGAGGAAACCGGAGAAATCCCGGAGTAAACCCACGCAACACGGGGAGAACATGCAAACTCCACACAGATCACTGTTGGTCGGGGGCTGGGATCGAACCACGATCCCCACGATCCCCACAATCCCCCGGCCAAGGGTAAACTGTGCTGCCGCAGTGCTAACCACTGCGCCACCGTGCAGCCGAATACAACTTCAGAGTGAATTACTGTACAGTAAAATGGCATGTGGCAGGAAAGATTTCCTGTACCTAACCGTTTGGCAGCAAAGCTGTAGCAGTCTGCTGGAGAAAGTGCTCCGCTGTCTGTTCAGTGTGTGGTGGAGGGGGTGATCTGGATTGAGACCTCTGTAGTCATGAAGTCCTTTGAGCCTTTGGTCCTGTCCCACCTCAAGTCCATCACCACCCCTCTCCTGGACCCGCTGCAGTTTGCCTACCGAGCCAACAGGTCTGTAGACGATGCAGTCAACCTGGCCCTCCACTCCATCCTGCAGCACCTGGACTCCCCGGGAACCTACGCCAGGATCCTGTTTGTGGACTTCAGCTCCGCATTCAACACCATCCGCCCCGCTCTGCTCCGGGACAAGCTGTCCCTGCTCAACGTGCCTGACTCCCTCTGCAGGTGGATCATCGACTTCCTGACGGACCGGAGGCAGCATGTGCGGCTGGGAAAGACTGTCTCAGACTATACTAGCATCAGCACCGGATCACCCCAGGGCTGTGTACTTTCCCCCCTACTCTTCTCCCTATACACCAACTCCTGCACCTCCAGCCACCAGTCTGTCAAGTTGATCAAGTTTGCGGACGACACCACCCTCATCGGGCTCATCTCCCAACGGCGACGAGTCCACCTACAGGAGAGAGGTGGCCCAGCTGGCGTCCTGGTGCAGCAATAACAACCTGCAGCTGAACGCTCTGAAGACAGTGAGATGATTGTAGACTTCAGGAAAGTCACTACTCCTCTGCCCCCCTCACCCTCTCAGGCTCTCCCATCACCACTGCTGATTCCTTCCGCTTCCTAGGCACTACCATCACCAGGGACCTCAAATGGGTAGCTGACCATCAGCTCACTCATCAAAAAAGCCCAGCAGAGGATGTTCTTCCTGCGGCAGCTGAGGAAGCTCAAGCTACCCACCAAGATGTTAGTGCAGTTCTACACAGCCATCATCAGTCCATCCTCACCACCTCCATACCGTGTGGTACGCAGGAGCCACTGCCAGGGACAGAACTAAGGCTTGCAGTGCGTCGTGCGCTCTGCTGAGAAGGCTGATCGGCTGCCAGCTCCCATTCTCCAGGATCTGTATCATCTCCAGGACCCGGAGGCGTGCTGGGATCATAGCCGATCCCTCACACCTGGTCACGTACTGTTTGCCCCCCCTCCCCTCTGGTAGAAGACTTCGGTCCATCCAGACTAAAACCTCCCGTCACATGAACAGCTTCTTCCCTCTGCCATTAGACTGCTGAACACTAAGTGACTTATTGACTCTCGTGGCACCATGTACAGCAGCTCAACCAGACTCATGTCAATCATCACTGTTTTCTTCCTGCATTACCGACTGCACTATATAGTTCTCCACAGTATCTGCTGCTGGCTAATATATATTTTAACTGTTGACCAGTATCACTTAATCTTATCCTACACTTTATTACATGTATAGTTTATTTCTCTTATCTTATCATGTTTAATGTTGCAGCATTGTACTGAGACAAATTCCTAGTTTGTGTACTACATGAACAATGGCAATAAACCTGATTCTGATTCTGATTCTGATTCTGATTCTGATTCTGATTGTCCATGATGGATTGCAGTTTATTTAGTGTCCTCCTCTCCTCCCCAGTCTCAAAGGACTCTGGCCTGAGACCAATTTCAGAGCCAGCCTTCTTGATAATCTTGTCAAGTCTGTTGGTGTCGCTGGCTCTGATACTGGTACCCCAGCAGACAGCAGCAATACTTAAAATGCATAAACCATGAATCATTCATAGATTGCTTTCCTTGTTTCTCTGTTAACTAGAAAGCCCTGGAGCATAAAGTCATCATGTTTTGCTTCCAAATCTACTTCTTTCTTATTTATAAAATGTAAAATTGTAAGTTTCATTCTACCTATTCACACAACAAACAACTTACAGCATAACACATAATTTCCAGAGGTCTAGAGGTCTTAATGACATGTCTGATATGTTTTAGTCAAAATACCTGAGGGAAATAGTAATTACTACAGTACCGTTTTCACCCTACTGGTCTCCACAATGACCTGTTTTAGTGTGATTTTTTTTAAAATGCTAATGAGCTCCAGTTTACCCCAATGTCCCTCTGTCATCACTTCCGAGATCTACAGTTAGCTGGCTAGCTGTGGTTACTGGACATAGCCTGAACTAATTAACACAGAATTGGTGGAATTGGGAATGTGAGATGGTAAAAGCCACAGTAAGCCAGAATAATGCCTGAAAGTAAGATATAATCAAGTGTGGGTTATTGTGCCAGCTGGGAACACAGTGGGGTAAGTAGCACTCATAGAGTAGCCACAAAAAACAACCTGTGGTTGTGCCTCGAAGCTAACTACACTATCCATGTGTGATTTTGGTAGATCATCTCATGTCAGGTAATCTCAAGATGGCAGCGCGCGGTTGTGCAGCGGCTCTTTGCTCCCTATTTTTGTTCGTATGTATGCTGTTTTTGGATATTGGACCGTGTGAAGCTGGATTTGCGTACGGTCGTACTGAGCTGATAAACACTGGACTTCAACAAAAGTCTGCTGTTGCGGCAGTTTTCGAGAACACACAAGACATATCAGAGGCTATCTGTAGACCAGCGGGATCACCATGGATTGTTATTGGTCCTGGGAAGCGACGCAGACGGAGGAGGGAGAGAAAGAAAAAGCTGGGATGCCGGTCGGGCCTGCTAGCGAGGCTAAAGAGACAACTGCATAGACCGCCGCTACCGAGCATTTTTCTCTCCAACGCCAGAAGCATCATCCACAAGATGGATGATCTAGAGCTACAGCTGGCAACTAATAAAACTGTGAGAGACTGCTGTGTGCTGTTGTTAACGGAAAGCTGGCTCCACCCGCTGATCACCGATGCTGCAGTACAGCTGCTAGGGCACACACTTCACCGATTGGACCGAACAGCAGAATCCGGTAAAAAAAGAGGAGGCGGCCTCTGCATTTTTCTTCACAACACTTGGACTAATCACAGCAGTATTATTAACACTTACTGTTCTCCTGATCTAGAGACAATGTCAGTCTTATGTCGGCCTTTTTATCTTCCTAGAGAGCTGAGCGTGATCATTTTAACAGCTGTCTATATTCCCCCTGATGCAAATACTAAAGCGGCCCTTAGTCATTTGTACAGTGTAATAAATAAACAGCAGCAGGCCTATCCCGAGGGTGTTCACATTATAGCTGGTGATTTTAATCAAGCATGCTTGAAAACTGTGCTGCCAAATTTCACACAGTATGTGAAATGTGCCACTAGGGGAAAGATTTGTCTTGATCGGGTGTATTCGAACCTGAAGCATGCTTACAGAGCTGTGCTGTGTCCACATCTTGGCCTGTCAGACCATCTATCATTGCTCCTCATCCCAGCATACACCCTCCTCAGGAGAACTGCTAGACCTACTATAAAAAACATCACAACATGGCCTGAGGGAGCTCTTTCTCAGCTGCAGGACTGTTTTTCAAACACTCTATGGGATTTATTCAAGAATGAGGATCTGGAAATGTACACACAGACTGTATTACACTACATTATCTTCTGTATCAATCAGGTGACTGTGGAAAAACGCATCAGGGTTTTTCCTAACCAGAAGCCTTGGATGACAAAAGGAGTCCAGGCACTCCTCAGAGCTTGTGATACAGCCTTCAGGTCAGGGGATACAGATCTGTATAGCACTGCCCGGGCTAATCTGAAGAAAAGCATTAAGGAGGCTAAACAGACCTACAAGAAGAAAGACGAGGACCATTTTTCTGATAATGATTCGAGACGAGTATGGCAAGGCTTTAACCATATCACAAACTATAATGGCAGCAGCATCATTTCCAGTGACATCAGCGCCTCACTGGCAGAAGAACTGAACTGCTTTTTCGCACGGTTTGAGGCAAATACACCTCGCCCGGACCCACAGATGATACTGAATGCCAGCTCTGATGTGCTTATCCTGCAGGATCATGAGGTGAGACAGACACTGAGAGCAGTTCACCCGAGAAAGGCTACTGGTCCCGATGGAGTGCTAGGAAAGGTGCTCAGAGCATGTGCAGATCAGCTATGCTCTGTTTTGACTGACATTTTTAACTTGTCTCTCAAGGCAGCCGTTGTTCCACAGTGTTTAAAATCTGCAGTCATTATTCCTGTACCAAAAAAACATACTATTAGCAGTTTGAATGACTATCGACCAGTAGCATTAACACTCATTGTTATGAAGTGCTTTGAGAAAACGGTATTTAAACATCTTTTGCCTAGTCTCCCCCCAGACTTTGATCGATACCAGTTTGCCTACAGGTGGGGCAGATCCACTGAAGATGCTATTGCTATAGCTCTCCACTCGGCATTCAGCCATTTAGAAGACAAGGGAAGCTATGTAAGAATGTTGTTTGTGGACTACAGCTCGGCATTTAATACAATTATTCCCAACATTCTCATCACCAAATTGCTTCAGCTTGGTCTGCCTACTCACACTTGCAGCTGGATTAAGGACTTCCTAACAAACAGAACACAGACTGTTAGACTCGGACCCTATTCCTCCTCTACAGTCATGCTTAACACAGGCTCGCCACAGGGCTGTGTGTTGAGCCCCACTTTGTATTCATTGTACACATACTGTACCTGTTCATCCCACAAACATTATAGTGAAGTTTGCAGATGACACAACAGTAGTGGGGCTCATATCAGGAGGAGATGAGTCCGCATACAGAGATGAGGTCCAGAAACTGGTGAGATGGTGCTCAGATAATAATCTGTTATTGAATACAAAAAAAACAAAAGAACTCATTATTGATTTTAGGAAGCATAGCAGTGAACCGCCTCCTCTATATATAGGCAAGGAGCGTGTGGAGAGGGTGGAGGCTTTTAAGTTTTTGGGTGTTCATATTTCTCACAACCTTACCTGGGCAGTTAACACCATAGTTACGATAAAAAAAGGCTCAACAACGTCTACACTTTCTGAGGCTCCTCAAGAAGAATGGCCTGAATGCACAGTTGCTGGTTTTATTTTATCGCTCTGCTATTGAGAGCATTCTGTCATATGGCATCACGGTTTGGTATGAGGGCTGTTCAGCCGCAGACCGTAAAGCCTTCCAGAGAGTGATCGAGACTGCGCAAAAAATCACTGGCTGTTCTCTCCCTTCTCTGGAAGAGATTTACAGGTCTCGGTACCTCAACAGAGCTACTGCCATCATTAAAGGACTGTGCTCATCCAGGCCATGACTTCTTTCACTTGCTCCCCCTCGGGGAAAGCGGTACAGACTCCCATCAAAACCCGGACTACCAAGGTTTAATCATAGTTTTTTCCCAGCAGCAGTAGATTTTGAACGGGATTTATGTAACACGCACAGACTGCTGATATTTTTTGTTATTTTAGGTTATTTTGTAGCAAACAACCCTGTGTGCATAAGCTGGTCTTTTGCTATTTATCGCTCAGTATGTTTTTCATTATTGCTACATACAGTTAGGCCCAGAAATATTTGGACAGTGACACTATCTTCATGATTTCGGGCTCTGCCATAGCCACCCACATTGGATTAGAAATGACACAACTACAACGGAATTGAAGCGCAGACTTTAAGGTTTAATTCAAGGGGTAGTTGAACCAAAAATATATGATTAAACATGTAGGAATTGTAGCTATTTTATACAAACGGCCTCCCTACTTCAGGGGCTCAAAAGTAATTGGACAAATAAACATAACCCTAAGTAAAAATGTTACTTTTCAATATTTTGTTGAGAATCCTTTGCAGGCAATGACTGGCTGAAGTCTGGAACCCATGGACGTCACCAAACTCTGGGTTTCCTCCTTTGTGATGCTTTGCCAGGCCTTTACTGCAGCTGTTTTCAGTTGTTGCTTGTTTGTAGGTCTTTCTGACTTAAGTTTTGTCTTGAGCAAGTGAAATGCATGCTTGATTGGGTTGAGATCTGGTGATTGACTCGGCCATTGCAGAATATTCCACTTCGTTGCTTTAAAAAACTCCTGGGTTGCTTTTGCAGTATGTTTTGGATCATTGGTGAAGCGCACCCGTCCAATCAACTTTGCTGCATTTGGCTGAATCTGAGCAGAAAGTATATCCCTATACACATTCAGAATTCATCTGGTACTTCTGTCTTTTGTCACATCATCAATAAACAACAAGTGACCAGTGCCACTGGAAAGCCATGCATGCCCATGCCATCACACTGCCCTCCACCATGTTTTACAGAAGATGTAGTGCTTTGGATCATGAGCTGTTCCAATTCTTCTCCAAACTTTCTTCTTCCCCTCATTCTGGTAAGGTTGATCTTAGTCTTCATCTGTCCAAAGAATGCTGTTCCAGAAACTGGGCTGGCCTTCTTCAGGTGTTTTTTGGCAAAGTCAATTCTGGCCTTTCTATTTTTGAGGCTGATTCATGGTTTGCACCTTGTGGTGAATCCTTTGTATTTACTCTCATGAAGTCTTCTCTTTATGGTAGACCTTAGATACTCGATACATCTTACTTCCTGGAGAGTGTTCTTCACTTGAGTGGATGTTGTGAAGGGGCTGTTCTTCACCATGGAAAGGATTCTGTGATATCCACCATTGTTGTTTTCTGTGGACGTCCAGGCCTTTTTGAGTTCCCAAGCTCACCAGTTGCACTCTTTTTTTCTCAGAATGTACCCAAACCGTAGATTTTGCCTCTCCTAACATTTCTGCTATCTCTTCTGATGGATTTCTTCTTTTTTTTCAGCCTCAGGATGGTCTGTTTCACCTCCATTGAGAGCTCCTCTTTGACCACATGTTGTGCTGCTCACAGCAACAGCTTCCAAATGCAAACGGCACACCTGGAATCAACTCCAGACCTTTTAACTGCTTAATTGATGACAGGTTAACGAGGGAAGAGCCCATGCAGCCTTGTTATTTTTTTTTTTTGCAGCCTTCTGAATCAATTGTCCAATTACTTTTGGTCACTTGAAAAAGAGGCGGCTACATATTAAAGAGCTGTAATTCCTAAACCCTTGCTCCAATTTGGATGTGAATACTCTCAAATTATAGCTGAGAGTCTGCACTTTAAGCCCATATTGATTATATAATTGTATCCTGAATATGCTTTCTTAAACAGCTAAAATAACAAAACTTGTGTCACTGTCCAAATATTTTTGGGCCTAACTGTACATATTGTATTCAACTTTTAGGTAATTTTGTTTCAAGCATTATTTATTGTTGTAATTATAAGAATGTTAAATGCATGAGTGAACTGTGAGTGTGATAGTTTGTTTATAGTTTGTTTTTAGGGAGCAGCATCTCAATTTCGTTGCATTGTTCATTAACAATGGAATGACAATAAAGGCACTTTGACTTTGACTTTGACTCATGGTGACATCTCTACTTGTATAATCATTAAAACGGGTGGAGATAAAGCTGTGAGGGTGGTGACATTCCAACAAGCTCCAGTTGGGATGTCACAACCAATGGCAAATCTGAATGGCTCTTTGAACGAGACCTGGCAAGAATCAGGCAGACCCAATCAAAGTGACCATTTGTGTTTTTTATGAGTTTTCTATTGATAGCCACTTCAGATACTCAAATTCATGCTCAAAAGCACTGAAAAAAGCTTTTAACAATATGTCTCCTTTGAGTATTTATCTATTTGAATTTAGATATTCTACACAGTGTCTCCTATATGTATTGTTAACGTATCAGTTAGAATTGTGAAGTTGTGGTGACACTAAACACGGCGGAGAGACATTCCTCTGGGACATTCTTCTGGAACTTGCCTCACACCCAGCAGGGGCTCGGAGGAAGCAGAGGACAGTTGACACATGACCAAAAGAACCACAGGAAACAGTCAGACGGGACTGAATGCATACATCTTTGTGCCAACCAATGTCATGCTAATCATGTGTATTGACCAATGGTATTAGATGACAATAAGATAAGATAAGATAAGCCTTTATTAGTCCCACAACGGGGAAATTCCAGGATTGCAACAGCACAGGGATAGCAACACTCAGAGCAACAATCAGAAGGCAAGAAAAAAAAAAAAAAATAAAATAAAAAATTGATAAGCTAATGTGCCATGCATTCTCTCTGTCTGTATGACCGTATAAAAGAGGGGCTCTCCCTCACCTCTTGGCTCTTACACTCTACTCTCATCATGACTACAGCAGGCTGTACTCATGTTAGAGGGTAAATAAAGAATCTGTGCTGCCCTACGCTCGTACCTCGCCGCCACATCCTTTCCTTCGCACCCCCTACATAGGTGACCTAACGTGAAATGGACTATCTCTTCCTCTCACTGCGCTGTGGATTCCAGAGACCAGGGATCGCCTACATCCTTCACACCCACACGGGAGCGCGCGCGCCTTGTCCGCTCTCCACGATGGTGAGCTCCAGGGCCGGACGGAGAGCTCAGCGCTGGGATCGAGACACACGAGGATCAGCGACATGAGCAAAGCACAGAAGCAGCCTGAACGGGGAAAACATCGACGCCGACTGCGTTGATTTCCACCAAGCTCCCCGACCCTGACTCAGCTTGCGACAAGCGGACCTCCCGCACACAGAAGCCCCGCACGCACACCGCAGGATTACGAGCACAGCGCAACACAACACAGCACTGTACAGCACGATAGCGCACCGCGCTACAAGTACGTTTCATTATGATGGAGGAAAATAAAACTCTGCAACCTCACAGCTCGTCGTACCTCGCTTGAACTTATTTTTCCTCCACAAAGTACTGTTTTCGAGCATTTATGGACATCTTTCTAGTATTTAAATAATTTTAGGTACTCCAAAAATAAACGGTAATGTTGGCTATAGCTGATCCACATAGTCTCTAACTTTTATTTTTCTATAGCCTACCTTGATGTTTTATTCTGGGCAGGTGTAATGAAAACATATTTAAACACAAACTCTCTCCAGTTGTGAGAAATGGTAGTTATCCATCCATCCATCCATCCATCCACCCATCCATCTTCTTCGGCTTAATCCTTTTCGGGTCGCAGTGGGGCTGGAGCCTATCCCAGCATCTTTGGGCGAGAGGCAGGGTAGTTATCCATTGTGGTTTTAATAGTTGCAGGGGTCTGTGGCAATGCCCACCCTTAAAAACAATAAACGTGAAAAAGGGCAGATTAATTACATCTGAAGCTTAATTATACCACAACACGATATTATCCCAATATTTGTTCCATAATACAATATTATCAGGATCTTGCAACACGTTGAGTATTCCAGTATTATATTGCATTTTCCCCTCCTGAACAGAGTAAGAGATTGACAGATGGATTGGGGCAGCCTCTGCAGTGATGCGGACGTTGTCCCGGTCTGTTGTGTTGAAGAGGGAGGTGAGCTCTAAAGCAAAGCTGTCATTTATCAGTCAATCTATGTTCCTACCCTCACCTGTGGTCATGAGCTTTGGGTAATGACTGAAAGGATAAGATAAGATAAGGTAGATAAGATAAGCCTTTATTAGTCCCACAATGGGGAAATTCCAGGATTGCAACAGCACAGGGATAGCAACACTCAGAGCAATAATTTAGAAGATAAGAAAACAAGAGCAGCAAATATACACATGTACACATAAATATATAAATACAGCCGTGGACAAAATTGTTGGTACCCCTCTGTTAATGAAAGAAAAACCCACAATGGTCACAGAAATAACTTGAATCTGACAAAAGTCGTAGTAAATAAAAATTCTATGAAAATTAACCAATGAAAATCAGACAATGCTTTTAAATTGTGGTTCAACAGAATTACTTTAAAAAACAAACTCATGAAACTGGCCTGGACAAAAGTGATGGTACCCCTAGAAAAGATTGAAAATAATGTGACCATAGGGACATGTTCAACCAAGATGTGTCCTCTAATTAACATCACGGGTGTCTACAAACTTGTAATCAGTCAGTCGGTCTATTTAAAGGGTGACAGGTAGTCACTGTGCTGTTTGTTGACATGGCGTGTACCACACTAAACATGGACCAGAGGAAGCAAAGGAGAACGTTGTCTCAGGAGATTAGAAAGAAAACTATAGACAAGCATATTAAAGGTAAAGGCTATAAGACCATCTCCAAGCAGCTTGATGTTCCTGTATATATTTCTGCAAAGTGTGGTTAGTCTGAGTAAATAACTACATATATTCCTGTATATATTTGCATCCTTTTATACAAACGTGGACAGACTGTAATTTACTGTACATACTCTGTTGTCATTGAATCCTTATTTAAATCCTCCACCTGAACAACGAGAGCAAGTTTTTAGCCAAAGTCAAATTCCTTGTATGTGTTGTGCATACTTGGCCAATAAAGTTGATTCTGATTCTGATTCTTCTGATTCTGTGACTACAGTTGCACATATTATTCAGAAATTTAAGATCCACGGGACTGTAGACAACCCCCCTGGACGTGGCCGCAGGAGGAGATGGATAATACGAATGGTAAGAAAAGAGCCCAGAACAACCTCTAAACACATTCATGGTGAACTCCAAGGTCAAGGTACATCAGTGTCAGATCGCACCATCCGTCGTTTTTTGAGCCAAAGAGGACTTCATGGGAGACGACCAAGGAGGACACCACTGTTGAAAACAAATCATAAAAAAGGCAGACTGGAATTTACCAAACTGCATGTTGACAAGCCACAAAGCTTCTGGGAGAATGTCGTATGGACAGACGAGACAAAGCTGGAACTTTTTGGCAAGGCACAACCGCTCTATGTTCACAGACGCAAAAATGAAGCATACCAAGAAAAGAACACTGTCCCTACTGTGAAACATGGAGGAGGTTCTGTTATGTTCTGGGCTGCTTTGCTGCATCTGGCACAGGGTGTCTTGAATCTGTACAGGGTACACTGAAATCTCAAGTCTATCAAGGTATTCTAGAGAGAAATGTGCTGCCCAGTGTCAGAGAGCTTGGTCTCAGTCGCAGGTCATGGGTCTTGCAACAGGATAATGACCCAAAACACACAGCTAAAAACACCCAAGAATGGCTAACAGCGAAACATTGGACTATTCTAAAGTGGCCTTCTATGAGCCCTGATCTAAATCCTATTGAACATCTGTGGGAGGAGCTGAAACATGCCGTGTGGAGAAGGCACCCTTCAAACCTGAGACAACTGGAGCAGTTTGCTCATGAGGAGTGGGCCAAAATACCTGATGAGAGGTGCAGAAGGTCACAATGGTGTGAATGGTCACAATTCAAAAGCATGTGACCATTGTGGGTTTTTCTTTCATTAACAGAGGGGTACCAACAATTTTGTCCACGTGTGTATACACTATACACAGTGTGGAGCATTGTAGCTAGATGGAATAAACAGCATAACTGTCCATTTAGTTACCCTTCATAGTATGAATATGTACCCATACATATTGTCACCCTCCATAGCGACTGATATTGTCCTAGTTGTATACTGGAGGGGACCATTTGTGTAAGTCTGTTGCGTCTTAGGTCGTCACATTTTATTTGCTATCTCTGCAAGCAGCCCTGCTTAGGTTATACAGTCTGACAGCCGAAGGTAGAAAGGACCTGCGAAACCTCTCGGTCGCGCACCTAGGATGATGTACTCTACTGCTAAATGAGCTCCTCAGTGAGTTCAGTATGTCCTGCATAGGGTGGGACTCAGACTCCAGCAGAGATGACAGTTTAGCCACCATCCTTCTCTCTCCTATCTCCTCCACTGGATCACGGCGTTGCCCCAGGACAGAGCTAGGTTTCTTGATCAGTTTGTTCAGTCTCTTCCTATTGGCTGCTGTAATGCCATTGCCCAAGCAGACCATTCCAAAAGTGATGGCTGATGCCACCATCGTGTCGTAGAATGTCTTCAAGAGCACCCCTTGTACAACAAAAAAACCTGAGCCTCCTCAGTAGGAACAGCCTGTGCTGGTCCACCCCTACGCACAGGAGCTTGTCCTTCAGGATCATCGGTTGGATGGTGTTGAAAGCACTGGAGAAGTCAAAGAACATGATCCTCACCGCGTTCCCGGGCTTCTCCAGGTAGGACAGGGAATGGTGAAGGAGGAAGATCACTGCATCCTCCACCCCACTGCCATGCTGGTAGGCGAACTGGAGTGGATCCATCGCTGATCCCACCAGGGAGCGGAGGTGAGCAAGAAGCAGTCTCTCCAGGGTCTTCATCATGTGAGATGTCAGAGCCACTGGTCTGTAGCTGTTCAGGTCTTTGGGGTGGGAAGTCTTTGGTACAGGTACCACACAAAATGTTTTACACAACTGTGGTACCCTCCCCAGCTTCAGGCTCAGGTTGAAGATGTGCTCCACAATCCCACACAGTTGGTCTGCGCAGGACTTGAGGAGCTCGCGCTGATGCCGTCCAGTCCCGAGGCCTTCCTCGCCTTGATCTTCCTCAGCTTCGTCCTCACCTGGGTCTTAGTGGAGGGTCGGTTGGGGGGCTGTGTGTTGGGAGTGGGGGGGGTGTTGGTGGAGTGGGGTGTAGACAGCAAGTCTCGATGACTGTAGAGCCAGCAGCAGTGGTTAGTGTGCAGGCGGGGGGGGGGGGCGGGTTGGTCAAACCTATTAAAAAAACAGGTTCAGATTGTTCGCCCACTCCCTGCCCCCCCGTGGCCTAGGAGGAGGTATTCTGGAGCCCAGAGATGGTTTTATGGTTTCTCCAGACCCCGCTGATGTCGCTCCATTGCAGCTAGACCTCCATCTTCTTCCTGAAGCTGTCTTGCCTCTCTTGATCTTCCTCCTCCGCTCCTCTGTACGGACTTCCAGCATTTCCCTGTTCCCCGACCTGACGATCCTCGTCTTCTCTCTCAGAAGTGTTTTTATCTCAGGGTTGATCCAGGGTTTTGTTGTTCGAGCAATAAGATTGCCAGATACAAGCGGCTGAAATGAGCTTTCTCCCATAGATATGCTCGACTCACCTTCAGAGATAGGTGTGAGGGAGCTCAGTCATCCGGGAGAGAGGCTCCAGAGTAGAGCCACTGCTCCTCCATATGGAAAAGAGCCTGCTGTGGTGGTTTGGGCATCTGATCAGGATACCTCCTGGATGCTTCCGACTTGAGGTGTTTTGGACACGTCCCACTGGGAGGAAACCTCGGGGCAGACCCAGGACACGCTGAACTACTAACTAACTAACTAACTAACCTGCACTTATATAGCACTTTCCTAGTCACAAAGACCACTCAAAGCGCTTTCACTAGTACTAACCCTCTATTCTAAGGGCCTATAGGAAACAGATATCTAGGGGACAATTTAGAACAACCAATTAACCTAACATGCATGTCTTTGGATTGTGGGAGGAAACCGGAGCCCCCGGAGTAAACCCACACAGCACAGGGAGAACATGCAAACTCCATACAGAAAGGTTCCAACCCCTGCCAGCCTGGGGATTCGAACCAGGAACCCTTTAGCTGTAAGGCAACAGCTGCTAACCACTGCACCACCGTGCTGCCCCGGTGGTTGCAGTGGTGGTGGCAGTCTCTTCAGCCGTCTCTTCAGTCTGCTGAAGAGATATATCTCCCAGTTGGCCTGGGAATGTCTTGGTATCCCCTCTGAAGAGCTGGAGCAGGTGGTCGAGGAGAGGGAAGTCTGGGCTTCTCTGCTTGAGCTGCTGCCTCTGTGACCCGGACCTCCGGAAATGTGGTAGAAAATGGAATGGATGGATGATTTTCCCCTCCCGATCTTTATCTTGTCCAACTCCTCCTCGATCTTAGAGTCATCCTGTGCTGTTGCTGACCTAACCAGAAAGTGAGCACTAAGCACTATCTAGTGGATAGAAAAGTCAACTGGCTTTTATCACACTGGTACCCTGAGGTGCTGTGTGTCGGCAGGCAAATGCCTGGGGCCCCAGGCCAGAAGGAGGCCCCTCAAGGGCTGACCAACTTTGAATTACAATGGCAGTGACAATGTAGAGAGTTTGCAATGACAGTGATAGGCTGGTGCAGAATTCCCTAGGGGCTCCACCCCCAAATCTCACTCTCAAGTACTGGTGCGAGTCTTGTGTAAACAAACAAGTGAGAGCAGCTGTATCAAAATGAAGCAAAGTTATCTATCTGGCAGTGACAAAAGGCAAGGTAAGGCAAGTTTATTTGTATAGCACATTTCGTGTACAAGACAATTCAAAGTGCTTTACATAAGAAAGAAAGAAAAAGAGGAAGTGGAGAAAAGAAAGAAAGACAGTGGTAAGTAGTGCAAATAGTGCAAATTAGTGCAAAGTGCAAAGTAGTGCAAATAATACAGTTGATAATTTAGTGTGTCCTGCCTCTACTGGTGCTGATGTGACCGTGTTGTGTCATGGTCACATTGTGGGACACCGGTACTCATCTTGTTTGCTCAGCTAGCAGGCTGAAAATAAAGCAGTTAACTTGGACTCTGAGCGCTTTGTGCAGTGGGCAGGACTGTAGAAAATGTACTGCTGTCTGGCTGCCTGACCTACAAGGACACTGCTCTGTGTTGCCGATATGGAATTTTGTGTATAGATGATAATTCAGGTGGTTGTGGCCTGTCCTAAGCCTGACTAAGGTTACTTACTCACGCCCTATCAGCAAGAAGTATGAATCTTCTTCGTTCTGGCTTGGATGCTGCTGCCTCCACTTAGTCTGCTGCTTGGCTCTGATAATAGTTTTAACTTCTGCATAGTTAGTAGACCTGTCCACCTGTTCCCATGTTGATCCCTCTTTTGCTAGGTAGTCAGCTGTCTCATTACTGAACACACTGCAATGGGAAGGAATCCACTGCAAGGTGACTATGTGACTCATGCAGAGGGAGACAAGAGAGGAGGACATGTTGTTCAGGTTAGTGTCTCTATTGTATTGCAAGGCCTGAAGGATAGACAGGATGTCAGTCAGGAAGATGGCATTCTGACTGGCATGGGGGCTGACTTCGATGTGATTTGTGGCTATTTTCAGGGCTTCTGCTTCGGCTTTGTAGTTGGTGGAGTACAGGCCGGTAGTGAGGCAGATTCTACCTTCGCTGCCTCTCGGATATTGTATGCAGACTCCTGCCCCTCCATTCCGAACTGTATATCTGTATATGCATGAGTCCAAGAATCTTTGGGGTAGTGGGTGTGTAGGTATTCTAGTGTGAGGGACTTTCTTCCAGGGTCACTTTGGGAGTCTTTGGGGCCAACTCCGGGGATCCTGCATTGGATGAGGGGAACAGTTCCATCACTCCAGGAAGGGACCGCCAGACAACGGGATATCTCCTTGGGATCATGATCAAGGAGATTGAGATTCTGTCGCTCATATTTATTATATAAGGGTGATGAATGCTAGTTGGAGGGGCCCTCTGTGAATTTTTGCCTAGAGCCCCAAGAGACTGTAGAATCACCTCTGCTGGTACCCAAAAAGCTGAGTTTGTCACAGTACAATATCACCAACACAAAGTATTGCAATACTAGAGTTTATCATTTTTTTTTCATGTACCCCTATTTAATATGTTACATATTCACATTTGACTCTTGGAAGCCTTTGTAAAGTCTGGATAAGGAGCTGAGTTTGCATCAGTCCAATGGGAGGTAACAGTTTCACTTATCAGGCTTTTCTCCTTTGGAGCCTCTCAAAAAAATTGTGACCTTTTGTTTCTTAAAAATTTCAACTTTTCATGCAAATTTGCTATTGTTCTTGTAAATTTACAAAATTTTTTTATGTATGAGACAAACACATTTTCTCCTAAATTCATGAGTTAAGTTTTTTCTCAAAGCCAGCGGGGTAATGGACAAAAGATCTGCAGGAGCTGCTCTCATATCAAAAGTAATTATCTGCAATGTGTACCAGCAATACAAAAGTGCCTCATGTGAACTCCAGTAATAAACTGAATAAACCCTGACTTCACATCCTTTCTGTTCTTTTCCACACAATAATTAACACATCCCTCAATCCCTAAAGGCGCCACAAGCCTTTCATACACAACTGTCTGACTAATGACAACGCTTCATCATTTCCCTGCAGAATTATTCTGGTCCAACGCTGCATGATCATTTCCACTGAATGATACTCCGTCTCCTTTGAAAACAGTACAATACAATTTCACACAAGCTGTGCTGAGTCGATTGCATTAAATCACGAGGTCAGTGTGATTGTATCATGCTGAGCGAAGGCCACCGAAAGTGTCCTCGAAAATCAGAGTGATAATGCTATTTTTAAAAGCAGAGAGGCAGAACAGGAGGATGAGGAATTGATTGGCCTTATTCCCCCCACCCCTCTGCTAAGTCAAGTGGGGCAATCAAATGATTCTCTGTTCAAGTGATGCATCACATTAACCATTTTGTTCCCATCCTTCCACCTTCCAAGGATGCAAAATCAGAATTCATAATACAAACGTACTTACAGCAATAAAGAGTTAAACTCTGTGGGTCATGATGTGAGCCTGTAGTCAACCATTAGGTTTTCAAAAAGGGAACATTATCAAACAGAGAATTAGAAAGCTTTTGGACAGTGTAACCTCAGACAAGGCAGGTATTTTTCTCCATCTTTTCATTTCTTCTAGCAGTAGACAGTGTACTCAGCTAATGACCATCAAAATGTCAACACTTACTGGTGCACCATTAAGTGTCTTGGCATCCTATTGGTTGTGATGCAGTTCACAAGAGTATGTTGGTCAAATGCAGTGATGCCTGGTTTGATTCTCAGTGAGCGTGATCCTCCCAGCATGTCTCTCTTCTATTTGTTCCCACATTTCCAGTCTCTTTCTTCATTATATCAGTCCAATAAAGAGAAAAATGCCTAAAAACAAGAAAAATTAAAATAATTCCTGGATCCAAATGGTGATACTAATCATCCCAAAATCTAATTAACTGGTCATTGATCAATTTTGAACCTCTCACGGAAATGTCATCAAAATCTGTCAACACCTCTTGTGGTGATTTTGCTGGTAAGCAAGTTGGTTCACTCACAGGACCAACACACACCAGTTGCATCTGAGGGATGGGACTAATATGCCACCAGTATATGGGCTTAATTAAGGACCAATAACCACCACCAGTAGTCCTGCCAATCAATGCCAATTGTAACCAAGGGGATGGATGACAATGCCCAACTGGTGACATACAAATGGGGGTTTGAACTCACAATATTCTGCACCAGAGTCCACAACTCTACTTGTTACTAAGAAGATCAACCCACTTGGCAAGCCAAGCAGGAATGCTTTTACTGTCTCCATTATATGTTCCTTCTGGATGGTCTCACCAACAGCTACCTGAGAAAGTAAGGAGTCTTGGGAGTTCTTGGATATTTAGAATTTAAAAAGTGGAAGGGTCTTGTAGGATTACAGTGCTACTATTCTCATGCATAAAAAATCACATTAACAACATATTACCCTCTTCCTACTCTGTCTTTCTTGTGCTGATAAGGTGTCTAAAGCAATTAGCAGCAACTAATTTGCATGGGTTGCATAACTAAAATGTAGTTATTTCATTACGTAACCACCTAAAAATAGCAGCTAATGGACAAATTCAAACATGGTAGCATGGTGTTTTACTGATAAGAAAGAGCAAGAACAAGCTGAAGCCTATTGGCAATGAATACATTCAAAAAATAGCCTAATAGCTTTCCTCTTTATTGTCTGTTGTACAAACTTGACACTGATAGAGGCTTGGAGCGCCTGCCCAGGATGGCTGCAACATGGCAATAAAAAAAAAAAAACAGAGGAGGAGGAGGAAAGAAAGGAGGAAAGGAGATGCCATACTTTAGAGATCAATGTATGTAGGGACCGTGTAGGAGGAGGGTGAGTGTGAAGGGGAGGGAAAACAAGAGATAGAGGAGGTGGAGAGTGGCAGGAAGAGATAGAGGAGGGGAAAGCAAATTAATTTTATCTCCATTACGAATATGATGTGCTGTGGTGCACTGTGGTGGTTGTGGCCCACGCCTTCGGGTGATAGCGAACCAGGGGGAGCTAATCGGAATACACACACACACACACACACACACACACACACACACACACACAGAATAACAGAATACAGAACAAGATGGGATACAAAAAAAACCCCTCTCCTATGAAACCAATAGTGATGAAAGTGTTTTACGTGGATTAACAGCTCCTTAAAGGCCTGAACATTAATTAAATCAATTAATCTGCACCCCCACCAACTCTGCCTGTATAGTAAATGAAAACACAATTTACAGTCACAAAGAGCTGAGAATTTTGTATGCTTGTGTCCTCTTGGGTGACACTAATCTTCCTCCCTGGAACTGCACTGGGGACTCCAGCAACATAAAAAAGTCACAGAGACACAAAATGAACACAAAGCCATTCCTTTACATCCTGGTACACCTAAACAAGTGAAATCAACACAGAATTGCCAAAAAACTACAGCTTTTTAAGTGACCATGTGGGGCTAAGCTCAGAAAAATGAATAAATCCCCACAGACTTTGATGTGGCTGTTAGCTGCTAACTGGTACCTGCGTCAGTTCAACAAAAATGGATGAGCTGAAGTTGGATTTACCATCCCAATCAGCCATCAGTAATACCTATGGGGCCATAGACTCTTTATTTCATCTAAAGATGTCAAGAAGAAGTGGGAGAAGTGCATGGAAACAAATGTGGAAATGGGTAGAAGCTAAATTGCTTCTAACTTCTAACCACATCAGTTCATCCACAACAACAAAATGGAAAGCTCAGGTCACATTTACCATTCTGATCAACCGCTTATCACACCTGCAGTATGTGGTAAGCCTCTATCTATACAGGGAAGGTCCATTGAGAGGCAACCTCTCTTTTTCAAGGACACCCTGACTGAGCAGCTCCACTGGAACATTCGAGGTTAAGGGCCTTGCTCAAGGCCACCACAGTGGGATTAATGTAGGTGGGGAAAACACTGCTATGTCATCCCCACCCCCAGTTTGTCCTCTTCACTGTGGACAACATGACCGTATCACGGCAACCATCCCTCTCACATCTTCCCAGTGATTGTTGCCACTCCCATGTGCCAAGGCTCAAGTACTCATCTCCATTCTGTGGAGCGTTTGTTCATGTTTCCTTGTAGTGGGCCAGCATTTGTATCCGTATAGGGTGACAGGGTGGATCATGGTCTTATAGATCTTTCCACTGAAGCACACTGGTATCTGATGTTCACAGAGGACACCAGTCACCTGCCACCACTTGGCCCAAGCAGTGCTGACTCGGGCACAGGTATCAAGGAGTGTGTCGCCGTCACTTCTTTAAGGGGGCACCATTTATACTGTTCCAACGGTTTGGTGTCCAAATTCCACATACTCGGTTTTTGTGATGTTCAAGCGCATTCTATTCTCACCTAGCCTTGTCCCCTACTGCTGCATTTGTTGTTCCAAGTGTCCCCGGTCTTAGGCTCCCAGGACTATGTTGTCAGCATACAACAGCGTCCATGGGTTTGTCAGCTGGAGATCAGCTGTGGCTGTGTCCATAAAGAGGATAAAGAGGAGAGGGCACAGGGCTGACCCCTCCACTGTGATGGGGAATGGTGGTGTTGTCCCCACCAGGTATCATACACTACTACATATCAATACACCTTGGTACAGTAGTTGGACCCAGCACATGTAAGCTTTGGGTACATTGTCAGATCAGAATGTGTGCCACATGATGGCATGCTGGACTTGGCCAAAAGTACCCCTTGGCACAAGTAAGAGATAGAGCATTCCAGTTTTGACATTAACACCAAGGCTTGACATTAGCACTTGCCCTTGGCGGGTGTATTTCACTGGTGGTGGGTGTAGCGTGACCTTGAGTTCCAATTTATAAAATTATTCTTTGCTGAAGGAAAATTGTTTCAAATGCTAAGTCTGACCATGAACTGCTTCCCTCACCTAAAGATGAGAGCTGTAACACTATCCATCAGCCATAAAGTGGAAGTTAATCCCTTTCTCCAAGACTCTTTGGCAAAGGAATGTTCTAACTGACAAACTTATGGGTGACATAGTCCAGACGTGTGGGGAAGCCAAGACTTTCCAGTAAACAACCAGACAGTTTCACAGTGCCATCTGGTGGATGAATCAGGAATTATTTTTTTTTTAACTTTTTCCCTTTGCAGTGGATTTTATGCATTATGGACAATGAATTAATTCATAATTTCTCTCTCAAGAAAGTACCTGCTCCTGAAGACATGGTTGAACTCTGGGGATGGACAATGCGGTTTCAAATGCTTTTATTGATACGACTTGATATATCTGCTTTATTTTAAGGAAGAAATTAATGTTTGCAGGCTTACTATCACAAATTAATAACAGTTACAATGTAGATGCATTTATGCTCCTTTATCAAGTAGAATATCTTAGTCACTTAAGTTGAAAGAATTTATGCTTTATTCAGCACCCATACTTTAGGATATCAAATGTCTCTATTGCTGCTCTGTGGGGGACCTCCTCCTCTTTCTTTAGGAGATCATAGCTGCACTTAACTGACCAATAGAACTCCAGACTTCACTGCATTTTCCTTTTTGTAGGTCAAGTTTATGACTTCTGTTGAAAGAAGCCCAAATGTAATTGATTCAGTTCAGGTTTCATGAAGTTAGGACCACCCTGCAACGCCCTAGAAAACTTGATTTTTATTGCCCTTTGTGCAGAGAGAGTTTTGGGCAGTGGCCAAGCTGGAAGGAGCCTTTTATGCTCCCCCAATTTTTCTCCTGTGTTTAAGTAGGCCCAGAGTCTGTCATGCTCTGTGAAACTTCTTTTTCTTTTCTTTAAAATTCATTTTTCTTATTTTAATCTTCTTTTTCCTTAAATCACCATGCAAGAAGATTTTGTTTGATTTTTTTCTAAGCTTAACCCAACTCATTCAAGCCACATACATTGGAAGAAACGGGTCTGTGACGTGTTTTGTCCCAATTTGGCTTTCTGATTGGACTTTGCACAATAAACTAATTCCTTCTTCAGTGCCTAAGAAGACCTTGCCCGGCTTGCTGAAGGACAGCCTTTGCAATCTTGGGAGTAGGCCATAACAGTAGCAAGGAGTCTGTCTATCAACCTTTCCACCAACAGAATCCATGGACATCCAGCTGAATCAAGGTTGGCACGTGGGGGCCTGCTACCTACTGGGATGCAAAGATTCTGCTGTGGCTGATGGTCTGTTGCTTAATTTACCTTAATTCTTCAGAACATTCCTAGTATAAGTTCTTTTAAGTTAATTTCATGCAAACCCCCATCAGAATTTCAAAATGCACGTGGTTCTTTCATTAATCTACATTCTTTTTCAGAGTAAAACAAATTTTCCATTTCATTCCAATTATGCATCATTTTGTTCCACAAATGCTTGATTCATAAGTAACTCAGTAACAGTCTATGATGCCCATGATACATGTGAATTCTCTGTTTTAAAGTTATCCAAATATATTAACCTATTCTGACATTTCTTATTAAACCATTGAAAGACATATGGGTGTTTTTATTTATTAGGGGTCCAATGTGTGACATTGGTGGCAAAATTTAAAATTGATCAAATCTGCACATGAAATTGACTAATCACTATCCAATTGTGTCAGGTTTATGAAACTATTAACTATTTTCGTAACGGCATTCGCGTTCAGGAACTCTTGAGGATGAGCGCTCACTTTAACTACTTGTAAATGGAGACGAAAACGGGACACTCGGGCTTTTGTTTCCCCGTGTGCCAATGCACTTTGCAATGGCACACGTTTTACACGAAACAACTTCAACACTTCCAGTATTTTTCACGCATCAAAACTCATCAACAGCTACATTTTCATGACATATTAAGATGAGATAATGTGTATACATACCTTCAAATTCTCCCTGTTTGTTGGATAAGACGTAAAATCACAAAAGGCGTAAATGCGGGACACGGAATTTTGGACCTTCGATAACTTCAATATAAAGTGACCACGGTTAATCCTCTCCACATGGGTTGAGCACATCCGGGGTAGAGAAAATAAAAGTGCTTTCCCAGGGCGCTCACCTCGCCAGATGGGGCTGCGCGCGGCCGACCAAGACCGAAGACGTAAATTTTTTAAAGGACACCATATTCGATGTGTCATAAATGTTTGAGATTTTATTGAAATATTCTACATCTGAGCTTCACAAAGACTGATCTCCTTTTTACGTGTATGGTTTGGGATTTGAAAGGTGCAAAGTGAAAAGCATCAGCACTTCCTGTTTTCTGGTTACTTTACCAAATAACTTGCATGTTGCTGCGTAAATTCGGGGACACGGAAATTTACGTCGTACGAGTAAATTTGCAGGGGTCACCGTACAAAAACCATAGATCCGATCACATTGGGGAATGTTTTATTTTGAATTTGCATTACAACTCTGTTATCTCTTGCATAAATGAGTAGAAAGAGTTACTCAGAGATCACTTTACAGTACTTTGAAATTGATGCGATTTTCATGTCACACAAAAAGTGGGAAAAATGAGGGGACACGACCAATAGTTTCGATTCTAACGGCAAAATTAAGGATTTTTTTTAAAAATTGCAATGCAAGTCTGAAACTCTTTTATGTTCCCTTGCATATTATAAAAACGAAACTGACATCTGCAAATTACAGAAAAAGAGAGAGCGCTTGAAAGTCGGATACCCCTGATATAGTGCACTGGACCCCCCCCCCCCAAAACCCCCCCCCCCCACCCATATGGAAGTTATTGTTTGATTTCATGTACATCTTCTTGATTATCAGAGACAAGAACTTACAAAAGGGTTGTTTTGAGACTGATTCATAATTGGTGCAAAGAATTGTTAATAAAATTGTCCTTTTAGACTGGTGCCCTAATGAAGATCTAAGTGTAATGAAAATAAATTTTCATTTCTACTCACATTCATATTTACATTAATACTTGTACCAACATTAAATAACCTATAAAACCCCATAAATCCACTACATTTATTGTGTCACATGTGAGGCTCTGATAAAATCTATAAATGGACATGAAATTAATGATTTCACAAGCTTTGTGGGTATAGTCTAATCTGATGTCTTGCACTGTAAAACTTTTTTTCTTCTCTGTATCTAACTGGCTGCCCAGCCAGGTGTCTGTGTGTGTGAGAGACCACAAAGGAGGTGATTCCCCCCCCCCCCCCCCCATCTGCCCCGCTCAGAGTGTCTGTGTGAAGGAGCTGCAGAGGGGAGGGATTGTAAAAAAAACAAAACAAAACAAAACAAAACAAAAAAAAAACGCTCGCTGCCACACTCCATAGACTGTGTTGTGTTTTTTTAAAGCATACTGAAGCTGAAAAGCATTATCATATGCTGAATTAATTAACCCCTTGCACTCCGGGCAATTTTCCTAAAAATGCCAAAAAATAACATGCCCAAAGTAAATCGAAAGCTGTTATTCAACCCTTTGCAGCATCTTCATGGGGTTGGTCTCATTTAAAAGAAAACACTTTGAATTTTTTGGCAAAAAAAACCATAATCTCTCTACGTGCTCCGGCCACTGAGTTACAGTCATCTAAACATACTGAACTTGAAGAAAATAAATTTGGACACGGTGTTTTTTTGGATACAAATGCTTGCAAATAACACACAGCTGTCCGATCCGGCTGGAAAATGCAACAGAAATGTAGAACCAAGTGTTATCAAGCTGAGATCCATATTTGGTAACAATACCACAAAAAATGAATATTTTACACAGCTTTGTTCTCAGGCTGTTCCCAGGCGTTTTGGAACTGTGCCAAATTGTGCCAAATGGCACAGTTTGGAAAAACATCTGTAACTTTTGAATGATTCAATGTAGAATCTTCATTTTGGGCTCTAATGAAAGGTCACACTCAGGGCTGTGTCTGTGTGTGTGTGTGTGGGGGGGGGGTTGTCCCCCCCCCCGCTACAAAAGACGGAGTTCGGCCCTCGCTACATGATGGATTACACTCCTTGCATGTTTTCACAGCGGCCCCCCCCCCCTCGCTACTGTGTGTGTGTGTGGGGGGGTTGTCCCCCCCCCCCCCCTGCTCGCTACAGAAGACGGCCATTGCTACATGAAGGAATAGACTCATATGCTTCCCCCCGCGGACCGGGGGTCCGAACCGGGGGCGTTCACGGTCCGAACACGGCAAATGAACCGTTTATCGCGGTGCACGCACTTCGTACTTCGTGCGCAGTACAGTTGTAATTTACCGATCGGTCAAAAGTCATTTTTGGATTACAGTTTTCAGGGAGAAATAATAATTTAGCTTATAATACCTTACCTCTTCACAGCAGCAGCGTCCTGGCGAACTTCTCTTCCCCATTGTCAGATGAACGCGACGCTGCGACGCTCGTGGATCCCGATCAAAACATAATTCCAATATTGCGGTTTTGATGAATGATTTACGACCTTTGTCGTCGGCCTCCGTCGGTCTATGATGACGGAAGAGAATCCTAAACGTCTATTCTGCTGGAATGAGTGCAGGTCCCACTTGTGGGTGTTCTCCATGCTGCGGGGTCTGTAGCAGATTCGTCCAGCATCCTTTGTTTTCATCTGCTGCAGCAGTAAATCTCTCTTCACCAGCCTGAATTTCTGTGCTTCAATTGGCTCCTGCATTCACAGTAGGCGGGTCCTCCTTCCTAGGTTTTCATTCATTGGCTCTTCAAGGTTTCAGAAACCCAATTCAAGGCTCTTATTAGTCGAATGAGAGGTCAATCAGATGAACTAACCTGTTCGCGGCTGTGTCTGCAGTTTTTTTTTTAGTGGCGCTTGGACGCCACTACATCACCATCACCACCTACATCACCACAATCTGGACTATGCATCAGAGTGCACACGTCCTAGGACGCAGAGACTTGCCCACCCGCGGAACAACGGAGCGCAAGTGGTTAAAATAAGGCCTGAAAAGATGGATCACAAAGAATCCGATTTGGTTCTTTTGTTACTTCAACTCGGCGAGAATTCTTGGTGAGATAAATTGAATTAACCATTGTTTTAAGATTACTCTTGCATGGGTGGAAAAACGAATTAAAGAGAGACAAACTCTCCTGTTTTCTTAAGAGAAACAAAGCAAGGCATGGTCAGCAGGCCGCATTCACATCCTGGGTGACTGAGTTGCCATGTGTGTGTTCACATTCGTGTGTGACCAAAACGGCTACGTGCACAAGAACTGTGCATGCGCAGATTAAGCAATATAGACACCATTTTGGAAATCCGCTAGGGCGACGCCATTTTAGAGTTGAGACCAAGAGACCGCCTCTTGGTGACATCACTGTCTCCTCCTCCAAGAATGCAGAAGGAACTGCCTCCATCTTGTGGTCAACCATAAGAACTGCACTCTTTAAGAAAATCGCAAAAAACTTTAATTTATTAAGCTGATTTATAACCAAATTGAGTGTTCAAATTAACTTCAAAGCAGCTCATATTATTCAGAATAACCTAAATTTAAAACCAATTTAACATTTCTATGCCAAAAGAAGTGAAAAAGGACACTTGTTGGCTCTTGAAGGTTTATTGTCACTGGTGGACCAGTTTGGCTAATGTAAATGAATACCAGAAGGACATGAAGCCTGCACCTTTTTGGTTAATCGCTTATGTTAATTACACATTTTAATCTTTAAAGTTAAAAGCCCATATATTTACACATTTTATGCAACAATTGCAAACTTTTGAAGCTATACACACGTGGACAAAATTGTTGGTACCCGTCTGTTAATGAAAGAAAAACCACAATGGTCACAGAAATAACTTGAATCTGACACAAGTGGTAATAAATAAAAATTCTATGAATATTAACCAATAAAAATCAGACAATGCTTTTGAATTGTGGTTCAACAGAATTACTTTAAAAAACAAACTCATGAAACAGGCCTGGACAAAAATGATGGTACCCTTAACTTAATATTTTGTTGCACAAACTTTTGAGGCAATCACTGCAATCAAACAATTTCTGTAACTGTCAATGAGACTTCTGCACCTCTCAGCACGTATTTTGGCCCACTCCTCATGAGCAAACTGCTCCAGTTGTCTCAGGTTTGAAGGGTGCCTTCTCCACACGGCATGTTTCAGCTCCTTCCACAGATGTTCAATAGGATTTAGATCAGGGCTCATAGAAGGCCACATTAGAATAGTCCAATGTTTCGCTGTTAGCCATTCTTGGGTGTTTTTAGCTGTGTGTTTTGGGTCATTATCCTGTTGCAAGGCCCATGACCTGCGACTGAGACCAAGCTCTCTGACACTGGGCAGCACATTTCTCTCTAGAATACCTTGATAGTCTTGCGATTTCATTGTACCCTGCACAGATTCAAGACACCCTGTGCCAGATTCAGCAAAGCAGCCCCAGAACATAACAGAACCTCCTCCATGTTTCACAGTAGGGACAGTGTTCTTTTCTTGGTATGCTTCATTTTTGCGTCTGTGAACATAGCGCTGATGTGCCTTGCCAAAAAGTTCCAGTTTTATCTCATCTGTCCATAGGACATTCTCCCAGAAGCTTTGTGGCTTGTCAACATGCAGTTTGGCAAATTCCAGTCTGGCTTTTTTATGATTTGTTTTCAACAGTGGTGTCCTCCTTGGTCGTCTCCCATGAAGTCCACTTTGGCTCAAACAACGACGGATGGTGCGATCTGACACTGATGCACCTTGACCTTGGAGTTCATCATGAATGTGTTTAGAGGTTGTTCTGGGCTCTTTTGTTGCCATTCGTATTATCCGTCTCCTCCTGCGGTCACATCCAGGGAGGTTGGCTACAGTCCCGTGGAGCTTAAATTTCTGAATAATATGTGCAACTGTAGTCACAGGAACATCAAGTTGCTTGGAGATGGTCTTATAGCCTTTACCTTTAACATGCTTGTCTATAATTTTCTTTCTAATCTCCTGAGACAACTCTCTCCTTTGCTTCCTCTGGTCCATGTTTAGTGTGGTACACACCATGTCACCAAACAGCACAGTGACTACTTGTCACCCTTTAAATAGGCCAACTGACTGATTACAAGTTTGTAGACACCTGTGAGGACACATCAGGCGCTTTTCCACTTGGAACCCAAAGGCCTCCTTTGGCCTGGAACCGAACAGTACCGTTCGGCACCCATGGTTTTCCACAGCACAAGGCTCACTGTAGTATGGGTGGGAGAAGGAGGAAGTTGGAGGCAGGATTTGGAGGGAGTTGGAGGTGGTGCTACGCTCCCCATGAGGCGGCGCCATATTCCTGTTCAGTAAAATCAACATCAAAACATGTAGCAATACATCTCCAAAAATAATGCAAAAGTTAAATATTTTTGGACACTCATGTCAGAAAGTGAGACCCATATATTATACAGAATCATTAATCAGACAGTGAAGTATTGTTAGATTTTAATCATTTATTGGCTCACAGCGCATGAATATCAAAAATTACTTTTCTCGACAAATAGATGGTTAGGTAAAAATACATGATCTATGTCAAAATCATGGAGAGACTGTTGAGACGTCATGGAATTTATCTGCTCCAGCCAGTGGTGTCGTGGCAAAACATGGATCAGGTGCCATATGAGCCGTTAAATATATATTTCAACAGGTAAACAGTACTGAGTTAGGCATAAGATATATTTAGCAATTATGATGCATTTTAAGCCAAAACAAATGGATCTAGGATTAGAAGTAATTAAAATAAAGCAGTCCCAAGGTTACATGGAGAAATATGTGGATTAACTGGAAATATATGGTATTGAGTATTGCTGACTACATGTAGATACTGTATAAATATACTGTATATTCTCTGCATCAACAGTGAACTATACTTGTATTCATGTAGTATTGCCCTGGGAATTTTGACAATAAACCTTTGTACTTTTGCAGATGTCTCTATTTTGTTTTACAGTCTTCAGCAAATAATTGTGTTGGTTACTTTTCTTAAAATGAGCCATTATTTTCAAAGTCACTGATAAATGGTTCGTACTGTTGACTCTTTTCCCACCGGTGTCTGAACAGACAAAATAGAAAATCATGATGCAAACAAATAAATCACTAAATTGTTTATTCCAATCAGCAGCAAATTACAGATTATTTAGAATGTGCAAAATTCAAACTGTAAAAAAAAAAAAAGAAACAGAGACAAAACGTGACAAAAAATAAGCAACAGTACAACACAGACTGGATATGATAATCCTTGTGTGATTTGACATGTCGTTTTGTATATACAGCCGTGGACAAAATTGTTGGTACCCCTCTGTTAATGAAAGAAAAACCCAAATGGTCACAGAAATAACTTGAATCTGACAAAAGTGGTAATAAATAAAAATTATATGACAATTAACCAATGAAAATCAGACAATGCTTTTGAATTGTGGTTCAACAGAATTATTTTAAAAAACAAACTCATGAAACAGGCCTGGACAAAAATGATGGTACCCCAGAAAAGATTGAAAATAGGCCATAGGGACATGAACATGACCATAGATTCAACCAAGATGTGTCCTCTAATTAACATCACAGGTGTCTACAAACTTGTAGTCAATCGGCCTATTTAAAGGGTGACAAGTAGTCACTGTGCTGTGACCATTGTGGGTTTTTCTTTCATTAACAGAGGGGTACCAACAATTTTGTCCACGTGTGTGTGTTTGGAGTATTTATTCCTTTAGTTTTTGTTTAAATTGTCCACGCTTTGTACATGATTTTAATTCAGGTCCAAAAGCGTTCCACAGTCTGACTCCTTGCACTGAAACACAGTGTTGCTTGGTAGTAGTTCTCAGACCCCAGGGCAGACCCAGACCTCACTGGAGAGACAACATCTCCCAGTTGGTCTGGGAACACCTTGGTATCCTCTCTTAAGATCTGGAGCAGGTGGCTGAGGAGAGGGAAGTCTGAGCTTCTCTGCTTGAACTGCTGCCTCTGCGACCTGGACCTCTGGAAAAGTGGTAGAAGATGGATGGATGGATGTCATGTATGGGAGCATTAATGAATGATACAAAGTCTATAGTGTGGGTTGATTCAGCAAATATTTCACTCTGCGCAGTATTGTGACTGATTTGCATATTTTACCTTTAATATAATTAATATGTGACTTCCAACACAGTTTATTATCAGTTATTACACCAAGGATTTTAATTTTGGATACCCTTTCAATCTCTACACCATTTACACTGAGTTTAGATACTGAGTTGTTGTGATGGTGTGAAATAACATTATCAATAAAATTTAGCCACCGCTGTGTCGCCCTGGTTTCAAGTGTGGGTGGTGTTTTGTGCTTGTGTTGCTAAAATATAAAAGGAAGAACTACAATGGGTCTCAAATATTTGTAATGTGTTTTATTACTGAATGAGTTTAAAGATGAAATACGATACACATATAAACTAAATTCTAATGGTGACTGAACATCTCCCATTCCCCAAGGTGCAAGATACACTATTATGACTATAACTCATAAAGGATCGCAGAAATGATCTGATAAAAATAAATAAACAAGCGTTTTAAAAAAAAAAAAAAAACGCTATTGGATGTGAAACCTACTATTGAATGTGCCATTCATTTTCAATTACTCTGTAATTAATATTCACACAAATAAATCTCAAGGTCATCGTTTAAACACGATTAAGTTTTCGTCTGTCCTAAGTGAACTTTCCACTGTTGAAAAAAATAACATAAAGCATGAATATTACATCACTCACCGTCCTGTATATCATAATATCATGGCTTCAACTGCTGAAGTTGGGTGCGTCGCGGCTGCACATTCAATTCAATTCGGGTGGCTGGGTCTAATTCTCGGTGCGTCTCTGTGTAATTTCTGGTGCGTCTGTTTGTGCGCACCACTGCAAGCTCAGTCTGCTTCCCTCTGCATTCTCTCATCAGCCGAAATGCACAGGAAACTCTGCTGGACTGCGGTGTTAGATTTCTGCTGATTTCTGTTAAGCCATTCTATCGTTGTGGTTTATAATATCACTTGTTCGCGGGCTCACTGATGAAAAATTGCAAATGGTGACCAGTAAGCGATTCTCGAAAGTCAGCGTAACGCCCATGTAATGCCCACTCTGATGACGCTACGCACAGACCAATGAATGGCCAGCATGGGTGTGACGAAACGGTGCCGGTACCCGTCGGACCTGCTTTTAACGGTGCCGAAAATAGTGTCGATAAAACTGGAACTGTTCCGAAAAAGCGAACTGTGAGGCCTTTGGGTTCCGAGTGGGAAACTGGACAATGGAGGCCGAATGGTACTAAACGAGGCTTTTGGGTTCCAAGTGGAAAAGCGCCTATCTTGGTTGAACATGTCCCTATGGTCACATTATTTTCAATCTTTTCTAGGCGTACCATCATTTTTGTCCAGGCCTGTTTCATGGGTTTGTTTTTTAAAGTAATTCTGTTGAACCACAATTCAAAAGCATTGTCTGATTTTCATTGGTTAATTTTCATAGAATTTTTATTTATTACCACTTTTGTCAGATTCAAGTTATTTCTGTGACCATTGTGGGTTTTTCTTTCATGAACAGAGGGGCACCAACAATTTTGTCCATGGCTGTATATGTGTGTTTTAAGCTGCATTATTTGATCTCTTCCACAGGGAAGCCATTCAACTAAAAGTTTCTAATAAATGACAATGTTTATTCAAAAGTGACCTTAAAGGTGTTAATCCTGTGCATGTTGTTTTAAAGATTTAGTGATTCACTGAATATTTATCAAAATTTTTCAAAATTAGGAAACTACATTAATTGATTAACACTTAAAAGCTCTAAGTGTTATCAAAAGTCATTGGGCTACCCTTGGTTCATGTTTTTTCTCCACCGGAAAAGGAAAACATTAATCAACTGCCTACTTTTCACCAGGATTTAAAAGAAAAGTCAAAAGGTGAAGGCATTGATTATTCTGTAAATAAAAATTTACAGATAATCAAACAAATCACCATTAGCTTTAATCCTAAGAAATCCTTGGTTACCAAAATACACAAAAACAATTCACTTGTGTTTCCTAATCTGTAAATATTCAACATTTAAAAGCTGAAACTGAGAATAGGCTTAAACAATAAAGACAAAGTCTTTAAAACCTTAACTTTAAAAGAAAGTGAAAACTTACAACCTTAAATCTCTAAAGCATTTAACCTTTTCTATTTTTGTTGTTCCTTTTTGTAAATACAATCCTTACTTTAAAGTGACATTCAACAAAAATTCCAAAGCTAGCTATTGATGAAAAATTCCAATTCTAGGCTTTGAAAATTTAAGTAAAGAAGTCAATCCACACATTTTTTTTGTTTTTGTGAAACACAAATTCAATTCAATTTCAATTCAATTTTATTTATCAAAATACAGTTCAACAAACAAATAAACTGAAACATCTCCATATTTCTAAACAATTCCAAAATTCTATCTCCCTTCTTACAAGCTTGTAAGTGGGAACAAGTTCTAAAAAGAACTTATAACTACCACTAATATAAAATAACAATCAAGGTCAATCTTTGTCTAATGAATTTAGCTACAATCAACAAGTTGATTTTTAAGCTAAGTGGTAAACAACGGTAAAACATGGCGGCTCTACAAACAACCGACCAATTTACCGAACTGCATGACCTTCAAGTAACATTGGAAGAATGGACTTCTGACTTTATATCTAGCTTCACAACACGGGCCAAGAAAACACAGCCCGAAGATCTGAAACAACTCACTGAAGAACTTTTGGATGATTATGCAGAAAACCCACCAAAAGGGAAGAATCTCCCCAGCACGTTGGAAAAGTTTGCGGTGTAGGACCTTGGGTGAGTCGGCAGACAGCGTCCCAGTCAGGATGCAGAGAATAAAGAGAGGTGGTCAATAGCAAGGAGATCATGGGGAGTTTAGCAGGAAGAAGGAGCTGTGGGGGGTCAAGGGTGAATGTATTGTGATGTGAAATGTCATGCCTTGTGATGTGAAGTGTCGTGGAGATGTGAGACGTGCTGTGGATATAAAAGGAGAAGCTGCGCTTAGCTGTTTATGCTTTTTGTGTATGACTGATGGAAGAGTGTAATAAACTTCGTCTGCTCGTAACCTTGCCTCCTCATTTCACACTCCTCACACTGGTGACCCTGGACGTATGATGGAACACGAGGCAGGAACCCTGGAGTTGGCCTGGACGGGAACCCCCAGCAACGTGTGCGCTGTTTCGGTCAAGTTACCGGACTTCTGGCAACCCGCGCTCTTGGTTCCACCACACCGTGGCTCAGTTCACCCTCCGGGGAATAACGGCAGATGAAACCAAGTTTTACTACGTGGTTACAGCGCTGGACACTCGGACAGCCCAACAGGTAGCGAGCCTGCTCGACCAGCCCCCAGCCCACAACAGATATGAAGCTCTCAAGACGGCGCTGACCCGACGCTACACTCTCTCGGACTACGAGAGAGCAGAGAGGCTCCTGAGGCGTTCCGAGTTGGGAGATGGTTCGGCTGTCAATCTGATGGAGAAGATGTTGGTGTTAATGGGCATGGACGACGGGCATTTCCTGTTTGCCCACCTTTTCCTCCGGAGTCTCCCAACAGAGGCAAGAGCGGTTCTGGCTAATTCGCCGTCGTTGGCCGTGCATGACTACCGTGCGCTAGCCCAGGAGGCAGACCGGATCATCCTCACCACCAGAGCCCTCACAGTCAACGTGGCTGCATCGGACCCCAGCGAGACGACCAGAGGAGGTGAGGAGCCACCGACGGTAGCGGCAGCGGGGGCCAAGGGGCGCCAGAGAGACACCCTCTGTTTCTACCACCGCCGCTTCGGAGAGAACGCACGGAGATGTGCGTCAACGTGCCAGTTCAAGCGCTCGGGAAACGCCAAGGCCGGCAGTCGGCAGCAGCTGCGACTGCCGGTGAAGAGAACAAGCTGCTCTACATGACGGACGCGTGCTCAGGGAGGCGTTTCCTCGTGGACACCGGAACCCAGAAGAGCATCATCCTGCCAACCTATGCTGACCGGCTGGCAGGACCTAGCAGCCCCGGGCTGTTGGCAGCAAACGGCTCGGAAATTAAGACCTTTGGTGAGAGAACACTGATCTTATCTCTACACGGTCGTACATACGAGTGGACTTTTGTCATAGCAACACTGAATTACCATATCCTGGGGGCTGATTTTCTTTGTGCACATGGTTTACTAGTTGACGTTGCTAACAGGCGCCTGGTTAATCCACTGTCCTTTGACTCTCTCCCCTGTACAGCTCGAGGGGCTGGGCCAGTAACACAAGCCAATGTCACAGCTCCAGGCGGTAAGTTCCACATACTGCTCACTCAGTTTCCAGCACTCACGGTCCCGACATTTTCGGCGGCCATCGCTAAACACGGGGTGGAGCACTTTATAACCACCACTGGGCCGCCCGTTTTCGCACAACCTCGGCGCTTGGATGCAGCTAAACTGGCCATAGCATGCGAGGAGTTTGCCAACCTGGAAAGGTTGGGCATCATCAAGCGATCGAACAGCCCATGGGCATCCCTGCTACACATGGTCCCTAAGGCTGAGGGGTCGTGGCGACCGTGTGGAGATTTCCGCAGGTTGAATAACGCCACAGCACACGACCGCTACCCGATTCCCCACATTCAGGATTTTTCCGTTCACCTCGCCGGAGCACGCATTTTTTCTAAAATAGACCTGGTCCGCGGTTACCACCAGCTCCCAGTGCGCGCGGAGGACATACCCAAAACAGCGGTAATAACTCCGTTCGGCTTGTTCGAGTTCCTGCGCATGCCATTCGGGTTAAAAGGAGCGGCACAGACATCCCAGCGCATGATGGACGCGGTGCTGCGCGATCTCCCGTTTGTGTTCGTCTACCTGGATGATATCCTGGTAGCCAGTGCATCTGAGGACGAACATGTAACTCACCTCAGGACGGTTTTCCAGAGGTTGGAGGAGCACGGGTTAATAATCAACCCGGTGAAGTGCCAGTTCGGCGTGACGGAGATTGATTTCCTGGGGCACCGCGTCTCACCGGAGGGAGCGATACCCTTGCCCGATAAGGTGCTCGCTGTAGCGAATTTTCCCCGGCCTCAGACGGTCAGGGTGCTGCAAGAATTTTTGGGGATGGTTAACTTTTATAACCGTTTCCTCCCCCGCGCAGCTCAACTCATGCAGCCATTGTTCGCCACGCTCAAGAGATGGAAACCCGCAGAGGGAGTCAAATGGACTCCGGAGCGAGGGCAGGCGTTCTCTAAGGTTAAAGCAGCCCTGGCAAACGCTGTACTGTTGGCGCACCCAGACCCGGCGGCCCGGATAGCTCTCACCACCGACGCCTTGGATGTGGCCACAGGGGCCGTCGTGGAGCAACATGTCACCGGTTCTTGGCAGCCACTCGTTTTTTTCAGCAGGGCTTTGCGCGATAGTGAGCGTAAATACAGCGCGTTCGACAAAGAGTTGCTGGCTCTCCACCTGGCCATACGCCACTTCCAGTTCTGGCTGGAAGGGCGCAACTTCACCGCGTTTGTGGACCACAAGCCGCTGATGTTTGCGATGGCCAAGGTTTCGGAACCTTGGTCGGGCCGGCAGCAGAGGCAGCTGGCCGCGATCTCAGAGTTTACGACCGATATTCAGCATGTGTCGGGTAAACTGAATGTGGTGGCGGACTACCTCTCGCGCACGGTGGTGGCCCTGGTCTGTGTAGGGATAGCTTATACAGCCATGGCCGCAGAGCAGGTTGGCGATACAGACGTGCGCGCACTCCAGTATGGACCAACAGGGTTAAGGCTGGAGAGCAGAGTACTGCAAGACGGCACCCCCCCCCCCCCAATCTGAGACGTCTCCACGGGACGCCCGCGCCCGGTGGTCCCGGTCGTGTGGCGCCGCCGTGCGTTCGAGTCAGTTCACGCTCTGGCGCACCCAGGAGTGCGCGCGTCAGTCAAAATGGTGGGAGTGAAATTCGTGTGGCCAGGCCTGCGCAAACAAGTGAAAGAGTGGGCTGCAGCCTGTGTAGCGTGTCAACGAGCCAAAGTACACAGACACACAAAGGCTCCTTTGGAGCCGTTTAGCATACCGGCTAAAAGATTCAACCACATTCACGTGGACCTCGTGGGTCCCCTCCTGCTGTCGCAGGGGTGCACGCACCTCCTGACAGTGGTGGACCGCACCACACGCTGGCCAGAAGCAGTCCCGCTGGCGGCAACCACGTCCGCGGATGTGGCGCGCGCTTTTTTGACAACATGGGTGGCGTGTTTTGGAATCCCGTCGTACATCACGTCCGATCGGGCCCCTCAGTTTGTTTCCAACCTGTGGTCCGCGATGGCCCACAGCCTGAGTGTCGCAATTCATTGCACAACTGCGTACAACCCACAGGCCAATGGGTTATGTGAGCGTTTTAATAGGTCACTGAAAGCGACGCTCAGGGCTTCGCTTACGGATGCAAATTGGGTAGACCTGTTGCCGTGGGTTTTATTGGGGTTGCGTTCCGCACCAAAAGAGGATTTGGAGGCTTCCCCAGCAGAGCTTGTTTTGTCTCAGCCACTGCGCCTGCCCGGGGAATTTTTGCCAGATAATCCCGCGCCAGACAACTGCCCATCTCAGCGTTTGCAACAGAGTGCAGACACAGGCACGCTGCCCGGCCCAGCCCATCACTGTTTTCCATGCGCTTTCGTGCCGAAAACTTTGAAGAACGCGGGGTTCATGTTCGTCAGGCACAATGCTCTCCATTGCGCCCACCCTATGATGGCCCGTTCAGAGTGCTGGAAACAGGGGACAAGCATTTTTTGTTAGATTTTGGAGGGCATCGGGAGAAAATATGCATAGACAGACTTAAGCCCGCCTTTGTGGTGGCGGACGAGCAAGTGCTGCTGGCTCGGGCCCCTCGGCGTGGAAGACCCCCACGGAGAGCTCCCCAGGCAAACGATTCACCAGGACAGCCACACGGGCAAAGCAGAGTTCCCCCCCCCCTCGCCACGGCCCACCCGCAATCAGACACACCTCCAGCAGCCCCCCGCTGGCACAGAAACCCCGGTTACAGCAGATATGGGAGGAGACTGAAGCCCAAAAGGCATGTGGACTGAATCTCTGTCTGGTGGTGGTGGTGTAGGACCTTGGGTGAGTCAGCAGACAGCGTCCCAGTCAGGATGCAGAGAATAAAGAGAGGTGGACAATAGCAAGGAGATCATGGGGAGTTTAGCAGGAAGAAGGAGCTGTGGGGGGTCAAGGGTGAATGTATTGTGATGTGAAATGTCATGCCTTGTGATGTGAAGTGTCGTGGAGATGTGAGACGAGCTGTGGATATAAAAGGAGAAGCTGTGCTTAGCTGTTTATGCTTTTTGTGTATGACTGATGGAAGAGTGTAATAAACTTCGTCTGCTCGTAACCTTGCCTCCTCATTTCACACTCCCCACAGCGATAGCATTAGTCGCAAGATTAATAGTAGATGAAGCTAAAGCATTATGCGCCGAGAATGAGCTAAGGAATCAACAATCAACAACCTTCTCTCTCCAGGAAGAGAACAAATCATGAAGGAAGAAACTGGAACAATCTCAGAATGAAAATGACGATACTCAAGCTCAACTTGATAACGCGTTACGGGATTTGAACCAGGCAAAACCAGAAAAGTGACGGTTGACTCATGACAATGACTTCCTTCGTAAAGAGCACAGTGAACTTGAAGATGCCCTTCAGGACATGAAGAAGGAACTCAGAAGAGTTGAAGGTCAACTTGAAAACGTGAAGTCTGACTACGAAGAATGTCAGCTGCTTCTACAGGAATCACATCAACATGTAAAAGATTTAAAAGAAGAAGTGGAGGAATACCAACAACAAAAGGAAGCAAGACCACATTTGCTTCCGCAACCTCCAGAAACTCTGGCTACTCCCCAACCGAGACCACGAACCGCGAACAGGTTGGATAGGCTGAAAGGAGAATGCATCTCACCAGACTGGGACTCCCATCACGCCCCATTGCCCGATTCCCGTTTTGAGTATGGACGATCACGTGGACAGTGTGTGTGTGTGTGTGTGTGTGTGTGTGTGTGTGTGTGTGCCCCTTCAGACCGCGGCCTTGACAAGATCGTGGGAAATATCACGAAGTTTGATCCAGGCCCTACCGGTTCACCTGATACCAAAGCCTATTTACAAGAAATTGACTACTACCTGCTTAAGTTCCCTGATGCCACACTTGACGATCACATCTATTTGATTAAACTGACATCTAACAGGTTGGTATCAAAATTTATAGACAGACAACCGAGAGACATCAGAACGAACTACATGTGACTCTGCAAAACCATCGAAAAGGAATTCTCCGATGACTGCCTACAATCAGGGCTATCGGCAGCCCTGGCTGTGAAGCAAGGTCGCTCAGAGCCTCCACAGGCCTACTACCAGCGACTCCTTCTCACATATTTTGGATCTGGGCTGCACGGTGGCGCAGTGGTTAGCACTGCTGCGGCACAGTTTACCCTTGGCCCGGGGATCGTGGGATCGATCCCAGCCCCCGACCAACAGTAATCTGTGTGGAGTTTGCATGTTCTCCCCGTGTTTGCGTGGGTTTACTCCGGGATTTCTCCGGTTTCCTCCCACATGCCAAAAACATGCAGGTTAGGTTAATTGGAGACTCTAAAGTGGCCCTAGGTGTGAGTGTGTGTGTGAATGGTTAAGGGATTGCGCTGTAGCGTGGCTGCTCATCCATCGAGGTGGTGGATACCCTCAATTTCCCCTCTGGGGATCAATAAAGTATACTAAATCTAAAAAAAAAATAAATCTCAAAATACACCAGGGATGGAAGAAGACCACAATTTTAAGACCCTCTTCATCCAGAACCTCCATCCCACTGTGAGTTACCACCTTGGAGTTACAGCTAACCCAATGTCAAGCTCAATAAGTCAGCTGAGAGAGTTTGCACATTATGCATTCCAAAAACATCAACAAAGTCACAACAAGCACACTGAACCTGCCACCATGGTAGCTATCAGCGCTGCTTCTGACACCCTGGAGTTGGAAGGAGCCCCTTGCCCTACTCCATCTCCTATACCGCAATCACATGAAAATCCGAGACGTTTCCCCAACCGACCTCATCAAGGTCAAAACCAAACTAGGTCCTCTAGATCTCATTCAGGACCAACTTTGCTAAAGCCTGACTACCGTCGTAGGTCAAATCCACCAGATAGATTGCGAGAATATGGTATGGACTCTCAAGATGACAGATACCGATGTGAGCACATGCGTAACCACAGCAAATAGTGTCCTCCACCTCATAACAGAAGCTCAGAAGCAGAGACCAATCAGAAACCAGAAAGAAACTCCTGCTTTCAGTAGAGAAGATATAGAAGCTCTTAAACATCTCCTAGCGAAGATTCAAAACAAAGAAAATGAAACTGCTGACATCCTAGCTATCACAGCTATGCCAACTCAGAAGAAATGCTCTAAATCACGAAGAAAAGGCAAAAAGAGAACCCCTCCTACAAATGGAGAAGAACCAAAGGACCCAATGCAGTCCAGTGCTGTTATGGCAGCCCAACCACAAGTCAAAGACCACTCCTCTAAAAACAACATTTCGCAAATCCGTGTTGAACCACCGGTTCCACAATTTCTGTGCGATTTAAACGAGAGGGGGGTGGCATGAAAATTCTGTCTCCCACTGACCTTTGAAGATGTGATCGCCACTGACATCACTCTTATGTTACACAATCTTTTTGACCAACTACATGTAGCTGCTAACCGCACTCACAAATACTTAAAACTGGAACCTTGCTCGTTAGCCGTTCGACCATACGCGCTCACTAACACGACTCTGTTGGGTGTGTTACTAATCAAAGTCACCATTGGTCCCATGACCTTGACTCATCCGGTCTATATGTTCAAATTTGACTCCATTCCATTGCTTGTTGGCAAAGACCTACTGGATTGGTTTGAGCCACTGTTTGACTTCAAGAATCTCAAACTATGGGCTCAAACTCAACACCCTCACCCATTTGACCTACCATGGACAACTGAATCACAGTGCTTGGCTCTTGACACTTCGGACACCCCAAGTCTCACACAGCTAGCACTGTTGGAACAACTGAAACCAATCAAAAACGACCATAAAAACCAAGGTGAACATTATCCTCAAGAAGCCAAAGGTCACCTTCAAACATAAGGTCAAGACAAAGAATCGAATTACCTTTGGAACTCAATAGCCGAGCAAAAAGCTCCACATGGCCCCCTTTGTACCTTTGACCTGTAATAAATTCTTTTCCCTTGTTTCTGTAAAAATGTGTTCAAGAATTGAGCAGTTAGCACAAAACCATATAAAATGCATCAGAGATTTAAGAATCACATGAGAAGTGCTGTTCCTCACTTATGTATCTGTTATAGTTGAAGCATGCAGAAAATAATCACAGCTGTGAGGTCCTGGTCCCAGCACAACCTGACACACTCAAGGACCCCCAAAAACAATAAAATTGAGTACATATAGCTTCTGATCTGGGGCGGTCCCCAGACCCCAACAATGGCTCTCTTCTTAACCAGATGAACTCTGGGATTCCGCGGGCGGTCACGTCTCTGCGTCGTAGTGTGTCTCAGTGCACACTGAAAAAAAAAAAGCTGCATTTCCGTTCTTCCAGTACAGACACAGCCTTGAACAGAAAACCAAAGGAGTGTTTGATTGGTTTAGATTTGATTGACCTCTCATTCAACTAATAAGAGCCTTGAATTGGATTTCTGAAACCTTGAAGAACCAATGACTGAAAACCTAGCAAGAAGGACCTGCCTACTAACGACCACGAATACAACGAGCCAATTGAAGCAGAGAAGTTCGACGATTGAGGTGTCGTTTAGCCAATGAAATTCTGAATTCAGCAATACCTGACATGCCTTCGTTATGTGTTTATACTGCCGTTAAAACACGTGCGTCCCCGTGCGTAAAATCTTTTTTGCCTAAGCCGCTGGGTGACACACATTGAGACCTGTGCGTAACGGTAGTGTTAGCCACTCTCTGCCATTAGCCAGTCTTTTTTTATTACTACTGTTCTTATTTGTTTTGAAAAATGGTTCGCAAAAAACGCAATCATGGAAGCGGAGATGGTTTGACTGGGTCGGGTGACCAGAACCACTAGTCCGTAACAACCGGACCAGCTTCATGTTCATCTGACAATGAGGAACAGATGTTCACCAACGACACGGCGGTTGTGGACAGGTAAGTCTTATAATCTAAATTATTCTTTATCGATAAAATTAGTAATAAAAATAACTTTTGACCAATCGCTGTAATTACAAGGGTCCCGCTTGGTGACGTTTTTGTGTGCGCCGGGAGGGGGGGGGGTATTTGTTGCTGTGTATATTGCAGAAAAATTTAATATTTTTTTAGTATAATTTTTATTTCACTGTAGGCTGTTTTTTCCTGTAAAAAAAAAAGGAACTGTGCTGTGTATGTCTGGGTTATTATGCCTTTGTTTTACTGTGTAAACGTGATCTGGTGAAATGGAGCCCTGACCATGTGAGCACACTATTGTGAGCACCCCAGGTGGACACCGGTATTCAATCTGTATATTTTCAATCCAGTGATTTACAAAGTGATTCATAATTTTCTAAAGCCTCATTCAGAACATTATAGTCCCACAGACTGGTTTTCATCTGGGGCAGCATTTATAAATCACTGGATGGAGAATGTACCTGTACATGTACAGATTGGATTCCATGGTCCACTTGGGGTGTGCACTTGGTCAGGGGTCTGCATTTGGTCAGGGGTCCAGTTGACCTGTATCTGTGTAAACTGGTGAGATAGTGAACTCTGGAAAAATTGGAGGGGGGAGAGGGTTGTTTTTGTGTATACTTTAGTGAAATGTATTAATTTTTCTTACACTGTAGGCTATTTTTGCCTGTAAAAAAACCCACAAACAAACCAGGAACTGTGCTGTGTATGTCTGGGTTGTTACCACTTGGTTTTACTGTGCAAACTGCTGAGATAGTGAACTCTGGATGGCACAGTTTGGCACAGTTCAAGAACGCCTTGTTACAACCTGAGAAAAATGCTGTGTAATATATTCATTTTTTGTGGCATTGTTTCAAAATTTTGACCTGAGCTTGAAAACACTTGGTTCTACATTTCTTTTGTTTTCCAGCATGTTTCACACAGCTGTATGTTATTTGCAAGCATTTATATCTAAAAAAACACCCAGGCGAACTTTATTTTCTTCAAATTCAGTATGTTTAGATGATTGTTACTCAATGGCAGGAGCACTTAGAGAGATTATGACTGTTTTGCCAAAAAATTCAGAGTGTTTTCTTTTAAATGAGACCAACCCCATGAAGATGCTGCAAAGGGTTGAAGAATAGCTTTTGATTTACTTTGGGCATGTTATTTTTAGGCGTTTTTAGGGAAATTGACCAGAGTTCAACAGGTTAAGGTTTGCTGACTCCATCTGATGCCTTCTCCTCTGCAAACGGTCGCTGGCCAGGTGCATCCTGCTGCTGCTCCACTATCTCTAATTGCAACCCTGAACCCAGGTCCACCTCCCCTCTTTTCATGTGTGACCAGAAGCAGTCCTTTGTTGCCAAGCGATGGAGGGTGTGTGTGTGTGCAGAGCTAAAAGCCCACATTCTGTTATGTTAAGTGTGTAGCAGTGCAAAAAACGTCATACAGCAAAAAGCACATTGTGTAAAAAATATTTAATATCCTAATCTTATCTAGACATTTCTACCACAGAATTTCCTCTTTTGGCTCCATTCTATGGAGCCAACACCTAAGGCAGACATATTAACACATAGACCCTGGATATGCTTTATTCATTGATTATGGCACGAGTGAAAAACCTGTTGGCAGAATATGTGTCATTTAGCAATCATTTTTATGCATTTCTTTTATTCATTGATGCATATTTACAGGCAAAAATTCTCATGCCGGTCCCTCTGCCTGGCGACCTTTAACATAACTTTTATCAGTGAATTAAGACACAGCAAAATGGATAAATGATAAATGAACAAGCAAAATATTTCAAGTTAGAAGATATTTCTGTCCATGTATGCTGTATCTAGGCCTCAAGACCTGCCATACAACAGAGCTTTAAACCTTCACATCTATTCTGACTACATGACCACAAATAGCACAGTGTTTTGATGATACCTGTAAAAAAGGACAAGAAGTAAGAAGGGACCAGAGGTTACTAGCACATGGCCCACCGCCGGTGGGGGTTGGGGTGGGGGGGGGGGTGCCTTCAGCACACCCCCTTTTTCATGTTGATTCATATGCATGAGTGTTGTGTTGAATGTGTGTACAGTGGACAGAACAGTGGATAGCAGAAATACATAATGTATACATTTCAAACAATAGCCTCTCCTTCTTCACTGTCATTCCCAGATTCACAATGGTCATTGTTGTGGAGGAGAGACCTAGATTCCACTTGGGAGTGGACTTGAGCCATTATCCTTTGGGCTGGGTCTTTGGACAAGGTAGTGGTTATGCATCTCTCCAGCAAGGTTCTAAGACATAAGATGCAGCAACAGTCCACTACCAGAATCACTGTGATGGAGATAACAATTATCAGTATTACTGATCAAATCATGCCTGCCCAATGTCCAAAGATAGACTGCAACCATGCAGTAAATGTATCTTCTTCATAACCAGTATTTTGACCAAATTCTGTTCTCAGGTCTTCTTAAGCCTCTATAGCTCCTCTAATGCTGCCATCTGGGCTCAGTTAAGCAGTATAGGTGACATCACTGCTATCTGCACTGACTATGTCAGCAACAGTCTGCAGTAGAGGTCAATTTGGCTCAACAGCTCTAGCACAATGAGTCACATGAATCCAATTGCTGAGTTTTCCTTTTTTCCACACTTGTACTGCATGTGATGTGGCTTTTTTCACTTTAAAAGATGCTTGCCACTTAGGTGAGTCCCAATGTGGTCTTACTACTTTTTGTCACACCCAGTCACCAGGTTCCAATGGAGCAGTGTCTCCTTGTCTGTCCTTGTTGAGAATGTCGGAACCTGTTGAGAGAGAGCTTCAGATATTTTTCTGAGACTCTTAATGTACTGTGACAACTCTACAGCTTGACTGTTTCTAGGAGTCAAAGGTGAATCAACAAATGGTCCTGGCATCTTTCTCCCTGTTAGCAGCTTATGAGGAGTCAGGCAGAGTGTCGTGTTGGGGGTAGATTGCAGTGCTATCAGCGCTAATGACAGTGCATCAACCCATGCCATGCCTGTCCCCATGTGTTGCTTGGCTAGCATTCTTTTCAGTGTACCATTTGCTCTCTCAACTAGCCTTTGGGAGGATGGATGCACCACAGAACCAAACATGCCTTAAACCTAAGGCACATTCAGCTTTTTCATTCATTCAGCAGTTTTGAGACATGGCCTTTCAAGTGTGCTTCTCTACACAACACCACAGTGTAAAAATTGTGCTGTGGTGTAATGCTATTAAGGATTTGGACTGTGTTGGCACTAGAACCCCTGCCTGAAGAAAGCCCTTTATGGTTCTGGCTATGCCTAGCTCCTTCTCCTTTGTGAGAGGGTACTGGGCTCACCATATTGGTTGAGTATTTGCTTTCAGTGAGATTTTGAGCGGTGAACAGGTAATCAGACCAACATCTGCAGGGCCTTCTGACCACAGAGTGGGGGGCATAGCATCCAAAAGTGCACCAGAATCTGGATGATCAGTGTTTTCTCTGCCATGTGTTCTGTCTAGGTGTAATGTTTGTGGAGTGGCCTGAATTGTGACAATGCGTGAGTTGTGATAGCAATCAGCAGATGGTGAGTAATGTAGGTCCCTACATTGCGTGACAACCCAGTCAGTCAACCTAAGACAGTTTTTCACCATTGGTCCCAATGCCCTTGCCTCCTCCCCGGCAGACACCCCCAGCATGACATGGGGTGCAGCAGTGTCCGAGAGGGCATACAGAGGCAACAATTCTTTGTCCAGATAAACTGCAGCAGCGACTCCTTGTGGACCCACATAAATGTCTTTGCACACCAAGTGCTGTACCCCCACCAGAGTGTCCCACTGATTATCAAACAGTTCCTGATCATCATGTGAATAGTTCATTGTACAATGGAGTGGATCATGTGTGTGTGTGTGGGGGGGGTCATAAGGTCGAACAGAGTCTATCCATAGGGCCCATGTGATATACGTATTTGTTCACCAGTTGATTTTTGTCAGGGCTTACATCATTCAGCTGCAGCCACCACACAGTTGCAAGAGGTTTGATCTTGCTATGTGTCTGCTTCCTGTATTTGCAGCTGTGGAGCATTTAGGGAAGTAGACTAATCTGATGTGCACCGGAGCATAGTCCCATCTGGTAGACACACAACAGTCCAAGTGGAAGCAAAATAGATGTATGCCCTCACTTTCAGAAGCACATCTCTTCCCAGAAGATTTACAGGACAGTCTGGTGAATACAGAAAAGAGTGGACAAAATCCAGTCCAGTTAATGAGCAGTTCACTGGTACTGAGAAAGGGAGATGTTTCGGGGTCCCAGAGATGCCAACCACCAATGTATAATTAGTGGACAGTAGAGAAGTTGATATTGTTGAAAAGCAAGCCCCTGTGTCCACCATAACTTCATAAGTCTTGTCTCCCACCGTGAGGGATAGCATTGGATCCGAAAATGCTATCTCTTCTGTGCAGCTCTCTAGTCATTGTTGACTAGGCATCATGCTGTAATTGGGAGCTATGTGTGATTGACGAGGCAGCTGTGTCTGCTGTGGCTGATCTGGCCACACCCTGGGTGCTGGTGGTGGGGTGGGTGCATAATTTGTCCAGATAGTTCCTCTGCCAGTAGATGGAGCTCTACAACCAAGCGCCCAATGGCCTCTTTTGCCACACTGCAGACACATGTCACTGTGTGGGCCTGATGGTCTCATGCCTCCTCTGTATGCACCTCTACCATGCCCTCTTTGTGGTGTGCGTGGATACCATTGTTGGGGTGCCAACACAAAGGGCTCAGCAGGGACAGGGCCAATAATGGCCTGAGGGGTTGCCACTGTAATTGCTGGAGCCTGTAGAGTATTCTTTTGTTTTTTTATCTTTATTCACTACATCCCTAGTTGCCATTAATTGGGCTTTTATCAGCTGATTAGAAAGATCTGCAGTTTCTGTCTCTTTTTCATCTTGTTTTTTGTTGCATTGTCTCACATAGTGATGCATATGAGAGAACCATTCTGCCCAGGGGTGGGTATTTAAACCCATGACTGATTTCAGGGCGGCTCTAACAGACGGTGGTGCTGAGTTCTGTACAACATTGTGAAATACCACCTGTGTAATTGCATTATTGCGTGGATTTTCCCCAGTCATGTCAGTCCAAAGTGCCAAACACCTGTCCACACAAGCTCCTGCTTCCACTCCTTTTTTCATGGGAATGTCTGTTAGCGCTGCACTAGTGAGAGCTACAGGAGACATCCCCCTCCTTACTGCAAAAATATTATCACTGTGTTGTCTGAATGGAGCTTCATCAGACTCATTTGTGGTGCTTGTCTCCTCCTCTATGTTTTTAAGCATAGAAGCTGAGGTGTGAGTGGCTACTATTCTCCTGATAACTGCCAAACACAAACGACAACCAACTATGGCCTTTTGCATGGCTCTGGTCCACGGAGATGCTCCCAAGGTCAGTAGAGGCAATGTGTCACAAATGCCTTTAAGGTCCTTAAAGGACTATTCTGAATATTGTGCTGCCCCATTTTCAGTAGCTATCATGGGCATGTGCTTATAGTCTACCTTAGATATGGCACCTACTTGTAAATGCATGCACTGAGTGCCTTTTTGGTCAAATTTCTATTGTCGACCCATAATCATCATATTTCCATTGTTTTTGTGTGTCTGTAGGAAAGTTTTTATCTGTGTAATCAGTGATTTTCTTAGGGGTGTTTCCCCCAGAAACAGATAAATTTTGTAGACTAATTCTAGCCTCTGCTAAAGATCTCTGTAATTTGTTCATTGCAGCCCCTACATCATCCCTCCCATTTTCTGTTTCTAGTTTTGGTGAGGGGCTGGAGGCGGCAGCTATCTCCAGTTTACTGGGAAACTCCTCCTCACTGTGAGAAAAGTATTTGTGTTGATCTAGTGACTCTGTCGGTGTAAATTGGGTAATAATTTGATGTATTGCATTTGCAGCATCTTCATTGTCTCCTGAGGTTGGCATTGGCCTCATGTGGAGCACTCCTGTTGCTGCATTTACCAGATCATGGTTTTCTTTAACATATGCAGTGAGAGGCATCTGCTTTGAAAGCAGGCTCACACATTCTGCATATGGACTTGACTGTGACACACAAGCAGCTGGAGGGGCTGTTGGAGGAGATGAGGCAACTTCCTCATAATGAGGTGGTTTCTCACTGTCCTCTTTTTGTCTAAACAGCTGTAAGATCACCTTCCCAGAATCATTTACCACTACCTGACCTTCTTTCAATGCTACCACAATTTTAGGGATGAAGCACATAGCCCTAGTCTTATTTTTTCTGGGCTAAAAGCCCACATCCTGTTACGTTAAGTGTGTAGCAGTGCAATAAACTTCATACAGCAAAAAGCACATTGTGTAAAAAATATTTAATATCCTAATCTTATCTAAACATTTCTACCACAGACCCAATGTTGGTGTCACCTTCTGAATCCCACCCACCCAACCCTGCAGCTTGCGTGGTCACAGGAGCCAAATCAACTGGCTCTCCAGACCCTTCTCACAACCTAAAGGTTCTGCATTGGTGGACCCAACCTTTGTGAACGCTAGGCACACCTCTACTCAAGCCCGTGACTCTGTGGTCCAAAAAACTGTCAAACACCGGTCGGACCCGACCATACACGCGCTCCCCACATCAAATTCCTTTAACATACTGGAATTGAAAACATTTCCGGCGATGCCACCTTCTCTGCAGCTATGCAATGGCAAGCATATTCCTGCTTCCGACAAACAATCATTGCCACCGCTCGTAATTCCTCGAAACCAGAGGGGGGTGATGACTGCCAACACCCATAATATTCCAGCTGCAGAACACAGAAGCGTCAAATGATGTACAATGCTCCCAAGGCCACATTTCAAAAACACTTGGACTGATCCGCCAAATGACACAAAGCGTACAATGACCAAAAAGCCTCCCATGGCAAACCTCAAGGGGGGGGGGGTGTCAAGATCTTCCACTACACATTTGTACGGCAAATGTCACGATTAACTAACTGACAGCTCATGTGCACGATGCAACAGCACAGGAGAAGTAATCACACAAAGGGCAACGTTTGGCAGTTTATTAAATAGGGAAAAATAAGCACACGGCTAAGGAAACAGCCACTCGCCAGAGGAATCCTCCTGTGGAGAGAAGTTGAGTGCTGTCAGAGGAGGAACGGAGTAAGGGAAAATGGGTGAGCCAAATTGCCACTTACTTGGGGTCCGAGGAAGAACTGGCAGGACACCAGTGGGGAATTGACGAACCAGTAGGTGGGGGATGAGCTGATGGTGCCTGACCAGGTGGAGGTTGAAGCCGGGGGATTAATGGAGATGTGGCAGGAGAGCACGCGCATTCCTGGAGACACTCCGCACGATGGCAGCAACCTGAGGAGAGAAGAAAGCGAGGTTAGACAACGTGTCTAAACTAGCAACAACGACACTTGCTTCTCTTTGCAGGGCAATATACCCAGATGAGCCAGTGTTGAATGCATGGAGGGAGCCTCCTTAAGACGCTGGCTGATGAGTGGGCGCAGGTGCATCTTCTGCCTCAGGTGCTGTGATGAATTTGTGAAGATGAGGCAGGACGGGAGGGGCACGCTCTCGCTGCCCATGACAGCAAACACAACAAATCAATCTACAGGCAGGGAAAATCACTCCTAAATTCCTGCCCGGGTGGATGAATCCACACGTTGTCACCAACAAACTTTGGCCACTTAAGTACCAAATCCAGGACCCCATTTTCAAATGGGCTCATCACAATCAGAGTAAACTTTACCAAAACCCCATGGGACTTGTCGGGTACAACACTGTCACAGGAAGTCCATAAAATAAGATTAAAATCAGGCATACATCTGAGAAATAACCGTTAGCTAACTATAGCCTCAGGTACACTCGGTCACATTTCTTCAAACCAATCAGTAAACGACATCAAAACTTCCAAAAGGAAAAGGGTAAATTAAAACCAAATTATCCCTTAAACTAATCTTAAAGGCCTCTGTAAAATTATAATCAATTTCAATCAACTTACTATTATCAAATAGTACACACAAAACATCCAATACCATTAGCTTGAATTAACAACATCAAAATTCTCACTAAAGGTGATAAAATATCTAAGGTTTAGAGTTCAATCTCTAAAAGAAATTGTTCCACCTCTGAGAATAATTTTCATCTGCCACGCAGGTGTCTAAAGAAAAACTAACAAGAAGGTTGAGATTAAAATCACTCACTTCTATTTGTTTGCCAGGATGATGGCCCTCCTGTTTTCAGTTTAGCCCTCTACCTATCAATCACACCTACTGTCACCCAGTCAGAACTGGACAGAGCCAAGACAAAAAGTCAACAATCCTTAAGTGGATTCTCAGTAACAGCCTCATCGTTAGGGCCTCTTGTTAGCCTTAGCACGTCCACTATTAACTCGGTCAACACCGCTACACCGAAATGCCAAGTAGTTGAACCACAAACCATTACCAAAACTTTGCAAGATATTGTGTTGGTTTTGAATGTTTGCTCCGAAGCTTCAGTCAAACTCAACAAGGTCTTGAACCTGTTGCTCTTTGTGTTAAAGGTTGACTATGCGCACACACAGCTGGTGTCTATGTTACTCCCAGAAGGTAGCTAGAAACGTTAGCTTTTCAGTTAACGCTTTAGCGATGAGCCCATTTCATCTTAAGGTCTTTTTCAGTGATCACAAATTTACTCTTCATTGCCATTCAAAGAACAATGATAGCATTCCATGTTCACCCAGTTTTCCAGATCAAAGGTCTCAAACACCCTATGCTCTGACATCTGTGGAACCATGGTTTAGTTCAGCTAAACCAATCCAGTTTGAACCGTCTTGAGTTATCTCAATATCGCTTAGCTGAAGCATTTACCTCAAGTATGTAACTCACATACTTTTTATTTTTGTACTTTGGTACCAGAATTTTGAGCCTTTGCATGCATATACAGTATATTTTAGTATATTTTACACAATTTTACAATTTTTATATTTGTCCATATTCAATTTTTTTTAGAAGTTTTTTTTTTTTTTAAACCTAACACAAAGATCTATACTCAGGAATAGATTCTGTTTACAAGCTATTGCTTATGGACATCAGTACTGTTAGCTCAACAGTTGAGTCAAGAGTCCACCAGTTGGAACTAGCAGCCAAGATGTGTACCAAAGCTGACCAAAGCTCACCATTGCTACAGAGGGGGGAATATGTAGCGTGACCTTGAGTTCCAATTTAAAAAATCGTTCTTTGCTGAAGGAAAATTGTTTCAACTGCTAAGTCTGACCATAAACTGCTCCCCTCACCCAGGAGTAGAGCTGTAACACTATCCATTGGCCATAAAATGGAAGTTAATCCCTTTCTCCAAACCTCTTTGGCAAAAGAATGTTCTAATTGACAGACTTACGGGTGACATAGTTCAGATGTGTGGGGAAGCCAAGACTTTCCAGTAAACAACCAGGACAGTTTCACAGTGCCATCTGGTGGATGAATCAGGTATATTTAACTTTTTCTCTTTGCAGTGGGAATTTATGCATTATGGACAATGAATTAATTCATAGTTTCTCTCTCAAGACAGTACCTGCTCTGAAGACATGGTTGAACTCTGGGACAGACAATGTGGTTTCAAATACTTTTATTGATATAACCTGATATGTTCTGTCTTATTTTCAGGAAGAATTATTTGCAGGCTTTCTATCACAAATTAACTACAGTTACAATGTAGATGCGTTTGTGCTCCTTTATCAAGTAGAATATCTTAGTCATTAAGTTGAAGGAATTTATGCTTTATTCAGCACCCATACTTTAGTGTCACGTACGTGCATTTTATGCAGTATACAGATAAAAGGAGTTGAGCCCAAAGTGCAGTATGAAGCTGTGTGTGTTTATTTACATAAATGTTCAACATTCATTCCCATATACAGTCTGGGAGCAAGAACTGGTCACAGTCAATGTAAATAGTCCCTCGGCGCTCCCAGAGTATGGAGAAGAAAAAAATAACCCCCAGATCCTCCTCCACAGGAGCACAGGTTGGAGTGGCCACCAAACTCTACAGCACTGTCCCAAGGAGGCGCTGGGAGAAACAGGGAAAAACCTATGGGCTACAAAGGCTACAGCAGGTACTTACAGTTTGGAGACATCAGAGCCAACCGTGCTCTAATGCAGGTGAGACAATACCAACTATACACAGGAGTATGGACAGGGCTTAAGTAACACCAGACCTGATGATCACAGTGATTGCTGGTACGAGTAAGTGATTGTAGAGTTGATGGAGAGCAGGTGTGGATGATTGTGTGTGTCAGGGTGAGAGTGTGTGAATGTGTGAACGTGAGCAGGGAGAGGAACAGACAATGACAGATTTGAATCACCTGTCAGAAACTGACAGGAGAGGGGGTAGTGGTTACCACAGGCAGGAGGCACAGATAAATATATGAAAAGCCAAAGGTAGCATAAAGCACAGATAATATGGAACAGGAAACCGCCATGAAGCCTGAGCTTGGGAAACCACCAGCTCGGCTCATGACGCTTTAGGATATCAAATGTCTCTATCGCTGCTCTATGGGGGATCTCCTCCTCTTTCTTTAGGAGATCATAGCTGCACTTAACTGACCAATAGAACTCCAGATTTCACTGCATTTTCCTTTTTAGGTCGAGTTTTATGACTTTTGTTGAAGAAGCTCAATGTAATTGATTCAGTTCAGGTTTCATGAAGTTAGGACCACCCTGCAACACCCTAGAAAACTCGATTTTATTGCCCTTTGTGCAGAGAGAGTTTTGGGCGGTGGCCCAGCTGGAAGGAGCCTTTTATGCTCCCCCAATTTTTCTCCTGTCTTTAAATAGGCCCAAAGTCTGTCATGCTCTGTGAAACTTCTTTTCCTTTTCTTTAAAATTCATTTTTCTTATTTTAATCTTCTTTTTCCTTAAATCACCATGCAAGAAGATTTTGATTTTTTTCTAAGCTTAACCCAACTCATTCAAGCCACATACATTCGAAGAAATGGGTCTGTGGCGTGTTTTGTCCCAATTTGACTTTCTGATTGGACTTTGCACAATAAACTAATTCCTTCTTCAGTGCCTAAGAAGACCTCGCCTGGCTTGCTGAAGGACAGCCTTTGTGATCTTGGGAGTAGGCCATAACAATAGTAAGGAGTCTGTCTATCAACCTTTCCACCAACAGAATCCACGGACATCCAGCTGAATCAAGGTTGGCACGTAAGGGCCTGCTACCTACTGGGACACAAAGATTCTGCTGTGGATGACGGTCTGTTGTTTAATTTACCTTAAAGCAGACGGACAGACGAAAATTCAATATCGCTAATTCTTATCTCAAATTGTTGTCTGAGATGAGCTAAGTCGAACTGCACATGTTTTGGTGTCAACGAATGTCGCATAAGGTGACAGTGCGCTCTTGAAGTACGCTGTCGTGTAGAGCTGTCTGACCCAGCCAAGCGATCAGCGGCTAAGATGGCCACTGACTGTGTGATGTCACCACCGGCAAACACACGCACACGGTCGGCGGCCAGTGCTGTGTTTTGCTTCATGCAACACTTGATGTTTACGTCTTAAAACCGGCGATTACGGATATTTCTCAGAATACTTGTGGATTACAAATAGATTATTTATGAAGATTAGGATTTCAGGAATCAAATTAATATGGTTTGGCGTTGTGTTGTCTACAGGTGCGATGGTATACCTGCTGTGTTTTGCTTCATGCAACAATTGATATTTACGTTTTAAAATCGGCGATTACGGATATTTCTCGGAATTACCAAATATTTTCATGATCATAAGAACGGTTAGGGGGAAAAAACATGCTGAAGAAAGACAGTTTAACTCACCGGTTACTTATATTGGAAGTCCATCCTCCTGTGTTTTTTAGAAGCAAAGTTCTCAATTACAGAGACATACAGTGTTCCCTATTGCTTCAGCTTCTGTATTAAAGCAGACTCCAGTGAAATAGTACCCAGGTTTGTCAGTCTTTCTTGTCCACATATATTTTGCAGGTGTCACGGCTCGCCGCTCTCAGGCATCTGCCTCAGCTGCGCGCACACCTGCACCTCATTTGTGCCCTACATGTGCAGTAGACATTTCGTTGACAGCGATTTCGAGAATAAGATGCAATTTGCAAAAAGATTGGTGATAAAGAAAACGGCTATTCCAACTATATATCCCTTGATTCCCAAGTCTGACTCTGAGACAAGTGTCAGTGACAGTGGCGTGAAAAGCAAGGGTGATCTACCGAGGCGATCAGCTGTCAGAAAACGAGAAGTAAACAGGGTAAGTTTGGTATTTTTAATATTCACTGCAAATGTTTACTAAACATTTTAAATGAATTCCAAGCAATGGATGATTTTCAAAATCAAACATGTAAAAGTAGAAGAAATTACCAATTACCAATGACAGTTCAGCTTTCAATTTTTAGGGAAGCAACATATTTGCTAAGAAAAACAAATATAAGCCTAAGATTGTAAGAGAAATGTGCTTTTAAAAATGGAACCCCAATTTTCTACCATAAAATGGTGCCCATTATAACTGTGAAATGTTATTGGAATATAATAATTGCTATATCTGGAAACTAGTTATTTTCTTAATCTGTAGTGATACTCCATTGATTTTTGTATTTCTTTGTATATTTCTGCTGTGTTTTCAAACATTCATACAAAGGTGGTATAGTATGTAATATTTCTTTTCAAATTGAGAAGAATTTAGTGTGTTCAAATTATTCAAATGTATATGACATGCGACTTTGATGAATGCTGAACTATGAGAATTATAACATTGACATGAACATTAATAAACTCAATATATGATTTTACAAAACTTTATTTACATATCATTGTTCACAAATCTAATCTTGGTAGGCAAAATCCCTTGTAGTGATCAGATGGGAATGTTTCTCTGATGAGGCTCACCGCACAGGCAGGCAACATAACCCTCACTTCTTTCCCACAAATAAGGCTGAATACCCCCTCAGCACCACCCAAAACTACTTCATCAACCGATTCTTCATTTTCAATGTCATCATTTATATTGGGGTCGTCAAACTCGAGAAAATAATCGCTGTCCGAATCACTTTGCTCTCGTTCTGCCATTTTCTGTTGCTGTTGTGACGTCACCAATGCCCGCACCTATCGAGAGATGGCGGTACTACAGCCTCACTAAGTGAAGGCTGAGCTATGAGCAAATAAGGTCATTTATGGAAGCTGGTGACACATATTAAATCACAGGAATAGACAGAATAGAATATTTTCATACAATCTGTTGATTGGTTCAATAAAAAAATGTCACTGTCCGTCTGCTTTAATTCTTCTGAATATTCCTGGTATAAGTTCTTTTAAGTTAATTTCAAGCAAACCCCAATCAGAATTTCAAAATGCATGTGGTTCTTTCATTAATCTACATTCTTGTTCAGAGTAAAACAAATTTTCCATTTTTCTAAATAGTTATCATTTTCTTCATAAAATTGCATCCACTTTTCTTAACCAATGCTATTTCATGGTTTTCCAATTACCAGTATACTGACAAATTAAACTGTGTCATTTTGTTCCACAAATGCTTGATTCATAAGTAACTCAGGAACAGTCTACGATGCCCATGACACATGTGAATTCTCTATTTTAAAGTTATACAAATATGTTAACCTATCCTGACATTTCTTATTAAACCATTGAAAGACATATGGAAGTTATTGTTTGATTTCATGTCCATCTTCTTGATTATCAGAGACAAGAAACTTACAAAGAGTTGTTCTGAGACTGATTCATAATTTGTACAAACAAATTATTGTTAATAAAACTGTCCTTCTGGACTGGTGCCCTAACGAGGATCTGAGTGTAATGAAAATAAATTTTCATTCCTACTCACATTCATATTACATCTAATACCTTATACCAACATAAAATTACCTATAAAACCACATAAATCCATTCCAGGGTAAAAGACAGTCAGTCACAACTAGCTGCTTTGGCGGGTTGTAGTTTTCTCAAGCAACATCTAAATAATAAGCCTATTGCAGTATGAGACTACAAAACTACAACTCCCAGGAGCACTATCTGCACACACAGTGTATTGTCATTGGTCCACTGTTGCCGTGGGCATGGTCTGGCTCAACTCCTAGCAGAGTACACGGGATTGCTTCAGGCTGGGGTACAGAAGAAACCGCAGATAGTGTGCTCCACAGTTCGGCTCATTTTGTGGCCAGATACGGCACCAAACTGACAGCAGTCCAGCAGAACACACTTGTCCCCACTCTCAGCGATCAGATTACCAGGGGACTTGCACCTGATCCTCCATTATCACAGTGTGAGTAGTTAAACTGAGATCTCCCCCTACATTAGCTTCTGCCCTCTGCGGTTAAATACTGATTATTTATTAGAGCAAGAATCCCCAGTTTACTGTCCACAGTTGTCTGCAAATTTAAGTTTTCACTATGGACAGAGAGAAAAAAGTGACTAAACTTTGTGTGTTGTAAAGAGCGAACCAAAGCTTCTTCTGAGGTGAACTTCTGTTTATCGGTGATTATCTATGATATCTGTGATATGCAACTTTTTCATGGAAGTAAAACCTCTGATTATGTATTTTTAATGTGCTGGTCCACGGGTGTCAAACACGTGGTGTGCGGGCCAAAAATGGCCCGTCAGGGGGTCCAGCTTTTTCTCTGAATTTACAGCTTTCTTTCTAGTAAATTCCTGACTTTTTCTATTGATTAGAATTGTTCATGTAAATTTGAGACATTTTTCCCGTTAAGATCAGACTTTCTTTTTCTTTTTTTCAGGTTAAAACAGGTAGTATAGATGTAGATTAAGTCCATCACCATTTACTAATGACCTCGTGCAGCCCTGAACGGGTGTCCCAATTCATAGAGGTAATTTTCAACCTCTATCAAAGGTCAAGGGGCAGGAGTAGGCGAAGGGGTAGGGATACATATGGGAATTGGGATGGACCCCAAATCTACCTGTACTTTACTCTCATATTGCAAATATTTTTCTAGGCTGTTTTACAGCATTTATTGCTGTTAATAAATAATCCAACAGTGTTTCTCTTGCTATTTTTATGTATAAGGGTCATTTACATTTAAAATGATTGTAAATTTAGTTCAAATACATTTTAGCATGCGACACTCAGATTTGATCATATTAAACATAATTTTCCAACTACAAAGTTGCGACTAGTGAAAAGGCTGAGTGGCTAGTAACTCTGGAAAATCACTAGCCACAGTGGCTGGTGAGCAAAAAAGTTAATGTCAAGCCCTAATTAACACCCAAATTTTATGACGTAGCTCCCTGCTACACATGAATGCTGTAGATACAATAGCCTTCAATTGAGTCTACTTGTGCTATTGTTATATAGATTCACAAGTAGTATTAAAATTTACAAATGTGCACGATAAAGACCTGTTAATAATTCATAGAAAGCACACTCACACAACTCTGTCTTTGTCACGCTCCACCATCTTTTTTTCAAATCCCATATTCACTCATTAATGCCACGCTTTAGCTCAAGTCACAAGTGATGCTTGAAAATCAGATGTGTCATTATCTCAGATTTTTAATGAATTATTCACAAGACTGAAGAAATCCCCATTGGATTAATCCCTCCATCGCTGCCTCTCAGCACACACATGCAGGATCGAGTCCCTCAAGCTTTGGCTGGTCCCGAGTGACATTTGCACACATGCAAATACACGATTACACAAAAAGTCACACCTCTCTCCCCCAGTGAGAAGCTCTTTATCTTCCGCCCGCACGTTTCCACACTTATAATCACATTTCAACAATACAGACATCTGATAGAAGGATTAGCCACTCAGAACCACCGCGGCCGAGGCTTTGGCTTCAAAAATTGATTCCTACCAATTAGAGAATAGAGAAGAGGATTTTCAGTTCAGCTGAGACAGTTTACACAATCCTCTCTTAAATGTGTGCACATCATTTGGGAAATCTTCTGATGCCATTGTCAGCGGGATGCAAGACAAAGGACTTGAAGAGGAAAGGTGAAAGATTGCCAGGCTCAGCTAGACTGAAGTATGACCACTTTTTGGAGAACTTTCTCGTTGGTGAAATGTGGACATTTATTAAAAAATTAAATGTGTAAAAGAAATACTGAATGGATGTTTTGCATTAAAAGTTTTGTTTTTGGCAGAGGTGGATTAACTGATGATTCACTTAAAATAAAAACTGAATGAAGATGATGGGATCAGCTATACAGTATGACCTACAGTATTTCTTACTGCTCCAGCAAATGTGGCCAGTCATACCGGTATATCCTCCCAAGTCTGAAGGCACATTCAAAACTTTTTTTCTGTTCCAGGGACATATTTTTGCTGCATAAAGCTCAGCAAGATTTAGACTCAAACCAGACCAGCAATGATGGAGTACCTCATTCTAGCCTGAGGAAATCACCTCAAGAGTGCTCGATCTCCTGATCTTTGACCCTCACTTTGACCTTGAACACCATCTGGACACAGACTCACTTAAGGATCTTTGTGTGTAAGTTTTGTATCAGGCCAACTGCCTAAGAGGAGTAGTAGTTTTTCTGAAATCACATAAGATACAAGGTCTCCTGGCCATTGACCGTGGCCTTCATTTTGAACACATCATGGATGCAGCTGCATGTTTTGACATGTGGGAGGAAACCAGAGAAATCTCGGAGTAAACCCATGCAGACACGGGGAGAACATGCAAACTCCACACAGATCACTGTTGGTCGGAGGCTGGGATCGAACCCAGGATCCCCCGGCCAAGGGTGAGTTTCTGTGCTGTCGCAGTGCTAACCACTCTGCCAACTGGTTTCAACTGGGGATTCTAAATTGTCCTTAGGTATGACTGTGAGAGTGAATTGTTGTCTGTCTCTCTGTGTTGGCCCTGCAATGGACTGGCGATCTGTCCAGGGTGTACCTTGCCTCTTGCCCAAAGATGCTGGGATAGGCTCCAGCCCCTCCGCGACCCGAAAAGGATTAAGCGGAAGAAGATGAATGAATGAATGAATGGATGCAGCTGCTTCTCGTCTCCTCATCTGCTGCTGATCACCTCCCACACCACTACTTATGCAGCAGGCACAGTTGTATTGACATGGGAATGTCACACTGTCACAGCTCTCTATTGTTTCTCTCTGTGGTCTCCTGCTCTACTATCCTCAGTGTCTGCTCCTTGGTGCTTGCTCGCCTCCCAGCTTCTACTTCTTGTTCTTATTTTCTTCTCGTTTTCCCCAGGGTTTCTCTGGCTTCTCTTTCTGTGCTGGAGCTCCCTCTCTGTCTCAGTCTCAACTGGATCCTTGCCTTCATTTCACTGGACTCTCAAGTAAGCAACTGTTGCACATAATTGGAACATCACTGGAAAATATTCAATTAACCTCATCACAGGAAAAGCCCCAGGCATTTCCGTCACAAACAACCTCAGCAAACTTGCGAGTCTCCTCTTGTAAGTGAGAACCGCTTCCTTCATACCAACCCGAATGTAAGCTGCTCACTTGTTCTACCTACATCCCTTACTTACCATCTCCCTTTCTCCTCCCTACAGGGTTGACTATATCTAATTACCAACAGCTCCAAACTTGTAGAATAAATACTTACCTTGCGTTTTAGACTGTGGTTCCTACATTTGGGTTCTTTATCTGGTTTAAATATGTCACTTTTGTCATGTCCTTGATCTTGGGCACAACCTGGATACAAATCCACCTGAGGATCATTGTGAGTGAGTTTAGTGACCATTGGGGAAGATACCTAGCAGAAGTGGCCATTCCCATGAAATGCATGGCAGCACGGTAGAGCAGTGGTTAGCACTGTGGCAGCACAGCAACTCACCCTTGGCCATGGAATCGTGGGTTCGATCCCGCCCCCTGACCAACGGTGATCTTTCTGTGTGGAGTTTGTATGTTATCCCTGTGTCTGTGTGGGTTTACTCCGAGATTGCTCCAGTTTCCTCCCACAGGGGCCAAAAACATGCAGGTTAGGTTAATTGGCATCAACTGTGGAGGTATGGATGGGAGTTGCCCCTTCCCGTCAGGCCACAGCTGTAAATAAGAATGTGTTCTTAATCTGTCCTGCCTGGTTAAATAAAATAAAATGTGGACGCTCCACCATTGCATTAGCTACTTTCAGCTGTGCTGGAATGAGCTAAAATGAGTTTGGTTTTGTTTAGGCTATGAAACTACCTAGTAATGTTAAGGCACCAAAAATTCCCTGCTTCGTACTCACTGAAGTGGTGGGAATAGGAACAGGCTAAAATATACAATTAGAAATAATATGAATTGCGAACAAATAAAGCTGCAGTATGTGTGCTGCCTCATAAGCAGCTGCCTGTGTTGCAGTGTTTTTCCCACAAATTATTGTGGAAATTGTACACTCGGAGAAATCCTTCCTTCAGTGACTCTGTTAAACATTCCCACAACAAACAAATTCATAACAGTACATCTGTTTAACATCCACTGCAGACCTGTGAGGCATTAAAGCAGGGAGTCAGCGAGTGAAGCAAAACACAGCACAGATAAAACAGACAAGTTAAGAGAAAGAGAGATTGCCACCTTCAATTCTCTGCTGAGGGATAAAGAGATCGCTACCCTCCATTTCACAGGCCTGTCCCTGATGAGCTGGTTTAGTCGCTTCTGTTTAGCAGTGGGCCAGCCACAATTACGGGCAATCCACTTAACTGGTGACAGCTTCCCTAAACGTGATAAATTACACTGGCAGGGCAGAAATAACATTCTAAACTTTTGTTTGATGAATTTGGTCTTTGCTTGCTTCCAAAACTTTGCAAGTTAATGAGTAAAGTCCCACAGCTCCTGAGGTTTTAATTGGTGTGTTTGATTGGCTTTTCAGAGACACTTAGAAGCTCTATCTATTTGTCTGTCTGTCTATCTGTCTGGGCCTGTTCCAGCTTTTTCGGAGCCCTATGCTAGATTGCATATGAGGGCCCCCATTTTTTTGTAATGGGGAAGAGTTCAAACCCTTTAAAATAAAAGTTAAAAAAGAATTCTCTTTCCTCTCAAAAACATTAAAACATAAACTTGGGCCATTGTCAGGAAGATAATAATTAAAAATAATTAAACTATTACAGAGAATATAAATTTACAAGAAAAAGTCACAAATTTACAAAAAAGTTGCAAGTTTACATGAAAGAATTAACAAATTTTTGAGAAAAACATTTCAGATTTATGTGGACAATGATGACCTAATGGTTAAGGATGTGGACTAGTGAGCGGAAGGTTGGGTGTTCGATCCCTGGACCAGCAGGATTAGATCTGGGTGGGACAGATAACATCGCAGTGTTTACCCCACCCTTCTTAACCCCACTGTGGTGCCCTTGAGCAAGCCCCTGAATGCCAACTGCTCCAGTTGAGCTGCTCAGTGGCCACAGATCAGTCTGTGGTTGTACTGGGCAGCTTCCTGGTGTGAATGTAAACAGGGTGTCCTTGAAAAGGAGAGGTTGCCTCTCTGTGGAACTACCCTGTATAAATAAAGGTTAAATAAAAATAAGAAAAAGTCACAAATTTATGGGAAAAAATTACAAATTTATAAGAAAAAGTTGCAAATTTACAAGAAAGAAGTAGCAAATTTATGAGAAAAAAGCTGCAAATTTACGAGAACAAATGCCCCCCTCCCCCCAGCCCCTAGTGGTATTTGCATACTCTGATTTATAATTAAGTAATATTACACAAGAGGGAGTGCGTTATCAATGAATATTTTAACTGCAGTGATTCGTTGTAGGCCCGACACAAAGCAAAGGGCTGGAGACATCACCGCAGTTCAAATATTTATGGTACTGCATGACCATGATGAGTGTGATACTGCTTTTATACAACAGTTCCACAGGCACAGTTTATTAAATGAAAGCAACACAGGACAAAGTATGGTGATACTGTATTCGTTTAACCAGTTATTTTGCTGTGCTGAGAAAAATAGTCCCTTGTAAATGTACTCAGTTAACTCTTGCTAAGCACCTCAATGAGCTTAATATAGAAAAGAATGGCATATTGTCATTTCATATACATGTAAACAAATTAAATCCAGAGCCGAAGTCAGTGTTTATATTACATAGGCTACTAGCCATCTGTTGATTAGGGTTTGTATGACTGTGACATCGCACAGGTGGCTAGTTAGCATCCTAGCAATTTGGCTTCAGCACACTTCGCTTGCTTTTTCTTGTCATTTTCAGATGAAATGCACTACCACAAAAATAGTTTAAAAAAAAAAAACTGTATACATATATATATATACAGTATATATATATATATACAGTATATATATATATATATATATATATATATATATATATATATATATATATATATATATATATATATATATACAGTATATACTGTATATATATACTTTTTTTTTTTTTTTTTTTTTTTTACCACAGCGACTAACTTCAGGGGTGGCAGTGGCTCAGGAGGTAGAGCAGGTCATCCAATAACCGGAGGGTTGGCGGTTCAAATCCTGCTCTCCCCAGACATCCTGCCGTTGTGTCCCTAGGCAGGACACTTTACCCACCTTGCCTCCAGTGTCCATGACACAGGGTATGAATGTGTATAAATGTTTGGTAGTGATCGGAGAGGCCGTTGGCGCGTATTGGAAGCAACGTTTCGTTCAGGGAGGCGGCAGTGGCGCAGGTGTAGTGTGGCCGACTACTGATTGGAGGGTGAGGGGTTTGATTCCCACTCTGCAGTCTGCATGTCAAAGTGTCCTTGAGTAACACACTGAACCCCCAGTTGCTCCTGGTGGGTCAGGCCAGCACCTGTGTATGGCAGCTCCGCCACCATCAGTGTGTGAATGGGTGTATAGCAGAATCTGTAAAGCACTTTGTTCATCCAGAGATGAGTAAAATGCGCTATATAAGTGAACGCCATCTACCATGTTAGTCTGCCCCAGGGCAGCTGTGGCTACAGTAGTAGCTAACCACTATCATTGTCTGTCTGTGGAGTGAATGAATAATATATCCATGGTAAAGCGTCTATGAAAAGCGCTATATAAATCTGATGCAATATTATTACAGCTTAGCACTGAACTTAATGTTTTCACATAAGACAGCAACTTTGCTTTCCCAAATTCTAAACTTCAAAATGGGATTGATCAGGTTGAACCCGAGCGACAGTTCTTTATTTACACGATAGTGCTTTATTTACATGATAGCACATCACCTTTGTTTAGTCTCTTTATAAATGGAGTCTTACCTCTGTCTCTTGGATACGCTTAGCTTGTGGCTCATACTTTCCCCGCTGTTATTTTTCTGCCTGTATGTGCCCTCCATTGTGTCTCTGGTGAATAGCTCCTTTGTGACACACTGAGATTCATTGACATTTTCACCAGTCCTCCCCTCTTTCTCTCTCTCTCTCTAGCCACTCTTAGGGAGCCTCTCTCTACAGCTGCTCTCCCTCATCTCATTCTAATTCATGGGTGTATATATGGCCTTTGTACAGACACCCGCACTCCTGGAGGATGCTTCTGGAATCAATTTAGTCGGCCTGTGCCAAGCCACTGATCAACAATTTACAGGCCATCAACTGCTGGGGCTGCTGGAAGGCTGTTTAACCGGTATATTATGTGTCTGACATGACAGAGCATTTACAGCAGGTATAGTCCCAGTTTTAAACACACAGAGTGTAACTTATCAGGAGTACCTTTGGCTTTAGCTTCCATTGTGTTTGCACAAGGCTGTGTGACATAAACAACTTTATTCACCCTGCAAGCCCTATAATATTTGCTAGCGGGCTGTCTTCTGGGATATGAGTTGATTAAATATACTAAACTGGTGTTTTACACTTGCTTTTTTATGTGTAAATTAATTTTGTTGCTAGTGTGCTAGTGCTAATGTAGAATTTTCAACCAAAGATCAAAGTTTGTTCATCTCTGACCTCTCAATCAATGCCGTTTCTGGCTATAAAGCAGAATATGCAAATGCAACAGCCCCCCTTAAGCCACTAGGGACCTCCCAAGGTCGCCCTTAACATTTTTTTTTTGGGGGGGGGATTAAAATTACCTTTGTTTTCTTGTAAATTTTCAACTTTTTTCTCAACAATTTGCCACTTTTTTCTCATAAATTTGTGATTTTTTCCTCATAAATTTGCAGGTTTATTCTTGTAAATTTGCAACTTTTTTTCTTGCAAATTTTTAAACATTTTTTTGTATAAATTCATGTCTTTTTTCCTTGAAAATATGTAACTTTTTCCTCTTATAAATTTCCATCCATCCATCCATCCATCCATCCATCCATCTTCTACCGCTTAATCCTTTTCGGGTCACGAGGGGGGGGGGGCTGGAGCCTATCTCAGCATCTTTGGGCGAGAGGCAGGGTACACCCTGGACAGATCGCCAGTCCATCGCAGAGCCAGCACAGAGAGACAGACAACCATTCACTCTCACATCCATACCTAAGGACAATTTAGAATCCCCATTTGATGCCAGTTAACCTCACCTGCATGTCTTTGGCCTGTGGGAGGAAACTGGAGTACCCGGAGTAAACCCACGCAGACACAGGGAGAACATGCAAACTCCACACAGAAGGGTCACCGATGATCTGGGGGTGGGATCAAACCCACGATGGTCAAGGGTGGAATCAATCCCATGACCGGAGTGGTGGCTCAGTACCGGAGTGGTGGCTCAGTTGGTAGAGCATCCGCCCCACACCCGGGAGGCAGGGGTTCAAATCCCGGCCGGGTCATGCCGAAGACCATATAAAAGTGGAACTTCCTGCCGTCCAGCTTGGTGCTCAGCAATAAATGGAATGGAGGAGGGAACTCTGTGGCGGCGCCTTGCATGGCAGCGGCCCTCTGATTCTGCACTTGGGGTGTGTGTGATTTACACTGTAGATAGGTAAAGCACAATCTCGTTCTGCTGTACATGATTGGTTGTACAGTTGAATGACAACAAGGGTGATTTAATTAATTAATTAATTAATTAATTAACATGACCTTCTTGCTGTGCTGCCACTGTGCTAACCACTGCACCACCGTGCTGCCCAAGTATTTTTTTTTTTAATTTCACAAGGTAGACTACACAAGACTTGGGCAAAATAGTTTATTTATAACAGAATTACAGCAGAATATACAGTGGATTTAAAAAGTCCACACACCTCTGTTCAAATGCCAGGTTTCTGTGATGCAGTGGCTTAGATAGTGGCAGTGACTCAGGAGGTAGAGCAGGTCGTCCAGTAACCGGATTGTTGGCAGTTCAAATTCCACCCTCCCCAGATATCCAGCCGTTGTGTCCCTGGGCAAGACACTTTACCCACCTTGCCTTCAGTGTTCATAACACTGGGTATGAATGTGTATAAATGTTCGGTAGTGGTTGGAGAGGCTGTTGGCGTGGATTGGTAGCCACGTTTCCGTCAGCCTGCCCCAGGGCAGCTGTGGCTACAGTAGTAGCTTGCCACTACCATTGTCTGCCTGGAGTGAATGAATAATGTATCAGAGAGGCGGGGGAGTGATAATGTATGCCAATAACAAATGGTGCAGACCGGGACATACCACGGTTAAGGAACAGCACTGCAGCAAAGACATCGAGTTGCTAGCTGTTAGCATGCGGCCTACCTATCTCCCGAGGGAATACTCACACATGATCTGCATTGTTATTTATGCAAATCCGACGGTGAACGCTGGGACAGCGCGTGACGTCATCCACTCAGTAACTGGCAGGCCGCAGACAGAACACCCAGATGCTCTTCTCCTCATCTCAGGTGATTTCAACCATATTTCACTGTCCCTCATTCTACCCACGCTCACCCAGTATGTCACATGCCACACTAGAGACAATAAAACACTGGACTTATTCTATGCAAATACTAAGGAGGCGTACACCTCATCACCACTCCCCCCACTCGGGAGATCGGATCACAACTTGGTTCATCTCCTGCCGGTGTACAAACCCCTAGTACACAGACAACCTCCAGTCATGCGCACAGTGAAGTTATGGTCTGAGGAGGCAATGGACGCTCTAAAGGACTGTCTTGAAACCACTGCCTGGGAGCAGCTCTGCGATCCACATGGTGAGGACATCGATGGCCTCACTCACACCATCACAGACTACATCAGCTTCTGTGTGGACAACACCGTACCCACCAAGACCATACGATGTTGCTCGAACAACAAACCCTGGATCAGCTCTGAGATAAAAACACTTCTGAGAGAGAAGAAGAGGATCTTCAGGTCGGGGAACAGGGAGATGCTGAAGTCCGTACAGAGGGAGCTGAGGAGGAAGATCAGAGAAGGCAAGGACAGCTTCAGGAAGAAGATGGAGGACAAGCTGCAACAGAGCGACATCGGTGGGGTCTGGAGAAACCTTAAAACCATCTCTGGGCTCCAGAATACCTCCCCCCAGGCCACGGGGGGCAGGGTGTGGTCGAACAATCTGAACCTGCTTTTTAATAGGTTTGACCAACCGCCCGCCCCCCCCGACTGCACAACAACCACTGCTGCCTCTAAAGTCATCGAGACCTGCTGTCTACACCCCACTCCATCAACACCCCCCCAGTCCTAGCACACAGCCCCCCAACATGACCCTCACTAAGACCCAGGTGAGGACGGAGCTGAGGAAGATCAAGGCGAGGAAGGCCTCGGGACCGGACGGCATCAGCGCGAAGCTCCTCAAGTCCTGTGCAGACCAGCTGTGTGGGACTGTGGAGCACATCTTCAACCTGAGCCTGAAGCTGGGGAGGGTACCACAGTTGTGGAAAACATCTTGTGTGGTACCTGTACCAAAGACTTCCCACCCCAAAGATCTGAACAGCTACAGACCAGTGGCCCTGACATCTCACATGATGAAGACCCTGGAGAGACTGCTCCTTGCTCACCTCTGCCCCCTGGTGGGACCAGTGATGGATCCACTCCAGTTCGCCTACCAGCATGGCATTGGGGTGGAGGATGCAGTGATCTTCCTCCTTCATCGTTCTCTGTCCCACCTGGAGAAGCCTGGAAATGCGGTGAGGATCATGTTCTTTGACTTCTCCAGTGCTTTCAACACCATCCAACCGATGATCCTGAAGGACAAGCTGCTGTGCGCAGGGGTGGACCAGCACCTGTCATCATGGATCTTGGACTACCTCACTAACCGGCCACAGTTTGTGAGAACCCGAGACTGTGTGTCCAACACGATCATCAGTAGCACGGGGGCCTCCAGGGAATGGTTTTGGCTCCCTTCCTGTTCACCCTTTATACTGCAGACTTCTCACACAACACACTGCCATCTACAGAAGTTCTCTGACGACTCTGCAATTGTCGGCCTCATCTCCAAAGGAGATGAAGCTGAGTACAGAGGACTTATCCAGGACTTCGTGGACTGGTGCTATTGAAACTGCCTCCAGATCAACGCGAGGAAAACTAAGGAGCTGGTGGTGGACTGCCGCAGGCAAGGACAACTCCTCACAGCACCAGTAAACATATAGAGAACAGACATTGAGATGGTGACATCCTACAAGTACCTGGGTGTTCATCTGAACAATAAACTAGACTGGTCACACAATACCGACGCACTCTGCAAGAAAGGACAGTGCAGGCTGTTCCTACTGAGGAGGCTCAGGTCTTTTGGTGTACAAGGGGCGCTGCTGAAGACATTCTACGACACGGTGGTGGCATCAGCCATCACTTTTGGAGTGGTCTGCTGGGGCAACGGCATTACAGCAGCCGATAGGAAGAGACTGAACAAACTGATCAAGAAAGCTAGATCTGTTCTGGGGCAACGCCTTGACCCAGTGGAGGAGATAGGAGAGAGACGGATGTTGGCTAAACTGTCATCTCTGCTGGAGTCCGAGTCCCATCCTATGCAGGACATACTGAATGCACTGAGGAGCTCATTTAGCAGTAGACTACATCATCCTAGGTGCACAACCGAGAGGTTTTGCAGGTCCTTCCTACCTACGGCTGTCAGACTGTATAACCTAAGCAGGGCTGCGCGCAGAGATAGCAAAAAAACGTGACGACCTAATAGTATTGAATGCAAAAGACGCAACAGACTTACACAAATGGTCCCCTCCAGTATACAACTAGGACAATATCAGTTGCTACGGAGGGTGACAATATGTATGGGTACATATTCATACTATGTGGGATAACTAAGTAGACGGTTATGCTGTTTATTCCATCTTGCTACAATGCTCCGCACTTTGTATATATATTTATATATTTATGTGTATGTATGTGTATTCACTGCTCTTATTTTTATTTTTCTTATCTTCTTAATTATTGCTCTGAGTGTTGCTATCCCTGTGCTGTTGCAATCCCGGAATTTCCCCATTGTGGGACTAATAAAGGCTTATCTTATCTTATCTTATCTTATCTTAAAACAGAAATTAACTGTGGTTTATCACATCTTTGGAAAGCTGAGTTCAATTTTCTAGCCATTTCTAAAGCTTTGGGACTCCAGTGAACCACAGTGAGAGCCATTATCCACAAATGGCGAAAACATGCAACAGTGGTGAACCTTCTTAGGAGTGGCCGGTTGACCAAAATTACCCCAAGAACACAATGAGGACGGCAGTGGCTCAGGAGGTAGAGCAGGTCGTCCAATAACTGGATGGCCGGTGGTTTGAATCTCGCTCTCCCCATATATCCTGCCGTTGTGTCCCTGGGCAAGACACTTTACCCACCTTGCCTCCAGTGTCCATAACACTGGGTATGAATGTGTATAAATGTTCGGTGGTGGCCGGAGAGGCCGTTGGCGTGGATTGGCAGCCACGTTTCCGTCAGCCTGCCCCAGGGCAGCTGTGGCTACAGTAGTAGCTTGCCACTACCATTGTCTGTTTGGAGTGAATGAATAATGTATCTACTTGTAAAGCGTCTTTGAGTGTCTATGATAAAGCGCTATATAAATCTGATGCATTATTATTATTATTATTATTATTATTAATGACAACTCATCCAAGAGGTCACAAAAGACCCCACAACAACATCCAAAGAACTGCAGGCCTCACTTGCCTCAGTTAAGCTCAGTGTTCATGACTCCACCACAAGAAAGAGAATGGGCAAAAATGGCCTGCATTGCAGAGTTCCAAGACAAAAACCACCACTGAGCAAAAAGAACATAAAGGCTTGTCTCAGTGTTGCCAGAAAACATCTTGATGATCCCCAAGACTTTTGGGAAAATCCTCTGTGGACTGACGAGACAAAAATTGAACTTTTTAGAAGGTGTGTGTCCCATTACATCCGGCATAAAAGTAACACAGCATTTCAGAAAAGGAACATCTTACCAACAGTAAATATGGTGGTGGTAGTGTGATGGTCTGGGGCTGTTTTGCTGCTTCAGGACCTGGAAGATTTGCTGTGGTAAATGGAACCATGAATTCTGCTGTCTACCAAAAAATGATGAAGGAGAATGTCTGGCCATCTGTTCGTGACCTCAAGCTGAAGCGCACTTGGGTTCTGCAGCAGAACAATGATCCAAAACAAACCAGCAAGTCCACCTCTGAATGGCTTAAGAAAAAGAAAAACAAAATGAAGACTTTGGAGTGGCCTAGTCAAAGTCCTGACCTGAATCTGATTGAGATGCTGTGGCGTGACCTTAAAAAGGTGGTTCATGCTTGACAACCCTCCCATATGGTTGAATTACAACAATTCTGCAAAGATGACTGGGCCAAAATTCCTCCACAGCGCTGTAAAAGACTCATTGCCAGTTATTGCAAATGCTTTATTGCAGTTGTTCCTGCTAAGGGTGGCCCAACCAGTTATAAGGTTTAGGGGGCAATTGCTTTTTCACACAGGGCCATGTAGGTTTTTTTTTTTCTTTAATCATAAGCACCTTCATTTAAAAACTACATTTTGTGTTTATTTGTGTTATCTTGTCTAATATTTAAATTTGCTTGAGATCTGAAACATTTAAGTGTGACAAACATAAAAAGGAGAAATCAGGATCCACCACACAAAATTTGGTTGAATTTGTGCAAAGCATGACTGAGTTATAAAGCTTTGTTTTTGTTTTTTTCTTCCTAGGGGCCGCTTTAGCTATGTTTGTTATAGTTCTATAAATTTGTTTGGGTCTGACTAGTATCATATACGTATATGAAGTTTTGTGGCATTCGGACAATCTACATGTGAGTTACGACAACTTCCTCTCCATTGGCTGCAGGGGGCGCTGTTGCTATGTGTCATGCTTTATTATAGAAATGATCAGTATTGGCTACCTATTCACCGCACAAAATGTGGTTGGAATCAGTCAATGTATGCCAGAGTAATAGCCATTGGAAGGATAATGGCGATACTGCAAACTTGGTCATGCCCTTTTTTAATTTATTTTATTTGTTTATTTGTCAGGGACAGTGCAATAAACATAGACAAAAAAGAAAATCTGATGTGTTGCACAGAGAGTGTATAGCATTAAGCTAGTTTACAACTCTTGTCCCTGGATGGGCTTTAGAGAAAAGAAACAGAGAAAAAGAGAAAAAGATGAAGAAAAAACAAAATGAAAACAGTATAAACATTATCCACATACATCAATGCAAACAAAATTATAAATACACAATATAAAAACTTGATTCACATTTGCCTGTTACAGTAAAATGCCTGTAACACATTTGCCTTCCCTTCTTCACTCACACCCTGCAGACAATCATTTCATACATTTCATACATTTCTGCCAAGCCATCGGGCATTTGGAAAACTTTTCAACGGCTTTTGATGGCATATGGGTATACATGATTGGTACCATTTTTGGTGACAATCAGACTTTTTATTTCAGTGATATTGAAGAAAACCTTTGGTGAAACCTTCATGTCTCCATGAGAGGGTGCTATTGCTACTCATGAACATTCATAGCTATAATTGTTCGGAAGCATACCCATATACATCATACCTATCTTGGTGCCAATCTGACATTCCATTCCCGAGGTATTAAAAAAACATGATGCAAACTTGCTGATGAAAAACTTTCTGTCTCCTATATGTGGTGCTGTAGCTTTATATGAATATTGTTCTATAGAACTGTTTGGAATTGGACAAATATCCAAAATATTGAATTTAGTTGAAATCCAACAATGCGTACCAAAGTTACTGCCATCAGAACGGTCATAGAATGATCATGGTGATGCATCAAATTTTGCCATGTGCCTACAGCCAAACCGTCCAGTGTCGTGAAAAGTTTTCAATAACTTTTAATGGCACATGGGTATAGATGATTGTCACCACAAATGAGCTCAATCAGACTAAAACCCTAGAATGAGTTTGATCAAATGCGCTAGATGGAAATCAGGTCACTGCCGCTTCCTACCAAAATGTCCGACTTCTTGTTGGGTGTAGACCATCATTTCTATGGAGTTTTTTGCATGTCTTGACATGATAAAAATCTCATACTATTTTGATCTTTCTAAGCGAAAGTAAGAGTGTGCCACTCCCCACAGACTTCACATGTTAGGTGGTGCTGTAGAGCCATTGTTGTGGGGTCATTCATATTTCCTCCAAAATATTAATTTTTTTGCCAGTCTTGATGTCCCTGCAAAAAATGGTGAGTTTTCGAGCATGCTGACTACCCCAAAAATGAGATCTTAAAGAAAAAAAATTCTAACAAATAAAGTTGCAAGCAGCTGTAAGCGGGCCCTCGCTCCCCACACAACTGTGGACCCTGGTGCCATTTTTACCAAAATTTGGTAAAAATCAGACAAAGTTTGTCCAAGTTACAACTTTCCGATATTCCATGCCAAGGAGTCAACCTTTGCCATGTCGCCATGGTAACAATTCCCTGTCAGTTATGTGTTGCCCACCCATACAGAACTACATATGACAGTCACCTCAACCTATGTTGCAGATTTCATGACTCCAGGTCGTTCCCAACCCTCCCAACAAGATCACGGATTGAATGGCGAGGAGGGCGTGTCCATGGTAACAGCAGTGACGCCATGCTAAAGGTGATGTACAGTTATGATCAACCAGGTAGTCTGATAAACCTCAGACAATTGCACGCCATTCTGGCAAGCGGCGCTTGAGTATGGCATGTGAATTATGGCAACTTCTTGCCCATTAACGGTAGGGGGCGCTGTCACTATGTGTCATTCTTTATTATAGAAATTATTAGTATTGTCTACCTATTCAATACACAAAATTTGGTTGAAATCAGTCAATGTATGCCAGAGTAAAAGCCATTGGAAGGGTGATGGCGATACTGCAAACTTGGCCACTCCCCTTCCGCCAAACCATCAGGCATTTGGAAAAGTTTTGAACAGCTTTTGATGGCACATGGGTATAGATGATTGTCATCATATATAATGGGATCTTAGATTGTGAAGAAGGAAAAAACTTAAAGCTGCAAGCAGCTGTAAGCATGCCCTCAACCCCCGCACAACCATGGACCCCGGCGTGCATCGTACCTAGCTGGCTCGGAAAATTTCCCATTGTTGCAGCAAGTTCTGCATTGGCGCAGTAATTCCTGTGAGCAGTAGGTGGTGCTCAAAGTTTTGTCAACCATTTTTACGTAGTTGTGTGCGGAGTCAGACTACTATCCATCATAGAAAATTTGGTGAAAATCAGATGAAATTTGTCCAAATTACAACTTTCCGATGTTCCATGGCGAGGAGTCAACCTTCGCCATGTCGCCACGGTAACACTTACCTATCAGTTATGTGTTGATGACCCATATGGGATGACAGTTGACAGTCCCCTCTATGTTCCAAATTTCATGACTCCACGACCTTCTCAACCCTCCCCACAAGATCATGGATTGAATGGTGAGGAGGGCGTGTCCATGGTTACAAGTGTGATGTCATGGTAAAGTTGAAGTTCAGTTATAATGATACCTGTGGTCTGATGAATCTCAGAAAATGTCACGTCATTCTGGCAAGTAGCACGTGAGTAATAAAACGGTTTTCAGCAATTCTTCCTTTAACCACTAGGTGGTGCTGCATATTTCTGTTAATATTGTTCTATAGAACTGTTTGGAATTGGCCTGATATCCATAATATTGAATATGGCTAAAATTCAACAATGCATACCAGAGTTATTGCTGTCAGAATGGTCATCGAAAGATCATGGCGAGTCATCAAACTTTGCCACACCCCTATGGCCAAACCGTTGAGCTTTTAGAAAAGTTTTCAATAACTTTTAATGGCACATGGGTATAGATGATTGTCACCACAAATGAGCTCAATGGGACAAAAACCCTAGGACGAGTTCGATCAAATGCGCAAGGTGGAAATCAGGTCACTGCCACTTCCTGCCAAAATGGCCAACTTCCTGTTGGGTGTTGTCCATCACTTTTATGGAGTTTTTTGTATGTCTTGACATGATCAACATCTCACCCGATTTTCATCTTTCTACATGAAAGTGAGCATGTGCCACTCCCCTTTGACTTCACATGTTAAGTGGTGCTGTAGAGCCATTTTTGTGGGGTCATCCATATTTCCTCCAAAATATTCGATTTTATTGCCAGTCTTGAGGTCCCTTCAAAAAATGGAGAGTTTTCATGCACCTTCACTACCCCAAAAATAAGATCTTAGTTGGAGAAGAAGAAAAAAAAAATTCTAACAAAGCTGCAAACAGCTGTAAGCAGGCCCTTGCCCCCTGTGCAACCGCGGACCCCAGTGCCCGTCATTCCCAGCCAGCACGTAAAATTTCCTGTCATCACGGCATGCGCTGTGTGAATAATAAAGAAAATCATTTTGCGCAGTACTTCTTGTGAGCAGCAGGTGGTGCTTTAAGTTTTGTCAATCATTTTTAAGTAGTACCATGCGGTGTCGGACAACTATCCATTGTAGAAAATTTGGTGAAAATCGGATAAAGTTTGTCTAAGTTACAACTTTCCGATGTTCCATGGCGAAGAGTAAACCTTCGCCATGTTGCTATGGCAACACTTCCCTGTCAGTTTTGTGTTGCCCACAAATATAAGATAAGCCTTTATTAGTCCCACAACGGGGAAATTCCAGGATTGCAACAGCACAGGGATAGCAACACTCAGAGCAACAATCAGAAGGCAAGAAAAAAAACAAGCAAGCAAGAGCAGCTAATATACAGTACATATGTACATATTACTATAAAATATATATATATACACACACACAGACACACAGTGCAGAGCATTGTAGCTGGATGGAATAAATAGATGAATATGTAAACACACAGTGCGGAGCATTGTAGCTAGATGGAATAAATATGTAAATATATAAACACCCACAGTACGGAGCAATGTAGCTAGATGGAATAATATGTAGATATATAAACACACAGTGCGGAGCATTGTAGCTAGATGGAATAAATATATAGATATATAAATATAAACACACCCAGTGCGGAGCATTGTAGCTATATGTAAATATATAAACACACACAGTGCAGAGCATTGTTGCTAGATGGGATGAAACAGCACAACCGTCTACTTAGTTATCCTACATGGTATGATTATGTGCCCATACATATTCTCACTCTCCATAGTGACCGGTATTTTCCTAGTTGTATGCCGGAGGGGACCATTGTGTAAGTCTATTGCATCTTTTGCATTCAAAAAACTATTAGTTTGTTACGTCTTTTTGCTATCTCTGCGAGCAGCCCTGCTTAGGTTGTACAGTCTGACAATATAGGACTACATATGACAGTTACCTCAACTTATGTTCCAGATTTCTTGACTCCAAGTCCTTCCCAACCCTCCCAACAAGGTCACGGAGTGAATGGTAAGGGGGGCATGTCCATGATAACAGCAGTGATGCCATGCTAAAGGTGATGTGCAGTTCTGATCAACCAGGTGGTCTGAAAAACCTCAGAAAATTTCACATCACTCTGGCAAGTGGCACGTGACTAATAAAACAATTCTCAGCAATTCCTCCTTTAACTCCTAGGTGGTGCTATATATTTTGTCAGATAGTTTTATGTAGATGCATTTGGAGCGGGACTATTTTCCATCATGGAAACTTTGGTGAACATTGGGAAAGTTTTGCTGAAGTTACAGCTGTTTGATGTTGTAAGGGGAGGAGTCAAACTTTGCCATGGTGTTGTGGCCACACCTTTTGAGACTGCAACTCACATTTGATAACTTTTAATGGCCAATGCCTATAGATTCCACCATGTGAAAATGAGTTCAATGGGAGCAGGCCCCCAGGAGGAGTTCGTTCAAATGCCAGTGGCGCAGTACTTCCCGTGAGCAGTAGGTGGTGCTATAAGTGTTGTCAGCCATTTTTATGTAGGAGTGTGTGGGGTCAGACTAATATCCATTGTAGAAAATTGGGTGAAAATCGGATGAAGTTTGTCCAAGTTGCAACTTTTTGATGTTCCATGGCGAGGAGTCAACCTTCGCCATGTTGCCATGGTAACACTTACCTATCAGTTATGTGTTGCTGACCCATATAGGACTACAAATGATAGTCACCTCTACCATCCATCCATCCATCCATCTTCTTCCGCTTAATCCTTTTTGGGTCGCGGGGGGGCTGGAGCCTATCCCAGCATCTTTGGGCGAGAGGCAGGGTACGCCCTGGACAGATCGCCAGTCCATCACAGGGCCAACACAGAGAGACAGACAACCATTCACTCTCACATCCATACCTAAGGACAATTTAGAATCCCCAGTTTTTTGATGTCAATTAACCTAATTTGCATGTTTTTGGCATGTGGGAGGAAACTGGAGAAATCCCGGAGTAAACCCACGCAGACACGGGGAGAACATGCAAACTCCACACAGATCACTGTTGGTCGGGGGCTGGGATCGAACCCAGGATCCCCTGACCAAGGGTGAGTTGTTGTGCTGCCACAGTGCTAACCACTCCGCCACCGCGCTGCCCGTCACCTCTACCTATGCTCCAAATTTCATGACTCCAGGACCTTCCCAACCCTCCCCACAAGATCACAGATTGAATGGCGAGGATGGTGTGTTGATGTGCAGTTATGATCATCACTGTGGTCTGATTAACCTCAGAAAATTTCACATCATTCTGGCAAGTGGCGCGTGAGTAATAAATAAAACCATTTTCAGCGAATCTTCCTTTAACCACTAGGTGGTGCTGTAGATTTATATGAATATTGTTCTTTAGAACTGTTTGGAATTGGGCTGATATCCATAATATTGAATTTGGTTGAAATCCGACAATGCATACCAGAGTTATTGCTGTCAGAATGGTCATAGAATGATCATGATTTGCCACGGCCCTACGGCCAAACCGTCAAACTATTAGAAAAGTTTTCAATAACCTTTAATGGCACATGGGTATAGATGATTGTCACCGCAAATGAGCTCAACTGGACAAAAACCTGAGGATGAGTTCGATCAAATGCGTGAGGTTGAAATTTGGTCACTGCCACTTCCTGCCAAAATGGCCAACTTCCTGTTCAGTGTAGACCATCACTTTTATAGAGTTTTTTGCATGTCTTGACATGATCAACATCTCACCTGATTTTCATCTTTCTACGCCAAAGTAAGCGTGTGCCAGTCCCCATAGACTTCACATGTTAGGTGGTGCTGTAGAGCCATTTTTGTGGGGTCTTTCATATTTCCTCCAAAATATTCAACTTTTTTGCCAGTGTTGAGGTCCCTGCAAAAAAATGGTGAGTTTTCATGCACGTTCACTACCCCAAAAATAAGATCTTAGATGGAGGAGAAGAAAAAAAAAATTAAAGCTGCAAGCAGTTGTAAGCACCCCCCCCCCCACACACACGTGGATCCTGTTGGACCAAGCCAGCACGGAAAATTTCCCGTCTTCACGGCCTGCACTGCGTGAATAATAAAGAAAACCGTTTGGCACAGTACTTCCCGTGAGCAGTAGGTGCCACTATAAGTTTTGTCAACCATTTTTATGTAGGAGTGTACGAGGTCAGACTAATATCCATCGTAGAAAATTTGCTGAAAATCAGATAAAGTTTGTCTAAGTTGCAACTTTTGATGTTCCATGGCGAGGAGTCAACCTTTGCCATGTCGCCATGGAAGCACTTCCCTATCAGTTATGTGTTGCTGACCCATATAGGACTAGTCACCTCTACCTATGCTCCAAATTTCATGACTCCAGGACCTTCTCAACCCTCAAGGATCACGAATCGAATGGTGAGGAGGGCCTGTCCATGGTAGCAAGTGTGACGTCATGCTAAACTTGATGTGCAGTTATGATCAGCCCTGTGGTCTGATTAATCTCAGAAAATTTCACGTCATTCTGGCAAGTGGCGCGTGAATAATAAATAAAAGTTTTCAGCAATTCTTCCTTTAATCACTCGGTGGTGCTGTAGATTTCTATGAATATTATCCTATAGAACTGTTTGGAGTTGGACTGATATCCATAATATTGAATTTGGTTGGAATCTGACAATGCATACCAGAGTTATTGCTGTCATAATGGTCATAGAATGGTCATGGTGAGGCATCAGACTCTGCCATGCTCCTATGGCCAAACCATTTTTTGCATGTCTTGACATGTTAAGCACGTCACCCAATTTTCATCTTTCTATGCGAAAGTAAGCATGTGCCACTCCCCATTGACTTCACATGTTAGGTGGTGCTGTCGAGCCATTGTTGTGGGGTCATTCATATTTCCTCCAAAATACTACATTTTTTTGCCAGTCTTGAGGTCCCTGCAAAAATCGTGAGTTTTCATGCACGTTCGCTACTCCAAAAATGAGATCTTAGATGGAGAAGAAGAAAAAAAAAAAAAAATTAAAGCTGCAAGCAGCTGTAAGCAACCCCCCCCCCGCACCTGCAGAATTACAATACGGCTCTCGCCCACTGACTTTGTCAGTGGCTCGGTCCCTAAAAACAAACAAAACAAAAAATTCTAACAATTACAATAGGGTTCTTGCCCACTGACTTTGTCAGTGGCTTGGGCCCTCATTACAATAGGGCTCTTGCCCACTGACATTGTCAGTGGCTCGGGCCTTAATTATAATAGGACTCTCACCCTCTGACGTTGTCAGTGGCTCGGGCCCTAAAAATACTAACAGATACAATAGGACTCTCTCCCACTGATGTTGTCAGTGGCTCGGGCCCTAAAAAAAAACACTTAAATACAGACAGACATAAATACAAAAGTATGAATAATTAACAGTGAAATACAGTGGTGAAAAAATTAGGACACCCTGTATAAGCCTGTGTGTGTTTTTTTTTAACACATTTGGACAATTGAATATTTAATATCAATGTTAAAAATACTGGGAGAGTCATGAAATACAACTAAACAATTAAAAATGAATTAAAGACTTTTTTCAAATTTTCTGTAAAATATAATTCTAAACAAATAGTGAGGAATAAATTAGGACATCCCCCATCTTTTTTAGGACACCCCCAAATTCATTCCCACTTAAAATGGCTAAAATGTTAAAAAATGCAAATAAAAACAAAAACAAGGTTAGACATGGATATGTAAATATTTATTAATAAAGAACTGAATATTTAATGGGGTGTCCTAATTTTTTCACATGACTGTAGAAAATTGTGACCAAAACATCATAAAGTAGGTTTAAAATCAGAAGTTAAGACAATTAATATAGGAAACTAATCAAAAGCAAGGTTAAAATAGTAGGTCTTAAGCCTGTTTTTAAAAACATCAACACTCTCAGCAGCCTTGATGTTCTCCGGCAGCCTGTTCCACAAGCGTGAGCCATAAAAGCAGTCTCACCGTAGATGTGTGTTCTGACAATAGGGATAATTAAAAGGCCAGTGCTAAAGGACTTCAGGGGCCACGGGGGCTCATATGTTTAAAGAGTTTTGATAAATAAGAAGGCCCAAGACTGTGCAGACATTTGTAAACCAGTAAAAGAACCTTAAAATCAATCCTGAAGGACACAGGGAGCCAATGCAGTGACTTTAAAACCGGTGTGATGTGAGCCTGCCGTCTGGTTCTCGTCAGAACATGTGCAGCTAAATTCTGTAATCACTGCAGATTTAAAATTGTCTTTTTGGGAAGGCCAGAGAGCAGGGCATTACAGTAATCATTACAGCTGGTGATAAAAGCATGCATCAGTATCTCCGTGTTTGCTCGAGAGAGAAATGGGCTGACTCTGGTTATGTTCTTTACATGGTAAAATCCTGTTTGTGTTATATTTTTAATGTGCGAAGTAAAATCAAGCTCAGAGTCTAAAATAACACCCAAATTCTTGACGTATTGGGATGGGGTAAAGGACAGACTATGTAATTTTGGTAAAATTTTCTCTCTCTGTGCTTCAGGACCGATGACTAAAACTTCAGTTTTGTCCTGGTTAAGTTGAAGAAAGTTTGCTGCCATCCATGATTTAACGTCTGAAATACAGTTATAGAGGGTATTGATTGGTTCCAGGTCATCAGGACACACAGCGATATACAGTTGTGTGTCATCAGCATCGCTATGGATTTAGCCATTTTAACCCTTTTGAGTTTGTTCCTCAAGAAAAGGTAAGCCCAGCCTTGATACCCACCCCCTGTTCTATTAATGGCCAGCCTAGCTGTCTGTCTGCAAAATTGTACATGGGCGGGGAGCTCAAGCTTCAGAGCTAGCAAGCACAGTTTATACTGTTGTTTTCTTTAGATTTCAGTCACCTGTCATCCCTGTTTCCACCTTGTTCACTAATCAGCAGTCGATAATATATATTGTGTGTCATTCTGGCTTATTTTGTTAGCATTTCACCTTGATTTTAGATCAATCTGCTGCAATTAGTTGACCTAAGTGGTTGGCGTCAGTCAATCTAATGGCATTAGAGCTCACCTCAGCCCAAGGCAGCTTGCTGAAGCTAGCAGTTTAGCAATTCATGAATGTTTCTATGCTTATAACGCACTTCATAAATCTGATGCATTATTATTATTATTATTATTATTGTACACCAGGGTTGAAGGGCGTAACTTTGTTTCAAACACTGAGGAGGCTGAGATCTCTGCCCCATATAAGGATTTAAAAAAAATCTTTTATTATTATTAGGGACTGTCAGGTCATCAGTACAGGCAGTTGTCTCCAATGTCCTCTTTTTTCATTTTTAAAGAAAAGGACTTTTTTAAAGCAAAAAATGACAGTATACAGTATGTATCCTAGTGTGGAGGAAGAGTGCAAAATCATTAACTTTGCTAAAGGACAAGGCTAATATACCCCTTTATTTAGGCATTCCCATATTAGTAACAGTTGTAAAAATTATTTCCCTGATTTACCAAATCTGTATTTAGTCTTGTAATAGTCTATGCCACTATGAAGCAGCAAGCTTACTTAATACCCATTATGTGTATAGGAGGAAATATATGGAATATTAATAAATAATAATATGATCAGGTATTAATTATTTAATTTATATTGATGTATTGGAATCTGAGATCAAATCTCATTTTATATACATCAGAAAAGTTAAGGGGCACCAGCTTCTATCTTTAAGAAGCAATTTAATCTTTAATTTCACTTTATACTTGTTTAATCACTCAATAAATTAATCAATAATCAGTCTCAAAAATTTTCTGTGAATTCGATACCTGGGCTTGAACAGACTCAGAATGAAATAAATTCTCAACAACTTCTGTCACTTTCACATATTTATTAAACAAAATGATTAACAGACATTGCAGTAATTTCATCAATCATAGAATCAATCTTGTAAATGATAGATTAACAATGTCAATATTTTCGGAACCAGGGTTAAACTGAGAAACCAATTTCTATCAGTTTGTGTTGAGTTGCAACTGGGCTCAGAGTCAGATGGTGACGTTTCTTCAGCGCGATGTGGGAGCTGCTTCTTTTCTTCCTGGTAGACAAGCAGTTGCAGAGGTCTTCGATAATAATTAGATCTAATCAGATGTCAAATCAAAAAAAAAAACTTTCGGACTTTAGATAAAAATTATAGCTTCTGGTGGGTGCTTGGTCAAGAAAAATATAAAAATAAAGTCAAGATTAAAGTTTACATTAAAATTAAACAAACGGTGATTTTACAGAAAGTTTAACAAAGAAAAAGGGATGAATAAAAATTGGAGTTTAACTCCGATTAAGAATTGAGCTCAAAGAAATTGGAATTCCTAGGCATTTAAGAGAAAAGGAAAAAGACATTAAAATACAAAGTTACATAACAAATTACGAGTTATCTGCTCTGTGTTCAGAAAAACGACACGTGGTCGAAGTCTTTGTTCAGACGGTCCTTTGTTCTTCCTTGCTGTATGTAGACAATGGAGAAGATGATCAGTGAAAGGGGGAGCTGGAAAGAAGAAAAGAGCAGCCGAAAAGAGGATTCGGGAAAAGAGCCAGAACAAAGAGTCTTTCGCCTTTTATAAGTTCTGTTCAGCTTCGCGGGCTTCCGGGATCTCAGCCAATGAGTGTCCTTCGTGGGAGGCCCAATGAACTTTTAGTCCAATAACAGGCCTCGTCTGTGAGAGACCAATAGGATGAAGAAGCTGGGGTTCTATGAAGACTGGTGAAATGTGATATCAGGAATACACACAATTTTAAATACATTGGAATATACTGTTACACACTTATGTATAACTAAACTAACCTTAGTGTATCTTATAAGCAGTGCTTCTAAATCAACATGCAGGATTAAACATTCATTTAAACATTAACATGCATATATATAAAATCACAGATTAATGCATTTCACACATATTATTGATTTTCCACATTAAAGACATCAGAGTCCATTTGCCTTTCATAGTTCTGAAAAGAATGAAGGTTTAGAATTGAGTTTGTAATAATGTACTTTAAAGTTCACTGGTTAAATCCAGCATTTCCCAGAGTTTAAGGAAATTTTATTGAGCTGTGGATCCATGTTTGGCCAGGTCTGTTGTATGTTTATGGGGGCAATAAAACAGAGCCGGACATTGGGGAAATTCCTCAGGCTGGTTTTAACAAAGGAATGGGATTTCAGCTGTGGCCTGGAGGAAGAAAGTCCATTTTTTGATTGTCTTACTCCTGGGTGAAAAATGTCTTTAAGCAGAAGAATAATTATTGCTGAGCCAAAGTGAGATGATGCTACATGTGTTAAGTATTTCAGCTCTGGCAGAAATCAAGTTTTGACTGTTGTTATCTGGTTATGTGTGCCTCCTGTGCCTCTCTGGTTACCTTTACCCACTCTCCTTTGTAGCATCATCACACTTGGCTCATCAATAAAAAATTCTTCTGCTTAAAGACATTGTTTTTCACCCAGGAGAAGGACAGTCAAAAACTTGCTCTTTTACCCCAGGCCACAACTGAACTCGCCATTCCTTTGTTAAAACCAGTCTAATGAATTCACCCTAATGCATTTCCTGCTTTGACTTTTATGGCCCCATGAACATGGAGACATGGGAAGCCCCTCATGGCCCACAGATCCACAGCTCAACCTTGAATTAATCTCTGGGACATGCTGAATTTAACCAGCAAACCTTTCCATCACATCTGTGTTAACCCAATTCTAAACCTTCTCTTCTCTTCCAGGACCATGAAAAGCAAATGAACTCTTGATGTTTACTCTGGACAATCAATAATATGTTTGAAATGTATTAATCCGTGATTTTATATATATGCCTGTTAAAAATGTTTAAATGAATGTTTATTCCTGCATGTTAATTCAGAGGCACTGCTTATAAGTTGCATTAATCACTAAGGTTAGCTTAGAGAATATACATAAGGGTATAGAAGAATATTCCAGTATTAAAATGTGTATTAAAATTTGCCTCTAAAATCATGTGACTGCCAGCAGCCAATCTCTGCATGGCAACAGCTCTCTCTCAAAACTCCAGACAATAGACTGTCTGTTTATTGGACTAAAAGTTCATAAATCCCACCCACGAAGGAAGTTTATTGGCTGGAGTTCCTGTCAATCACGGAGCCCCGCAAAAATTCTCTACAGATAAGAGAAGAGACTTTCTTTTCGCCACCACTTTTTTTTTTTTTTTTGCTCTTTGTCCCATGTGTACAGAGCAGAGAGAACTTTTCGGGAGAACAAAGGGACTTCACTGCCCGAAAAAAGAAGCCTTCTCCCAAATGTTTCTTTTCGACGATCACAGAGCAGATAACTCGTAACTTTGTTTCTGTAGCTATGTATTTTAATGTTTTTCTTTTCTCTTAAATGCCTAGGAATTCTATCTCGAGCTCATTCTAACCCGGAGTTAAACTCCAATCCTAGACGTTTATTTCTATCATTTTTTTCTGTTAAACTTTCTGTAAAACCACCGTTTTTAATTTTAATGTAAGCTTTAATCTTGACTTTATTTTTGTAATATTTTTAGTGACCAATCCCACACCAGAAGCTCTTTTATCTAAAGTCCGAAACTCTTTTAATTTGAGATCAGATTAGATATATTTAATTATTCTCGAAGGCCTCTGGGAGCTGCTTGCCAATGAAGGAGAAAGGACACACAGCCTCTTCACCAAACCCTGAAGAAACATCGTCACCATCTTGTTTCGACCTAAGTTACAACTGTGGGTCATACAGTCAAAATCCAGCCTCTTTGACCGCTTGACTTTAAAGGTCGAACTGTGGACCCTGAAATATCTGCGGGCAGATATTTTCCCTAACATCCATGAAATCTGGCTGAGAACGATGCCGACCAGGAATCACCGAGGAATTACGTGAGTGGCAATTTTAATTCATCTGCTGAATTAAACTTCTGAGGTTCGATAATAATTTGATATCTAATCAGATGCAAATTAAAGATCCCCTAACATAACTCCTCTTTTCATTAAAATTCCATTTTTATTTTCTTAAGAGTAATCCAGAACTTTTCGTATAATTAGTAAAACTTTCTCCATAAATTTACGTTATTTCCATAATCTGTTAACTCAAACTGATCTAAATTTGTTTCTCAGTTTAACCCTGGTTCTGAAAATATTGACATTGTTAATCTATCATTTACAAGATTAATTTTATGGTTATGGTTTATGGTTTATGGTATGGTCTGTTAATCACCATTTCGTTTAATAAAAATGTGAAAATGAGAGAAGTTGTTGAGAATTTATTTCATTCTGAGTCTGGTTCAAGTCCCCAGTATCGAATTCACTGAAAATTTTGAGACTGATTATTAATTAAATTATTGAGTGATTAAGCAGGTATAAAGTGAAATTAAAGATTGAAATAGCTTCTTAGAGATAGAAGCTGGTGCCCCACAAGTGTTATTAACTTTTCCGGTGTATATGAACAAGAATTCATCTCCGGTTCCAATACATTAATAAAAATTAAATAATTTTTATACCTGATCATAATTATTAATCATATATTGCTACATCGTCTTGGTTCACCCTGCTGCTGCCACATTCTTTATCTTGATATAAAAAGGCCCAGTTAATGTTGAAATGGTTTAAAAGAGGTACTTCATGGACAATTTTGGAGGATGCAATTCATGCTAGATTTTTGCCCTTCTTCCCTCTTATTAGCATCTTGACAGTGCAATCAGTGTTAACTGAGGCTAATCTAGCTGCTGAATAAGGCTTAATCACCATTATTCTTAACTCATTTTATTTTGTTATTAATCAGTTGTGGTGATTAATACATTTATTCTGACAGGACTAATGTTTTTTCATTAATTTATGATGTCACCACTTGCCACCATGTGGCTATTTCTTACTAAGCAGATGAACTAAGGACACTACTGGGATTTAATCAGCTAGACTATGACAAAAGTAACAGCTGTCCTGCCTGCAGAGACATTATAAACACAGCACACCACACCTTAGGTGTTCTGTTTCATGCGTGAAATAATAGCAAATCTGTGAGTAGATTTGTGATTAAATCATCCTGGTATTAAAAACTTTCTCTGGATTCATTATCTAGACATTTAATTTTTTACAATGACATTCAGTTTTCAAATTTAGGATTCAGGTATTTGCTCCCACAAGGTAAATAACAAATTTACCTTTACCAAATTTACCAGAAAAAATGCAAATTTAAGAGAAAATAGTATAAATTCACAAGAAGAAAGTAGGAACTTGATGATAGTCAAAATTTAAAAAATAAAAAATTCAGAAATTTAAATGATTTTGCAAATATGTAAGGTAAAAGGCTTATTTTCCATGACAAAAAATGCAAATTTGAGAAAAATGCTACATTTTTGAGAAACTGTGAATTTAGACGGAAAACAACATGGGGGAAATATTGCATTTTTATACAAAAAGTAGGCAAATTTACAAGAAAAAAAATATCTCTGATTTACAAGAAAATCTTTAAAACTATGACAACTATGGGGCGGTGCAGTGGCACAGTGGTTAACACTGTGGCAGCACAGCAACTCACCCTTAGCCATGGGATCCTGTGTTTGATCCCAGCCCCTGATCAACAGTGATCTGTGTGGAGTTTGCATGTTCTTCCCATGTCTGCATGGATTTACTCCAGGATTTCTCCGGTTTCCTTCCACAGGCCAAAAGCATGCAGGTTAAGTTAATTGACTCTAAAGTGGCCCTTGGTGTGAATGTGTTTGTGAATGGTGAAGGGATAGCACCATACCGTGGCTCCTTCATCCATCCAGGTGGATGCCCTGAATTTAAGTGATAACTCAGGCTCTGAGAGTGAAGCAGATTCTGATGACAGTAGAACACCCCTAATTCACAGATCAACAACCAAGTTTGACCATAACTACTGTACTTCTCCTGAAGTTACTCCCAAAGCTAAAGACTGGACAAAAATAGTCCAAACAGATCCGCCTGTTATTCAACCAGTCCCCAACAATAACAAGGTTAACCCATCTGAAGTCCAAAGGATTATTGTGGAACATGTCATTAAAAATGACATTCACGCCACTGTGAATCAGACATCCAAATGGCTTTGTCCTTTCTCAGGAAAGGTCCCCAAGCCTGCAAATGAAGCAGATTTTGAGACATGGTCTCTCCAAGTAGAGCTCATGACTCAAGATAAACTCCCCACTGATGTGCAGCGGCATAAAATATTAGAAAGTCTGCTCCCACCACCTTCTGACTTAGTGAGACAACTAGGCCCACATGCAGCCCCTCGAGATTATGTGAAGCTACTTGATTCAGCATATGGCTGAGTTGAAGATGGGGAGGAGATATTTGCTGAATTTCTTAGCACTCACCAAAATGCAGGAGAGAAAGCATCTGAGTTGCTGCAGCGGTTACAAGTGCTCCTTGCCACTGCTGTAAACAGAGGTGGTGTCAAAAGTGCTGACGCTAACAAGCACTTGGTGAGACAGTTTAGACGTGGGTGCTGGGATCAGTCACTTATCATGGCATTGCAGTTGGAGCTAAAGTCAGAGACCCCTCCAAATTTTTCAGAATTTTTACTGCAGTTGCACACTGAAGAGGACAGGTGATTTGCGAAACTTGATCGCATGCAATGTCATTTTGGTGGTACAAAAGCCAAACTATCAGTCAACATGCAGATGGTACCTGAGATCCCTATGCTTTATGATACAAATGGTGATGTGCTCCAGACATACATCACAGAAACTGAAGATTTAAGGAAACAAGATGCTGAACTAAAGATGCAGCTAACTAAAAAAGAGCAAAGAAAACAAAAGTATGCAAACAAATCAAAGCAAGCCATTGAAACTGCCCCAACTATTGCCCCAGCTGTGGCTCAAGCTCAGCAAACCTTACCAAAACCCAGACCAAAAGCTTGGTTCTGCTTTAAATGTGGCAATGATGGGCATATAGCAAGACAATGTGAGAATCCTCCAAATAAGCTTCTTGTGGAAAAGAAATACGCAGAACTGAAAGAGAGGCAGAAGAATTGGCAGATCAAATACAGCCATTTAAATTGGACAGGGTTGCAGTGGAGGGACTATCTTTTCTTTTTTTTTTAGATAGATAGATAGATAGATAGATACTTTATTTCGAACAAAAAAGTATAACAAAAACAAAACAAATGACAAGTGCAATAAAGTAACAGTATACAGTGTTCGAAAGAGAGAAGGAAGAAGTGAACACTTATTAATTCCATCTCCTCTTTTCCATAAATACACCCATGTGAATTATATACAAATTACCACATTTAAGACCCCAAGTAAACAATTAACTGTATTTTGTACATATCAACATTAACACCCATCCATCCTAGCATACATTGATGTCCATACATCAAAACCAGCCTCAAACAACACAGATATACACAATGCTGTCCCACCCACCATTCCATAGTGTCCCATAGTGTCCCAGAGTGAGCATAGTGAATCGTACATATAAATACTACCCTTCTAACATATATCCTTTCAGCAAATAATGTTTGTACCTCTTTTTGAATTGATTTCTGTTTGTACCTAGTTTCAGTTCCAGCTCCAGACTGTTCCACAAATCCACCCCACAGACAGATATGCACATACTTTTCTTGGTTGTTCGTATCTTGGGTTTTGTAAAGTTTAAGTCTCCTCTCAAATTATGATCATTGTCTCTTTTTTTAAAATATTTTTTATATATTAGTTGGGAGTTGATTATTAATTGCCCTGTACATGACTTGTGCTGTCTTAAATTTAACTAAATCGATGACCTTTATGACATGTGACTTTAAAAACAACTAATTGGTATGGCCTCTATATCCTACATTATTTATTATCCTTATAGCTCTTTTTTGTAATGTGCATATTGACTGTAGGTTGGTCTTGTAGGTGTTTCCCCAGACTTCTACACAGTAGTTAAGATAAGGTAGAAACAGTGAATTGTACAGTAAGACCAATGATTTATAGTCCAAGATGTGTCTTGTCTTCCCCAGTATGCCTATACATTTTGCCAACTTGGCCTGGATGTGACTGATGTGAGGTTTCCAGCAGATTTTATTGTCCAGCGTCACCCCCAGAAACTTATTTTCCTGTACTGTTTCTATTCTGGTATCATCTATTGTTACCATTATTTCATGATTTATTTTATAATTTCCAAATAACATAATCTTTGTATTTTCAGATTTAGAGATAATTTATTTTTGTTGAACCACTGCGTTAACTTTTTCATTTCAGTTGTGACCACCTCTAAAACCTACTGCAAATTCTCACCAGTGCAAAGGATATTTGTGTCATCCGCAAACAAAATAAATTTCAGAATTTTTGATACTTGGCATATGTCATTTATATACAAAATAAAGAGTTTGGGTCCCATAACTGACCCCTGGGGCACACCATAAGTGATGTCCATGAAGGGTGATTTGTGCTCACCAATTTGTACAAATTGTTGTCTGTTACTTAAATAACTTTCCACCCAACTCAGTCCGACCCCTCTTATCCCATACCTTTCCAGTTTCCTTAGTAGTATTCTGTGGTCAATGGTGTCAAAAGCTTTCTTTAAGTCTATAAATACTCCTACAGCAAACTTTTTTTTATCTATACAACTAGTAATTTCTTCTATAAGTTCGATCGGTGCCAAAGATGTAGATTTATCTGCTCTAAAACCATACTGGCTATCTGTAAGGAGGTTGTGTTTTTCAATGAAATCATCCAGTCTCTTAGTGAAGATTTTTTCAAGTATTTTGGAGAATTGTGAGAGTAAAGAGACTTGCTTGTAATTTGTGAAACAATGACTGTCTCCTGTTTTGTAAAGAGGTATTACTTTTGCTATTTTCATTTTGTTTGGAAATTTACCAGTTTGAAATGACAGGTTACAGATGTGGGTGAGTGGCTTAACAATTCCTTCAATTCCTTTTTTCACTATTGTCATGTCAATTTCATTCCAGTCCGTTGATTTTTTGTTCTTAAATTTACTCACAGTCTCGATAATTTCCTTTTCAGTAACTGCACCCAAAAAGATTGTGTTTGGATTTTTATCTTCTATTTCATTTACAGAACCACTGTTGTTTGTTTCTGTTGCCACTATTGATTTTGCTAATTCAGGACCAACGTTTACAAAAAAATTATTGAAACCACTGACCACATCCTCCATATGATTTATCAAATTGCCATTTTCAATAAAATATTCTGGATAATTAGCATTCTTAGGTGGATTACTAATAATCCCATTAAGTACTTGCCATATTCCTCTTAAGTTATTTTTATTATCCTCTAATATTCTGTTGTAATATTCTTTCTTACAGGTCCTCATTATATTAGTAAGCTTATTTTTATATCTTTTATATTTGATCTCAGCCTCCACCTTTCTGCACTTAATGAATTGTTTATATAATGTATTCTTCTTTTTACATGCATTTATTAACCCCTTGATGACCCAAGGAATATTTTTCTTTTGTTTTCTGTCACCGTATTGTTTTATAGGACAGTTTTTATTGTACAATGATTGAAATATTTGTAAAAATTTATCATATGCTTTATTTATATCATTTTCATCATAAACTATCTTCCAATCTTGTATTAATAATTCCTTTGTCAGTAAATACATAGATTCTTCGGTTCTTATTCTTTTATATTTAATATTTTTGGTATACTTTTTCTTCCTATAATCACATTGTTAGACAACAAAAATCGGCAGGTGGTCACTGATATCATTCCAAACAAGGGAGAAACGATATCACTTCAGAGGAACATGTATATTTCAAAAGCCTACAGTGAGAACAACTACCAAGCAACACTGTATTTCAGTGCAAGGTGTCAGATTATGGAACGATTTTGGACCTGAATTAAAATCATGTACAAAGCTTGGACAATTTAAACAAAAACTAAAGGAAGAAATACTCCAAACATATTTACAAGACGACATGTAAACTCACATAAGGATTGACATTTCCAGCCTGTGTTGTGTTATAGCTTAGTTTTTCTTTTTTCTCTGTGACACCATGTCTTAGATTTGTTTTTGAATAGTAACCGCTTAACTTAGACTAGCTCAGTTTTCTTTTTCTCTCAGTCATATTTTGTCTTAGCCTTGTTTTAAATTGTAATCGCTCTTGTCTTGTTTTCTCTTTTTTCTCCTTTGAATTCTTGGATGGAATATGGGTGGGCAATATAAGCTGCGGCTTCAGCCATCACCCATTTCGGATAACTCACGTGGAATTGTATAGTAGAAGGAGTCTTTGTCTAATTTGACCTTGTTGTTATACAGTTTCTTTTAACCTGTGATGTACTATCCGAAATAAATAAATTCATTCATTCAAATAAATTCATTCATTCATTCATTCATTCAATAAAAGCCCACTCCTGATATTATTTTCCATAATATTTGTGAATATGTTATCTTTTAGTGTGACACTGTGTGACGTGATTCTGCTAGGTCCGGTAATTGTTGGATGTAAGCCCATACTGTACATTGTGTTGATAAATTCTTCTGTCAAACTATGTTGTTTTGAATTCATCAGATCTATATTGAAATCCCCACAGATGAACATAACTTTATGAGTTAGTTTTGCATACATTTTTTCCATCCAGTTCTTAATATATAAAGCATATAAAGCGTTACCCCGCCCCCATCTCGGCCGTTCTGATCACATGTCCGTGATGCTGGTTCCTGCCTACAAACCTTTATTGAAGCGCAGCAGGCCAGCAGTGAAACAAATCAGGATTTTGCCAGAGTGCAACCTCTGCACTGCAAGACTGTTTTCATCACACAGACTGGAGGATCTTCAAAATAGCAGCCTCCCAGGAAGACAGGACAGATGTGGAGGAGTATGCTGATTCGGTCACCAGCTACATCGCGAAGTGCACAGAGGATGTCACTACAGTGAAGACCATCACTACGCGGGGTAATCATAAGCCCTGGATGACTGCAGAGGTGCGCTCGCTGCTTAAAGCCAGAGATGCAGCGTTCAGAGCGAAGGACAGGATTGCCCTCTGCTCAGCAAGGTCTGCGCTTTCAAAGGGAATTAAGGTGGCAAAGTGCGCCTATGCGGAGAAAATCCAGGGACACCTCTGTGACACTAGGAACACCAAGCAGATGTGGCAGGGAGTTCGGACACTGACGGGCTTTAAGTCTAGGCAGGGGGTCGATGATGACGACGCTTCGCTTCCAGACAGGCTTAACGACTTCTTTGCACGTTTTGAAGCATCAAACTCGACAATCAGAGGGAGGGCCGGCCCACTCCCACCATCGGTCGGACCAGCTTTTACCATTAACACAGCGGACACACGGAGGACCCTATCCAGAATCAACCCACGCAAAGCTGCAGGTCCAGACAACATTCCGGGACGTGTGCTCCGAGACTGCGCGAGCGAGTTGGCGGATGTCCTGACTGACATTTATAATATCTCCCTGAGTCAGGCCATCGTTCCCAGATGCTTCAAGACCTCTATCATTGTACCGGTGGCAAAGAAACCAGTGGTGTCATGTTTGAATGACTATCGTCCTGTTGCACTTACACCAATTGTGATGAAGTGTTTTGAACGGCTTGTCAAACCACACATCACAGCCTTCCTCCCTGCATCACACGACCCGCTCCAGTTTGCATATCGTTCAAACCGCTCCACGGAGGATGCTATAGTCACCACCCTACACTCTGTCATCACCCACCTGGACCAGAAAGACACCTACGCCAGACTCCTGTACATTGATTTCAGTTCAGCATTCAACACCATTATTCCCCAGAGACTGATAGAGAAATTACTCCTTCTCGGTCTGAACACCGCCACATGTCTCTGGATCCTGGATTTCCTGACTGAGAGACCTCAGTCTGTCCGGGTTGGAAACAACATCTCCAACTCTGTCACACTGAGTACCGGAACCCCTCAAGGCTGTGTACTCAGTCCACTGTTGTTTACACTTCTAACACATGACTGTGTATCCAAACACGAGGGGAACCAGATTATTAAGTTTGCAGACGACACCACGGTGGTGGGACTTATTCAGAGGGATGAGGAATCAATGTACAGGGAAGAAGTGAGAGACCTGGAGGGCTGGTGCAGGGAGAACAATCTGGTGCTCAACGTGGACAAAACAAAGGAGATGATTATCGACTTCCGGTGGTCACAGCCTGAGCACGTCCCCCTCAGCATCGGTGGCTGTTTAGTGGAGAGAGTAGAGAACATCAAGTTCCTCGGAGTGCAGATCTCGCAGGACCTGTCCTGGAGCAAGAATTCCTTGGAGATCAGGAAGCGAGCTCAGCAGAGACTACACTTCTTGAGGAAACTCAAACAGGCCTCTCTCCCCATCTGCATCCTCAGGACCTTCTACAGAGGTGTGGTGGAGAGTGTTCTGACGTACTGCATTGCTACATGGTAATCCAACTGCAGTATGTCAGACAAAAAAGCCCTGCAGAGGATAGTCAAGGGGGCGGAGAGGGTAATTGGAGTCTCCCTCCCCTCTGTCCAAGAACTTTTTCAGAACCGTTGTAGGAGCAGGGCACTGAACATTGTCAAGGACCGTTCTCACCCTCTGCATAAACACTTTGAACTTCTTCCATCTGGTAAACGATTCCGGAGCATCAGAGGCAGAACCACCAGACTGATCAACAGCTTCCTCCCACAAGCTGTCAGGATGCTGAACAGCTGACCCGGAATCTCACATACACACTACTGCACCTATGGACATTTTGTATATTATAGTTAGTTATTCTTTTTCCCCAAGTATGTCTCAGGGATGTGTGAATGGATGGGGGGGTGGGAGCTATGTGGGAGTGTGTCTTAATCATGCTGCTTCTTATATGGATGCCGAGAGAAATGCAATTTCATCTTGCCTGCACTACAGTTGTATGTACAGCAATATGACAATAAAGTTTGATTTGATTTGATTTGATTTTGATTTGATTTGATTTGATTAAATAAGTCAATGTTTGATCCAGGTGTTCTATATACACAGCTCACTACTATATTCTTCACATTGTCCAGACAGATTTCTATTGTAATACATTCAAATAAATCATCCACAGTTACTGACAGATTTTCAACAACCTTGTATTTCAAACTCTTGTCAACATAAATTGCAACTCCTCCTCCCTTTTTTCACTTTTCTGTTTATATAATTTAAATCATAGCCATCCATGGTAAAATCCATTCCTTTCTCTTCACTGAGCCACGTCTCTGATATTGCCACAATATTGAATGGCTCTTTAAACTGATGTAAATAATCTTTAATGTTATTAAAGTTGGCATAGAGACTTCTGCTGTTGAAGTGGATCATAGAAATATTGAAATCAGATGTGACCATTGTGTTAAACTGTTCATCCGTGTAGTAACTACAGTTATTATTGATGGAGCTAAATAAATTATTATCAGGGTCTATGTTATATTCTACGTCCTGTGGGTTGTGATCCGTATAAAAACTTTCAGTTCCTGTTGTTCCTGTTTGTTTATCTTTTGTTTCATGTTGTCAATTGTCTTGTAGCAGATGAGTATATCCCTTCAGTGTCCTACAATTGTCTCTTGGTGCTGTGACTCCAGTTCATGACATTCATTGATATTTGTCCAGTTCCATAATATTACGGATGTTAACGACCTTGGCTTCTTCAGGTGATCCGTTTAATTTGATGTATATTTTACAGTTTGATGTCCAGGTGTTTTGAATCTTTTTCTGCTTTCTCAGGTATCTTGCTTTTCTGGCTATTTCTGCGTTTTCTTTTGTAAGGTGCTCGTTTATGTAAATGTCCGTTCCTTTCAGTTTCCTACCTTGTTTTAACAGCGCAGTCTTGTGTTTTCTGTTGACAAACCTCATGATGTCGCCGTTTTTCCTGGGCAGAGGGTGGCAGGTCTCAATGGTGTTACAGTCCAGCTGGATTCCTTTGGACTGCAGGAAGGCCGCCACTTGTTGCCCCGTGGATTCGTCTTCCAGCGCGTCGAGCCTCCCTCCGCTGTCCGCGGCCACCGCTCACGCGTACGATCGTGGTTTAATGTGGAGCCCCGTGATGATCACGTTGTTCAACCGGGTGTTCTGCTCCAGTTCCGACACTCTGCTCTCAAGATACGGCAGCCTCTTGTCCTTCTCGGCGTTCTGGATCTGCAGCGCTTTCACCTCCTCAACCAGGTCCAGGATGTTTCTTTGCTGCAGCTTAACAGCAGAAATCTCTTCAGCCAAGAAGTCCAGCGCTCTTTTAATATCTTTTAATATCTGCACTAAGAGAACTAAAATGTTCCACAAAAATGCAATACACAGAAAAAGTTACATGCAAGAGTCACTCCCCAAATCTATCACTTGGTGCTCTTCTCAGACGGCTGATTGGTCCTAAATGTACGGCAACTGTTGAAATTGAAGGAATTCAGTGTGACAGCCTTCTTGACTCAGGTTCTCAAGTGACTATCATCTCAAAGTCTTTTCATGAGATTCACCTGTCACAGCAGCCCATTTTCCCCATGCAAGACCTTTTAGACATAGAAGGAGCTGGAGTCCAGGAAGTGCCATACTTGGGATACATCCAAGTAAACATTCATTTCCCACAAAATATTATGAGGAGATCTGAAAAGTGGACACTTTAGCCCTTGTGGTACCTGACCATAGATCAAACATGGATGTCCCTCTGCTGATAGGCACAAATACATTGGATCCCCTCTATTGAAAGTGTGGGTTTGTCCATGATAAGAATGCAGTGCAAATTGACCACAGTAACCCCTTCTCTCCAATGGTGAAACATCTGTATCATCAATTTAAAATCCATCAACAAAATGGCAGAGTTGGGAGGGTGAAGTTACAGAGTAAAAAGTGCATCACTGTACCTGGAGGATATCTGTCTCCTATATGCCCTTAGAATAGAGGGTTAGTATTAGTGAAAGCGCTTTGAGTGGTCTTTGTGACTAGAAAAGCGCTATATAAGTGCAAGTTAGTTAGTTAGTTAATTAGTTAGTTAGTTAGAAAAAGGGTTGTGTTAACAGGATATGCAAGAAATATCCCAGTCACAGATGTTACCCTTTTAGTAGAGCCTCCCCAGTCAAACTTACCTGGTGGTCTCTTGTTCTGTAGTTGCATCCTAACAAGCCCATCATGTCCATCTTTCAAGGTGCCTATTCTAGTAAAAAATGAAACGACACATGACATCAAAGTACCTGCATGTCACATCATTGCTGAACTTTGTCTTCCAAACAATATATTGTTAATGACAGAACACTGTGCTAAAGCTGCATTGAGCAAACCATCACACACTCTGCCAGCTTCTGCAGCATGTAACTCAGTGTGTGTGTCTGATTCTGGTCAACTCACCTTTGATTTTGCAGACTCTTCATTATTTGAAGAGGGGAGAGAGAGAATGACCAAGAAATTAAATTCAATGCCCAAAGTTTTTGCCCTCACTTACCTTGACTATGGCCATACCACTCAAGTTTAACACTGAATCTGACTTTCCAATCCAACTTCTTTTAAACAAAGACCCAGACCCATCCATCCTTCTGACTATGCAGCTGTACGACTCCATTTAAAAGAGCTCCAGGATGCTAACATTATCCATGAGTCAGAAAGCCCCTTTGCTCCCCCGATTGTCATGGTGAAGAAGAAAAATGGCGACATCAGGCTATGCGTAGACTATTGCAAGCTTAACAACCAAACCATCAATGATGCATATGCTTTACCCAACATAGAGGACACTTTCTCAGCTTTGACTGGGTCTAAGTGGTTTTCCATTTTGGACCTTAAGTCTGGCTACTATCTGGTGGAAATGGAGGAAGAAGATAAACACAAAAAAGCCTTTGTGACACCCATGTGATTCTGGGAATTTAACAGGATGCCACAAGGAGTAACAAACGCTCCCAGTACTTTCCAGAGGGTAATGGAGAAATGTATGGGCAGTATGAACTTGAGTGAAGTTTTGGTATTTCTCGATGACCTCACTGTTTTTTCTGCCATGCTTGAGGAACATGAGGATTGACTAATGAGAGTCCTCCATAAGCTAAAGGAGTTTGGCTTAAAGCTCTCACCCGACAAATACCAATTCTTCAGAACCTCTGTCAGATATTTTGGTCATGTCGTATCAAAGAATAGAGTAGAGACAGACCCTTCCAAAATAGCTGCCCTCACTCCCTGGCCAAGACCAAATAACATCAAAGAGCTTAAATCCTTCCTTGGATTTGCAGGATATTACAGAAGGTTCATAAAAGACTACTCCAAAATCGCAAAACCTCTCAATGACTTGACTGCAGGGTACCTCTCACCAAAGCGGAAGTCAGCCACCTCAGCCAACAGTGCCAAACCTTTCTCAAATCCTGATTTCAAAAAGCCCTTCATTGAGAAATGGACCTCAGTCTGTGAGGGTACATTTAAGACTCTCATTCAGAAGCTTACAACAGCTCCAGTTCTTGGGCTTGCTGACCCTAAAAAACGATACATTCTGCATATGGATGCCAGCACACGCGGATTGGGTGCGACATTGTATCAGGAGCAAGAAGGCAGATTACGTGTGATTGCCTATGCAAGTAGGGGACTTTCCCGCTCTGAACAAAGATACCCTGCTCACAAGCTTGAATTTCTGTCCCTTAAGTGGGCTGTCAAAGAAAAGTTTTTTCACTACCTCTATGGGGCCAAATTTACAGTTGTGACAAACAACAATCCACTTACATATGTACTGACATCTGCCAAACTTGGTGCTGCAGGACATCGTTGGCTGGCTGCTCTTTCCAGTTTTGATTTTGACAGCCAGTGTAGGGCTGGGAAGAAAAACCAAGACACTGATGGTCTCTCAAGACGTCCACACCCATCTGATGAAAGCACAACTGACTTCAATTCCATCGATGAGGAAAGTCATATTGAAAGGTTCATTGCTCGATTTCTACAGAGCAAAAAAGAATGATTTCCCAACTGAAGCAGTAAAAGCAGTTTGTCAGTGACATGAACATTTTCTAACAGCTGATTCAGAGCTAGACCTCCAGTTACTTGTGCCTGTTGAGTGCCTTGCCATTGAAGCTTCTGCCATACCTGCAGATTTTGAGCAAAACTGTATACTTGGTTCATGTACATTACCCCAAATGTCACTTGAGGACTGGGCACGTAAGCAGAGACAGAATGCAAACATAAGGCGCATGATAGACATTACAAAGACAGGAAAAAGTTTGTCATACAAGGCCAGGCAACAGGAAACCTGAGAGCTGCAGCTGATGTTAAGGATAATGGACCAGCTAGTCCCAGCTGATGAGGTTCTTTACCGGAAGTGCATCAGTCAAGGACAACCTTCCTATAAACTTGTTCTTCCCAAGAGTTACAGGAAACTTGCACTGGAAAGTCTCCATGATTCCGTTGGCCACATGGGTATTGACAGAACCCTGGATTTAGTTTGTGCCTGATTCTATTGGCCACATCTTGCTATTGATGTCAATGCAAAAATCCAGACATATGAACAATGTGTAAGGAGAAAGGCAAAAGTCAAAAAAAGTGCTCCATTAGTAAACATCAAGACAAGTCGTCCTTCAGAGCTAGTCTGCATGGAATACCTTTCACTGGAACAAGATGGGAAAGGAACTAAGAACATCTTGGTGATAACAGACCACTTCACTAAATAGTGAAGGCAGTTCCTACACCTGATCAGAAGGCAAAGACTGTTGCCAAAGCACTATGGAGCAACTTCTTCATTTGTTATGGTTTTCCAGAGCATTTGCACAGCGACCAGGGTCGTGATTTCGAGTCTGTTCTGATCAAAGACCTGTGCTCATTGCTTAGTATCAAAAAGACAAGGACTACACCCTATCATCCACGCGGTAATCCAGTGGAGCAATTTAACCATACTCTACTTGAGATGCTTGGAACACTGGAAGAAGAGGATGAAGTGCGGTGGAAAGATTTTGTGCAGCCCTTGGTCCATGCATATAACTGCACAAAGAATGACACCACTGGTTTTCCCCCCTACCAGTTGATGTTCGGTAGGCAGCCAAGACTTCCTGTAGACATAGCCTTTAGGTTGAACCTCAGTAGCTGCAGTAAACTATCACACTCTGAGTATGTCAAGAAGTTGAGAGAAAGTCTTGCAAAAAGCTACCAGCTGGCTACTGTACATAGTCACAAGAATGCATGGCAGAACAAAGATTTGACAGCAAAGTGAGGGAATCTCCCCTAGCAGCAGGTGATCGAGTCCTTGTGAGGAATGACGGCATCAGAGGCAAACACAAAATTGCTGATCACTGGAGCAAAACCATATTCACTATTGTTAAACAAGTACAAGACTCCCCTGGGTATGTCATTGTGCCAGAAAACCAAAATGGACCTGAAAGAGTCCTACACAGAGACTTGCTTTTGCCATGTGGGTTTCTGCCATCCACTGCTGAAGACAAACATACACAAAAGCCAAAGCCTCAGAAAGAGCCAGATAACTCACAAGTTCCCGATGCTCTTGAAGCTGAAGAAGAATTTGATACTGAGGAAGAAATTGACTACTACTCCCCTCACATCCAGCCTCTAAATGAGAGAGTAGTCATTCAAATTGACCACAGACAGAACAGCAGAATTTCAAAAGACAGCACCGGAAATGTGGAGGAACCTCAAGTTGTTGGTTCAGCGAAGAAGGATTTTGTAGAGGGAAATGAGCTTACAACTGATAATGAGGAAAGTGAGCCTACACTCAAGGTGTCCATCCTAAACCCTGAAGCTCAAATATTTCAACCCAAGGATGTTCAAAATGACATAGTGAGACAGATCAAAATCAACATTCACCTGGGAGCAGTCTCCCTGATGTCCAAGTGACTGACACAAATAAAGAACAAAGCCCTATGAATGTAACTGAAGGAGTAGTGAAGGATAATGAATGAACCAGAGAATTAAGAGGAACAAAATGAGTCAAACAGTTCTGACCATGAAGAAGAAATAAGGTTGAGAAGATCCTCACTCTAGAGTCTAGAGTGAGGATGGCTCCTAAAAAACTTACATACCCAAAGTTAGAGAACCCCTTATTGACTGTTATGCACTCTATTTTAAGTGGGTTAGATCAAGCATTCTCCGAGTCTTTTTCCATTGATAGTGTTCCTTACAAATGCCAACGAACACCCTTAACTTCTGAAGTAGTGTATGGTCCTACATACAAGGATGCATGCAGATTAGGGTGAGGGGGTATAACCCACTCAAAGTAACTTGCGTCAGTTTGGGTAAACTTGACTTGTCAGTGTAATTTTCATCTGCAATACACTGTTTCTTATTTGTCCAGCAGGGGGCAGTTGTGGTGCTGCATAGTGATAACATCTCTTAGATGGGAAAAAAACAGCAGAAGATGACTGAACAGAAAGGCGCGAAGAAAAGAGCTGTGAATGACACGAGGAAAAAATAGGCCACACAGAAGATATACAGAGTTAATAGAGATTTATTACAAATAAAACTTAGTTTGTAATTCTTCTAACAAGTGATTCAGCCCAGAAGAGCTGTAGGAAGAGGTTGTTGGAGTTCAACTAAGGAGTTATTGATTTGTGAATTGAATTCTCCGGTGAGTTTCACCAAGTGTTTCATAGATGCTAAGCTAGTTTTTAGCTGTAAGTAGCTACTAAGATAACTTTTACCATTACAGTCCATTATGCTGTGAGTGGGAAATTTTGACGGTGGGAATTTGTATGAGTCATATTCTTGCTTTGTGCTGTGGCAAAGTTTGTGAAACAACCACTTAAAACCAGTTGGAGAAAGTGAGAAAACTTAATCTTTGAAGTTTAAGCTAATTCAGGAGAAATTCATGGAAAAAATGCTGTTCTTATTACTGTTGGTATATTTCTACCAGAGTTACTTTATTTTAAGTGTTGCAGCAATGAATGCTTATTCTAAGTGTGTTGTGGAATCTTTTAAGTGACTGTACCAGATCTGGTGATGTTTATTTGATGAGTGAGTAAATATTATCCTGCTTATGCAGGTTGGGTTTTTTTTATGCCTTTAATCTACGAGATACGCTTTATGGACAATTCCGTGGTGGCGCTGAAGATGAGCTGAGGACCCCCAGACCAGAGTGACAGAGGAGAATTTCCCCAGCCCAGAGGATTCCTTTTTCCCTCCATAACCCCTCCACTTTGCCCAGATAAGCCCTGAAACATCGCTTTGCACCCTAATAATAGGAGAACACTCACACTACCCGGGTAGATGAACATTATTTGTTGTTGTTTTTTGTTTTTTTTTTGGTTGCTACTTTCTTTTATCAGAGCTCTGAATTTATTTTATTTTCTTTGGGATGGACTTTCTATAATTTAAACGAGACACTGGTTAACTCAGAAAAAAAACTGATACTATCCGAAAGAAAATGAAGAAACTATTCATGTTAAATAAATGCTGGCTATTGTTACAACTTGAAAGGTGTATTATGTTCTTCATTTCTCACCTCCTCCTCAAAAAGAATATACTAATAATCATACTTGTATGCACAATGTGCTAAAGGATTGCAGTATCTTACCTTATCTTATTATTTGTGGTTGCTGACCCCTTTAAATAACAACTCTGACCCTGGATCCTGTGTCTCAAATATCTTTAGCTGCTTTTGGAAAGACAAGGATTTTTATTTAGAAAACATCACATCAGCTCACAGCAAAACAGAAAGATCAAAGTGTTAATACATTCCATCACAATTAAGTATTTTAACACATTTCAGTGATGAAACTGAAATCAAGATGAATAAATTTGCACGAGACATGCCTGTAGAATTATTTCAGACACGTAACTGCTATTTCAGCTTCTGCACACACTTCTGTTTTCATGCTGTTGAGCTGTGTTAGGTAAGACCACAGGCAGTATAAAAATTCATATGGATGTTAACAGATTCATTGGGGGCTCTCACAAGAAAAAAAATCAGAGAATGTGTTAGGAACAATCGGGCGGTTCAAACAGACAACACGGGCCGATGGGAACATAGTGGTTGCCAGGCGACGGCCATATAGAGTGGTGATGGCCTTGGTAATGCTATCTGGCGTTCTGTTCAGTGATTTAATCAGCTCACCCAGTCGGCCATAAATCATCATCAAGCTGAGTTACAAAAGCTTAAAGGAGAAACTGACAAACACCAGCATTCACAGGGGCTGCAGCAGAAAAATACGCTTGTTGCTCTGACTTTAACTTCAGTTCAGCTCATTTTCTCTAACATGGTCCAGCATGATGCAGTTTTCCAAGATCAGTGACTGCGTCAGGTATTGTAACTCCATGCTCCTGATAGGGATATGATGATAGTGGAAGCTAATTATCATATTTGATCAAAAATTTAGCTTTAACAATTCTAAAAGCTCTTAATAGTAGTAGGCTTTTTCACAATGATGTCAGCTAACTTCCAGCATTCCTAAAAGCAGGATATTGATGACGTCATGTGAAAAGGACACCCTTTAATGTTAAATTAAACAGACTAAGCACAGACATTGCTCAGGAGTGAATTTAGCCCATTCTTCCACACAAACTGTCTTCAAATCTTGAATGTTCCATGGGTGTCTTGTATGAACTCTGATCTTCAGTTTGTTCCATGGCTTTACAATTTGATTCAGGTCTGGTGACTGACTGGGCCATTCTAGCATCTTTATTTTCCTTCTCTGGAGCCAGTTGAGTTTCCTTTGCTGTATGTTTGGGATCATTGTCTTGCTGAAATACCCACCCTCGTTTGATCTTCAGCATCTTGGCAGATGGCAATAGGTTCTTATCAAGGATGTCTCTGTACATTTGTCCATTTATCTTTCTTTTAATTATATGAAGTCTGCCTGTACCATGTGCTGAAAAACACCCCCACACAATGATTCTCTGACCTCTGAACTTCACTGTTGGTATGATGTTTTTGTGCTGATGTGCAGTGCCATTTCTCCTCCAAACATGCTGTATGTTGTGGCCAGTGTTGGGCAAGTTACTAATAAATAGTAACTAATTACAGTTACTAGTTACTTCTTTTCAAAAGTACCTGAGTTACTTACCAATTACTGCATGATTAAAGTAACTAGTTGCTTGGAAAAGTAACTTTCATGTTACTTGTAGATTAATACTTAAATCACCTTGCACACATAGCAAGATAATTTAATTAATGGATTACATTACGGGCTTATTAATGTCAGGCTGAAAACAGACCGTTTCAGACAGAGCTTTTAGAACATGTTCAGTCTGCTTTATCCTGCGTTGAGAGCTCTTATTGTGGGAACAATCTGAAGGAAATCAATATAAAATTGCCAGTAATTTTCTCATTTTGAAGTGAGAAATAGGGTTTGTGGAGTGAGAGAGAGGGAAAAAGAGTAAGAATCACCCAAAGGAGTGAGTTGGGAGCACTGCATAAAGCTGTCAGTGTTTATCTTACCTTTATATTATGGATTTAATCTGATGTGCAGTGATCCAAATAAAATGTCCATTATCCACAGTCCAAATATCTGCTATGACAGAGACATGATCCAGTCCCTTAAATTCCTTTTGAAGATCAAATCCATTTTTGAATAATCTTTATCCAGGTAGCAAGTAAATGTGTTTTAACTTCAGTGGCTTACAGTCTCAACTGTCTGATGGAAAATCAGATCTTCATTCTGTAACAACGTATCTGGCAATCAGTTGGTTTAATTCTTGCTGGGTCACAAACTGTCCAGATGCAAACTGTTTTAAAGGGGATTTGTAACAGAGAGCAGCATGATGACGTAGCCGGCTGGTACCGTCATCACGCCGACCTACAGTATATAAGGGAAAAGTCACCAATGTTATGTGTCTTTGCTAGCTCTCTCATTATCGGTGACTGTTAGGAGCTGAAGAGTGCTCATTCCACATTGTGCTGAATTGTTAGCAGTTTTGTAATAAAGTTCAGTTCCAGCACAGCTCACTCATCCATGGTCATTCCCAGGTTTGCGGACATAACATTTGGCAACGAGAGTTAAACCACGGAGGTGTGCCTGAGGCCACTGAAGCTGTTTTTGGAATGCCCCAGTGAGCTGTTTTTTCCTTGGCCACAATGGCTTGACGCTTTGGAGATGTATATAGCAGCACTGTATTTGGGCAAATTGCACAAGGTATGGAAGCGGGCTCTATTAGTTCACAACCAGGGCATTGAAGGTCAGCACATTCTTCATACACTTGGACCAGTGGACTCGTTCAATGAGGCTGTGGAACTGCTAGCTAGTTACTTTGCTACACTGGACAACGTGTTGGCGCAGTGCATAAGGTTCCGCCAACGGCGACAGGGAATTAGTGAGTCCACCCAGCAATTCATCGCAGACCTTCATCATCTGGCTAGCATGTGCAGATCTGGGCATTTAGAAGACGAAATTGTGCAGGACCAATTGGCCAAGAACACGAACAACCCTCGGGTGTGGGCAAAGATGCTAATGGCACCAAAGGACATAACGATAGCTAACACCATTGAACTAGCGTTCCAGCTTAAGTCAGCAGATAAGTTAGCATCGGTGCTAAGTGTGCGCCAACAACAGTGACAGTCAGGACAGATGTTGCTAACCTACGCAGTGGGCATGGAGGAACATGGTGGCATGGCAAAAGAGTTTGAGATGAATACTGTGGACCGGAGGACCATTTCAAGAGGCCCCGCATGTGGTAATTGTGTTTCCCCGACATACCATGAGAGAGGATGCTTTTGCCTAGCAAGAGGACAGCGTTGCAAGAAGTGTGGAAGATTTAATCACTTGCCAAAGTTAATCACAGCCAAAGTTTGCCGGTCGCCATGGACCCCACCAGCCAAGCAAAGCCACTCACCCATGACGGCCCTGAGAACATGTCGTACACATACAGCACGGTACAGTTGGACAACGTTGCTGTGCCGCTCCTTCTTGACACAGCTGCAGTGAGGTCAATGTTAAATTGGGCCACAGTGAAGAAATTTTTCTCCAACCACCCGATTAGAAAAAAACCCAGCAGAGATGTATGGTTATGGTGGCCACAGAGTTAGTAATGTAGGGACCATCATGCTAATGGTCTCTTGCGTGTTGAAAGTAGTTTATGATTTTGAGTTTCAAGTGGCTACGCGTGGTGAAAACATACTGGGATGCGACCTTTTCTACTGACTGGGCTTCTCCATCCGTGACAGTAACGGACTCTACTTGACTGACTACAGTGGTTGGGACGCAATACTCACAGGTGATGATGACGTTGTGTAGGACGAGATTCAACAAGATGACGCTGATGAGGAAATGGCCATCATGTGTGTGCAGGAAGAGCGCTGCCTGGAGGGGGGACAGCAGCCGGACTCACCTCAGATCCTCGGTCAGTATGAGCCAGCGGGAGCCGCTGGGGAGTTGCAGGAGAGGGAGCGCAGGTACACAGAGTATCCCAAAGACACATCACCTTGATATGGATGTTAACTGTGATGACGGTGGCGTGACATGACTACATACATCAGGTAAAGGAGAAGAGGAACTGAACTGCTTCAGAATCCTCGCTCGGCACCAGTCTACAGGAGCCACGGCTGAGCCAATGGGTGAAGAGTCCGCAACTGTAAGTGACACAGGGGGGATGCCGGATGTCTTCAGGACCCACGACCAGCTTTGGTCTGCAGGGACTGCTACTGTAGCATTGGGTGAAGAGTCTGTGACTGACATGGCAACGGCAGAGCTATTACGACCCGATGGACGCCCCGCGACGGACGTGGATTTGGCCTTCACTACAACCTCAATGGCATATGCAACCAAGCAAGACACCTCTTAAGGTAATGGACTGGGTTTGAGTCCGCAAAGTCGAGCGTCTGGGCCTGCAGTCGAACACATTACGACCTGTGGCACCGCTGGCACCCATGAGGATTGTGGCACAAGTTTCAGGCTGACAGACGGTTTGGTGTGGCATGCATATTGTCTCCTGTGCGTTTGAGTGGCTGCTTCAGATGGCGAGGCTTTGCAGGAGACAGCTTAGGTGGCACAAGACCCGGACTGCAGTGTGAAGAGGGATAATCATGGTCCAGGGGACCCAGCACTTCCAGGGGCAGGAAGTTCCACTTTTATATGGTCTTTGGCATGACCCGGCTGGGACTTGAACCCTGACCTCCCAGTTCTAGGGTGGATGCTCTACCTCTAGGCCACCACTCCGGTTTAATTAACGTTCTAATTGATGTTCTGCTCCCCACTGCAGAACGAATCTGGCTTGTCGGATTTGGATCACTAAAAATACACAAGGAGTCTATTTTTGACGGATGCCCAGATCCAGTCCACAAGGAAAAGCCCCAGTATCTACTATATTTAATAACTCTTTGCTTATTAAAAAATATTTAAGAATCGTCCACTATTTTCGGAGGTCTGCTTCCCCCCCCCCCCCCCCCCCCCCCCCCGGGTCCAAGGTTGTCATAGCCAGGAGCGGCACTGGGGTTAAGCTCCCAGTGCTCATAAAATGCTCCTTATGGCATGCGTCTCGAAAAGCCTCTGACAACTAAGTCCAACTCCTAGCCTGCCCGTGTGGTTTAGTCTCTAAGCCCGGCGGAACTGCTTTTACTAATAGGAGAAGGGGCGAGGGCGGATCTCTGGCACCTTAAAACCAGATGCTTCAGGTAGATGGTGGCTCGTCAACCTGGGAAGGTAGCCCATCTAGGGGAAGGTAAACCCTGATTTCAAACCTCCGCTGCCTTGCGGCACACCTGGTCACGGGAAAGGCTTCGGGAGTCAACCCTGAGGAAAAATCTGGAGTCGGAGCCCCTAAGGCAGTTCTCTGTTGTGCTCCACATCGTTCTGGCAGCTCCTGCGACGGCGCTGGTGCCAAACTGTAGCAGCCCTGCTGTTCCTTTGGATTCATCAGTGACGTGGAGAGGGGGGACATGCTGCATGGGCAACATCTTGTCCTCCATATCTTCCTGCCCAGGCTTGAATCCTACCAACGCCCAACGCTGGAAGGTAGAACAACGGATCACTGGAGAGGACACTCCAGCTTCGCCTTTGGCATAGACAAAACACGGGGAATGACAGTTACCGGTTATAAGCCACCGCTCAATTGGCGTAGAGCACGGCACCAGGGGTTGTTCCCGACGGTGGGAGGGATCATCGGATCTCACTGGACAGCTACCGCCCGCCTCAAGCTGGGCAGCCCCCAGCCAATAAGGTGTTGTCCCGCCACAGCTTGCTTTCCTCATTGGGTGCATGGGGATGAGGAGAAGTCCGAACAGCAGGCTGAGAACCTTCTCACCAAGCAAGACAAAAAAACAAAAGAGACCAACTCTAAAACTGGGAACTTGGAACGTCCGCACTATGATGACAGGACTCGCTGCTAACCTCAAGGACATCAACGACACCAGGAAGACTGCCATCATCAATAATGAGCTGAAGAGACTGGGAGTGGATATTGTCACTCTCCAGGAAACACGGTTGGCTGATGCAGGCACACTGAGAGAGAAGGACTACACGTTCTACTGGCAGGGAAAGGGCAGTGACGAACACAGGGAACACGGAGTGGGCTTCGCAGTGAAGAACACCTTGCTGAAGATGGTGGAACCGGGCAGCAATGGCTCTGCACAACTCCTCACCCTCCGCCTGAACACCACTCAAGGCCCAGTCACCCTCGTCAGTGTGTATGCCCCAACACTGACAGCCACACCAGAGGCAAAAGACGAGTTCTACGAGAATCTCGCAACAACTGTCAGGATCATCCCCAACTCTGAACAACTCATTCTCCTTGGAGACTTCAATGCCAGAGTGGGTGCTGACCACGACTCCTGGCCCTCCTGTCTTGGACCATTTGGCGTAGGCAGAATGAACGACAACAGACAGCGGCTGCTCGAGTTCTGCACATATCACGATCTGTGCATCACAAACTTGTTCTTCAAGACCAAGCCCCAACACAAGGTTTCCTGGCGACATCCGCGCTCAAAGCACTGGCACCAGCTGGACTTGATCCTGACCAGGCGCACCTCACTAAAGCATGTGCTAATTACCCATTCGTTCCAGAGTGCAGATTGCGACACAGACCATTCATTGGTGTGTTGCAAGGTCAAGCTGCAGCTGAAGAAATTCCATTGTGCTAGACAGCCTGGAAAGGCACGGATTGACACCAGCAAGATGGCCCAACCAGAACTTGTTGAGCAGTTTGCCTCCACCTTTGAGAAGGAACTTGGTGTACCACAAGAAGGAGAATCTGCAAAGCAGGAAGTGGGAAGAGCTGCGAAACACCATCCACCGCACAGCCTTGGCTACCTTTGGGAGGAAGACCTCAAAGTCACAGGACTGGTTTGATGCCAAGTTGACCGAGATGACCCCCGTCATTGAAGCCAAGCGCTCAGCACTTGCTGAGTACAAGAAGTACCCAAATGAGAAGAATCTCCAGATTCTCAGGGCTGCAAGAAGCAAAGTTCAGCAGACTGCTCGGCGCTGCGCCAACGAGTACTGGACTCAGCTCAGCCAAGACATTCAAACCGCTGCCATAACAGGGAACATCCGTGGTATGTACGATGGCATCAAGAAAGCACTTGGTCCAGCTCAGAGCAAGATGCCCCCCTCAAATCGTCCACTGGGGAGGTGATTGCAGAAAAGAACAAGCAGATGGAGAGATGGGTGGACCACTACTCCGACCTCTACTCCAGACAGAACACCGTGAAACCGTCAGCCCTTGATGCCATCGACTGCCTGCCATCCATGGACGAACTTGGCGCCGAGCCAACCATTGACAAACTCAGCAAGGCCATTGATAGCTTGGCCGCTGGCAAGGCACCCGGCAACGACGGCATACCCCCCAACCTGATCAAGCACTGCAAGACCGCCCTATTGATGCCATTGCATGACGTCCTCTGCCAGTGCTGGAAGGGAAGGTGCCGTACCACAGGACATGAGGGACGCCAAGATCATCACCCTCTACAAAAACAAAGGGGAGAGAAGCGACTGCAACAACTACAGGGGCATCTCCTTCCTCAGCATTGTTGGCAAAGTCTACGCACGAGTTGTTCTCGTTCGTCTACAGAAGCTTGCCGAACGTGTCTACCCCGAGTCTCAGTGTGGCTTCCGCACTGAGCGATCGACGGTAGACATGATATTCTCCATCCGCCAACTCCAGGAGAAATGCAGAGAACAGAACATGCCCCTGTACATCGCCTTCATCGACCTCACCAAAGCGTTCGATCTGGTCAGCAGAGAGGGCCTTTTCAAGATCCTGCCACAGATAGGATGCCCATCAAAGTTGCAAAGCCTCATTGAATCGTTTCACACCAACATGCAGGGGATAGTGCAGCACGACGGCAACGCCTCAGAGCCATTCAACATACGCAGCGGAGTGAAACAGGGCTGTGTACTTGCGCCAACCCTCTTTGGGATTTTCTTTGCTATGCGCCTGAGGTATGCCTTCAGCACAGCAACAGAGGGAATCTACCTGCACACAAGATCTGACGGCAGGCTTTTCAACCTCGCCCGCCTGAAAGCCAGAACCAAAGTACACGAGGCTCTAATCAGAGACATGCTGTTTGCAGACAACGCTGCAGTCGCAGCCCATACACAGCAGGAGCTTCAGACCCTGATGGACCGCTTCTCCCAGGCATGCAAGGAGTTCGGGCTTATCATCAGTCTGAAGAAGACTAACGTCTTGGCGCAAGGCACGGAAGCACCACCAACCATCACCATCGATGACTACGAGCTGGAGGTCGTGAATCAGTTCACGTACCTGGGGTCCACGATCAGCAACAACCTCTCCCTTGATACAGAGATCGACAAGAGGATTGGAAAATCAGCCTTCACACTCGCTCGCCTCACCACACGAGTGTGGGAGAATCCCAAACTCTCTGTCAAGATGAAGATGGCAGTGTACAACGCCTGTGTCATCAGCACACTGCTCTATGGAAGTGAGACGTGGACAACATACGCCCGGCAGGAAAAGAGACTGAACTCCTTCCACTTGCGCCGCATTCGCTACATCCTGTACATATCCTGGCAGGACAAAGTGCCCAACACAGAAGTTCTGTCCCGCGCCGGCCTTCCCTCCATGTTCACTCTACTCAGGCAGCGCAGGCTCCGCTGGCTAGGCCACGTTCACCGTATGGAGGATGGCAGAATCCCCAAAGACGTCCTCTACAGAGAACTGGCGACTGGCAGGAGAGACGTTGGCCGCCCACAGCTGCGCTTTAGAGACGTCTGCAAGAGAGACATGAAGGCCCTGGAGATCAACACAGAGCGCTGAGAGGACCTTGCAACGGACCGCTCCAAATGGAGAAGCACCCTGACCAGACAGCTCAAGGCGGATGAAGAGAGACTGACTGCTGAAGCAGATGAAAAAAGGACCCGCAGGAAGAACCGCTACAGATCCAGCAGCACTGAGACCACCCACAAGTGCGACCTGTGTGACAGGGACTGCCATTCGCGCATCGGCCTGTTCAGCCACAGGCGGTGCTGTTCCAGCAGAGTAGACGTTTAGGATTCTCTTCCATAGTCATCATAGACCGACGGAGGCCGACGACGACGACTTCTCCCCTACTGTCAGAGAAGGTGAAAACTTTGGCATAGCATACAAACACTTCATAGAATTAAAATTAACGGCTACTTGCCTATTATTAGAGCACCAAAATCCAGGTGGAGAGCTGGTACATCATGCTTCTGTGTTGTTATCACATGATTGCAATCGGTCCTTCTTTGTCTCTCTTAGGTCTTTCTCGAGAACTCGCATTATTTTATATAATTCTCACACGATCTTGTATTTAGAACACCATTTTTACCTATGCTGCTTCAAAACACAAACAGAGCTGGTAGAGTTCAGAGGCTCCATCCGCACTGCATCTTCAGTGGACTGCATCCAGAGTCAGTGGAAATTCTGGGTTAGTTTCCAAATGTGAGTGGAGTATGTGCAATCTGATCAGGTTACACTGAAGGACTGTGAGACTTAGTTCTTCAGAAATGCCCACTTTTCTATATACGTAGCTATTGTAATGTCTTTGGCTGGGGTCTTTTCTGATTCCATGGACGGAGGGACCCTGTTTGTATCTGAGCTGGCTGCTTTCCATCATATACAGTGGTGTGAAAAAAAATGTTTGCCCCCTTCCTGATTTCTCATTTTTTTGTATGTTTGTCACAATTAAATGTTTCAGATCATTAAATAAATTTAAATATTAGACAAAGATAACACAAGTAAACACAAAATGCAGTTTGTAAATGAAGGTGTTTATTATTAAGGGTAAAAAAAATCCAAACTTACATGGCCCTGTGTGAAAAGTCCCCCCACACACACACATACACCCGTTAAAACATAGATTAACTGTGGTTTATCATATCTTTGGAAAGCTGAGTTGAATTTATGTAGGCCTGATTACTGCCACACCTGTTCTCAATCAAGAAATCACGTAAATAGGACCTGCCTGACAAAGTGAAGTAGACCAAAGGATCCTCAAAAGCTAGACACCATGCTGCAATCCAAAGAAATTCAGGAACAAATGAAAAACAAAGTAATTGAGATCTATCAGTGTGGAAAAGGTTAAAAAGCAATTTCTAAAGCTTTGGGACTCCAGTGAAGCACAGTGAAAACCATTATCCACAAATGGCGAAAACATGGAACAGTGGTGAACTTTCCCAGGAGTGGCCAGCCGACCAAAATGTCAGTAGGTGGCAGTATGAAGCAATAATGGTGACTGTTTTCTTCTTCTTCATGTGTTGTATGGAGGCTAATCACTAAGAGCCCCCTTTCCACTAGTACCTACTCAGGTCGACTCACCTTGACTCTACTCAACTCTACTTGGCTCGACACAATGTGGTTGGTTTTCCATTACGACTGAATACCACCTCAAGTGGGTGGGATCTTTAAGGCAAGGAGGCCTGACACTCCCGTGATGTCATTTGTATGTGACACAAGCAAAACACAAGATGGAGGATATTGAGCCGATGCTGCTTGCTCTATATGGCTTTTTGTCAGAGTCAAGGCAAAAAAGGAGAGCCAGAGAAGGCTACAGGCTGTGAGACGAAACACTCTGGAAAAGTACTGGAGAGTTTAGGAAGCCATAGAGCAGTATAAAGCCAAAGATGTGAGGATATGAACTAGATCACATATGAAGGTAAGCTAATGATTGCTAATGCTAGTTTGCTACAGTCATTAATAAGTCTCCCGTACTACATTGTAATGGCGGCAAGTTATCGCTATTAGGTATTAAAATATGCATGCTTTGTGTGTGTGTGTTTCAGATGGCTCTCTTGTGACAAAATTATCACTTCAAACCGTCAGTCTGGCCGTTCAACCAAGTATCCCAGTGGTGGGATGTCATGTTCCCGGCTTCACAAACACACAGTGGTTGCAGAACTTCAGAATGTCTGTAGAAACATTTAGCATCCTGTGCAACAAATTGCTTTGATCTGTGTGAAAATCATGGAGAGACTGTTAAGACGTCATGGGATCAAGGCCACCTTAATGAATGGACTAGGCTGGACTGATTCCCAGGGGCCTACGAAGATCAGGGGCCTATCAATAAAAAAGATCACATTGTTGTGACTTGGTCAAATTCTATGTCCATCACTTGATATTCGTGTGTGACTGGCTGCTGATTGGTCCAATTTACATGTGGCCCATGTGGGTACCATGTAACAATAGACTATCAGAGGAATTGTTTTGACGTGTGACTATGCAAGCACCAGTGAGAGGTAAGAATTAGCTCGGTCAAAATGTCCAGAAAAAAGTTTGTGAGTGGCGCTTATAAAATTATTGAGAGGAAAAGAGCTCAGGGAAAATGAATTGCTCAAAAAAAATCCCAAAGAGTAAAGGATTCCTCTAAGCTGGAGCAACGAGTGGAGGCGGGGCTGCTAATTACTGCACTGAGGAGACAGGTGGGCCATTAAAGCACTCACCTGGAGGAGAACATCACCAGATCCTGCTGAAAGAGAGCAGGCCAGTGGAGAAGGCAAGCTGAGAGATAGAGACCAGCGCAGGAAAAGCCAGGTCAGATGTAAGGCCATCATTGCTTACATCAAACAGCTGTGCGTGGGACAGTAGACTTGGACCTTGTTAAAAAATAGACTAGATCAAGCATGCTGCTTAAACAGTGTAATCTCACATTGATGTCCATAGAGTATGACATTATTTGTGAGCTGTCCTTAAGGACGTAATGAAGGATTTCCTTCCTAGAAGCCAGAAGAAAGCACTTTACAAAAACGGTAAAACATGCTATTTGTAGTTTTCCAGTCACCTGTGCAGGTGTTTAATTACCTCTGCCACGGAGGTAATGTGATCGAGGTGGTTTGTTTGTTTGTTTTTCTGTTTATTAGCAGGATTACACAAAAACTACTGTATAAATTTTGATGAGACTTTCACCAGAGGTAGCCCTTGGGCCAAGGATGAACCCATTAAATTTTGGTGATGATTTGAGAGTGCATACCTCCACCAAGGCTCTTGTTTGTATTTGTGTAGCAGGATTACAAAAAACTACTGGATGGATTTGGATGAAATTTTCATCAGAGGTGGTCCTTGGGCTAGAAAGGAACCCATTACATTTTGGTGATGATTGGAGAATGCATACCTCCACCAAGGCTCTTCTCACAGTGTGTTAGCAAGAATCCTCCAAAACTATTGGATAGACTTTGATGTAATTTTAACCAGAACTGGCTCGTAACCTACACACAAGCCCATCACATTTTAGAGGTCATCCATGAGGGACAGAAGGAGCCTTGGGGGAGGTATGCACTCTCTAAGTGCTTTTCTAGTTGCTGCTGTTGTGCATTGTTTAAATCAGGAATACTTGACTGATATAACTTTGAGTTCTGCTGTCAGCACTAGACTGTAATTGTTGATCAGTGTCATCCTCTGATTCCTGGTGTTGTTTAGGCCATGGTGCTGTGTGTGTCTGTGTCTGAGAGAGAGATTAGACTAATTTGTGTTTATGCTGAAGGCAGTAGTATCTGTCACTGTAAAAATGAAAATCTTAGTAAGATAAAATATCCTAAATCAAGGCTATATGTTTTTTTTTTCACACAAGATAATTCTGACGAGAATTTCTTTTTGTTGTGCAGTTTTCTGTAGGATTTTACTTGCTTTAAGATAGCTTTACTTGCTTTAAGAAATTTAATCTTACTTTGTTGGCAGATATTTTTTTCACATTTTAACTAAAATGATCTATTGCCAGAATTTTTTGCTTATTTTAAGTAAAACTATCTGCCAACAGAGCAAGAAAATTTGACTTATCAAATTGCTTAAAACAAGTTAAAACTATCTGAAAGCATGTAAAATGTTCTCACACATAAACTGCACAGCAAGAATAAATATCTTGTCAGACCAAAAGACAAGCATAAACAGCCTTAATTTATTTCATTTTACTTATATTTGACTTTTTGCAGTGTGGTTGTGTTTTCTAGCTCACAGTTGCATTATTTCTCAAAGCGAAACAAAATGAGGCCGTAGTGACGCAGGAGGTAGAGCAGGTCGCCCAATAACCAGAAGGTTGGCAGTTTGAATCCCACTCCCCCCACCTTGCTGTTGTGTCCTTGGACAAGACACTTTACCTACCTTGCCTCCAGTGTGTTCATGGTTCATGACACTGGTGTGTGAATGTGAATAAATGTTCAGTTGGCGTGGACTGGTAGCCACATTTTTGTCAGTCTGTCCCAGGGCAGCTGTGGCTACAGAAGTAGCTTACCACCATCATTGTCTGTGGAGTGAATGAATAATAGACTCATTGTAAAGTGTTGGGTGTTATGAAAAGTGCTATATAAATGCAATCCATTATTAAAAGAATAGCTATTACATATTTTTAAACTGAGATTCTGTTGTTGGGGGTGGGGGTGGAGGGCTACAAAACCTCTCTCAGCCCAATGGCCTAATGGCAAGAACTGTCCCAATCGCCGTTTGGCGACATAACCCCTAATGATCAAGAGTGGTAAAGATTTTTTGTCAGTAAAATAGTTCAGATTTCCAAGGTTATAACTTGAAAGTTGCAAGAGATAATGGCTGTCAATTAGAAAGATGTAGATTATGATCCAAAGTTTCAGATAGGAATAAATTTACACATCTAATTTGCATAATGTCGCGGCAGCTATATAAATTACATAACTCAGTCAAAAGTGGACTTTGGACATATTTACATAAAGAATGGTTCGTTTTTTTGACACCGTTGTTTCTACAGGGACATTTTGTTATCTTATCTTCAAAGTATATGAACCACAAAATCAGTACAATGTAAAGAAACAAAGAAATTTATCACTTACTGTTGGCGAAAGGGGGCTTGCTGGCTGGTGTGGGCGCTGCGTTTTTGTCCATCGTGGTCGTTATTTTGCGTTCTGTCAGTCATTTACACTCTCTACCACATCTACAAAGTCTTATGATTATACCACGTAAATTTCACTTGTATCCCATGGCTATTTTCCGTGTACGAAGCCGTGTATGTGATGGTGTAAAATGTAAAATCTAATTCTAAACAAATAGTGAGGAATAAATTAGGACACCCACCATCTTTTTTAGGACACCCCTAGATTCATTCTCACTTACAATGGCTAAAATGAATGTAAGAAAATGCAAATGAAAACAAAACCAAGGTTAGACATAGATATGTGAACATTTCTAAATAAAGAACTGAATATTTAAAGGGGTGTCCAAATTTTTTCACGACGGTAGGTATAATAAGATATAGTTAACAATTATGATGCATTTCTATGCCAAAACAGGCTTGATCTTGGATTAAAAGCAATTAAAATAATGCAGTCAAAAGGTCACATGGAGAAATACATGGATTTACTGCATATATACATGTAGATGTAGATGTAGTAGCCTGAGAAATGGCTACCACATCCAAGAAAGACAGCAGGCACGCAAATTACCCACTCCCAACTCGGGGAGGTAGTGATGAAAAATAACAATACAGGACTCTTTCGAGGCCGTGTAATTGGAAGGAGTACTCTTTAAATCCTTTAACGAGGATCCATTGGAGGGCAAGTCTGGTGCCAGCAGCCGCGGTAATTCCAGCTCCAATAGCGTATCTTAAAGTTGCTGCAGTTAAAAAGCTCGTAGTTGGATCTCGGGATCAAGCTGATGGTCCTCCGCGAGGCGAGCTGCCGTCTGTCCCAACCCCTGCCTCTCGGTGCCCCCTCGATGCTCTTAGCCGAGTGTCCCGCTGGGCCCGAAGCGTTTACTTTGAAAAAATTAGAGTGTTCAAAGCAGGCCCGGTTGCCTGAATACCGCAGCTAGGAATAATGGAATAGGACTCCGGTTCTATTTTTTGGGTTTTCTCTCTGAACTGGGACCATGATTAAGAGGGATGGCCGGGAGCATTCGTATTGTGCCGCTAGAGGTGAAATTCTTAGACCAGCGCAAGACGGATGAAAGCAAAAGCATTTGCCAAGAATGTTTTCATTAATCAAGAATGAAAGTCGGAGGTTTGAAGATGATCAGATAGCGTCGTAGTTTGGACCATAAATGATGCTGACTAGCGATCCGGCGGCGTTATTCCCATGACCCGCCAGGCAGCGTCCGGGAAACCAAAGTCTTTGGGTTCCGGGGAGAGTATGGTTGCAAAGCTGAAACTTAAAGGAACTGATGGAAGGGCACCACCAGGAGTGGAGCCTACGGCTTAATTTGACTCAACACGGGAAACCTCACCTGGCCCGGACATGGAAGGGATTGACAGATTGATAGCTCTTTCTCAATTCTGTGGGTGGTGGTGCATGGCTGTTCTGAGTTGGTGGAGCGGTTTGTCTGGTTAATTCCGATAACAAACAAGACTCTGGCATGCTAACTAATTACTTGGCCCTGTGCGGCCCAAGTCCAACTTCTTGGAGGGACAAGTGGCGTTCAGCCACACAAGATTGAGCAATAACAGATCTGTGATGCCCTTAGATGTCCGGGGCTGCACGCACGCCACACTGAGAGGATCAGCGTGTGTCTACCCTTCGCCGAGAGGTGTGGGTAACCCGTTGAACCCCACTCGTGACAGGGATTGGGGATTGCAACTATTTCCCATGAACAAAGAATTCCCAGTAAGCGCAGGTCATAAGCTCACGTTGATTGAGTCCCTGCCCTTTGTACACACTGCCCGTTGCTACTACCAATTGGATGGTTTAGTGAGGTCCTCGGATCGGCCCCGCCGGGGTCGGCAACAGCCCTGGCGGAGCGCCGAGAAGACGATCAAACTTGACTCTCTAGAGGAAGTAAAAGTCGTAACAAGGTTTCCGTAGGTGAACCTGTGGAAGGATCATTAACGGTGGAGCGGAGAGTCGCCGCCCAGCCACCGAGGCCGGAGGGGCTCCCCACCGCTCTCTGGTTTGCCAAATTTATGCCAGGTCAGGCATTGGTTTGCTTGCTACCGGATAACCATGAAAACCAGTACTACCTGTCTCATGGGTCGGGCCGTCGGCGACTCAACTGGCAACCCCGCCCTTCCAAGGGTGTGAAGGGTGAAACTAGGAATCCTGGCAGAGCTAAAAACAATTTCTGTCACTGGTCTGTGGTGGACCACTCCCAGTTACGTGGGGTGAGACGACATCCTGGCAGATAAGCACATCTGTCGCAAGGTCTGTGGTGGACTTTTGCCAGTCGGTGCATTGTGACATGCACTACACAAAGAGCAGAGATAAACAAACCTATCATCTGGTCAGTCATTGCAACGGATACTGGAGTAGTTTGTCTTGACCTGCCCTTGCCACTGATAATACCTCTATCTGCCAAGATTATGCCGCTAGTCCAGCAAAAGCTAGTGATACTCAAATACTTTGCAAGCAGTTTCATGAAATGGTCAGTCAGAGAGCAACTCATACCAGCTCGGACGTCACCCGGGTTAACAAGGTCAGGAGTTCCTGGCAGAGGAGGGCGAAGGACAGAGCTGCATGGAGGAATCTGATCAGACCTAAATGAAACAGTCATTGTTGCCCACGACAGACTGCTATGATGGTGATGGTGATGATGATGATGATGATGATGATGATGACGACATGTAGATACTGTATAAATATATATTCTCTGTCATGATTTACACCAGAGGTTGAAACACAGAGCAACCACACTGGATGAACACTCGGACTCAAGTGATGAAAATGAACACGACTTTAATGAAAACACAAAACTAAAAAAATACACAACTCTAAATAAAGCAGCAACAATACAGAATAATGCAAAAGAGACACACACTTGACACAAAACCATGGGTGCACACTGGAGCACACGTAGCCTACGGGAAGAGAAGAGAGATTACGCTGCACGGTGGCGCAGTGGTTAGCACTGCGGCAGCACAGCTTACCCTTGGCCGGGGGATCGTGGGGATCATGGGATCGTAGGTTCGATCCCAGCCCCCGACCAACAGTGATCTGTGTGGAGTTTGCATGTTCTCCCAGTGTATGCGTGGGTTTACCCCGGGATTTCTCCGGTTTCCTCCCACATGCCAAAAACATGCAGGTTAGGTTAATTGGAGACTCTAAAGTGGCCCTAGGTGTGAATGTGTGTGTGAATGGTTAAGGGATAGCGCCGTATCGTGGCTGCTTCATCCATCCAGGTGGTGGATGACCCTCAATTTCCCCTCTGGGGATCAATGAAGTATACTAAATCTAAATCTAAATCTAAATTATTAGTGATATGAAGCATTCAAGGGAAAGGAGAGTGGAGATGAGAGGAGGGCGCTTACTGTATGGAGCTGAGGGCCTGGCAGGGTACTCCTGCATGGAACAAGGGGAGTGGAGAGGACGGGGAAACAGACAGGTAGACCTGGGTGGAGAGTTCATTGTCTTGACAGGTGAATGGATCAGGCAAGCGTGGCCACCCCCGGAAAACACACCGCTGAGATGGCAGCAAACCTGAGGAGAGGAGGACACAGTGAGACAATGAGGCGATAACACCAAACAACATATAACTTCATGGTTGCTTGGAAGCAATACCCGACAGTCCAGCGGCAAGCATTCACACACTGAATCTTAAATACGCTGGCAGCCCAGAGAGCAGCAGGTGCAACGAATCACGCAGGTGTGCTGATGACTCAGGAGCCAGGAAAACAGGAACGGGGGGGAGGGGGAGCACGCTCGCCTGATCATCACAGTGCCCCCCCCCCCTTCCCCAAGGGGCGCCTCCTGGCATCCCACTGAGCTTCTGAGGGTGCGCTCGATGATATGTCCGCACCATGCCCTTGTGGACGATGTATGACCCGGGATCCAGGACTTCTCCTCCAGACCGTACCCCTTCCAGTGCACGAGGTACTGGAGACCACGGCCCCATGGACATATGTCCAGAATTTTCTGAACCGTGTAGGTGGTTTGGCCATCAATAATCTGGGGGGAGGTGGGAGGTCAGGAGGAGGGCAGAGAGGACTGGTGGAGAGAGGTTTGATTCGGGATACATGGAAGGCCGGATGGGTGCGCAGTGATGATGGCAGATGCAGCCAAACAGTGACATTATTAATGATGCACGAGATGATGAACGGACCCAGGTAGCGCGGTGACAGCTTCCAGGACTCCGTCTTCAATGGAATCTGTTTGGCGGACAGCCAGACCTTCTGTCCCACTGCGTACTTTGGCGCCGGCGCACGTCTGCGGTTCGCATAATGTTGGTTCCGCTCAGCCAAGTGGAGGAGAGCAGCTCTCGTGGACCTCCACAGATGGGACAGCGATCCCCCTCTCTGCCATAGGTAGCAGGGGCGGAGTATACCCCATCGAGGCCTTTAAAGGTGTTAGCCCAGTAGTGGAGGAGATGGCGGTATTGTGGGTGTACACCACCCAGGTCAGGTGGGAGCTCCAGGTGGTCCGGTTGCAGGATGCCACACATCTAAAGGTGGCCTCCAAGGACTGGTTGGCATGCTTGACCTGACCGTTGCTCTGGGGATGGTACCCTGATGTGAGGCTGGCGGTGGCACCCAGGGAACGACAAAACGCCTTCCACACCTGTGATGTAAACTGAGGACCACAGTCTGAGACAATGTCTATGGGAATCCCATGCAGATAGATGACATGGAGGGTGAGCAAACTGGCTGTCTCCGCAGCTGAGGGCAATTTGGGGAGGGGAACAAGGTGGATGGCTTTGGAGAAACGATCAGTAACAGTAAAGATGACAGAATTACCCTGAAATGGAGGGAGGCCTGTGATGAAATCCACGGCGATATGGGACCACGGACAACTCGGCACCAGGAGGGGATGGAGGAGGCTGGCTGGAGAAGAAGAGTCAGTTTTATTAGTGGCACAGGCATGACAGGCCTTCACATACTCCTGCACATCCCTTCTGAGCGTAGGCCACCAAAACTTTCGCAGCAGAAGCTCGACAGATCGTGAGATTCTGGGATGGCAGGCAAAAAAACTGCTGTGCCCCCACTTGATTACTTCGCTGGGTAAGGAGGGGGGCACAAACAGTTAGTCGGGTGTACCTCCCTCCTGGATAGGTTCGGAGGACTGGGCCTGCCTTACCCTCTGCTCGATCTCCCACGAGACAGCTCTAAGAAAGCAGGAAGAGGGAAGGATGGTCTCCAGCGGAGAGGCAGTAGCTGTGGAGAGGGAGGAGGAGGAGTCGGGGGAGAACTGACGTGAGAGGGCATCAGCCTTGGCATTATGGGACCCTGGATGGTACGAGATGGAGAGATTGAATCTAGAAGAACAGGGCCCACCGAGCCTAACGAGAATTTAACAGTCTGGCAGATCTAAGATATTCTAAATTTTTATGATCTGTCCAGATAATGACCGGCTGGCTAGCCCCCTTGAGCCAGTGCCTCCACTCGTCCAATACCAACTTGATAGCCAGCAGTTTGCGGTCCCCCATGTGTAGTTCCTCTCGGCTGGCATCAGCCGGTGAGAGAAATATGCACACAGATGGAGCTTCTGATCGGAGTGGGAGCACTGGAAGGGAACAGCACCCACCCCCGAATCAGAAGCATCCACCTTGACCACAAACTGCGCTTGAGGGTCAACTCCCGCCATAACGCGTGTGTTGGTGAAGAGGCCTTTAAGAGTCACACAAGTCCATTCAGCAGCCTCGGACCACTTGAACGGACTCTTGGTAGATGTCAGTTGCATCAGAGGTTGTTCCACCTTGCTGTTATCACAAATCAATTGGCTGTAGAAGTTGGCAAAGCCCAGGAAACGTTGGAGTTGTTTCCTGGACTGGGGGACCGCCAGTCTATTACCACCTTGATTTTTGCTTTGGTGGTGAACTCGCACTTCTTGGGCTTTAACAAAAAGCTGATTTTTCCTGCAGCCACTGCAGGACAGCCCGGACGTGGACTACATGCTCCTCCAGCATGTGGGAAAAAATCAAAATATCATCCAAATAAACAAAAACAAACTGGTTCACTATGTCCCACAGGACATCATTGATCAACCGCTGGAAGACGGCAGGGGTGTTGGTCAGCCCAAATGGCATGACCAAGTATTCGAACTGGCCCAGGTGTGTATTACAAGTCATCTTCCACTCATTCCCCTCGCGAATGCGCACCAGGTGGTACGCATTACGAAGATCGAGTTTGGTGAAATAACACACCCGTTGGAGAAGTTCAAAAGCAGAATTAATTAGCGGCAATGGGTATTTATCCTTATTGGTAATGGCGTTGGGTTCACGGTAATCATTGCATGGCCGCAACATACCGTCCTTTTTCCCTACAGCCCCCCCACCCCAGCGCCGAGAGGGGCAGACGATGGATGAATAAGACCAGCGCTGAGGGAGTCTTTGATGTAGGTCTCCATCGCCTCCCTTTCCTGTCAAGATAAACTGTAGAGGTAGCTGGATGGCAGCCACGTGCCTAGAAGGAGATCAATAGCATAGTCATAGGCCCGATGAGGTGGTAAAGAAAGGGGCTTTGACTTGCTAAAGACCTCCCCTAAGTCATGATAGACCTCGGGCACAGAGCTGAGATTCGCCAGCTCAGCCGGGGTGGAGGAGATTGGGAGAGAGGGTGAGCATGCAGCCAAGCAGAGACACGCAGAGAGGCAAAAAGGACTCCATGAGGAAATGGATCCCTGACTCCAATTAATTATGGGGTTATGTTTATGGAGCCACCGATACCCAAGTATCATGGGAGGAGATGATCACGACAGTACGTAGAACTGGATAATCTCGCAGTGGTTACCAGACAAAATTACCGAAATGGGTTCCATTTGTGCAGTAACCGCCGTAATCCTACTGCCAGATAGGGCCGAAACATTCAACCATGTTGGGTGGTTCCTGGTGGGAATCTTAAATTTTTGGACCAACCCCTGATGAATGAAACTCTGCTCCGCCCTGGAATCAATCAGAGCGGATGTTTTGAACTTGGCCCCCGGTAACTGAATGAGGGCCGGGAGTTCAAAATGGTTGGGAGGATTTTGGGAAGATCTTCCCGCCAGACCCCCCACGGTTACTGATTGGCCAGATCTTTTGGTCAAATTGGGCATTTTGTTACTACATGGCCAGTGTTCCCGCAATACAGACCCACCCTCCCCGCCCTCTCTTGATGCCGGCGTTCCTCCAGAGTCAGATGAGCCCTGCCAAGAGCCATTGGCTCTGGTGATGACATCAATGGAACAGCATCAGAGGACAGGGGGGCTGGCTGTGAAGCGGACAAGGAAGCAGCAGCCTTCTGCTTCCTCGTATGCTCCCTAAACCAGTTATCAAGGGCCACCACATGTGCAATAAGCTCATCCAGAGAAGAGGGAGAAGCACGGATAGCCAGCTCATCATGGAGATTAGCATTTAGACTCCAGAGAAAGGCGTTACATAAGGCAACGTAATTCCATCCAGAGTCCACTGCGACGACCCGGAACTCGGCGGAGAAATTGACTTGGGACTGATTCCCCTGCTGGAGTCCCATCAGCTGACTAGCAATATTCTTGTCACTCTCTGTATGATTGAAAACCTGTGAGAATTCCCACACAAACCATTCGAATGTGTACAGGGGCCCCTCCGGGCTGCTCAGGATGGACTGTGCCCACTTGAGTGCCTAGTCCCGAAGTAACAGGGTCATAAAATGAATTTTGGCCGAATCTTCCCTGTATTCCCACTCCACCTGCTGGAAATAAAGCCGGCAGTGAAGCAATAACCCCTTGCATCCCCCCACCTCCCCCGCATAGGGGGCAGGCGAGGAAACAGAAGTGAATCTGCGGATGGGAGCGGCTGCCAGAACAGCAGGTGCAGGAGGAGCCGCTGTCCCAGAAAGCCAACACAAATGCTCGATAACGATAGCCAGTTGCTGGGTAATAGTTTGAAGTTGGTCAGATAAGAACATCACCTGGCGTTCCATAGCATCCAAGCGTGCGAGTGCCGACTGGTTACCCGGTGAAGCACTCACTGAGCCTCGATCCTGGCTGGACAATTCTGTCATGATTTACACCAGAGAGGCTCAAATGCAGAGCGACCACACTGGATGAACACTCAGACTCAAGTGATGAAAATGAACAGAACTTTAATGAAAACACAAAACTCAAAATACACAACTCTAAATAAAGCAGCAACAACACAGAATTAACGCAAAAGAGACACACATAGTCTACGGAAAGAGAAGCGAGAGATTATTAGTGATAAGAAGCACTCAAGGGAAAAGAGAGTGGAGATGAGAAGAGGGCGCTTACTGTATGGAGCTGAGGGCCCAGCAGGGTACTCCTGCGTGTAACAAGGGAAGTGGAGAGGACGGGGAAACGGACAGGTAGACCTGGGTGGAGAGTTTGTTGTCTTGACAGGCGAGAGTGGCCAGCCTCAGAGAACATACCACTGAGATGGCAGCCTTTCAATTGTCGCAATATGCAAATTAGGTCAAATTATGCACAATGCATGGATGCAAGTTCACCTGGCAAACACTTGGGTACCTCTGTAACACTTTTGTAATTGGGACTGTGCATCTAACTATAATCATTCTGAAGCTATAGTGTTATAATAAAATTTGGATTGTTGCAATATGCAAATTAGGTCAAATTATGTACAATGCATGGATGCAAGTTCACCTGGCAGACACTGGTTCCTCTGCAACATTTTTGTAATTGGGACTTTGCCTCTAACGATTACCATTCTGAAGCTATTGTCATTTGAAAATTTGAGGTCAAACTCTACATTTTCCTGCCAAAAATTCTACACACTCAAAGGGTTAAGAATCATTGTTCTCTGTTCCGTTCTGATGTTTGTTACCTTGGAATTCTATCTTCTCCTTTGCCGTTTTTGTTCGTAAGTTTACTTTTTGCACAGTGTGGATTTTTGTGTTTGCACACTGTTTGAACTTTGTGTTTTGCTAATAAATATCACAAACTGCAGTTCAGCATCTGTGTCTCTCCTCTCTGTCCCGAGGGGCAATTCATGACAGTAGGCTCCAGCCAGTTAGAGACCCAGCTGCTGCAGTTTGTGGTAATTTTTTGTTTCACTCACCTGTGGTTTGGCGATTTTGGCAGCAGGACGTAGTGAAAAAGGGACCTGGCCAATTCAAAACACCAGCGGCAGTGAGGGTTCACTTTTTTCTTCTACTCCTCCCCAGTTTTTATTTTTCACCACGGGGTTTGCCATGTCTGCCATCCTGGATTCACCAACTCCTGGTCTGAGTGAAGTAGAGTGGTGGGCTGTGAGTATATTGGAGGACATCCTCACGCAGGCTCAAGCCTCCCATACCCCCGAGGCAGCCCGAGAGTGTCTGGAGGACGCGATGCAGGTACTCGAGTCATGCTTCAGTCTGTGGGACCACCCGGAGCTTGCTGACCTACTCTTCTCCATAGTCGCCCCACAACCTATGAGTGTCACAGCCCGCTCTCGCCTGTCTCCCGCTCCAGCTGTGAGCACACCTGCGCCTCATCAAGCCCGGGCTATTTAGCCCGCTCTGCCTCGAGCTTCGGTCTGGAGCCGTCTGCTCACCAACGACCGTGCTACCCGCACTCGCCTTCTCTTCGACGCCTCTAAAGACTTCCAACCATCCCTTCCCACGTAAGCAATCATCCTTCGCCTCACCTTTTCTCCAGTCTTTCTCCCCTGTGCACAGGCAGATTCCCTGGCGGCAGATTCTCCCCCCGTCATCATCCAACTCTCACCTGCAGCGCCGAGCGTGCATTGGAGCGCTGTCTTCCAGGAGGACACCTGCGGCTTGCCAACGTCAGCCACCAAGAACATCTGCAAGTAAGCCACAGTCCAAATGTTAATCCACCGGGTCAGACTCGGCAACTAACCTCCCCTCTGCTCTGCCCTAGGGTTGCCTGGCTGCACAGCGCGCTGCTCCGCCCTCGGCACATCCTGTCTTCCAGCAACACATCCACTCTCACACCCACGCATCTATACATGCTTATTATTCAATAAATCATTGTTGCAATTGGCTCGAGCCTGTGTGCAAGTTCCCTGGGCCAGAACTCATGTCAGTACGGCTCCAGCAGCGCGACCCAGCGGACAGCGGGCTCGCACACCAGTTAACCAACTTGGAGGCTCGAGTCGATCAGGTCATACATCAGCAACAGGTGATTTTAAACCAGCTCACCGTAATCACCCGCCAGCTGGATCGTCTGGATCCCCCGCAGGTGTTTCCTCCGGCTCCTCAAGGCGGGCTAGCTCTTGCCGCTCCTTCGACTGGCCAGGCTAACCCGGGGGCACCAACCCGGCTCACTCCCATTCCCACGCCCACGCGCTTTGGCGGCAAGCTCGGTGAGGCGCGTGGGTTCCTTCTCCAATGTGAGTCGGTGTTCCAGTGGGTTCCCGGGGACTTCCCGACGGATCACAGCCAAATTGGTTACATCGCCAACCTCCTGGAAGGGCGAGCGTTAGCCTGGGCCTATGCCGTCATGGCACGACCCAGCTACACTAACCTAACTTATGCTCAATTCATCTGAGATTTTAATGAGGTTTTTGACCATTCGGACCGTGATAACGTGCTAACAACCCGGTTGCTAAACCTTCGCCAGGGTAGCCGGTCGGCCACCGACTACGCTGTTGACTTCCGGGTTGTGGCGGCGGAAATTGGATGGGGAGATGCTGCCCTCTGCAGCATTTTCATCCGTAGCCTGAGCTCTAGCCTTCGGGACAAACTGGCCTGTAAGGATCTGCCGGAGTGGCTCTCCGAGCTGATTTCCCTTACCATTAGCCTGGATAACAGGTTGAGAGAGTGGGCCACCGAGCCTCCCTGCTCCTGTCCACCTCACCCCCTGGTGTTGCCTGCACCTGAGTCCGCCGACGAGCCGGAGGCGATGCTGATTGGCCGGGCGAAGCTCCCACAGGCAGAGAAACAGCGCCGTAGGGAGCTGGGTCTCTGTATGTATTGCGGAGACGATCAGCATGCCTTGGAGTCCTGCCCGGTAAGGCCAAAAGGGGGAGTCCACGAGTCACTATAGGGGGCCTCGCGGACGCATCCCAGCCTAACCCCCTATCTAAGTGCATGCTACCAATTAGGTTCTGTCATAACCCCATAGAACACCTCACTCATGCACTGGTGGACTCGGGGGCGGAGCGGTGCTTCATTTCTAAGGGCCTGGCAACCCGTCTGGGCATCCCCTGCCATCCACTGCCGGCCCCTTTGAATCTAGTCTCCCTCGCTGCCACCCCCCTGGAGCGGGTTACACACCGGACAGTCCCAGTCCCGGTCATTATTTCCGGCAATCACCGGGAGGACCTTAGCTTCTTTGTGCTGCCCACCTCGGCCGCCTCCGTCATTCTGGGCTACCCCTGGCTGCGCCTGCACGGCCCAGCTTTTGATTGGCAGTCGGGGAGCGTCCTCTCCTGGAGTACCTTTTGTTTGGGCGCCTGCCTCCAGTCCACCGCTTGTGCCCCGTCACTTCCTCCTCCTCCCTCCAATGTGCCCCCTCCAGACCTCTCCTTAGTGCCTCCAGAGTTTCATGACCTTGGTGTAGTCTTCAGCAAGTCCAAAGCGCTGTCCCTTCCCCCCCACCGCCCCTATGACTGTGCCATCAACCTCCGTCCGAGGGCGCCCTTGCCCTCCAGTCATTTATACAACCTGTCAGTACCGGAGCGCGAAGCCATGGACTCCTATATCAAAGAATCGCTTAGCTCCGGCATCATTCATCCTTCATTGTCCCCAGTCAGTGCAGGTTTCTTCTTCGTTGCCAAGAAGGATAGGTCCCTCTGGCCATGCATCGACTACCGGGCGCTAAATGATATTACAGTCAAGGACAGGTATACGCTGCCATTGATGGACTCGGCTTTCGATTCTCTGCAGGGGTCCACCTGGTTTAAGAAGCTGGACCTCCGCAGCGCATATCATCTCGTTCGGATCCGGGAGGGCGACGAATGGAAGACGGGGTTCTGGACGCCCAGAATCAGAATCAGAATCAGAATCAGATTTATTGCCATTGTTCATGTAATACACAAACTAGGAATTTGTCTCGGTGCCATGCTGCAACATTAAAAACATAATGAGAAAAAGGGATAAACTAAAAAACTAAAGGACTAGAAACGTGCAATAAGTGTAGAAAAATAAGTAATAATAAGTAATAATAATAATAATACTAGTAATAATGAGTAGTACTAGTCAAGGCAGTTTTAAAAAATTAGCATGTAGCAGATAATGTGAAGTACCACATAGTGCAGTCAATAATGCAACAGAAAAACAGTGATGATTGACATGAGTCTGGTTGAGCTGCTGTACATAGTGCACGAGAGTCAAAAGTCACTTAGTGTTCAGCAGTCTGATGGCAGAGGGGAAAAAGCTGTTCATGTGCCGGGAGGTTTTAGTCCGAATGGACCGAAGCCTTCTACCTGAGGGGAGGGGGGCAAACAGCACGTGACCAGGATGTGAAGGATCGGCTATGATCCGGCCAGCACGCCTCCGGGTCCTGGAGATGTACAGGTCCTGGAGAGATGGGAGCTCGCAGCCTATCACCTTCTCAGCAGTGCGCACGACGCGCTGCAGCCTTAGTCTGTCCCTGGCAGTGGCTCCTGCATACCACACAGTTATGGAGGAGGTGAGGATGGACTCGATGATGGCCGTGTAGAACTGCACTAACATCTTGGTGGGTAGCTTGAGCTTCCTCAGCTGCCGCAGAGAGAACATCCTCTGCTGGGCCTTTTTGATGAGGGAGCTGATGGTTGGCTCCCATTTGAGGTCCCGGGTAATGGTGGTGCCCAAGAAGCGGAAGGAATCTGCAATGGTGATGGGAGAGCCTGTGATGGTGAGGGGGGGCAGGGGGGGTGTGACTTTCCTGAAGTCCACAATCATCTCCGCTGTCTTCAGAGCATTCAGCTGCAGGTTGTTGTGGCTGCACCAGGACACCAGCTGGGCCACCTCTTCCCTGTAGGTGGACTCGTCGCCGTTGGAGATGAGCCCGATGAGGGTGGTGTCGTCCGCAAACTTAATCAGCTTAACAGACTGGTGGGAGGAGGTGCAGGAGTTGGTATAAAGGGAGAAGAGTAGGGGGGAAAGTACACAGCCCTGGGGTGATCCAATGCTGATGCTAACAGAGTCTGAGACAGACTTCCCCAGCCGCACATGCTGTCTCCGGTCCGTCAGGAAGTCGGTGATCCACCTCCAGAGGGAGTCAGGCACGTTGAGCAGGGACAGCTTGTCCTGGAGCAGATCGGGGCGGATGGTGTTGAATGCGGAGCTGAAGTCCACAAACAGAATCCTGGCGTAGGTTCCCGGGGAGTCCAGGTGCTGCAGGATGGAGTGGAGGGCCAGGTTGACTGCGTCGTCCACAGACCTGTTAGCACGGTAGGCAAACTGCAGCGGGTCTAGGAGGGGTGTGGTGATGGACTTGAGGTGAGACAGGACCAGGCGCTCAAAGGACTTCATGACTACAGAGGTGAGCGCTACAGGTCTGTAGTCGTTAAGTCCAGTAATCCGTGGCTTCTTGGGGACAGGGATGATGGTGGAGGATTTGAGGCAGGTCGGCACGTGACATTGCTTAAGGGAGGTGTTAAAAATGTCTGTGAAGACAGGAGCCAGCTCTTTCGCACAGTGTCTCAGGGTGGAGGGAGACACACCGTCCGGCCCGGGGGCCTTGTGCGGGTTCAGTCTGGAGAACTGTCTGTGCACGTCCTGCTCACTGATGACAAGGGGAGGGGGAGAGGAGGAGGAGGAGGAGGGGGGGACCGCTTTTGATGAATTAGGGGCTGAGGAGGCAGTGGAGCTGGGTGGAGTGGGTGAGTTGGACAAAGCTGACGAGGTGTCAAAACGGGCGTAATGTTGGGACAGTCTTTGACAAAGGGCTTTGTCATCCTGACCTTTAGAAGCCTGAGGCCGATAGTTGGTGATTTGCCTCAGTCCTCTCCACACAGAAGCCGAGTCATTAGCAGTGAACTGCTGCTGGAGTTTCTCAGAATACACAGATTTAGCTTTCCTCAGCTCTCTGTTAAACCGATATTTGACCTCTCTGTAGCAGTCCCTGTCTCCACTTTTCAACGCTGCTTCCTTCTCCTTCCTGATCCGTCTGAGCTTAGCTGTCAACCAGGGCTTGTCATTAGAATATCTTACCCTGGTGCGCGATGGGAGAATGTCCTCCTCACAGAAGTTGATATATGAGTTCACAGTGTCTGTGTACTCATTAAGATCATGTGTGGCTCTTTTAAACATGCCCCAGTCAGTTATGCCCAGCGGTCATTTTGAATATCTTGTCATGCCGTTTGGGCTCACGAACACGCCGGCCATCTTCCAGCGCCTAATTAATGACGTCCTCCGCGATTTCTTGGGGGTGTTTGTCTTTGTGTACCTGGATGACATTTTGATCTTCTCCCGGTCGCGGGAGGAGCACCAGGTTCACGTGAGGTGGGTCCTCCAGCGCCTTTTGGAGAACAGGCTCTATGTAAAAGCGGAGAAGTGCAAATTCTATGCTGACAAGACCTCCTTCCTGGGCTTTATTATTTCTCACAATCAGATCATCCCCGATCCTGCCAAGGTCAAGGCGGTCGTCGAGTGGCCCACCCCCTCGTCTAGGAAGCAGGTCCAGCAGTTTCTCAACTTTGCCAATTTTTACTGGTGTTTTGTCCCTAAATTCGGCACCATCGCTTCTCCCCTGACCCGCCTCACCTCCCCCAAGGTGCCTTTTCAGTGGACTGAGGATGCTGAGGCTGCCTTCACGGCGCTGAAGATGGAGTTCTCCTCCTCCCGGGTCCTGACCCAGGTGGACCCCTCTCTGCACTGCCTTGTGGAAGTGGACGCCTCTGATAAGGGGGTGGGGGCGGTGTTGTCTCAGCGCTCACTGGTGGACGGGATGGTTCGCCCCTGCGCCTTTTTCTCCTGGCGCCTATCTGCTGCGGAGAAGAATTACGACGTCGGCGACAGAGAGCTCCTAGCAGTGAAGCTTGCGCTCCAGGAATGGCATCACTGGCTCGAGGGGGCGGCTCAACCTTTCATGGTTTGGACCGACCACAAGAACCTGGAGTACCTGAGGATGGCCAAGCGCCTGAATGCCCGCCAGGCGCGCTGGTCTCTGTTCTTTGGCCGCTTCAGGTTCACAATCACCTACCGTCCGGGCTTGAAGAACGGTAAACCGGACACTCTGTCCAGGCAGTTTGCCCCAGAAGCCCCCGAGGACCGGGACCATACCATCCTGCCGGCCTCGTGTGTTGTGGGCGCCGTCTCCTGGTCCATCAGGAATAAGGTCCGGAGGGCACGGGAAACCGAACCCGAACCGGGCGGCGGACCAGCGGGTAGGCTGTTCGTTCCTTCGTCAGTCCGGAGTGACGTCATCCACTGGGCTCACACCACCAAGCTCGCCTGTCACCCTGGGATCTCCCGCCTGATTGAGCTCCTTCAGAGGTCCTTTTGGTGGCCGGGCCTCCGGGGCGACGTCGCTAATTACGTCCATGCCTGCCCCCAGTGTGCGGCTGGCAAGACATCTTCCTCTTCCCCAGCTGGTCTCCTCCACCCTCTGCCAACCCCCAGCAGACCTTGGTCCCATGTGGCCTTAGATTTCATTACCGGTCTTCCGTCGTCCAACTCCTTCACCACCATCCTGACCATCATGGACCGGTTCTCCAAGGCCGCCCACTTCGTGCCGCTCCACGGTCTCCCTACGGCACGGGAGACGGCGGACCTACTGGTCCAACATGTTGTGAGGCTGCATGGGATTCCAGCGGACATCGTTTCTGACCGGGGTCCCCAGTTTGTGTCCAGAGTCTGGTCGTGCTTCTGCAAGGCCTTGGGGGCCACGGTGAGTTTGTCTTCCGGTCACCACCCCCAGTCCAATGGGCAGTGCGAGCGGACGAACCAGGAGTTGGAAGCTGCGCTGCGCTGCGTCACCTCCTCCAACCCTTCCTCCTGGAGCACCTATCTGCCCTGGATTGAATATGCGCATAACGCCACCTTGTCATCAGCCATCGGGATGTCTCCCTTCCGGGTGTCGCTTGGATATGACCCCCCGTTATTCCCTGAGGAAGAAGGGGAGGTGGCGCTGCCATCCATCCAGGCCCATCTTAGGCGCTGTCGGTGCATTTGGACAGCTGTGCGCCGTGCACTTTTAAGCACGGCTGAGCGCAACATCAAGACGGCTAACCGCCACAGGAGGGCCGCACCGCGCTATCGGGTGGGTCAGCAAGTCTGGCTGTCTATGCGGGACATCAACCTGAAGGCCGAGAGGAAGAAACTGGCCCAACGCTTCATTGGCCCGTTCCCCATCACGAAAGTCATCAATCCGGTGGCTGTGCGTCTGGCTCTCCCCCCCTCCCTCCGAGTCTGTCCGACGTTCCATGTCTCCCGCATTAAACCTGTGGTGTCTCATCCTCTCTGTCCTCCTTCTAGGGCTCCACCCCCTCCCGTGATGATCGACGGTGACCCAGCGTGGAGGGTCTCTTCCATCCTGGACTCCCGCCGCCGAGGTCGCGGGCTACAATACCTCAGAACTCAGAAAAGATTTATTGCCAAGTACATTAACAGGGACTGATAACATACGAGGGATTTGACTTGACACAGAAAACGACCTGCATTTCCGGTGACGCGGCAGCATCTGAGAACGCGCCTGTCATCAGATGGGTACAGGATGCATAGGGAGGAAAAGGATAACACAATAGGAAAGAGCAAAAAACCATTGATTGTCAGAATACCGGTCATATATGATCAATATTATGATTACAAGAAAAAAAGCCCTCAATGCACAGTTAGCAGACAAGAATGTACACAAGGACACAAAGAGAGCAGTGAGTGAGTGATCTTTTTCATCAGTTTTTGAGTCAGTGTGGGTGTAGTGTTGAGTGTAGGTGTTTGTATCAGTTAAGAACAACAAAGTCTCTTTGGCAGGAGATGTTTTGTCTTAGCTGCTGGCATTTGTCCTTGAGCCATGCAGCTGGCTGTCCGTGGAGTCAATGCAGCTCAAATGTTTTGAAAACAAAAAACTGCAGATAATCTGGAGGACTTGTGTGAGGGGGGTCAGATTAGTCGAATAGTACTGATCCCAGAGAAAGAAACTTTATATCCTCTTACAGATTCAGTACTTAATCCTTCAGTGCTGGACGTTGAATCCTTCATGGACGGCTCTCAGCATGATCATGATGTAATCCATTTTCCTAGACAGTTCTCCATTTGCCGCTGTCAGAGTCCTCTCCATTTTTTCAATTTGATGGTTAAGCCTCGCCTGGCCAACATTTTGATAGGCTATGTCCATCTTCATCAATTTACGGTACACCAGGACAATCCCAGATCCAATCAGAACGATCCCGATGACCATTACTACGAAGACGTACAAATCTTCGACATCTTCGATGGAAAGATCAGACAGGCATAAGAGTTTCCAATTACTTGTGTCCCTCAAATAGCCCGCAGCAGCCGTTCCTGCGGGGCAAACAACCTCCCCCGGGGCACTTTTCCTCGTTGAAAAAATAGTGCCAATTGCGTTCAAAGCCCAGCTTATTAAATCCATAATTTCATTCGATAATCAGCAGTAGAGACACGCAGACAGATGAAAGCAAGCTGGGATCCAGTTAGTTAGAGGAGGAAGGAGATAAGACAGAGCAGGAGAGAAGAAAAAGGCGTCTGCTCTCTTTGGGAGGTGGAAGTGAAGAGTGAAGAGGCCATACCCCTCCCAATCCACCAATACCTGGTGGATTGGGAGGGGTATGGCCCCGAGTGGAGGTCCTGGGTGCGCCCATCGTTCATGCTGGACAAGCGCCTCGTCACGGAGTTCCACCTGGCGCATCCAGGTAAGCCAGCACTGGGAGGCGCTGCTCGTGGGGGGGGGGAGTACTGTCACAGACCGCTCTCGCCTTCTCTTCGATGCCTCTAAAGACTTCCAACCATCCCTTCCCACGTAAGCAATCATCCTTCGCCTCATCTTTTCTCCAGTCTTTGTCCCCTGTGCACAGGTGGATTCCCTGGCGGCGGATTCTCCCCCCGTCATCATCCAACTCTCACCCGCAGCGCCGAGTGCGCATTGGAGCACTGTCTTCCAGGCAGGAGACCTGCGGCTTGCCGACGTCAGCCACCAAGAACATCTGCAAGTAAGCCACAGTCCAAATGTTAATCCACCGGGTCAGACTCAGCAACTAACCTCCCCTCTGCTCTGCCCTAAGGTTGCCTGGCTGGACGGTGCGCTGCTCCGCCCCCGGCACATCCTGTCTTCCAGCAACACATCCACTCTCACACCCACGCATCCATACACGCTTATTATTCAATAAATCATTGTTGCAATTGACTCGAGCCTGTGTGCGTGTTCCCTGGGCCAGAACTCATGTCAATGAGTCACGGGCTGGGGGAAATCACTCCGATGTCCGTGCCTGCACTGATGAAGAGCAAGCGTCCGTATACATGGAAGACTCCAGCCTCTCACCACTCTCAGGCGGCAGCTCCACCTCCTCCTCCCAAACATTGGCCCGCACCACCGGCCGAGGAGCTGGAGGAGCACAGGTGGGTCACATTAGTGGAGACGGAGCTTCTGCTAAAATGTAAGCCGTGGCTTCCCCTCGGATTTTGTCCATGAGCTGGAGGAGGTTTCACCGGGGGACCCGGAGTTTGAGCCCATCAGTGAGCATCCCCTGGCTTTGGGGCCTCCCCCACTCCACCATGAGCCAATGTCTCCGCCTCCCCCTTCCTGCCGTTGCCCAGGGAAATCCCGCCGGAGGAACACCTCCACCTCTCAGGCAGCAGTTTCACCCATGCCGAGCCCGACACTTCCCGCAGCAATTCCTCTTTCTAGTTCTCCTTCACTGGCTGTCCCATCAGCCTCCTCTCCCTCTGTTGCTGCTGCGACTTCCGTCCCCTCGACATGTCCTCCCGCTGCTGAGGGTTCAACCGTTTCTTCCTCGGCTCCACCCGTCACTGTGTCTGCAGGGGCAGTTCCTCCACATTCCTCTGAGGGGCCCACAATTACTGAAGTCACGGAGAGGGCTGATTTCCAACCAGCTGCAGCAGAAGACATCGCACCCCGGGAACTCAGGCAAGTGTTTTTTTCACTCTCATTCAATTAAACATGAACTATCTTGCCTGATTCCTGGTGGCGAGGCTAAGACTAGGCAGTCCTCTGAGTCCTCACCATCTGCTGCAGCCATAGACTGTTCATCTGCTCTCTCTGTGTCTTCTCCTTTTCCCTTGAGTGTCCGCCGGTCCTAAAACTGAGCACGCCGGATGATGGAGGAGCCTGTGGCTCTGGAGGACCTGGTTCCAGCCCCACAGCCACGGTCTGGATGGAGGGAGAGCGCTGTGATTGAGCTGAAGCCTGTGCCAATGTTGGAGTGTCCCCTGGCCTCAGCAGAGCAGGTTCCAGTGCCAGCAGGGAACTGACCTCCTGTATCCACGCCGGATGAGCCACCTGCGTGGGTAGCTTCACTGGGGGGTCCCAGGATTGCACCATGCCTGCTGCAGGGGCCGCCACAGCAGAGTTGAAGCTGGACCTCCAGAGGACCGGGCCTTAGATGTCGTCGCCTGGATTGATGGAGTCCTGGACTGCAGTGGACCTTGAGATCAGGCAAATGCTCTCCTTTGTTTTCATTGTTTCCATTTTGGAGAGATCTTTTCCGGCTCTTGGTGAGGAGAGCCAAGTGCAGCCATCAGTTGCACCTGAGCCCACCTCGCCGGGCTCCACTGCCACCGGTGACCCTGACCCTGTTATCTTTGTCCCTCCTTTCTGAGCCTTTCCCCAGGGTCACCAATGAGCGTCCATCTTCGCCAGAGGTCTCTGTGGGTCCGGTCTTGCTGGCTGAGAACTCCATGGGCCCAGCTCCTCCAGCTGAGGTTGTCGCGGATGCTCTGTCCCAGCCTGGGACATCTGTGGGTGCAGCTCTTCCTCCGGTTGAGGTCTTTGGTGGTGCTCTGTTCCAGCCTAGGGCCGCCAAGGGTGCTGCTTCCCCATCAGCTGAGGTCGTCGCAGGTGCTCCGTCCCAGCCCGGGGGCCTCCGAGGGTGCAGCTTTTCCTCAGTCTGGGTCCACCGTGAGAGCAGCCATGACCCAGTCCGGGTCCATCGTGGGTACAGCTATGGCCCAGTCCGAGCCCATCGTGGGTGCTGCTCTGCTCCAGCCCAGAGCCACCGCGGGTGCTGCTCTGTCCCAGCCCGGGGCCACCACGGGTGCTGCTGTGCCACAGCCCGGAGCCATCGTGGGTGCTGCTCTGCTCCAGCCCGGAGCCACTGTGGGTGCTGCTCTGCCACAGCCTGGCGCCACTGCGAGTGCTGCTATGCTCCAGCCCGGAGCCACCGCGGCTGCTGCAGGGCAGTCTGAAAGTGTCATGGTCCCCTCTCCTCTGCCTGATGCCGTCGTGGTCCCCTCTCCTCTGCCAGACACCGCCATGGTCCCCTCTCCTCTGCCAGACGCCGTCAGGGTCCCCTCTCCTCTGCCAGACACCATCGTGGTCCCCTGTCCTCTGCCCGAGGCTGTCGTGGTTCCCCCTCCTCTACCCGAGGTCGACATGGTTTCCCCTATTCTTCCATCCTCTTCTTTGCTGGTTGTCCCTGTTGGGCAGCCACCCCTGGACCACCTTTTCTTTTTAGGTGGTTAAAGAACTCTGACAGACCACCTGACAGACTGTGCAGTTGGGTTGGGTGGCCCACATTCTCCGGCAGGCCACCTGACTCTTACTACCACGCCATCTGCCAGATCAGGCCGCCTGAACTGTCCAGCTCTCCGGTCCAGGGGGCCTAGGTGCCTGGTTCTGCCAAGTGTGGATCCTGAGCGGGTTTTTTTTTTTTCCTTGTTCCCTCATAGCCTGGGTTGTGCTGGGGTGTGAGTCATTAGGGTTTTTCTTATTTTCTCTGGTTTGTTTCGGTCCCTCCTTGCCTGGGTTCTCCTCCTCCTACTCGGGGTGGGGTTGTTTTCTTGTTTTTTGGTAGGGTGGGTTCTCTGTGTGGGTGGATCCTTCTTCCTCCCTTTCGATGTTGCCCGGGGTGTCTGGTACCACCCCTTGGGGGGGGGGGGGTTCTGTCACGATCTGAGTGTGAAGGGATTTCACCGTGCTCAGTCTCTTTGCCTTTTTTCATATTTGTATAGTGTTGTACGTTTGAGTTCAATTTCCTGTTATTTTATCTTTGGTTGGTTTTCACATTTTCTGTATTGTTTCTTAGTGTGACTAATTTTCCTGTTTATGTTCTTTGTAGTTTTGTCATTTACATATTTGGGTTTACTTGTATCTTTATTTGTCATCGTATTATATTTGTATCTTACCATTTTTTCTCTCTCTCTCTCCGGGGTTGTAGCTGTCAGAGGCACTTCCGGGTTTTTCCCTGGTTGTGGAAGGTGCCCCTTCAAGCTGTCAGCCCTGTCTCCTCTCCTCATGGTTCACAGTTGATTGTAATCATCTTCACCTACTTCCCACTCATGTGATCTACACCTGCTGTCATTTATGTTTATTGTTTGCATGCCCTGTTTAAGGACTGTGGTTCTCGTCACTCATTGCTGGAGTCAACCCTCTGAGTGTGTGAATTAGCATGCCCCTAGTGGCAGACCGCGGCGCTGCGCCTGTCATCTCACTCTGACATGATTGACTGCATTGGGGATTTGTACTGATTTGTACTTATTTGCCAGTTTCAGAAGGTGGCAGACATCCTTTGGAGGACTCAATGGATAACACGTAATACACCAAAGCAGAAGAACTCATTTCCTTTTCCTGCTTTTAGCATTTTAGCCCAGAAAGCTAATACGGCAGCTATTGGTTATCATCACCGTCACTTTGTCGGCTTTGTATGTGGAAAATAGCCATGGAATACAAGCGAAATTTATGTGGGATAATCATACGACTTTGTAGATGTGGTAGAGACTTTAAATGACCGACAGAACACAAAATAACGACCTAGAATGGGTGAAAACACAGCAACCACGCCAGCCAGCCAGCCCCCCTTTGTCAAAAGTAAGTGAGGAATTTCTGTTTTTTTTTAATGTAATGATTTCTTGTTCATACACTTTGAAGATAAGATGATGAGGTACCTCTGTACAAAAAACGGTGTCAAAAGACTGAACCATTCTTTGTGTAAATACGTCCAAAGTCCAGTTTTGACTGAGTTATGGAATTTAAAGAGGTGCCGTGACACTATGCAAATTAGATGTGTAAATGTATTTCTATCTTAAACTTTGGATCATATTTTACATCTTTCTAATTGACAGTATGCCATTATCTCTTACCACTTTCAAGTTATAGCCTTGGAAATCTGAACTATTTTATTGACAAAAAATATTTATCACTCTTGACCACTAGGGGTTATGTCGCAATTCAGCGACAGACACACTCAAAAAGTTAAGAATTGTTTGCATCAGAACCCTGTTCCGTTCTGATGTTTGTTGCCTGTGAAATCCTGTCTTCTCCTTTGCCGTTTTTGTTCGTAAGTTTATTTTTTGCACAGTGTGGATTTTTGTGTTTACGCACTGTTTGGATTTTGTGTTTTGTTAATAAATATCACACACTGCAGTTCAGCATCTGGGTTTCTCCTCTCTGCCCCGAGGGGCAATTCATGACAATATGTTCCTTGAAATATTCTTCCACAGAATTTGTGGGTCCAGCCAAATCAAAGCAGGTCATGAAACAGTTTTAAATTTCCCTTTTAAAATCACATTTTTATTTGTTTGGATCACATTGGCATTGACTGACTTGTGGCACTTGATGGAGGTGATATTTGTAGTTTAAGGATGGAGGCCACAGAGATTTTCCTCTCTATCTCTGAAGTAGCGCCCTCCAACTCCCCTTAAAGTGCAGCACAGAAGGCTCCTGTGTAAAGAAAGCTGTCTGAAGTGAGAAGACTACACAGACAAACACGTGCATCCACACAGACACACCTGCGGGTCGACTTAACCATAGGTCTTATCAGGTTGCCCCAGCTGTGTTGCCAGACGCTAGCCTCTTCCCTCGCTGTCTGTCTGCAGGAGTTAAACTGGGGGTGTTTAAAATTAGATTTAGCATCGATCATTTCCATGGCCTGAATAGGGCTTAGTGTCAGAGGCTGGCAGGGGCAATCCCTCACCCAACGTCCGTCTGTCTTAGCTCAACACACTATCAGTAGGACCAGGGAAGAAACGGTGCAAAAGGAAAGCAACTGAAGGGAGATAATGATGAAGGGAAGAGGATGAAGAGAGTAAAGAAAGGGAAGACCACATATGCAACAGATGCAGGTGAGATGGAGGCAGATGGAGGAATTGGTTACAAAGAAGAAGTGAGGGGACAGTTTTCCACCAGTGGAGCCATTTAACACCATTTAATTTCAATAGTATTGATAATAAACACTTTAATTACACATGGAGCAAATGGAGGTTCATTCAGAGTTTTGAACAGTTACAATAAGTGATTACATTATGACTGCCCTTCACTCTATAACACCGTGATAAAGGTGGAACCGCAGCTCTGTCATTTACATGACTTATTTGCATGGTAATTGCATTTTCATGCTACGTTTCCCTTTATGCAGTGTTACCACCGAGGAAGAGGAGGAAGGTGAGCTGCATATTAACAAGTTGCATGCTGGGTAGTGGTTGTAGAAAGGCACATTCTAGCTGATTCTGGATTATGGGTCTCTGAACTGTGGTGGAGCCTTTAAGGACATTTTTTAAAAACTTTTTCGGGCATTTTGGAATAGTTTTCTGTTAGTGTTAAGTTCCTTCCACAACATGTGGGACGCCATGTGGTGTATAGGGGTGGGGCCTATCTCCGTTTCTCTGACCCTAGGTCACACAACTACTGTAAGTAGTGAAAGCTACAGTGGGGGGGTCAGTCCTCTGGTAGCTCTGTGTGTTAACTTTCCTTTCTCCACTCTATTATGCTGAGCATCAAGCTAGAAGGCAGAGCAAGCTAGAAGGCAGAGAGTACCATTTTTATATGGTCTTTGGTATGACCCACGACCTCCCAGTTGTGGGGTGGATGCTCTACCAACTAGGCCACCATTCCGGTTGACTGTAACATGACCTTAAGGACATAACATTCAGATACTGTTTAGCTGTTGTAGATAGATTTTTTTTTTAATGATTGAAAAGTGTTCTTTTGCCCTCCACCAATGTTTAGTTTATTTAAATTTCATGTGGAAATTGAGGAATAGTCAGATACAAAGACTAGACTGAAATGATTTTAAAAAGCAGCAATTATCTTAAGAAAGCCTGAACAACTATTGCTCAAGACCACTTTAAAAGTTACGAAAAAGGCTGACTCCTTGTATGTAAAATGTAAAGAATTGAGGGGTGGCTAAAGACTTTAGCACATTATGTAAGACTGTACAGATTGAGACATTAAAAGATGTACAGCATTTCAGTTGCAATTACTTTCACCCATCCATCCATACATACTACAGTACTACAGTACATCCATACATACTACTACACTGTATGTACTACATACATACAGTGGTGTGAAAAAGTGTTTGCCCCCTTCCTAATTTCTCATTTTTGTACATTTTTTGTCACATTTAAATGTTTCAGATCATCAAACAAATTTAAATATTAGACAAAGATAACACAAGTAAACACAAAATGCAGTTTTTAAATGAAGGTGTTTATTACTAAGGGTAAAAAAAAAAATCCAAACCAACATGGCCCTGTGTGAAAATGTGACCCCCCCCCCCCATTAAAACATAAATTAACTTGTGTTATCTTTGTCTAATATTTAAATTTGTCTGATAATCTGAAACATTTAAGTGTGACAAACATACAAAAAAATGAGAAATCAGGAAGGGGGCAAACACTTTTTCACACCACTGTACATACACTACTGTTCAAAAGTTTGGGGTCACCCAGACAATTATTTTGTGTTTTCCATGAAAAGTCACACTTATTTACCACCATGAGTTGTAAAATGAATAGAAAATATAGTCAAGACATTGGCAAGGTTAGAAATAATGATTTGTATTTGAAATAATAATTTTTTCCTTCAAACTTTGCTTTCGTCAAAGAATCCTCCATTTGCAGCAATTACAACATTGCAGACCTAACATGATTGCACAAGGGTTTTCTAATCATCCATTAGCCTTCTGACGCAATGAGCAAACACATTGTACCATTAGAACACTGGAGTGATAGTTGCTGGAAATGGGCCTCTATACACCTATCTAGATATTGCACCAAAAACCAGACATTTGCAGCTAGAATAGTCATTTACCACATTAGCAATGTATAGAGTGTATTTCTGATTAGTTTAAAGTTATCTTCATTGAAAAAAAGTGCTTTTCTTTCAAAAATAAGGAAATTTCTAAGTGACCCCAAACTTTTGAATGGTAGTGTACATACATCATCTACTGCCTATCCGGGGGTCCGGATCACAGAGGCAGCAGTCTAAGCAGAGGAGGCCAGACCTCCCTCTCCCCAGTTCCATCCTCCAACTGTTCAGGGAGTATAATAAGGTGTGGGAGATAACCTGTCCAGCGTGTCCTGGGTGTGCCACAGGGTCTCCTCCTAGTAGGATATGCAAAAAATATCAACCATGGGACACGTTCAGGAGGCATCTTGATCAGATGCCTAAACCACCTCAACTGGCTCCTTTCAATGTGGAGCAGCAGCAGCTTTACTTTGAGCCTCTCCTGGATAACTAAATTCCTCACCCTATCTCGAAGGGTGAGTCCAGCCACCCTATGGCTCATTTCAGCCGTGCGATCTCATTCTTTTCTGTCACCTATTGCCTAGATCCCAAAGATCTAGGCAATAGGTGAGGGTGGGAATGTAGATTGAGCAGTATATCGACAGCTTTGCTTTAAAGCTCAGCTCCCTCTTCACTACAACAGACTGGTACAACATCCACAAATCTGCAGATGCTGCTCCGATCTGTCTGTTAATCTCCCACTCCATTCTCCCCTCGCTTGTAAAACAATTTTGAAAAGAAACATAAAAACAATGTAAAACCAATGGAAAAAAGTGTTCACCCATGTAAAAGCATTGACTTCTACTGTGGTAAGAAGGTGATTCTCAATTTCATTTTGTCATGGCTGTTGAAACTAACCTCAAAGAGTTTCAAAAAGAACACATAAAACCTGAAAAAGAAAGCTGGACCTGTGTTAGAAATTTCTGTTGTGTACGGATGGCCTCAGCCTTTACTGATGAAGCAGCACAGCCTTCAATAAAACACACAATGAAGCTTTTCCAAGCTTGACATTCATTCTGTAAAACCATCTATTCACCACACCCTAGACATGGCCTTGCAGCTATAATGCTCAGTCATGAGATGCATTAATACCACCAGCTGCCTTGTTATGTTTGTGAAGCATGGCCCTGCCAAACACGAGGAACATTGATTTTTATATCCCTGCTCCAGGCAAGGGATATAGTATATTTAATCTTGCTATCTGGCCTCAAATCTGTATTTAGTTTTTTGAATGAGTGCAGCAGTTAAACAGTTAAGGCATTTCTGATCGATTTGATCAACAGTATGATAAACTATTTTAATGCCCAAGTCAATTTCTGTTCAGTTTTCTGTCCCAGGAGATTTCTTCATTACTGTCTTAATGGCTGTTCAATTAGAGTTCCCATCATTTTGAATTTAAAGTGAATTAGCCCAGCACTGCAGACTATGGACTGCATTCAAATATTTGCACAAAGGGGCCATTTGGGGTGTGAAAATTGCTTTTTATTTCAAGGATGAAATCATAAGGCTGTTAACAATAATTGGAGTCTAGACATTTACATTGACTTCTCTCTAAAGTAGGCTTCAAAAATGGCTTTACATTGTATAAAATAAAGCAGGAGATTGCACACTTTCAATGTTAGGATTTATTGTGTCCTCCATATGACTGAGTTTGTGTAAGAACTACAAATGACTAAATTCTTCTCTCTAATTTCCAAAGTCATTTATATTTTAAACCCAGACTGTATATAAAGCTGGAAGTAGTGTCTGGGTCTGAAAAATAAAACCGTTTGGCAGTTTCTAGATGACAGCATTAGTAATAGATGAGGTATACTCAGGTGACACTGTAAGAACGAAGCATGAGTGGATGTAGAAATACCAGAGGCTGAAGTACCAACTGGAACAGATGTAATAATAATAATAATAATAATAATAATAATAATACATCAGTCTTATATAGCACTTTTCTAAATACTCAAAGACGCTTTACAAAGTAGCATAGGAACAAACATACAATGAACAGGTAAACAGGCAAGGTAGGTACACATAGGTAGAAGAGGCAGTCAGTTTTCGTAGGTAGATTTAAAGAGATGGGTTTTGAGTTGACTTTTGAAGGAAGCAAGTGTGTTGGCGGACCGGATGTGAAGGGGCAAGGAATTCCAGAGGGTTGGTACAGCGATGGCGAATGATCTATTAGTATGGTTGATGTCCAAGAGTGTCTCCTCAAGAGCCATCTATTGCTGAACCTTCAGAAAACAGTCTCAATGTGCTTTTCAATCAAAAAATGTAACCTGCAACATTTTAAAGTTAATATACATGATCATGACATCAGTTTAGCTACAGAATTCAAATACCTTGGCATTGTACTAGATCCTCAACTCAAATTTAATCTTCATATAAAGAAAATTTCAAAAACAGTAAAAAAAAATCTGAACTGCTTTAAATTAATTAGATATTACATACCTTACGAAGCAGCTGCACTGTATATGCATTCTATGGTTTTTTCTCATATATCATACTGTTTGACAGTCTGGGCTCAAGCAGCCCCTTCCACAATAAGACATATAGGTTCATTATATAATCAAACCCTAAAAATCTTGGACAAAAAGCCCATTAGGTGGCATCACTGTAATGTTTTAAAAAAATACAACCTATTGAGTTTTGAGAGCTTCATTGACCTCTGTCTTCTGAAATTAACGTTCAAATGTTTCCATAAATCAGCACCCGAGCCACTTGCTGGTTTCGTCCAAAGACAGGACAGCAGCAGAGCCACCAGGAGTTCTGTTAACAATAACTGTAAAATATTCCACCGCAGAACCACATTTGGACAAACAGCTTTCTCTATAAAGGGCAGTCACATCTGGAACACAATGCCAAATGAAATTAAAATAATAACGGACTTTAAAACATTCACTAAAAATGTTAAAAACTGGCTGAAAAATAAACAAGAATGTACTCATGTATGAATTAATTGTCTGCAAAGTGAGAGTGAATGAAGGGAAGGAATAAATGTGTTTGTTTATAGTGAGTGACGGAGGGAGGAAGGCCTGAAATAGGCAAATGTGAGTTATGTTATATGTGTTAAATGTGAGTCAGGCTGTTATATTTGTGTATTTATAATATTTATAATATTTATGTTAAATGTGAGTCAGGCTGTTATATTTGTGTATTTATAATATTTATAATATTTATAATTGTGTATTTATAATTTTTCTGCATTGATGTATGTGGTTATTGTGTATATTTTTTATCTTGATTCTTTTTTCTAAAGCCCATCCAGGGACAAGAGTTGCAAATTAGCTAATAGCTATACACTCTATGTGCAACACATCAGATTGATTGTCTTTGATTAATTGTCTATGTTTATTGCACTGTCCCTGTCAAATAAACTAATCTACTACTACTACTACTACCCAGGGTGCAGAGTTTTGTCTTGGTGATGGGGGTGAGAAGGTGAGTGTCAGCAGAGCGGAGGAGGCGAATGGGGGAATGACGAGACAGAAGGTCAGTTAGGTATGAGGGGGCAAGGTTATGAAGAGCTTTATAGGTGATGAGGAGGATCTCGAAGTTGATGCGCTGTTGAATGGGGAGCCAGTGGGGTTGACGGAGGAGAGGAGTGATGTGGTCTCTGGAGCGGGAGTGAGTAAGTAGACAGGCGGCTGAGTTTTGGACATACTGTAGTTTTTGGAGGATGGTGGAAGGAAGTCCATACAGAATGCTGTTACAGTAATCAAGTCTGGAGGTGATGAAGGCATGGATGAGTATTTCAGCAGCAGAGGGGGAGAGGGTGGGACGGAGGCGTGCAATATTACAAAGATGAAAAAATGATGTTTTGGTGATATGGTTGATGTGAGATGTGAAGGAGAGGGTGGGGTCCATGATAATGCCGAGGTTTCTGGCCAGGGGGGAAGGGGTGACTGAGTGACCATCGATTTGGAATGAAAAGTTCTGGGAGGAAGGTAAAAGAGATTTTGGTCCAAAAATGATAATTTCTGTTTTATTGCTGTTTAGTTTGAGAAAGTTGTTAGTCATCCAGGTTTTTATGTCTGTGAGGCAGTTGATGATGGTGGAGAGAATGGCGGGGGTGATGGATTTAGAGGAGATGTACAGCTGGGTGTCGTCGGCGTAGCAGTGAAAGTGAAGACCATGTTGACGGATGATGTGACCAAGCGGAAGCATGTAGAGAGTGAAAAGGGCTGGACCGAGCACAGAGCCTTGAGGGACACCATGTGATACAGGGATGGTGCATGACTTGTGATTGTTAATGGAGATGCACTGGAATCTGTCAGACAGGTAGGAGGTAAACCAGGAGAGGGCGGAGTCAGTGATGCCAATAGAAAGCAGATGATGGAGCAGGATGGAATGATTAATGGTATCGAAAGCTGCACTGAGATCGAGGAGGAGAAGAATGGTGAGAGAGCCAGAGTCAGAGGCAAGCAGAAGGTCCTTGGTGACCTTGAGGAGGGCGGTTTCAGTGCTGTGGTGAGAACGGAATCCAGATTGAAATGTTTCGTAGAGTTTGTTGGAGAGGAGGTGTTTCTTGAGTTGAGTGGCGACAGCTTTTTCCAATATTTTAGCCAAAAATGGGAGCTTGGAGATGGGTCTGAAATTATTGGGGTTGTCAGAGTCCAGGCCAGGTTTCTTAAGAAGGGGGGTGATGGCAGCAATCTTGAGTGATGGGGGGACAGTGCCAGTGGTGAGGGAGGAGTTGATGGTGTCAATGATAAGGGGGGCAAGAGGGGTGAAACAGGCTTTGATAAGGGGGGAGGGGATGGGGTCCAGGGGACATGTGGATGATCTCATGCTGGAGAGTATTTCGGAAAGTTCATCAGTGGTTATGGGTGAGAAAAGGGAGAGCTGTTTATTTATGGGTGGAGAAAAAGTGAGTTCTGAGTCAAGGGTGATGGCCGAGGAGGAGGCAAGCTGATGTATGATGTAGAAAGTAAAGTAAGATGTAGAAAGTAAATTCCAAAGTTATCCCATGTTAACAGGAGCATCAGGAGCTGTGGTGGCCCCTGCAACATCTTTCTTTTAAATATAATAACATGAATCCTTGGGGTGCTTCCACACCTAACCCATTTGTGCAGGATTTTCTGACTTTTCAATTTGATCCAGACCAAAATTTGAGGTGTGAAGTCTCCCCCAGGCCGCAGTCCAGACCAAAGAGCAAACATTTAGTCAAGCAACATTTGATGGTCTCAATCTGGATCAAACTGAACCTTGCGCCACTTCGTTTCTAATGTGAAGGCAGTTTTCAGAAAGGTTTGAGCTTTCAAACACGGTAAGTTATGGCAGCCAAAAAATGAGCTGCAATAGCACTTGGTGAGAGCTCAAAGACCCAAAACATGGCCCATTAATGTTAAAGTAATTTTTTATAAATAATAACAAAGCCGAAACTCACTAGATATGGTTTCCTTTCATGAAACCTTGTATGGTTTCATGAAAGGAAAGTAAACGACTGATGCTATATGCTCACTCAGACAGCTACGAGAAGTACAGAGAAAGACAGCAGGATCTCCAGTGTGTTCATTGACCTGGAAAAGGCATATGACAGAGTGCCGAGAGAAGTGCTTTACAGGTGTATGTGAAGCAATGGCATCCCTGAGAAATACACTGGTCTTGTGAAGGACATGTATACTCATTGTGAGACGGTGGTGAGATGTGCCTTTGGAACAAGCAAACCTTTCTCTGTGGAAGTGGGTCTTCATTAATGGTCGGCGCTCAGCCCTTTCCTGTTTGCTATAGTTATGGATTGCCTGCCGGACAACATCCAAAAAGGCAAAAATCACCTTGGCAGATGATGTTTGCTGATGATGTGGTCTTGTGTAACAGAGAGAAGAAGAGCCTTGAAGAAGAACTAGGGATGAGGGCGTCAAGATCTAAGATTGAATATACAGTATGTGCCTGAATGGACCATTGTCGGGCAGTGTGGAACTCCAATCAAGTATGATTCCTGAAGTGAGAACTTTCAAGTACTTGGGAAGTATCCTGCAGGCCGATGGCGGTAGCAATGCTGAAGTAACCAGGCGGATCCAGTGTGGCTGGAACAATTAGAGGAAGATGTCTGGAGTCATATGTGACAAGTGAGTGCCACCAAAAGTCAAAGGAAAGATATACAAGACAGTCAGCCAACCAGCAATGATCTATGCCATGGAAACAACACCACTGAACAGCTAACAAGCTAGGAGATTAGGAGCAGAAATGAAGATGTGTAGATGGGCTTGTGGACACGCGTTGAAGGACCATGTTAGAAATGATGACATCTGTAAGAGAATGGGCACTGAAGGTACTGGTGTGAAGAGCAGAAAGAGCAGGCTTATGTAGATGGTTTGGGCATGTCAAGAGGAGAGATGATATCAATGTGTATAGAAGGACTTTAGAGATGGTACCACCAGGAAAGCGCAAAAGAGGATGTCCAAAATTGAGATGGTCAGACTGTGTTAAACGAGACTTGGAAGACTGGTGCATCAGCAAATGATGTCTGTGACAGTCAAGTGGAAACAGAAGGTGTCTGCTGCAGTAACCACATCAGAATGTGGGAATAGCTAGAAGAAGAAGAAACTCACCAGATAACTTTGGAGAGTTCAAGACACAGTGTATATGAAATATTGATAGAACAATACCACCTGAAGATCATCAAAAAAAGGACAAATGTCTTTTTTAATGAAGACCTGAGTAATATTGTAGTCTCATTAAACTAGCTGACCTCTTAAAGTGGTGGAGTCTTCCCTAGTTTCAACTTAAAGTGTGTTTTTTTGTTTGTTTTTTGCTGTAGAAAACTCTGAGGGTAAGTAGCATGTTTGCCAACTACTGCAGTCTGTGCCAACTATACAAACTTCGTCATGGTAACAGGACGTAGGTGTGTCAGGACGTAGGTGTGTCGCATCCAAATGAATTAGGTTGTCTGATTCACTTGGATAAGGAGCAGTGTGAAACCAAACCTAATGGGACCAAATGCAGACAATGAATCAAAAACATGAACCTTGGTTCGGACTTTGGTGGGGACTTTCAGGTGTGAAAATGCCCTTAAATACCTCCTTGCTCCCCTGGAATCCCCATGGGCTACTGATTTATAATCCATAAATTCCCAAATACTGTTTTGTTTATGGCAGGCATGTTGCTGTAAACCAGAGGAAGAATATACCAGGGCCCTGTTTAAGAAAGCAGGGCCCTGGTAAATATTAGTATTGTTACTGTGAACTAGGTAGAGCCCCTAAAGCAAGGTTTTATCATGTTTTATACACAGTTTTAAGATTTAAAAAGAGTCCTTTCTGGCAGAAAATCACTTAAAACAAAAGTTAAACAACAAAAATCAGAGAATATCACGCCCAACATCCCTTAGTTATTAATAGCATATGAGCCGTCTCCCACCATATCTGCCCATTACATCCAACCAGACTTAGTTAATTTTTCTTTCTTTCATCACTGTCTTCTTCCCTCTTGACCCCTCTGTGATATCCATCAATCCTTAACTGTTGAGGGACACACTCATTTCACAGGTCAATTAATTTTAATCAGAGTGTGTCAATTTAATCTGAGTTCAAACCGCTAGACGGACACTTTGTGAAAATCTCATTAACCTCTCGATTTCCAATCTGCTCACTTCATCAGAAGGGCACAGCAATGACTCAGTCATTTTCGAACCCACACTTTTTTTTCTTTCTGTCAGTAAACAAATCCTTGAATTTGGAAGTCACAGGAAAAGAGACGCCTGGGAGGAGAGTGCTGCAACATCCTCCCATGCTAAAAAAGTGACACCGACATATTCTTAGTGTCCTTGGATAGGTGATTTAATAATAATAATACTAGCCAGAAAATCATTGTGAACTTCACATAAGGTTAAGTTTCAATGAGGACCGTGAGGCTTAAAACAGCTGCAACTGCAAGACAAAGAAGCACAATGATGATGCAAAAGATGGTGCTATACAGCACCAGTTTAACCTGTTGACCTATTGGGGCAGCTGTGGTGCAGGTGTAGTGTGGCCAACCACTGATTGGAGGGTCAGGGGTTTGATTCCAGCTCTGTCTGCAGTCTGTATGTCGAAGTGTCCTTGAGCAAGACACTGAACCCCCAGTTGCTCCTGGTGGGTCAGGCCAGCAGTGGTGCATGGAAGCTCTGCTGCCATCAGTGTGTGTGTGAATGGTTGGATAGCAGGATCTAGCACTTTGGTCATCCAGAGATAAAGTGCTATATAAGTGAATACCATTTATTGAAACCCTTGTTAATAATGATGGGTGGATTTGTAAAGCACTTTGGTCATCCAAAGATAAGAAAAAGTGCTATATAAGTGAACACCATTAAACATTTATTGAAACCCTTGTTAATGATGATAGGTTAAAGTATTAAAGGTGGCCTGCAGTCTTTTTCTGAGGTGGAATTTTTTTTTTTTTTTTGTTACTTATTTGTACCCGTAGGTAGACTTGGTTTGCAGTCTGGTGACAAGCCACCGGCCGCTGGTCGCTGCGTGCGCGAGCGCCCTAAACCTACATGTTTTTGGTGTGCGGGAGGAAACCGGAGAAATCCCGGAGTAAACCCGCGCAACACGGGGAGAACATGCAAACTCCACACAGCTCACTGTTGGTCGGGGGCTGGGATCGAACCCATGATCTCATGATCCCCGCGGTCCCCCGGCCGAGGGTAAAACTGTGCTGCCACAGTGCTAAACCACTGCGCCACCGTGCAGCCTATGCAGCATTAATGTGTTTATTGGCCAATTAATGTAGTTGTTGAAGCCACTGAGTCATTCAGAGATTGCCAACTTAGGTGTGTGCTCAGCCTAGTGTCAAAAAAAAAATATGCTTCAGTCGCACATTTACCCACCCTTACAAACCATGTAATATACATGGAAAAGTGTTTTTTTCTGTAGATTTTAAATGTTTTGTAAGCCAGTAGTTTAGTTAGTTTTTTTTCTTTTTGCCATGAACGTCCAACACTTCCTGACAATCCTACTGCCATGGCAATCTAAACCATGGTAGTAGTTTATATTGCCATTTTCTTTAAAAGAGTCATTGATTGAAAAATTGTGTTTGTATAGGTTTTAACCTTCTGAAATGTGTCTATTAGTCACGTGATTATTGAAACAATATCAAAACACTCACTTCTCTTAAAAAAAGCAAACAGCCTTTATATTGTTTTTATGTCTGAGAAGCAGTGTTGGGCATCATCACCATCATAGCAGTCTGTCATGGGGGACAACGACTGTTTCATTTAGGTCTGATCAGATTCCTCCACACAGCTCTGTCCTTATCCTTCCACTGCCAGGAACTCCTGTCTATGTTCAACTTCTTCAAGTTTCTTTTTACAGTGTCTTTAAATCTGAGCCTTGGTCTACCCTGAATGCGTTTGCCCTTGCACAACTGTGAGTAGAGTAACTGCCAAGGGAGACGCTGGTGGTCCATCCTCTCAACATGTCCGAGCCATCTAAGGTTCATCTGTATTAGCATGTCCTCCATTGATGGTAGACCAGCTTGTTTCAACACTTCTATGTTGGTTATCTTGTCTTTCCATGAGATGCTCATTATGGCTCGAAGGTGTCTCATCATGTATGCCTGGAGTTTCTTCACCTGCACTCTGTAGACAGTCCAAGTTTCAGCACCGTACAATAGAGTAGCCAGTACTGTCGCTCTGTACACTTTGCATTTCACACGGATGGACACATGTCGATTGCTCCACAGTCTCTCCCTCAAGTTTCCAAACACAGTGCTCGCTCTTCCCATTCTGAGAGATAGTTCATCCTCCAGCCTAGCATTCCCTGAAACAGTACTTCCTAGATACTTGAAAGTCTTGCACTTGACTACTGGCTCTGTACCAATGCTGATCTCTTCTGGCAGTGATGTTGATAACTGGAACTTTGGTGGTAGATAAAGGCACTCTGTCTTCTTGATGTTGATTTGGAGGTTGAATTGGCTAGCTGCTCTTGCAAATTTCTCCACTAAGGATTGCATATCTTCCACACTGTGTGCAACTAGAGCGCTGTCATCAGCAAAGAGCATTTCTCTTACTACCTTTATTGATGTCTTACTCTTGGCTTTAAACTGTGCCACACTGAATAAGTCTGCTTCTTTCCTTGTTTGAATGTATACTCCTTCTGAAGTGTCTTTGAAGGCCACCTCAAGCATGGCTGCCAGATATAGTGAGAAGAGTGTAGGGGCCAGCAAACACCCTTGTTTCACCCCGTTGCTTACTGAAAAGTCTTTAGATACTGAGCCACTCATCGCCAGGTTTGCTTGCATACCTGTATTGAGTGCCTCGATCAGGTTGACAGACTTCTCTGTACAGCCATATTTCTTGAGTACCTGCCAAAGTCCTTGTCGTGAAACAGTATCAAAGGCTTTACTGAAATCTATGAAGACTACATAAAGCGGAATGTTCTGTTCGATACACTTTTCTTGAACCTGTTTCAAGCAGAAAATCATGCCCATTGTGCTTCTTCCTGTCATGGGTGGCCCTCGTGGGCCATTATTGAGACGCTGTAGGCAGCCAATGAGTTTGCATATTTATTAACACAAGATAAAAGTGACAAAATAATAAGCCACGTGGGGCAAAAACACATACAAGAATTACAGCCAAGGCACAGTAATAATACACTCAGGCTAAGGAGTAAACTTACTGAGAACCGGAAGGAACGAGAGGATGACTGGAGCGGGGGTTAGGGATTCCAGCCGAACGTTGTGAGGAACCAACGTTGTGTGAGGTCGCAGCCAGGAGTAACCTCAGCTGCCCCCTTAAATAGGGCTAAGGACTAATCAGACAACGAGGAACTAATCACTGGAATGTTGATCAGCTGTCACGGTGCAGCTAGGCTCTGACAGACGGAAGTTCTGCCGTGACGCTGTCACAATAAGAGCCCTGGATGGCCATAAGGAAACAACACGGAATAACTGGGAAAATACTGGATGAACAGAGCGCGGACAATATCAGTGTTCAGACCACAACAGTACCCACCATTCACAAGGCACATTCCAGGCGCAAACGTAACATCCAAGACCCCCCCAGAAGGCCACCGGGGCCACCCCAGGGAGGGTGGAGGGGGAAACAGGCCAGGAGGGCAAGAACCAACAAAAAGGCATCTCAAGAGATAGGAGACAAGAAAAACTGAAATACAGGCACATAACAAAATACAGAGCACCCTATAATACCAGAAAAAATAATTCAACACACTACAGAGCGGCGATAAACCATCAGTTCAATATAGTCCATAAAAAACACGAGTGCATCCCTAACATTATGGTGGGTGGGGGGGGGCACTTATAGGGATGTCAGCAGGCAGAGTACAATCATCATCATCATCATCATCATTCATCATTGGCTCCATCGATCTCGAAAGCTCATGGGGGGGTTTTGTGCCTTGGGTCATCATTCAGGGAGCTGCACCATCGGGCGTGGCTGTAGAGGCCAATATGGGATCTGCAGATCCTGCCGCAGCAGCTGCAGATAAATTCTTCACAGTGTAGTGGGGGTCTCGACAGTCTCCTCTGTCTGTGGAGTCTCTTCTCCCCCCAGCGAGTGTCTCTTCTCTCCTCTGCTGTTCGGATGACATCCTGGGTGGTGGTCCACCAGTTGGAGCGGACGGAGGCGGCTGACTCCAGGTCAGAGGGGTTGAAGCCTCCAGCCTTGAGGCCGCGCTTGCAAACATCCTTGAATCTGAGAGTTGAGCATCCCTTTGATCTAGTTCCAGTAGCCAGCTCCCCATACAGTAAGTCTTTGGGGACGTGGCCATCCTCCATTCGGTTGACGTGGCCAAGCCATCGCAAGCGTCTCTTTGTCAGGATGGCAAACATACTGGGCACATCTGCTCTGGCCAGGACGTCGATGTTGGAGACACGGTCCTGCCAAGTGATGCGCAGTAGTCTACGAAGGCAGCGTTGGTGGAAGGCGTTCAGCCGGCGTTCCTGGCAGGAATAGAGGGTCCATGCTTCACTGCCGTATAGGAGAGTACTCAGTACACAGGCCATGTAGACTCTTATCTTGGTGTTGGTGGTTAGCATAGAGTTGTCCCAGACTCGCTTGGCCAGACGGGCCATCACCGTCGATGCCTTGCCGATACGGGCGTTCAGTTCGGCGTCTAGGGAGAGATTGCTGGAGATGATCGACCCGAGGTAGGTGAACTTGTCCACCACCGCAAGTGTGTGGTCGCCGATGTTGATACTGGGAGCACTGCTGACATCCTGGCCCATGACCTCGGTCTTTTTAAGGCTGATGGTGAGGCCAAACTCAGAGCAGGCATGAGCAAAGCAGTTGATGAGACGCTGGAGCGCTTCCACGGTGTGGGCAACAAGACCAGCATCATCAGCAAAGAGCAGCTCCCTGATCAGAACGCTCCGCACCTTGGTCTTTGATCTGAGGCGTGCCATGCTGAAGAGGCCTCCGTCGCTCCTGGTGTGGAGGAAGACACCGTCTTCAGAGTCCCGGAAGGCGTAGCACAGAAGCAGGGAGAAAAAGATGCCAAATAGGGTAGGAGCCAGAACACAACCCTGCTTCACACCGTTCTTGATCTGGAAAGGTTCTGAGGATAATCTATCAAACTAGACAATGCCGTTCATGTCCTGGTGGAACGACTTGATCATGCTCAGAAGCTTGGGGGGACATCCAATTTGTTGGAGGAGGGCAAACAGTCCATCCCTGCTGACCAAGTCAAAAGCCTTGGTCAGGTCGATGAAGGCCAAAAAGAGGGGTTGTCTCTGCTCCCGGCACTTTTCTTGCAGCTGCCTCATAGAGAAGACCATATCTATGGTTGACCTGGTTGCTCTGAATCCACACTGCACCTCTGGCTACACATGTTCGGCAAGTAGTTGTAGTCTGTTGAGGACGACACGGGCAAAGGCTTTGCCAACTATGCTTAGGAGTGAGATACCACGATAGTTGTTACAATCGCTCCGCTCCCCCTTGTTCTTGTAGAGAGTGATGATTTTGACATCACGCATATCTTGGGGCACAGCCCCTTCCTCCCAGCACTGCAGCAGGAGCTCATGGAGGTGTTTCAAGAGCGAGCTCTCCTTTGCGGTTTTGACGATTTCAGGGGGGATGTTGTCACTGCCTGGAGCCTTGCCGTTTGAGATGGAGTCTATCGCCTTGCTGAGCTCCTCGATGGTGGGTGGAGTGTCAAGCTCATCCATGGCTGACAGTAGAGGGGTGTTCTTAAGGGCCGTGTTTGAGACGGTGGTTACTCTCGAGTAGAGCTCTTGGTAGTGCTCAGCCCATCTCTCCATTTGTTTACCGCAATCCTTGATGACATCTCCTGCAGCTGATTTAAGTGGGGCGGTCTTGATGACACTGGGACCGAAAGCTTTCTTCATGCCTTTGAACATTTTGCGCACGTTTCCATGATCTGCAGAAAGCTGTATGTCCTGGCAGAGGTTAAGCCAGTAGTCGTTGGCACATCGCCTTGCAATCTTTTGTGTATTGTTCCTCGCAGCGCGCAGTGTAGCAAGTGTCCACACAGAGGGCGCCTTCTTGTGGGCAATTAGGGCTGCACATTTGGCGGCGATTGCAGGTTCCATCTCAGCGGCTCCAGCTTCAAACCAATCCGCACTCTTCCCCACCTTTTTCCCAAAGGTACCTATGGCGGTCTCAAACACAGCCTCACAGTGGTTCCACCTTGCAGAAGCACAGTCGGTGGGACAGTCCGCCAGGGCTTCATTTATGACTTTAGCATAGCGTTCCCGCAGTTCAGGTACTGTAATCATAGCTGTGTTGATGCGGGGTCGGGGTTTCTTCTTGGAGCGGTTAACACGTCTGAGGCAGAGACGTACCTTGGTGGCGACCAGGGAATGGTCGGTGTCACAGTCAGCGCTGTGGAAACTGCGCGTGACCAGCACTCGGTTCAGCAGGGATCTCCTGGTGATGACGAAGTCCAGCTGATGCCAGTGGCGAGACCTTGGATGTCTCCAGGACACTCGGTGACAAGGCTTGGTGGAGAAGAATGTGTTGGTCAGACAGAGGTCATGAAAGGAACAGAGTTCAAGAAGGCGTTGACCGTTCTCGTTGAGCTTGCCGATGCCGAAGCGGCCAATGCAGCGGGGCCAGGAGTCATGATCTGCCCCTATCCGTGCATTAAAGTCACCGAGCAGAAACAGGTGCTCCTTGGAAGGGATCTGCTGGATCCTGGTTTCGAGCGCCTCGTAGAATGCATCTTTCACCTCAGTTGAAGAGCAGAGCGTCGGAGCATAGGCGCTAAGGATATTAGCTGGTCCAGAGGAGGTTATGAGACGGAGAGAGAGGACTCGTGGAGTGCCTGAAGACGGTGGTTCAATAGAGGACAGAAGGGAGTTTCAAACAGCGAATCCAACACCGTACAGGCGATGCTCGTCAGGCTCCTGTCCCTGCCAGAAAAATGTATAGTTCTTCTCCTTCAAGCTGCCGCTGCCCGGGAGTCGCGTCTCTTGCAGTGCTGCAATGCCAATATTGAGCCTCTTCAGCTTGCGGTCAATGATAACAGTTTTCCTGGCGTTGTTGATTTGCTGGAGGTCGTCAGAGAGGCCAAGACACATTGTTCTGATGTTCCAGGTTGCCAGACTCAGCGCTGGCGGCTTTGGTTTCTTGATATTAGCTGGTGCAGTGATTATAGTCCGTGATTCAGCTTTTGGCCTACACTTCAAGCACCCTTTGAAGTAAGCGGACCATGACGGGCCAGCACCTTACTGACTGGGGGCTGCCCAGCTAAAGGCGGGTGGTAGCTGGTCAGTGGGACACAACAATCCCTCCCACCATCGGGAGACAGCCCTAGGCGCCTGAACTTACGCCAATTTGCTCTGGACTTTTAACCAGTAACTGCGTCTCCCCGTTTTGAGCTGCCGCAGAAGGCGGCACTGGAGTGACCTCTCCAGGGCACAGGCCAGGGTGAAGTTGTGGAGAAACTGACATGCCCAGTTGACAGATCCTCCTTCTCGGCCCTGCTGGTAGTGTCCAATGGAAGGGACTAGCCGATACAGTTGGTACCAACTTGGCTACAGGAGTTGCCGGGAGGTCCCGCTGCGCAAAGACCAACCGCCTTCGGGGCTCCACTCCGGATTTTCTGTAGGGGTTGTCTCCCTTAGCCTTTGTCACTCCCATGACGACCACAAGGCAGTGGTGCTATTTGCCCATAGCTGGGGGTTGTTTTGTGTGGCACCAAGGCGTGTCCATGCGCCGGTGGGCCTGCGTGCCACACATTTGGGCCCAGCCCAAGGGGGACACACCTCCTCCCTTAATGCGACAGGTTGTACTGGGCTACATCTTACCAGTAGAGGAGAGAGAAAACTTCCTCTCCCACCTGACAGTAAATGGAACAAAGAAAAAAATAGTTTGGGAGGTCTGCCCACATCCAGCTTCCAGATCACTGGCAGGGGAAATTGAATTAGTTCGGGTGGTCTACCCCAGTCCTAGGCCCGGAGAAACAGTACCTCTGGCGGCCGGACCAGGTCACCGAACAGAGAAGGTAGTCCATCGGGTGGCCGACCCAGAACGTCGAATCGGCGAAGCAGTTTCCCGGGCGGGCGGCCGGCCCGCGTAATTAGGCCACCAGAACCGGAGGAGAGAACTCAGAGGCGACCTCCCTACCGAGAGGGATAGAGAGGGGAAGCCAAGCCGAATCCGGGGAACCCCAGCAGCACCCGGTGGAGAAGGATAGGGGGAAAGATGAGAGGCCAGTCCGGCGTCGAACGGCGGAGGATCTGCAGCTCCTTCTCCAAACTTTACTTGAACCGGCGCTGCGCCCTCGCTGGACCCCGATTGGGTCAAAGCTGCACCCACGACGGACCCCGATTGGGTCAAAGCTGCACCCACGACGGACCCCGACTGGGCTGGCGCAGCACCAGGAATGACCTCGAAACACTAACCTGGAACCTCCAGGACAGCGACCGGAGCCGACTCGTCACCGAGGACCCTGGGAGAAGGCTCAGAAGGACAAAGAACACCAGGATTAGGATCACTGACAGTGGCAGAGCCCGGTGAGACAAGCTCGGATGCAGCGATCAGCTGTACCTGGCTCGTTTCCCCAAGAGACAGGCAATAATGCTCAAGAATGGAAAAGAGAAAAATAAAATAGAGCACTTGCCTGATCTCGGGCTCTACCACCATCCAGGACTCCGACGATCCAGGTTCCACGATATGAAGGTCCACTCCTGGTTCCCACTCGACTGCGGAAGGCTCTGCAGCCGGCATGATGGTCGTCACAGTCTGGGGATTCCCTGGTGCTGAAGTCCACGCCAAAGGCCCGCACGGCGTGGTGGCAGGGGATCCGTGGCCTGCTTGGTCCAACTGCCTCTCCACGGAGACCCGGGGATGCTTAATCGTCGGTGCAGGCTCCAAACGGCAGTCTGCTCTCCTCCTCTGCCCGTGACGTGGCTGTGGGGCTGGTACCAGATTCTCCAGGGCCGCAGGCTCCTTCTTCTTCTTCTTGGGGATGGCAGTGGCTCAGGAGGTAGAGCAGATCTTCCAATAACCGCATGGCTGGCGGTTCGAATCCTGCTTTCCCCAGATATCCTGCCGTTGTGTCCCTGGGCAAGACACTTCACCCCCAATTACTCCTGGTGGGTCTGGAAGCGCCATGTTAGGCAGCATGCCACCATCAGTGTGTGAATGTGTGTGTGAATGGGTGGATAGCAGGATCTGTAAAGCGCTTTGGTCATCAAGAGATGAGAATAAAAGCGCTATATAAGTGAATGCCATTTACCATTTACCATTCTTCGTCCGGCGGAGTATTCCTGGCATCGGGGGACGCTCAGGGGAAGGAGACACAGAGGATGCAGGTTCACAATTAGTAACTGCAGCAGGTGGAGGGAGCTCGGAGGACTGTGAGCCCCGAACTCCACCCCCAGGAGTCAGACAAGGCAATTCACACTGTGAAGGAAAAGAATGAAATAACATTTGCCTGCTTTGCTGTGGGTCGATGGAAACTGCTGCAGTGGGCTTGGTTTTCTCCTTCTTCCTCTGGATGGTGATGGAGGGCCCCCCAGGGAAGACGAGGAGGAACTGCTCACACAGGATCAGCAACGGGGACAGCTAGAGTCGGACTCGTGGAGCTCACAGCAGCTGGGGAAAGCATCAAGGTGGAGGGAGAAACAGCCGAGACAGTCCGGGGACGAGGAGCTGACGGAACAGCAGGAACGGAAGACCCGGAGACAGAGGCTGCAGTCTTACCCCTCTGACGAGACACAGAGGCAACAGCTGGCTGGGAGGCAGAGTTCTTACAGCCACCCGGAACTGGATCTGGATGGGGATCTCGCTGAGGCCCATTATGAGCATGGTGACGATGTTTACCGGCAGAGGGCGAGGCGAAGGTAAGGCCAGGGAAACGCTGCTCCTGTGCGGAGACAGAGGAGAGCAGGTCAGCGTACTCAGGGTAATCATGGAGTTCGGGACTGATCTCCACCAGTCGGATTGCCACCATCACATGCTTCATAACTTCGTAGGATGGGAGGCAGAACGAGCCGCAGCCACACGGTCCTGGAGGATCACAGCTGTCCACTGAGTCTCCTCCGGGGGAATCCCGGCTGACATCCTCCTCCGCTGGGAATGGCACTTGGGTGATGTAGACTCCTGGGCTGGACGAGTGACAGGAACTGGATTTCAAGGCGAGGAGTGGGGATGTCTCACCTTTGGCTTCCTGCCGGAGTTTCCCTCCAGTCTGCTGATCTTCTCCCGGAGTGCCGAGATCTCCGCCATCCTCGTTGTGATTGCAGGGTGGTCAGTGTAGCGAGGATGCCGGTTAATTACCGTCTCTGTGAGGTCCGGGTACCAGCGTGAGCTGCTGGGGGTGGGACTACTACGAGCGCTGGAGAGGACACCATCAATCTCAATTAGGGCCATAATTAGCTCATAACCCAAGCTCATAGCGTAGCCCTTATGTGGCAACACTATCTCCCAGCACACTGGTATGCCGAAAAAGGGAAAAAAACTACAAGCCCAAACAATGCAAACTCACGGTGACCGACATTTCGTTTGGGCTGCGACCTACTGCCATGGGTGGCCCTCGCGGGCCATTATTGAGACGCTGTAGGCAGCCGATGAGTTCACATATTTATAAATACAAGATAAAAGTGACAAAATAATAAGCCACGTGGAGCAAAAAAAACATACGGGATAACGGGGAAAATATGGGATGATCCGAGCGCGGACAATATCAGCACTCAGACCATAACACTTCCACTTCTAAAGCTGCACTGGGTTTCTGGTAGTACATTCTGCGAGATGTGTTCATTGAGTCAGTTCAGTAGTACATGTGAGAGAATCTTACCAACAGTGGCTAGCAGTGATATACCTCGGTAATTTCCACAATCTTTCCTGTCATCTTTCTTGAACAAAGGCACAATACTTGCCTCCTTCCCGTCTTGAAGAACTTTCTGGGCATCCCATATCTCTTGGATGAGCTTGTGCAGGCAGTTGGTCAGCTGAACACCACCAAATTTCCACACTTCTGCTGGAATTCCATCCCTTCCTGGAGCTTTACAGTCCTGTGTTGTCCTGATAGCTGCCATTATTCATTTATTCATTCATTCATTCATTCATTCATCTTCTTCCGCTTAATCCTTTTTTCAGGTCGCGGGGAGACTGGAGCCTATCCCAGCATCTTTGGGCGAGAGGCAGGGTACACCCTGGACAGATCGCCAGTCCATCGCAGGGCCAACACAGAGACAGACAACCATTCACTCTCACAGTCATACCTAAGGACAATTTAGAATCCCCAGTTTGATGCCAATTAACCTAACTTGCATGTTTTTGGCATGTGGGAGGAAACCGGAGAAATCCTAGAGTAAACCCATGCAGACACGGGGAGAACATGCAAACTCCGCACAGATCACTGTTGGTCGGGGGCTGGGATCGAACCCAGGATCCCCCGGCCAAGGGTGAGTTACTGTGCTGCCGCAGTGCTAACCACTCCGCCACTGTGCATTAGGTCATCAAAATTTGGTGGTTCATCCAGACTTGATACAGCTGGTCACTGCACTAGAGCTTCTTTATCCTCTTCAGTGAGATCTCCAGTTGTTTAGTAGTTGGTCAAAGTGGTCTGCAAATCTGTCCAGGATCTTGTCTTTCTCCTGCAAAACTGTTTCACCATCCATAGCCTTTAGTTGGATCAATCCTCTTGGTTTAGGGCCGTAGATTTCTCTCAAACCTGTGAAGAATGTTTTCATGTCCTTCCTGTCTGCTGCAGTTTGAAGTTCCTCCGCTTTTTCATTCCACCAGCTGGACTTCATCTCTCTGGTGTACTTCTGTAGCTCACTCTGAGCCTTTGAGTATTTCCTCTTCTTTGACCTTGTGTTACGCTGTAGGTTTTCCTGCCTAGCTGTATTCCTCACTTCTAGTAGTTTCTTCAGGTGTTCATCATGCTCATCAAACCAATCTTGATGTTTCCTCTCAGGGTGGCTTAATACATCACTCGCTGTCTGATACACCGTATCCTTCAGTGTTGCCCATTTCTCTTCTATGTCATTCTTTGAGTCATTGTTGTCCTAGTATTCCAAGTTTTCATCCATTTCCTGTGTAAATTCTTCCTGCTTCTCTTGGCCTTTCAGTGCACTAGTGTTTAGCTTCCGTGGTGGCTTTGCACCCGTCCTGCAGTGCTGTTTTCGTCTCCAAATCCTTAATCTAGATCTCAGCATAACATGATCAGTACCACAGTCTGCGCCTCTCATTGCTCTGGTGTCCAATACATCCCTTATGTTTTTCTGCCTGACTATAATGTAGTCTAATAAGTGCCAGTGCTTTGACCTTGGGTGCATCCATGTCTTCTTGTGTATGTCCTTGTGCTTAAATAGAGTGTTGGTTATCACAAGGTTGTACTCCGAACATAGTGTAAGTAGAAGTTCTCCATTAGCATTACACTTGCCTACTCCATGACTGCCTAGCACTCCTTTCCATTTCTCAGTGTCCGAACCAACTCTGGCATTAAAATCTCCAACGAGTATCAGCCTGTCATTAGTGGGTACACACCTGATAGTCTCACATAAATCACTGTAGAACTCTTCCTTCACCTCCTCTGTGTTGGTCATTGTTGGGGCATATACACTGATGAGTGTGGCATACATCTTCTGCTGTAGTGGGAGTCTCATAGTCATTATCCTGTTGTTGATTGGCACCGGTTCCTCATCAAGCATTGCTGCTATCGCCTTTCTAACTGCAAAGCCCACTCCTGCTTCTCTCCTTTCTTGAGTTGATCTCCCACTCCAAAAGAAGATGTACCCATGGTATTCCAAGCTGTCATATCCAGGAAATCTTGTTTCACTAAGTGCAGCTATGTCTACATTGTACCTGTTCATTTCCAGGACCACAAGCGCTGTCTGTCTTTCTGGGCACTGTGATGTTGTTCTGTCCAACAGAGTGTGTACATTCCATTCTGCTACACACAAGGCTGCTGTTTTCCTCTTCTTTTGTCTACCTACTCCTAGCTTACTTTTCGCTGCCTGTCAGAGTCTGAACAGATCAGCGTGGACCTTGTAAGACTGGGTGACATCCGACCTGGTATGAGTTGCTTTCTGATTGACCATTTCATGAAACTGCTTGCAAAGTATTTGAGTACTGCTAGCTTTTGCTAGACTAGCAGCACATTCTTGGCAGATAAAGATATTATCAGTGGCAAGGACAAGCCAAGAAAACTGACTCCAGTATCTGTTGCAGTGGCTGACCAGATGATAGGTTTGTTTATCTCTGCTCTTTGTGTAGCGCATGTCACAATGCACCGACTGGCATGGTCCACCACAGACCTTGCGACAGATGTGTTTATCTGTTAGGATGTCCAGTCTCACCCCGTGTAACTGGGAGTGGTCCACCACAGAACTGTGGCAGATATTGTTTTTAGTTCTGCCAGGATGCCCTGTTTGACCCTCAACACCCTCGGAAGGGTGGGGATGCCGGTTGAGTCGCCGACGGCCCGACCCATGAGACAGGTAGTACCGGTTTTCATGGTTATCCGTTAGCAAGAAAGCCAATGCCTGACCTGACAAAAAAAAAGGGGGGGGGGCTGTAAGTCTCAGTTAAAAGCTGCCAATTTCTGACCCCCCCCCCCCCAAAAAAAGGTGGAATTTTATGAGTAAGAAGCTGCAACTTTTGCAAAAAGACAAAAAAAGGTGTAAATTTCCAACTGTTTACGACGTAAAACGCTGCAAATATAAGATTTGAGTAGAATGATGCAAGTTTAAAGTAGAACTGAACTGAACGGCATTGAACGGCACTGGGTGATAGTACATACAATTATAAAGATAATTTATCATTGGCACCCCCTCCACAAATCCCGGAATCTTGGAGAAAATCGCGATTTTGAATTTCCCGCCCTGAAAAATCAGACAAATCCGCCGAAGTGCAGCCGGAGTTCCGCGTGACGTCACGAGTGTGACACAGTCCTCCATGTTTACCATTGCGAGCACGTCGACACTGGTTGTTTTTGGTGCATTTTGTCATGATAGTCGACTACAAAACACTTCCAACACCTGGGAAGATCTGTTCAGTGGCCAAGGAAAGCTGTCATGGCGACGAAACAAAAGAAAGGGGGAGGAAAAGCGACCGGGAAGCGATGCGTTTCTAGATATACAGTGATCCCTCACTTATCGCGTTTAATGGGGACCAGAACCGACCGCGAAAAGTGAAAAACCGCGAAGTAGCGTCACCCCCCCCCCCAAGGGCGTCACAAGCACTATTTTGCACAAAAAGGCACAAGAGAACAGCGAAAAGTGCCACTAAGCAACACGAGCGATAAAGAACAATGAATGCGGTCTTCCTTCGCTGGGTAAAACGTCTCGGCCAATCAGCTTGCGAGGTAAAACGTCTCGGCCAATCAGCTTGCGAGATTCCCGAGCGGTGTCTCCTACATTAGAACATCTAATGTTCTAATGTAGGAGACTACATTAGAACATCAGGTATCAACACGGAGAGCCCGCACAACTGAAAATCTACCTCTCTGACCACCGCTCCACTCCTCTCCACCCACCTCTTCACCGCTCGGGAATCTCGCAAGCTGATTGGCCGAGACGTTTTACCTCGCAAGCTGATTGGCCGAGACGTTTTACCCAGCTTCGCTCCCTGCCGAGCGCCTATACCCAGCGAAGGAAGACCGCATTCATTGTTCTTTATCGCTCGTGTTGCTTAGTGGCACTTTTCGCTGTTCTCTTGTGCCTTTTTGTGCAAAATAGTGCTTGTGACGCCCTTGGGGGGGGAGGGGTGACGCTACTTCGCGGTTTTTCACTTTTCGCGGTCTGTTCTGGTCCCCATTAAACGCGATAAGTGAGGGATCACTGTAATAAGTTGGAAAAATGCTGATGTTTTTTTTCCCTTTCTTTTTTATTGTTAATTTTCCTTATCCTGACACCCCAAACATGCCAAAGTAAAGACTCACCATTCTGTATTCAATAAGCGACTCTCCTCCCCATCACTGCTGCGGTCTGAGTCGGTGCCGGAATCCCCCGAAAATTCTGGCTCTAATCTGTACGGTTCGATGCCTCCCTCGCTCTCTTCCTGTTCACTTGACACTCCTGCATCCTCCTCTGTCTTGTCACCGATCCTGAATGCCTCTTCACTCTGAAAACTCTGGTGTTCTTGACTGCTGGAACTGCTATCATCTGCCATTGTTGTTTTGATAAGGGTCACACTCGTGACGTCACACAGCGTCGTCTGCACTACTTCCGGTTTGTTTGGCACTGCCAGCCAGAGGCAAAAGTTTATCGGCTTATGGCTTGGCCATCGCACAGCCTAAAAATTTCTTTTATGTGTTGAAAAATACAGTAGGTAATAAGGAATTAATCTGCTATTCTACTTTTTTGGCAAAAAGGTGAGTTCAGTTCTACTTTAAATGAATCAACTCCCTCTGGTTATTTAAACTGTCAAAATTCCATTAGTTCTGGTCGTGGAGGAGGAGTAGTAGTGGCAATATACCATTCCAAATTACTAATTAATGTAAAGCAAAAAACATGTTATAATTCCTTTGAGGGCCTGGTTTTCAGTATTGGGAATTTTAGCAATTTTAGGTTAAACCCAATTTTATTTGCCATAGTTTATCGTCCTCCCTCAGCCTACTCAGAGTTTTTATCAGAATTTGCCGAATTCTTAGCAGATTTAGTGCTGAAATCAGAATAATTATAGTAGGGGACTTTAATATACATGCAGATGTAGATAGTGATTACCTTAATATAATTCAATATTAGACTTGATGGGGTTTTCTCAGAAAGTAGGAAATTCTACCCATTTTCTCCACCATACATTGGACCTTGTTCTGACATATGGCATAGAAATAGAATATCTGGTAGTGTCTCCTCATAACCCTGTACTGTCAGACCATTGTCTGTTAACCTTTGATTTTACTATTTCTGACTATTTGGCTCCTAAGGAAAAATATTACTACAGTAGATGCCTCTCAGATGATGCTGTCACCAAATTTATGCACATTGTTTCCTCTATGCCATGTGTCAACACAACGAACGGAGATAGGCTATGGAGAGCTTGCCCCTTCTGTAATTGATAGCATGGTAGATAGTGTTACAGCTTCTCTGCATCAGACTCTAAACATGGTGGCCCCTTTAAAAAAGAAAAAGTCTAATCAGAGATTTCTAACTCCTTGGTTCAACGCAGAAACTTGTAGCTTAAAACAGAAGACTCGTCAATTAGAAAGAAAATGGCACTCCACTAATTTAGATGAAATCTATTTAGCTTGGAGAAATCATCTTTTAATTGATAAAAAATCTCTGAGAAAAGCTAGAACGAGTTATTATTCTGCATTAATAGAAGAGAACAAGAATAATCCCAGGTTTCTTTTCAGCACTGTAGCCAGGCTGACAAAGAGTCAGGACTCTATCAATCCTAGCATTCCCTTAGAGCTTAATAGTCAGGAATTTATGAACTTTTTCAATAATAAAATTTCATCTATCAGAGATAAAATCAATCAGGTTCTTCCCACCATTAACTTAAATACATTAACTACTACAACTCCTTCAACTGACATCTGTTTGGATCAGTTTACTCCAACTGACCTTTTAGAGTTAGACAAACTAGTTTCCTCATCCAAGCCTTCGACTTGTCTTTTAGACCCTATTCCTACCAGGTTATTTAAAGAAGTCTTCCCATTTATTGGTAGCTTTATTCTTCAAATAATCAATTCTCCATTAACTTTAGGCCATATACCGCAGGCTTTTAAAACTGCTGTAATTAAACCCTTACTCAAAAAGCCAACGCTGAATCCAGGAGTTTTAGCTAACTATAGACCAATCTCTAATCTCTCTTTCATTTCAAAAATCTTAGAAAGAGTTGTTGCTTTGCAATTGTTTGACCACTTGCAGGGAAATGGTTTATTTGAAGAGTTTCAGTCTGGGTTTAGAATCCATCATAGTACTGAAACAGCCTTAGTGAAGGTCACTAATAACCTCCTTATCACATCTGATAATGGACTTGTTTCTGTACTTGTCCTTTTAGACCTTAGTGCAGCTTTTGATACTATCGATCATAATATTCTACTTGATAGATTAGAACACTCTGTTGGACTTAATGGAACTGCGTTGCAGTGGTTTAGATCTTATTTATCTGATAGGTTCCAGTTTGTTCAGGTCAACAATGAGTTTTCTTTCAACTCAAAGCTCAGTCATGGAGTTCCACAGGGATCTGTGTTAGGCCCTACTCTTTTTAGTTTATATATGCTTCCGTTAGGCAACATTATTAGAAAGCACTGTATACATTTTCATTGTTATGCAGATGACACACAATTATACCTGTCAATGAAGCCAGATGATAGTAATCAATTAGCCAAGTTAGAAGCCTGTCTTAAGGAAATCAAAGCTTTGATGACTTGTAATTTCCTGCTGTTAAATTCAGATAAGACTGAAGTCATTCTTGTTGGTCCAGAAAACCTTAGAAATACCTTTCCAAAACAAACTTTTAGTTTGGATGCAGTTACTCTTTCTCTTAATAGCTCTGTGAGGAGCCTTGGAGTTATTTTTGATCAAGATCTGTTTTTCATTTCGCATATTAAATTTGTTTCTAAGACTGCCTTCTATCATTTGCGTAACATTTCCATGATTAGGAGCATCTTGTCTCAGAGTGATGCTGAGAAACTGATCCACACTTTTGTTAGCTCAAGATTAGATTATTGTAACTCTTTATTATCAGGTTGTCCTAAAACATCTCTAAAAAGTCTTCAGTTGATCCAAAATGCTGCAGCAAGAGTTTTAACAGGTACTAGAAAGAGAAATCCTATCTCTCCAGTTCTGGCCTCCCTTCATTGGCTTCCCATAGAGTTTAGAATTAAGTTTAAAATCCTTCTTCTCATTTTCAAAGCTCTAAACAATCAGGCCCCTTTTTATTTAAAAGATCTGATATTACCCTATTATCCTAACAGAGCACTATGCTCCCAAAATGCTGGAATACTTGTAATACCTAGAATCTCCAAAAGTACAATGGGAGGCAGAGCCTTCAGTTATCAAGCTCCTCTCCTGTGGAACCAGCTGCCAATCTGGATTCGGGAGTCAGACTCGATCTCTGTTTTTAAGAATAGGGTTAAAACCTTCCTTTTTGATATAGCCTACAATTAGTGAGGGATCATGTGTTTCTGAACCCTCCCTTAGTTATGCTGCTATTATGTTTAGACAGTCAGGGGACCTCCAATAATTGCACTGGGCTTCACTCCTTTCTTCACTCTCAATGATTTTTTTTTTTTTCTGGTCATTAACATCTGTTTGTTCTCTCCCATAGACTGAGTCCCCATTGTGCTGTTTGCTCTCTGTCTGTTCTTTTCATCTTCTCTATCCCCTAACCCCCCAGCCAGTCACAGCAGATGACTGCCCCTCCTTGAGCCTGGTTCTGCTGGAGGTTTCTTCCTGTTAAAAGGGAGTTTTTCCTCTCCACCGTGGCCAAGCGCTTGCTCACAGGGGATTGTTTGATTGCTGGGGTCTCTCTGCAATTGTGGGGGTTTCCCCTACAGTGGAAAGTGCTATGAGATGACTATCGTGTGAAATGGCGCTATATAAATAAAGTTGAATTGAAATGAATTGAATTAACAAAAACTCTCAGTTCTCAGATTATTTTCTTTTTCAGGACACCATGGAAAATCAAGCGGGACTCTGACATACCATTAACATGGTTTGAAATGTTTCATTAATCATCGGTTTAACTGTATTGCATGTTTGAAAATGCTTAAATGGACCTTATTCTAATGCATGCTAATTATAGAAGGACAAGTTTATGAAAGTGCATGCTCACTGAAAATTAGTCATGGATCACTAAAGTTAATTCAGCTTACACGCATAAAGTGATTTTTCATTGTAATCAAGATGTGTTTCATCCTACTGGAAAAGCTTAGTCAAGTCATCTGACTGGCTCAGCCAATCACCAGCCAGTCTCTTTTGGACAATGCCCCCTTTCATTCTATTGGTCGGTTACAGACAAAGGACTGTTTTCTTGTTGGACCAGAGTTAATTCGATTCTTCTGGGATGGGAGACAATTGGTTCCCTCTCATATCAGTCAAGTTTTTCCCCTGAAAAATTTACTCACTTTAAGTGAGGAATGCCCTAGTTCAGAGTGGTTCTTTCTGAAAGTTTGTCTAAGTTGTCTGTGTGTCCTGCCTTGAATTCTATATCTGCTGGCAGATATTCTCCGCTATAATCTTCAAATAAAGCTTCAGCTAAGGATCTAGCTAGAAGCCAAAGCAAAAAAGGTCACTGAAGCAAGATTCCCTTGTTTCATCTGCTGAGTAATGCAATGTCCATCGCCTCAAAGAATGTCATAATTTGTCTCAGGTTTAAAACTGGTTCATAACTCTGATAGGAGCTATAGAATTAAAGAGAAATAATAGCCCTCTTTTCATTAAATTCCACTTTTATTTTTTAGAGTAACCCAGAATGTATTTTTCCATATAATAAGCTTTTATTTTCTTCATAAAATTTGTGTCCAATTTTCTTCATATTTTGGTTACAGTTATTTCAGTCTCCATTTTCATCACAGGTACAAATTCATAAGGATTCCTTGGTTCCACAAATGTGATTACACTCTTTTGCTCAATAATCAGTTACAAGTTGAATGTGATGCTTGATACTTGATCATTTCACCTTACCAGCAAGTCCGTTGAATATAATGTCATTTAATCTGAGTCTGATCATTAAAACTGTAAACGGTATAGAAGTTTCTGCTTGATTTCTTTTTCCTGTGTCTTTTTCTGAAGTCACCCAGGAGAACTCATGAATATTTGAGACTGATTGATTGAAGGTATAAAGATTAGTTATTAATAAATTGTCACAAGTTTTGGACTGGTGCCCCAAAAATGAGTTGGGTTTTTTTTTCAGTGTGTGCATGGACCCGAAGCAAATCTTCGTTTACACACACCTCTAGGTATAAATTAAATAATCTTTATACCCTATAACCAATTTTCCCTACAGCTGTCATGGAAAAGCCCAGCTCATGGAAAAGAGCACATCCCAAAATGTTGTCCCCAAGGCGTGTCACTTGAAATGTGAACACTGAGTTGGCTTCGATAAGTTTTTACTTCTGCCTACTCCTTTTGGACCACAGGGACTTAAAGGAAATGACTGTTGGAAAACTTGATTATACGTTTCCTTTTCATTTCAATTTGAGTTCAAACTTTATTATATGCATTACAATTTTTTTTTCTTTTTTTCTTCCTTGCATTGTTTTCTTATGTTTTAGAGATCACAGGTCCAAATCAATAAACAAACTCTTGACTCGTTGTGAACCTGTAGAGTGATGGTTCCTACCATGCTTATTTTGGCGAAGTGATTCAGTTTACCGCGGGGTTGGCACTTGTGTCTTTTGGCAGGGCAGGCAGGTGCGCGTGCTCGGTGTGATGGAGAGCCACAGTTACCACATGGCCGGCGTGCTTTGTTATCTTGTCATCCTGCGATGTTAACTTCAAGGTCTCCCAGAGAGGATGTGGGGTTGTCAGGCTCAGCAACCGGGGTAACGGCTTGTGCTAGCAGAGCGAAGTGTAGAGAGTGCGAGATGGAGGATCCTAGCTGGGTGTTTAGCCGAGCTGCAGCCTTAAGTTGGGATGCTAGATCCACTGCCTTGGAAAGCAGCAGGTCATCTGGTGCCATTAATAGCTTCTCCCACAGCATCAAGTTAGAGGTGTGCTCCGCCAACTGGTCCCACACCATCTCGTCTTCCAGTTGTGCAAACCTATGCGTGCTTGCTAGACAGCAGAGGTTGGCAACATACTGTTGGACCGACTCACCCACACGCTGTCTGTGTCGGCAAAATCTAATCCTCATGACTAGCACGGTCTCTGGAGTGGCGAAATGTCCGGCTCCCACAGCAACACATTCTTCGTAGTTATCTGCAGGTCTGAGCATCTTGAAGACACACTGTCCCTCACTGCCTAAGCAGTGGATTAGCATAGCACATAGCCATGGCTTGATAATCTTAGCTAGATCCATGGCTGACACTAACGTCTCAAACGACTCTTGCCAACATGACCAAGGAATAGGCGGCTCACCGGGCAAAGCGAGGAAGGGTGGTAGGGGTGTCAGAAGTGTTTCCATCTCGATGTTTTCCAAGTTCCTCCTCGTTGCTACTTGTTATGTCTGGAAATATTGGGTATGCAGACAGGTCCACGTATTGAGGTTAACTTTTATTAAACAGTTAGCAGAACATGCTAAAGGACGGAGCACACAGCGAGATGACTAGGAGGTGGTACCAAAGGTGGATAGCAAGAGACCGGCTAGCCCTGGGCAGCTGGTCACTGCCCAGGGCAGTGTCACGCATACTTATGAAAGTACGTACAGGCGCAGCATGGTGTGTCATGCTGTTTCCCATATATCACAGCTTTATTTAAATTATTCTTTCAGGCAAATTTATGTTAGTTTGCTCAGGCTCACTATCTGAGCTAGGAGCTAGCTAGCTATGATTAGCAATAGTAACGTAAGAGAGAGGGTGGAGTTAACTGTGCTTCTTGGGCATTTAAAGAGACATCTGAGGAATCCTGCAGGAATGCTGATTGATGAAAATTTCATCAAAATCCATCAAGTAGTTTCTTTATATAAGCCTGCTAACAGACAGACAGACAAACAAATCGCCGCAATCACGTTACAAAGGTAATGAGTCGTTCTGCGGAAGCCTGTTTAAATGGGCTGAAAACAGAACTGAAGTAATTAAAGCCTGATGTATTTTGCCAAAAGTATGACAAAAACATTTCATTAAAACCTTGGGGAACTCTGTGAACATGTAGAAAAAGTGAATCATAGGTCCCCTTTTGTCATTCTGTTATTGTGCTATTGCATAGTTAACTTCCAGCCAAGCAGCAATCACTGGTCACCGATGAGAATTCAATCAATATCAAATTTTTTGTTTTAAAAAAATATACTCAGTGTTGCTCGTCTGTGGTGCTGTTGGTTATTCACATGATTATATTTCAGCTCCCACTTGGCGAGACATAAAATTTTGGGCCAGGCTTCAAAATGAAAAGTCTATGACACCACTTAAAGATGCTGCTGAATCCTTCAGGCACAAAGATCACATATTTTCAGCCCAAGTTGCACACATTTCATTAGGGCCTTGCTCTCATTACAGCTGGGGCTAAAGCTCTCCTTATTGTAGAGGTTTTCAGCGTGTCTGGCAGACCAAATCAAGTGGGCCCAACCACTGCGGCCAAGTGTTCATTACTTGGACTTCGGTGTCATGGAGAGCTGATAAGATGCAGGCTAATTTGCATGGGAGGCCAAGACACTCTTCAGAAACCACAAAGCCGTGCAGACCAGCAGTCAACAGCAGCCTTTCATCTCCATCTCCATCTCTTCTCTTTATTCAGAATAATAGGCACCCACTGCAAAAAATGACAAGCTCGGCAAGAGGTTTTGCTTACAATCTGGAGTTATCAGCCTCATTTCAAGGAAGCCAGCTCACTCTCCAGTACTGGAATTGTTTCAGGATATTTGCTCTAAAAACATAAAGAGACTATTGCAGCCTTTTGTTCATGGGCTTTATGATTATCCCCCCTGAAAGAGGTGATTTGGAGAGAAACAAGCAGAATTCATTAGAAGGAGCAGCTTCACAGAAACACCCTGGAGTGAGGGTAATAAAAATAATAATAATAATAATAATAATAATAATAATAATTCTTGGTGGAGAATACAAGCTGCTGCCAAGCTCGTAATTTTTATAGTATAAGAATATGAGGACACGAACGCTGTGGAACACACAGCTCCCATTCCTGTTCTTCATAAATGGACTCTCTGGCCCTTTTAGTATTCTGATGCAGTTCCTGATTCTCTGTCAACATTTGACTTCACAGGCGGTGGGGATCAGGCTCATACAGAGAGGGGCCAACTGCCTGTGGATCACGGCTGCAGAAGAACGTAGGTAGAGATTAGATGAACAAGAGGACGAACTGACAGATGGACGTAGAGACATTTCCACTGGGCCTGAAGGGGCAACCTGAAATATTCCAGCTCATCAGAGCAAAATTACAATTCCTAAAAAAACTTCTGATGGTTAAACTTTTCAAAACATTTCCAGATGGTTTAAGGATTTTCTTTCTTTTTATTATTAGATGCACACACTCACAGATCACACATCAAATCAGCCATTATGAAAACATTTTTGTAACAGTTGTATGCTTTAAAAAGTCATAAAATTGCTTGAAAAACTGGGCTTCCATAATAAACAGCTTGAGTTATGAGGAAAAAACTGACAGGTTAATCAGAAAAAAATGCATTTTACATAGGTGTCATGTGCAACTTCTGACTGGCAGGAATGACAGATCTAAAGCAGACAGGACTACAGTTTGACTGGGTTTATTCTCCCAAACAACACAAAATAATAACCAGCACTGGGGCTCAAGATAAAGCGAGCTGTGAGAGGCTGAAAACTCACAAATACAGCAGCATCACAGGAACAGAAGCCAGAGGGTAATTCACGGTATGAAGCCACCCAAAATGAACACAGAGCAGGATATACAGTGGTGTGAAAAAGTGTTTGCCCCCTTCCTGATTTCTCAATTTTTTGTACGTTTGTCACACTTAAATGTTTCAGCTCATCAAACAAATTTAAATATTAGACAAAGATAACACAAGTAAACACAAAATGCAGTTTTTAAATGAAGCTGTTTATTATTAAGGGTAAGAAAAATCCAAATCTACATAGCCCTGCGTGAAAAAGTGATTGCTGCCCTGTTAAAACATAAATTAACTGTGGTTTATCACATCTTTGGAAAGATGTTCAATTTCTCTAGCCACACCAAGGCCTGATTACTGCCACACCTGTTCTCAATCAAGAAATCACTTAAATAGGACATGCCTGACAAAGTGAAATAGACCAAAAGATCCTCAAAAGCTAGACATCATGCTGTGATCCAAAGAAATTCAGGAACAAATGAGAAACAAAGTAATTGAGTTCTATCAGTCTGGAAAAGGTTATAAAGCCATTTCTAATGCTTTGGGACTCCAGCAAAGCACAGTGAGAGCCATTATCCACAAATGGTGAAAACATGGAACAGTGGTGAACCTTCCCATGAGTGGCCGGCCAACCAAAATTACCCCAAGAGCACAGCAACGACTCATCCAAGAGGTCCCACAGCAACATCCAAAGAACTGCAGGCCTCACTTGCCTCAGTTAAGGGCAGGGATCATGACTCCACCATAAGAAAGAGACTGGGCAAAAATGGCCTGCATGGCAGAGTTCCAAGATGAAAACCATTGCTGAGCAAAACCAACATAAAAGCTCGTCTCAGTTTTGCCAGGAAACACATTGATGATCCCCAAGACTTTTTGGAAGATATTCTGTGGACTGATGAGATAAAAGATGAACTTTTTGGAAGGTGTGTGTCCCATTGCATCTGGCATAAAAGTAACACAGCATTTCAGAAAAGGAACACCATACCAACAGTAAAATATGGTGGTGGTAGTGTGATGGTCTACGGCTGTTTTGCTGCTTCAGGACCTGGAAGACTTGCTGTGGTAAATGGAACCATGAATTCCGCAGTCTACCAAAAATTCCTGAAGAAGAATGTCCAGCCATCTGTTCGTGATCTCAAGCTGAAGCACACTTAGGTTCTGCAGCAGGACTATGATCCACAACACACCAGCAAATCCACCCCTGAATGGCTTAAGAAAAACAAAATGAAGACTTTGGAGTGGCCTAGTCAAAGTCCTGACCTGAATCCAACTGAGATGCTGTGGCATGACCTTAAAAAGGCAATTTATGCTTGAAAACCCTCCAAAGTAGCTGAATTACAACAATTCTGCAAAGGTGAGTGGGTCAAAATTCCTCCACAGTGCTGTAAAAGACTCATTGCCAATTATCACAAATGCTTGATTGCAGTTGTTGCTGCTAAGGGTGGCCAAGCCAGTTATTACGTTTAGGGGGCAATTACTTTTTCACACAAGGGCATGTGGGTTTGGATTTTTTTTTTTAACTTAATAATAAACATCTTCATTTAAAAACTGCATTTTGTGTTTACTTGTGTTATCTTTGTCTAATATTTAAATTTGTTTGATGATCTGAAATATTTGAGTGTGACAAACATACAAAAAATTGAGAACTCAGGAAGGGGCAAACACTTTTTCACACCACGGTATATAGGGAGGCAGATGATCAGGGGAAACACAGAACAGCTGGGGATAGTAATCAGAGATTAATCAGCAACAAATGAGAAGTGGCTATGACTACGGAAGACATAAGGGTCTGAGAATGATAGAAAAAGGAGTACAGGGAACACACATACACACAAGACTTACACGGATGACCAAAGAGGGACACAGAACAACAATGATTGGTAACAGGGACCACACGACAGGCTGAGGACCAGGGAAGACAATAACACTCACCGATGAACCGGGGAGACACAGAAGGCAAAACATAGGCAAATAATCATAATAATAAACACAAAATGTGGGCATGATCCTAAGACCCTGCCCAAACCATGACAGTACCTCCCCATCCTTCAAGAGGTGGGTTCCAGATACCCCAAGAGTAACATCAAAAAAAAAAAAAAAAAACCTCACAGGGTGGGCGGTGGGAGTAAAAGGCCAGGTGGGCTGAACAAAAACTGTAATTCCCCCACAGTGTGTAAAACAAATGCAGTTTGAGGGCCCAAAACCCAAAGCAAAGTGGGTTGGGTGGTCTACCCAAGTCCACGGGCCACTGGACTGCAACAAACAACGGGTCAGGGGGTCTACCAATGTCCACAGGCCCTTGGTCCGGAGAACATCATCGATCGGAGGGCCTACCCCAGTCCATGGACCTCCAGATGGGAATGCAGGGCCGGCCACCGAACTTGAGAACAAGATAGAACAGCGGCTGCAGAAACACAGAGCTCACCAAACAAACACAGAAGAGCCCTATGCTCTGTGATTGACAACTGCTTCATGCTGACTCCGGCCTCTGGAACAAAAGGTGGAGGCAAGCCGGCATCTTGGGAAACGACGAGTGGGGCGGACTGCTTGACCTCTTGGACAACGGGTGGAGCGGACTGCTCGATCTCTTGGACGACGGGTGGAGCAGATTGCTCGACCTCTTGGATAACGGATGGAGTGGACTGCTCGATCTCTTAGATGACAGGTGGAATGGACTGCTAAATCTCAGGAACAATGACGGGTGGAGCAGACTGCTCAATCACTTGGATGATGCGTGTAGTGGACTGTTCGACCTCTGGAGTGATGATTGGAGGTCCCCTGACCCCTGGAGTGATGGTTGGAGGTCCCCTGATCTCTGGAGTGGATGATGTAGGAGCATCCGGCTCCAACGCCTGAAGAGCCACCCCCATTGCAGTCACCTTGGATGGTGGAGAAAGGCAGTTTGAGGCATCACCAAAAACACCAGGAGCTAGGAAAGTCTTAACTATGTATTGATGTTGTAAAAGTAAAGAAAAGCACTTGCCTGAGCTCATGATCCTCTGCTGCTGGGGTGACCTCCTCAGGATGAGCTGCAGGAGCCAGAGCATGGACCTCAGGCGGAGCTGGACTGGAGTGTGCTCTGTGGGAACAGCTGGAGCTTTGGCGTGTGCCTCAGGGACAGTGGGAGCTGTTGTGTGTACCTTGGGGATGGCTGGAGCTGTGATGTGCACCTCATGAGCAGCTGGAGCTGTCCGGAGAAACGCCGGAACTGGTGGTGGTGCTGGGAAGCGACATGGATCATGCACTGGAACTGGGGGGCACTGTGGAGCGGGTACTTGAACTGGGGGGTACCGTGAAGCAGGTACAGGACAATCCTCCCGCAGTCCAGACACAGAAACAGCAACCACTGAGACGTCCAGTCTGGGGGCTACAGCTGCTTGGAACCCACTCCTGGAGGCAGCTGCAGCTGGAGAAGCTTTAGGGGAAGCCAGCTCATCCCAGACCAGTAGGTTGCTTCACAGTATAGCCAGTTCCTCAGAACAAAACAGATTTAGACACAGGGGATGCAAGTGAGCATGGGTGTATGGAGAGGGCAGCAGAGTTTGTAGCAGCGTGAGGTGGAGAGAACTCGGCAGCGGGAGGCGGCCACAGCTGAGTCTCCCTGCCGGGAACCAGACAAGTCCTGTCCTTAATAGATGTTAAAAAATGAATGGGTACTTGCCTGTACTCCTTCACTGTTGCCGTTGAAAGTCCAGACGATTTTTTCTGGGTTGCTCCGGAGATCGTCTGGCTAGGCACTGTGGTGTGGGAGCGGATCGCTGAGAGGAGTAGCATCTCCTTGGATTGTTCTTCCACCCAGGGTCCCTGACTGCCAGCTTACCGCCGAGGGACTTCCCCCGCTCCGCCGGAGAAAGGATTGGCAGGCAGCATGCTGGCTCCGGTGAGGAGGAGACAGTGCAAAGCAATGGAAGGGGAGAGCGAGTTCCAGCACTTGAGGGTGAGTGTGTACTTGTGGCCTGGCGACCAGCAGGTTGGTCATTCCTCACCAAATGTCCATTTCGAGTTGTTGGGATGAGCTACTCCGAGCGGTGGCTGCTAAATCCTCCACCATAGCAACCACCTCTAGCTCATCCCGACTCCATTTCCTCCACCAGCCGGACTCGCCTGCTGAGCCCTTGAGTGGCTGCCAAAATCCCATGGAGAGCAGCAGCTGATTGGCAGTGGGGAGCTGGAGCAGCTGAGTCTCCCATAACCAGCTGGTTTAAGGCCAGCAGAAGCACATACTCTGGGAAAAGCCAGGGTATACAGTCCAATGTTAATTCAGTCTGTGCGAGCAAAACCTGCCATCGCTCCTCCTGCTCCTCCTCGTCAAAAGAAAACTGGGGCCCCAATGCAGCAAACCCAGTCTGACAGACAACGGGGTAATCCGGCGTAGGCAAGGAAGCAGCAGGCAGGGGAGTTAAAGGTTGTGATGAAGCTACCCGAGCTGAAGAGCGGCCTAGAGAGGGTCTCGTAGCCGAATGAGAAGCAGTGGATGTCTGCACCCAGGGGCGTGTCTCAGGGCATCCTCAGGAGTACGGCAAGCCCAGGCATCACTGATATAGTCCTCTATCAGGCTCGTACCCCAACACTCCTCCTCATCCAAGCCGAAAACACTGAAGTCCGTGCCCACAGAGTCAACTGGTGACATCATTCTGTCAAAGGCAACCTCTGACCGGCAACCTCTGACCTCTGTAATGACAGACTCTAATGCAGGCAGGACTACAGTTTGACTGGGTTTATTTTCCCAAACAACACAAAATAATAACCAGAGGTTAATCAGCAGCACATTAGGAGAAGTGGCTATGACTATGGAAGACACGAGGGACTGAGAATGATAGAAAAAGGAGTAGGGGGAACACACACACACACACACACACACACACACACACACACACACACACACACAAAAGACTTACACAGATGACCAAAGGGGGACACAGAACAACAACGACTGGTAACCCGGACTACATGACAGGCTGAGGACCGGGGAAGACAATAATGCTCACTGAGGACCCAGGGGAGACACAGAAGGCAAAACATAGGCAAACTAGAAAAACACTCAGAGAGTTCATACCTCCGCCAAGGCTCCTTCCTTCCATCCCTTTGTCCATCCATCTGTTTGTATCTCCCCGCCTCCATCCCACCATACATTGCAAGACTGGGCCTTGGTAGAGGTCTGCACTCACAGATCAGCTCCAAAATGTAATGGGTTCGTCTGCAGGCCAAGGACCATCTCTGGTTAAAATTTCAGCAAAATCCATCCAGTAGTTTTTACATAATCCTACTAAACCACTGCAAGAAGATTGAGCCTTGGCGGAGGTATGCAGTCATGGATCACCCCCAAAATGTAATGGGTACGTGTGTAGGCCAAGAATCACTTCTGGTGCAAATTTCATCCAAATCCATCCAGTAGTTTTGGAGTATTGTTGCTAACAGTCTGTGAGGATATAAGAGCCTTGGTGGAGGTTTGCATTCTCAGATCATCTCTGAAAATGTAATGGCTTCCCCTGTATCCCAAGAACCAACTCTGGTCAAAATTTCATCTAAATCCATCCTGTAGTTTTTGTGTAATCCTGCTGCACAAATGCAAACAAAGCCCTTGGTGGAGGTGTGCACTCTCAGATCATCAACAAAATCTAATCATCTGTTCCCCGTGTCATGATACACCTTTCCTGAAAATGTCATCAAAATCCATCCATAACTTTTTGAGTTATGTTGCTAACAAACAAACAGACAAACAAACGCCGGCAAAAACATAACCTCCTTGGCTTGGCGGAGGTAATAATTATAACTAGAAAAGCACTCGGAGAGCGCAGACCTCCGCCAAGCACCACAGTTCCCCCCATACAGTGTTTGTGTGTACGTTTTCAGATTCCTTGACCATGAAAACATATGACTAGCAATTGGATTCACAATGATAGGATTAGTGGTTCAGTAGTTATTCACGAAAATCGCATTTTCCATAATGGGGGTTTTCGCCACAGTTCCCCCCATACAGTGTTTGTGTGTACGTTTTCAGATTCCTTGACCATGAAAACATATGACTAGCAATTGGATTCACAATGATAGGATTAGTGGTTCAGTAGTTATTCACGAAAATTGCATTTTCCATAATGGCGGTTTTCGCCACAGTTCCCCCCATACAGTGTTTGTGTGCACATTTTCAGATTCCTTGACCATGAAAACATATAACTAGCAATTGGATTGACAATGATAGGATTAGTGGTTCAGTAGTTATTCACGAAAATGGCATTTTCCGTAATGGCAGTTTTCTTGTGGATGGTGATCTGGATCACCACCAAAATCTAATCATCTGTCGGATACCCCATTTCTGACAATCTGTGAAAATTTCATGAAAATCCGTCCATAACTTTTTGAGTTATCTTGCTAACAAACAAACAGACAGACAAACCAACGCTGATGATCACATAACCTCCTTGGCGGAGGTAATAATAAACACAAAATGTGGGCATGATCCTAAGACTTTGCCCAAACCATGACATCAGGGTGCTTTCACACCTAACTTGTTTAGTCCAGACTTTAAGACTTTTCAGTTTGATCCAGACCAAAGCTTCAAGTGTGAAATGTCCCACAAACAATGGTCTGGACCAAAGAGCCGAGATTTAGTCCGGCAAAAAGAGGTTGTCTCAGTCCAGCTTGTTTACAGTGTGAAAGCAATTTTCAGAAAGGTTCAGACTTTCAAACCAAACAGGAAGTTAACGCAGCAGATAAGAGGGAAAATTAGCCATGGTAGCATTCAGAGAGAGGAAACATGCGACATAAATAGTCACTTGAAAAAATTCACAAAAATGCAGAAACTTACCAGATGTTTTTGGAGAGAATGCAACAGAGTTTTTTGGGAAAAAAAAATGGGTGCGCAATGTCACCGAAAAATCATCACGGCTAATCAGAAGGGCAAACTGTCATGTACTCGCGCCACAGCGCACAGGTGAAAAGGATTAGGCCCAATCGCTGGTGAAGTGAACGTGTTTATTAACAGAAAGATGTACATACATAAAATGTCCATGAATACAGTTCAGATATGAATGTTGAGGAAGATGGCTGGCTACAACTCTGCTGGCAGGCCCCATGCATCCCAGACGGAACCAGAGCGGAAAGGAAGGGCAAAAACAATGAGGAAATGACTTACATGCAGGTTGGAGCAAACTAGTTCCGGGAACAACAACCAACAAAGTCAAAAGGGAAGAGAAACCAACCGAGGAGATTGGTCATCAGTGCTGACTAATGCCACCATACCGACTGCTCACACCGCCACCCATAATATACCCTCACCAGATGAGTGATGAGTGGATGCAGGTGTGGCAGCAACTGAAGCATAATGAGATAATGAATGGAGATGAATGAATGTGTGTGTGCAAGTAGGCGTGTGTATATGTGTGTCAGGAGTGTGAGTGAGAATGAGTGTGTGTATAAGTGCATGTATGAGAAGTGTGCATAGACAACAGAAAACAACAATAGACAGCTTGGTGGATGCCTGGCAAAGAGAGAAAGGGCAACAATAACGAACTACAGCCACAGGTCATGAAATGAGGTTGACTCCTTAACCCCGTTCATGACACAAACATCCTTTTTAATCGAGACCTGAATAATATTCTAGCCTCACTAAACTAGTTCACCGACTGATATGATGGAGACTTTTCAGTTTAAACTTAAAGTGCAGTTACCCTTTGAGTGACGAGATGTGATCCCTTTGAGTGACAAGATGGCACCTGTGTTTGGCCTCTCTTCGTCTGTTCGTTTGTGTCTTCGTCTGTGTCTTTGCCTCTCTTCATCTGTGTCATCTATCTCTGTCATTTTTGTTGTTTTATCAATCCTATCACTAAATGAATGTGTCTTCGCTACACTGAGATATGATCGACAGTCATTGTACCGGATTAGACTGTCTATGGAAAGATCATTTGACTCTTGGGAGGTCTACAGACAAACTTTTCCTCCCCCGTTTGTGTGTTCTCCCTCCTCACCTGAGTACTGGCTTCTCTTCGTGAGCTGGCATCCTGGTAAGCCTGGGAAGAACCACAGAAGACGGGGTTGCAGAGCTGTCTGTCAAGCTAAGAGGAGACAAGCCCTCCTAGCTGAGGGTTTCTGGTCTGGTCACCATGAACGCACCCAGTGTCTGCTGCAGGTTCCCATCCAGGATGTGACTACGGATGCTCCTCTGCAGCTGCTGGATTGCTCTCCCATCTCACAAACACTTATGTCCAGGACACTTGTGGACAGAATCATGGTTTTGCCATCAGGGTCTCGAGTTGTCCTGCCTGACCAGAGACTGACCGCCTGGCGCAGCTGGAAGTCACGTGACCACGTCAGGTGCTTACTGTCAGTTTTACTCCGATCAGCTTTGAACACAGCTGAGTTGTCACCCATCCAGATGATGTTACTCAATCCTCACTCCATTTCTAACACATCCCTCACTCTTAATGAACTTTTCTTGAGAGAGGATTTAGATTTTATGTTCCTGGTGGAAACGTGACAGAGAGAAAATGAGTTTTCTACCTGAAGGAGCGCTGTCCCCCTGGCTGCTCTGTTACTGGGACTCCCCGGATTGCACGACATGGTGGAGGACTCGCTGTTGTATACCGGGACAGACACCTGTGCAGACTGGTAAACTCTGAGCCCTTCTCCTCCTTTGAGTCTCAGATAATAAAAGTCGGGACCTTTAATGCCTTTTATTGTGTTTTAATCTACTGTCCTCCTGGTCCTGCAAGTGTCTTTCTTACATTTTTTTTTCTCATTTATGTTTCTCTTATTAAATTGGAGAGGGTTTTAATCATTGGTGATTTTAACATTCATATTGATGATGTTACATGTAACACAGCTGATGACTTTTTATCCATCACACATTTTTATAACCTCATCCAGCATGTTTCAGGCCCTACACACACGAAGGGTCACACCTTGGACCTTGTTTTTTCTTTGGGCTTGAATATTGAAAATGTGTGTGTGTATGACTTCAAGATCAGTGATCACAGCTGTGTGCTTTTTAATGTTACTTTCCTGTGAATTCTCACCCTCTGAAAATGGCAGCAAAAAGGCGGATAATTAGCCAAGAGGCAGCAAATGACTTCTCTGATTTGTTTGAGCCACACTTACTGATGGGAATTAAAAATCTCGATGCCTTTACTCAGACATTAGACAGCCACTGTATGGTTATTTTAGACAAAGTGGCACCAGTGAAATCTGTCCTTGCTTCTCCTAAAAAGTCTCATCCCTGGATAAATGACTCCATTCGATCCTTTAGAAGAAATTGTCGTAAGGTAGAACGCTTATGGAAACTCCATTTAAGGGAGAGAGCCTTTTTAAATGACATGTTGAGGGATGCCAGGAATCAGTATTTTTCAAAAATAATTTTCACAAATAAGAAAAATCCTAGAGTCTTATTTGATACAATTAACACTCTTGTCTCACCTGCTGCCTCTCTAATCCCTGTGTTCTGTAAAGCAGACAGTAATAAATTTCTTAATTTCTTTGTAGATAAGATCAGAGATATCAGGGAAAACATTCTGCCATCTTCTTCTCTTAACTATGCCAGTGTTATGCCCTCACCTTGTACTTGGTCCACTTTTAATCCAGTGACCTCTCAGGACATCACGGCTCTGCTGCAGAAGATGAAACCCTCCTCTTCCCCTGCTGATGTTCTCCCTACTAAGCTGTTTTTAGCTGTTTTTGAGTCAACTGGTCCTTCAGTTGTTGAACTGATAAACATTTCACTTTCAGCTGGTGTGGTTCCCTTCTCCTTCAAACATGCAGTGGTTGAACCAACTCTTAAGAAGCCGAGTTTGGATTCATCACAGCCAAATAATTACAGGCCAATCTCTAAACTCCCTTTCATATCAAAAATTCTGGAAAAGGTAGTGGCTGAGCAGCTTACGTCATTTTTGGCAAATTGTAATATCATGGATAAATTTCAGTCGGGCTTTCGGAAAAATCATTCTACTGAAACAGTTTTAGTCAGAGTCTCCAGTGACATTATGATGGCGGCTGACACTGGTAAACACACAGTTCTGGTTTTATTGGATCTTTTGTCTGCCTTTGATACTGTTGATCACTGTATAATGATCGACAGACTCAAAGAGCTAGGGCTGTCTGGTTCTGTTTTAAAATGGTTCTCATCGTACCTCACCGGTAGAACCTTTAACGCGTCCGTGAATCCGATCTTTTCTGAAATAGCACAGTATTCATGTGGGGTACCACAAGGCTCAGGTTTAGAACCCATTTTATTTCTAATATACATTTTGCCACTGGGACGGATAATTAGCCAGTTCAAATATATTTCTTATCATCTTTACACTGTTTGCCCCCCTCCCCTCAGGTAGAAGACTTCGGTCCATCCAGACTAAAACCTCCCGTCACATGAACAGCTTCTTCCCCTCTGCCATCAGACTGCTGAACACTAAGTGACTTATTGACTCTCGTGCACTATGTACAGCAGCTCAACCAGACTCATGTCAATCATCACTGTTTTCTTCCTGCATTACCGACTGCACTATATGGTTCTCCACATTATCTGCTGCTCGCTAATATATTTTAACTGCTGACCAGTATTACTCACTCTTATTCTACACTTTATTGCATGTATAGTTTATTTCTTTTATTTTATCATGTTTAATGTTGCAGCATTGCACCGAGACAAATTCCTAGTTTGTGTACTACATGAACAATGGCAATAAATCTGATTCTGATTCTGATTCTGATTCTGATGATATTCAGTTGTATTGCTCTTTTAAAGAGTCTGAGTTTCACATGCTGTCATCTTTAACTAACTGCTTATCTAACATCAAACGTGGTTAAATGCAAACTTTTTACAGCTCAACTCAGACAAGACAGGTACATTAATTATTGCTCCTTAAAACAAAATTCCACTTATTAAGCACCACATGGGTACCCTAGGTTCCTCTGTCCAGGCGAGTCTTCGGAAACTTGGTGTTAGTTTTGACTTGGCCATGTCTTTTGAGCACCACATTAATCAACTAGAAAAGCACTCGGAGAGCGCAGACCTCCGCCAAGCGCCACAGTTCCCCCCGTACAGTGTTTGTGTGTACGTTTTCAGATTCCTTGACCATGAAAACATATGTCTAGCAATTGGATTCACAATGATAGGATTAGTGGTTCAGTAGTAAAAGCATTACCTCCTTGGCGGAGGTAATAAACTGAAGTGTTGGTGTTGTGTCCATCTCCTTCATGTGCAAAGTCCCAGGCTGCGAGCGTTTTCATAGATCACTGAAAGCAGCACTCAGGGCTTCAGTGATGGATGCAAATTGCGTAGACAGGTTGTCGTGGGTTTTATTGGGTTTGCGCTCTGCGGAAAAAAAGAGGTTTTTGAATCTTCCCTGGCAGAGAGCTGGTTTTTGCGCAGCCCCTATGGCTGACCGGGGAATTTCTGCCAAATAATCCGGCGGCGGACAGCTGCCCATCTCAGTTTTTGCAGCGTAGCGCAAACACAGGCACGCTGGCGGGCCCGGGCCACCACTGTTTTGACGGATGCAAATTGGGTAGACAGGTTGCCGTGGGTTTTATTGGGTTTGCGCTCCGCGGAAAAAAAGTGGATTTGAAGCTTCCCCAGCAGAGAGCTGGTTTTTGCGCAGCCCCTATGGCTGGCCGGGGAATTTGTGCCAAATAATCCAACGGCGGACAACTGCCCGTGTCAGCTTTTGCAGCGTGGCGCAAACACAGGCACGCTGGCGGGCCCTGCCCACCACAGTTTTCCGCGTGCTTTTGTGCCTAAAACTTTGAAGAAGGCGGAGTTTGTGTTCATCAGACACGACAACCAGCGCCCTCTATTGCCCCTGCACACATGTTGAAAATGGCCGTTAAAGAATCCTTTTAAAAATTCCTGTATCAAGACGGTGATCCGTATCATCCCCAAAATTTAATCAGTTCTTCCTTGTACCATTTCTAACAACACCTGAAAGTTTCATCGAAATCCATCCAAAACTTTTTGAGTTATCTTGCTAACCAACAGACAGACAAACAAACAAACAGACAGACAGACAAACAGACAGACAGACAAACCCCGGCAAAAACATAACCTCCTCCTGGCCTTCGGCCTGGGGGAGGTAATTAATTAGAAATTGTTTCTTCCATCTGAAGAATATCTCTAAGTTGAGAACCTTGGTGTCAAAGGCAGAACTTGAGATGATTATACTTGCTTTTATTTCTTCTTGCTTAGACTATTGTAATAGTCTTTTTACCTGTCTGAGCCAAAAGCATCTTCAACGCCTCCAGGTTGTTCAAAATTTGGCTGTGAGACTTTTAACTCACACTAAGAAAAGGGCTCACATTACACCAGTTTTAACAGCACTTCATTGGCTCCCAGTTGGTTTTAGGATTCAGTTTAAAATTTTATTTCTTGTTTTTAGAGCTATTCATGATCAGGTCCCTACATACATCACCGAGCTGCTTAAAGTGTATAACCCCTCATGGTCTTTGAGACCCTAGGATCAACTTTCACTCTAACCCATTTTAAAACTCGAGGTGATAGAGCCTTTCAGGCAGTGGCACCAAAATTGTGGAATGTTCTACCACTGTCTTTGCGCTCAGTAGACTCTGTTGATGCTTTTAAAAAGCAGCTGAAGATACTTCTATTTAAACAGGCTTTTTAGTTTGATTATGGATTATGGTTTTTATGTTTTTAATGTCTTTATACTTGTTTTTAATGCCTTTATTGTTGTATTTGTGATTGCGTGTTTTATTTTATTGTGAAGCACTTTGTGATTATTTTTGTGAGAAGTGCTATATAAATAAATTTTACCTAATTACCCATGTCTCCAGAGCTGCAGAAAACATCTTGCAGGGTGAGTTTCTATGAGTCTGAGCTCTATTTTCCCCTCTGAGCTCAGACTCCATTTATTTTCTGAGTCTGTATGTCTGTTATTATTATGTTGTCAGTTCTTTGTATATATTTTGGTTTGTTTTCCACTCAGAGCCCTTCCTCTTGCCCAGACACTCCCACCAAATACTCACGCTGTCTCCCTGCTATCTCAAGCTGTGAGTAGTTGATTAATCAGGTTACTGATCGCTTCCTGCTTTGAGACACATTCTGTAAGTTACTCTTGTTTTGCATTTTTGTATTGTTGGAACCTTTTTTGAGCTTTGTGCTATTTTTGTTAATAAATGTCACAAATGCCAATCAGCGCTTGGGTTTGTCTCTCTGCCCCGGAGGGACAAACATGACAGAATATAGCCGCCAGATGCTACAGCTGTGCTTTTTTTTTGTCTTTTTTGTGCTTTTTCTTTTCCCTCTCTCCCGTCCTGCGGAGCTGACATGTCTTCCTCAGGCGAGCCAGACCGGAGGAGAAGGAGGTGGAGTCTGAATGAGCTAGAATTTGTCTCCACGATTGAAGATATGGCGATCGGAGCTCGGAACTGTTCATCCCACAAAGATGAGATACTGTGTTGGGGTGGAGTCGCCAACTTGCTGGAAGTTAAACCCAGTGTGCGCCTCCACCCCCGGGTGATCAGACTCTCCCTTCCTCCACTCCCACTGATGCCATCTCCCTCCTCCTCGCCTGCCCTGTCAGTTCCACGGCAGAGCCGTCGTCCCGCTCCAGACCACGGGAAGAAAGCACCCACTTCCTCGCCAGCATCCTCTCCTTTACCGAGGCAGGAGACTCCTGCAGCAGCCTTTCTTTTTGACTCTCTCTCTCCGGCTGTCCCGCCAGCCAGTCCTCCTGCTGCACTTTTTTCTCCCTCCTCCTCGGCGACTCCTCCTGCTGCACTGGAACTGGTCGCCTCCCTCTCGGTTCATCCATCTCCATGACTCCAGGGGCGGCTCCTCCACACTCCATAGAGGGGCCCAAGTTCACCAGAGCCATGGCAAGGGACGACTCCCCATACACAGCAGCAGAACACATCAAGATCCGTGGAAAACAGGCGAGTTTCTTTTCATTCTATTTCATTTTTTGATGATATGCGTTGCCTGATTCCTGGTAGGGAGGCTCAGGAAAAACAGTCCCCTGAGCTCTCCCCACATGCTGCTGTAACTAATTGCTCACCAGCCCTCTCTGTGTCCTCTCCTGTGGTCCCTGAATGTGAACCGACCCCGGGAGTCAGCTGCCCAATGCAAGATTTGCCTGTGGCCCTGGAGGACCCAGTTCTGGTGCCAACAGTGAGCCGAACCCCAGCTGCCACGTCGGACAAGCCACCAGCTTGGGCCCCTTCGTCTGGGGAAACTAAGACTGCAACTACCATCATGCCTGCTGTGGAGGCTGCTGCAGCAGAGTTCGAGGCTGAGCTGGACCTCCAGAGGGCCGAGCCCAAAGTGACATCATCACCTGGATCGTCAGGGTCCTGGGCGGTAGTGGAGCTCGAGCTCAGGCAAGTGCTCTCTTTTGTTTTTCTCCTATCCGTCAAAGAGCAATCTTGCCTGGCTCTTGGGGAGGAGAGCCGGTTGCAGCTGCCCGCTGTACCTGACCTTGCCTCGCCGGGCTCCGCCACTGCCAGTGGCCCTGACCCCCCTTCTATATGTTTGTCTGAGCTTTCTCCCAGGGTCATCGGGAAAATTCCACCACAGCCAGATGTCTCCATTGATCCAGGTTCGCCGCCCAAGGTCAGGGTGGGTCCAGCTCCCCCCACTGAGGTTGTCGTGGACCCACATCCCTCACCCTCATCCGTTGTCCTGTTGGTGGAATGCCTCCTTGGCCTGGTGCGCTCACAGGTCAGCTTGTTCACCCTACGTGCAGCTCTGGCCCAGTTCGAGCCCAATGTGGGTACTGCAGTGCTCCAGCCCGGGTCCACCGCGGGTGTTGCAGCACTCCAGCCCGGGTTCACCACGGGTGCTGCAGTGGTTCAGCCTGGAGACACCGAGGGTGCAGCGTTGCTCCAGTCTGGAACCACCGAGGGCATCGGGGCCACCTCTCCTTTACCTGGCACCATCGTGGTTCCCCCACTGCTGCCTAATGCCGCCATGGGAAGGCAACCTCCTGGGTCGCCCCTGCGGTCCTGGTGGCTAAAAAACTCAGGCTGGCTGCCCGACAGACTGAACCACTGGGTTGGGTGGCCCATATTCTCCAGCAGGCCGACCAACTCATTCCACCTTGTCATCTGCTTGGCCTGGGACTTCGGCCGGCCACCTGAACAGCAGGGTTCTTTGGCCTAGGGGGCCCAGGGGCCTGGTTTTGCTGAGGTGTGAGTCTTAAGCGGGGTTTGGATTTTCCCTCCATAGCCTGTTTCCCCCATCTCCCCCCTGGGGTGATTTTTTGCTGTTCCTTTTCTTGGGGCGGGGGGGGGGGGGGGGTCCTTTTGCTGTTGCCTGGGGGTGTCTGGATTCCACCTCTTGGGGGTGGGGTGGGGGGGCTCTGTCATGAGTCTGACCTTTATTTTCCCCTCTGAGCTCAGACTCAATTTATTTTCTCAGCCTGTATGTCTGTTATTATTATGTTGTCAGTTCTTTGTGTATATTTTGGCTTGTTTTCCACTCAGAGCCCCTCCTCTTGCCCAGACATTCCCACCAACTACTCACGCTTTCTCCCTGCTATCTCAAGCTGTGAGTAGTTGATTAATCAGGTCACCAGTCTGCTCCTGTTCCCCAGACCTGCTACTCATGGTACCATCTCATCCTTCACTATTTAAACCTGCCTGTTCATTTTGTCCTTGCAGCTATATTGGATCTACAACTGTTCATTCCACGTGTCCCTACCTCTGAAGTGTTTTCCACTTCAGAGCACTTCCTGCTTTGAGTAACATTCTGTAAGTTACTCTTGTTTTGCATTTTTGTATTGTTGGCACCTTTTTTGAGCTTTATGTTATTTTTGTTAATAAATGTTACAGATGCCAATCAGAGCTTGTGTTTGTCTCTCTGCCCTGGACGGGCCAACATGACATGAGTAGCATGTTTGCTAACTACCGGTCTACGCTAACAACACAAACACTGTTATAACAGCAAGACATAGGTGCCATCACAAAGTTTAGTTTGCTTGGCAAAAAAACAGTATAAAATCAAACCTAACTGGACCAAACATCATTTAAAGATGCACTCCGGTGGCTACCACCTCAAAAACAAATGTGTATTGCCCAAAATATTATATTGTGGCTTTTTATACACAAAAAAATGGAACCGCCACCATTGTGTAACCACGACCTCAGCGCGTGCCTCAGCTACCGCTGGCTTTCCTGAATCCTGCCTGTTCCTCAGCTCCTCCCTCTTCCCCCAAGGTAGTGAACTCAGGTCTGTAGCCATGCCCAGTGCCTAGCCTAATTAGTTGATTAGTTGATGTTATAACCAATTAGGCTAAGCAGGAATACTTACGTAGCTAGAAACACTCTGTCCAAACTCGCATTTGGGGGAGGGGGGGGGCTTAACTCGACATTCACAGCAGAAAAACACGGACTTAGGACTTTGGACTGATCTTGCTCTTGATATGTTAAACGGTACCTATAGTGAATTTTAATCAATAGCCATTTCAAAGGATCAAAAATGATACTAATGGTTCCGGTAATTTTGGTCATGATTCCTTCTCAAATATGCTTGAGTTTCAAGTCACTGCTCTGTCAGTCAGTCATGGTCAGGGACATCTTGTCTCCTCCGTGGGCTATTTCAGCACCGGTAGTGACACACAGTTGTTGCTTTGTGCGATTGACTGGGCTGCAGTATAGCAGTCAACAAAGTTTTATCATCAAGGTTTTTAAGCAAATTTTTACAACCATGTACAAGCAAATCTACCTGCATATCATTTAATGAAATAAAATACTAGTATATCAAGATTTATTCAACGTGTTCTGAAGTTACTTGACTGGGAACTTGCTTGTTCATCAGGTCCTCTTCAGCTGCTGGTCCCCGGAGGTACATGCGGATCATGCTATCAGTAAAGGCCATTTCCAAGGACAGCTTGTGCAGTATATATTTGTGCAGATTTTGAGCTGTTTTCAACTCGGATCTCTACCCACTGAGCATCTACTGAAAACGTTAACCAGTCCACGGTAAACATGTTTACTCGTCCACAGTAAAGCCAGAATCAACGAGTGTATGTCACTTCTGGCCGGCGATGGCTGCTCCCCATTGGTTTTGACCGAGCGGTTATCATGGGATAAAATTATTCAGTATACTGACTCTAGGGGGTTATTTTTACTGAATAAATGCTTTTTTGGTTTATAAGTAATACCTAAAACAGGATTAATGCTGTTATAATGACCGGTACTGGTTTCCTTTAACATCAGAAAAAGCTTGATTTTTGGTGGAGTGTCACTTTAACAAAAACGTGAACCTTGGCCTAGACCTTAGTTGTCATTATAGTTTTCTGGGTTTTTTTTTGTTTTTTTTTAAAAATCAGAATACTTAGTTCTTTTTACACTGACCCATATACCTCACTGCTAATTCATGATAAAAAATGGGCTCAGAAATAATTCTCAGAAATAAGAAAAATGTCACAATTTTGGGAGGAAAGTGCAACACAATAAAAGAAAAAGCGTATAAGGCTAAATGGTGACTAGTCAACATTCCGAAGAGGTCCAATTGTTAAAAATGGTTATATGCAGTTCAAACCACCCCTCAAATAAACAAGTTTACTAACACCCAACCATCGTACATGACATCCTCCCTTTCCATCCACCACACAACATATAAACAACATGTTTAATGAACTAATGTACCCCCATGATAGTTAAGACCTAAATGCAACCTTAATTTTCAAAGAAAAATAGTCTATTAATTTAGGCCTAATTTTCAAACCAGTGGGCCTGCAGAATAATGAAGGTCCATTTGGTCACTTCGTTCACCTTTTTCATGGCATTTTCAGATGAAACAAAGAGTCCATCACCACAAAGGTATCGTGGTTTGTTAATCGAGACAATAAACCCAACCCTAGCACTGCCTATTTTTCTAGACAAACGTGAAATAGCTTAATGATGTTTATACAAGGGCAGACTTTGTAGACTCAATAAAGTTTTTTTCTCAAAAGAGTGGGACTTCTGGGTCACGGATGTATAATTTTTTTTCAAACAGCGCCTCGCTGTGGAAATTAAGGTATACAACACAGGATTGCAATTCTCAAGTCTGCAGAGTTGACAGTAAACTACTGTTAGTAATTAACAGTTACTAGAACCGAGTCATTGGTCCTCAGCAGAAAATGATGGAATGTCCTCTCCGGGTTGGCGACAAGCTCCTGCCCCAAGCGGAGGAGTTTAAGTATCTCAGGTTCTCATTCATGGGTGAAGGAAGAATGGAGCGACAAATTGACAGACAGATCGGAGCAGCATCTGCAGTGATGTGGACGTTGTACCGGTCTGTTGCGATGAAGAGGGAGCTGAGCTCTAAAGCAAAGCTGTCGATTTACTGGTTAATCTACGTTCCTACCCTTGCCTATGGTCATGAGCTTTGGGTAATGACTGAAAGAATGAAATCGTGGATACAACCGTCTGAAATGAGCTTTCTCTGTAGGACTGCTGGATTCACCCTTAGAGATAGGGTGAGGAGTTCAGTCATCTGGAAGAGGCTCAGAGTAGAACCCTTGCTCCTCCACACCAAAAGGAGCCAGCTGAGGTGGTTTGGGCATCTGATAAGGATGCCTCCTGGACGCCTCCCACTTGAGGTATTTTGGGCACGTCCCAGTGGGAAGAGACCCCGGGGCAGACCCAGGACATGCTGGAGAGACTTTGTCCCCCAGCTAGCCTGGGAACGTCTTGGCATCCTCTCTGAAGAGCAGGAGCAGGTGGCCGGGGAGAGGGAAGTCTGGGCTTCTCTCCTTGAGCTGTTGCCTCCGCAACCCGGATCTCTGGAAAAGCTGTAGAAAATGGATGGATGGATGGATAGAACACATTTGAAGTGGAGTGATACATATCCAGTGAATGAATGAATGAATGTTTTTTGAACATAATGCAGCATTCCAACCAAAATACAATATGAAAAATACTAAGAAAACAAACAGAACAAAACAAGAATAAAAAAAAAAAGTGAAATGCTGGAGTTCAATTATCATGGACTATAGTAATTCCTAAAATCCCTATTGTCCAACCAAATTGCTCAGTCGGAACTACCTGTTGGATAATCCACAATAATTCATACTTTCTTACACTTGCACTTACAAAGTAAGAGGGATAAACAGTCTGAATTCAAATGAATATTGAGGAAGTTAGCAGACACAGAAAATATGTATGATTCATTCTAACCTTAATAATTAGATACACTGTTAAATTACATGACGGCAGTGAGTGTACATACTGATTATAAGTTGTTCTTCGCTCTTGACATGATTTGAACAGAAGTTAATGAACACAGCAGAAAGCCATTTTGGTAATGCACCGCCACATCCAGCTTCCAGTCAGAGCCAACACAAATGGCCAGGGTGCGCTCGATTCTATCACCAGCGTACACCTCAATATGGGTTATGTGAGTGGATTAACAAAATAAATGTAAATCTAGTTTTGGTGTCCCAGCACCAGCAGTATTCAGTACTTCCATCTCCCCATCAGTCCACAGCGCCTGTATTGTGGAGAGAGACCTGCGGATCCTAAACTCCGCCGACTGTGTCAAGTGTGCTTGATTCTTCCTTTGGCGTACACCTCCACCAGTAAAGGTTGATTAAGAAAAGTCACCTTTTACCTCTTTTTTGCTCAAGCGGTCAGTGAAACCATGTCAAGGTTACTCTTCAGGTATTGTAGCATCGCCATGCAAGAGATAAGAACCCATGGCCAAGTGGGTTCTGAGTTAGTAGGGGGACAAAGTTTGCTACATACATACATACATGCATACATACACCACAGAATCTATTTTATGTAAATAGATAGATAAATCAACAGGTAGTGGAGTGAGTCATAAAACAATGCCAATTACAACTGGCCCCAGATTGGGATGACACCATTCATTATTTGGCTCTGTAAGCTGCAGAGTTCTGCCACGGTCACAAAATGGACAAATAAGCTTGCCAATCACACCAGAACCCCCCCATCCCCAGAAAAGCCCTGCAGACGTACAGGAGCCTTTACAATCACCAGGGCAGTTATAATGGTTACCGCCCCGTTAACATTCATCTCACATCCAGCTCTGTTCTGGATATGATTCAGCTGGAGTACATTTACGGCTGACATTAAAATGTGATGGCGATATAAACAGTGAAATTGGATTTCTGTTCCCATCTCCTAAATACAGATTGTGTCCTTTAAGTCCTTCAAAGCTGACAGTAAACATCTCATTCTTCTTGCTCATCCACAAGTGCCCCTTTTTTTCCCCCTGTATTTCACATTTAAGCCATGCAGGCTTGGTTTGTTTTATTTCTGTCCACAGCCTCTTTACATTGCCCGGAGCTGTCATGCATGACCTCATAGATAACACTGGGGCAACACGGAAGTGAACGGACATCCTCAGGACTTCATCACAGCCTTACTTCCAACCTCTAACCTTCTTCAAACTTCAGACTTTGTGGGTTTGTAATAACACGGCAGTTTTTTGACACTGGAGCATGTTCATATTCAATCAGGGGTCCAATCAGGTCCATCCCTCTGGGCAGTCTCTCTTGGTCCATTCCCCCTGGGCTGTTCTACCCTAGGCAGTCCCACACCCCAGGCTTTTCCTACTCCTCCCACAGCAGCCTCTACAGTGGAAAAGAGCTCATTTAAGGATTTCACACCTACCCCATTTGGTTTGGATTTTTGGACCTTATAGGTTGGTTCAGGCCAAAATTTTAGGTGTGAAACCTCCCTTGAACCACGGAGCCAAAAGAACCAAAATTTGGTCTAGTAGAAAGATGTGGTCTCAGTCCATATCAAACTGAACCTTGTTCCGGTTTGGAGATTGTGAAAACAATTTTCAGAAAGGTTCAGACTTTTCTGACAAACACAAGAAGTTAAGGTTTCTAATAAGATTGAAAATGGAGATTACTAACACGGAATGGCCGGTACGGTACGTTCCCTACATGTTCTGCCCATGTTCTGTTCCATTCACTTTCCATACACATACTGTATACATATACATATATTCTTAGGTCCTGTTAACTAGCGGTCCAGCCTCCTCACATTTCAAGTACCTTACGTACGGAACGTTAGATACAGAGCGTTCTTTACGGAATGCTAGCTGTCCTGTTAGCTAGCAGTCTCAAGTGTTTTACTTATGTACTTGTTCCATTGATACATAATGTTCGGTGCAGGACGCTAGCAGTCTTGCTACCTAGTGGTCCAGCCTGCTAATATTTCCAAGTGCCTTATGTATGGAATATTAGATACAGAACATTCTGTACAGAACGCTAGAAAAACATTGGCATCATAGATAGTTTATTTGTAAAGGATTTTTTCTAAAACCGGAAAAAAAACCTGATATGCTTTTGTGATTTATTTGTTCAGTGGATGTGAACAAATAACTCCTGTTTCTCTTACAGTTTGGTTTTAAAATCATCCTGTTAAAACACTGATCGTAAATAAGGAGTGAAATACTCATAAAATGAAATAATGGTGAATGCATATTTTGGTGTTGCATGCTCCGGTATCCTGGTGAGGTGTGTACAGAATGCAGCAGGCATCACAGTTTCACTGTGACCCGAGCACTGTGGAGTGACATCTGTTCCCTGGTCCTGTGAGGGAGCAGCCCATGGTAAGTCCAAAGGGAGGTGGATTGATTGACTGAATAAGGATGCTCAAACAGAGGAGCAAAGGTACATCTGAAATGTCACTGATTTGTTAATTCTTGCAATTCTGGACAGCTTTCAATTTTTTTTCAGTTGGGTCATGTTTATTTTGAAAGCTTTATTTAAAAACTGGACTGGAGTGGTGGCCTAGTTGGTAGAGCATCTGCTCCACAACCGGGAGGTCGTTGGTTCAAATCCTAACTGGGTCATACCAAAGACCAAATAAAAATGGTACTTTCTGCCTTCTAGCTTGGTGCTCAGTGTAATAGGAAAGTTAACGCGCAGAGCTACCAGAGGACTGACCCCCCACTGTAGCTTTCACTACTCACAGTTGCTGTGTGGCCTAGGGTCAGTGAAACGGAGATAGGTGCTGCCCCATACATCACATGGTGTCCTAGTTGCTGTGGAAGGGATTAAACTAACTATTTAAAAACTGGACACAAAAAACACAATGCTCTCAGCTGATGAACGCTTCAAAATATATTGAACCAATGAAGCGCAAAGTGAAACAGCAATGACATTTGAAGCTTTGGATGTCATCGGTTGTGTGACATTGGTGTTTTGATACAAGCTCCGACTCCTCAAGAAGAGTGAGACAAGCTCTGAAGCCTCAGTATCATTTGCCCATCACTACTTACAGTATGTTCCTTAGTTTCTTATTACATTTATTTATTTATTTATTTATTAAAAGTTGCAATTGCATTTATTTACAACCGTCATGTATGGGACATGCGCAGTATATGTGCGGATCATGCTAAGTGTGGACTGCAGTTAACGACGAAGGCAGATTGACATAGACCTAACAACAGACAGAACCGGTAGAAGGGCGTGTTCCGCATGGAACAGGTGCGGAAAATGTATGGAACATGTTCCGATTGGGATGTATACGGAATGTGTATGGAACAGACCGTACCGGTTGTTCCATGTTTTAGTAGGCACCTTCAAAAATGAGCCGTGGTCGCACTTTGAGAGAAGAAATATCACTGTTCAGAAACTTACCAGATATTTTATGAGAGGATGGACCAGAGTTTTTTGTTTTTTACTGGGCGCACAGTGGCACTTGAGGACAAATGGAAAAGGAGCTTGGAAACGGTGCAATGTTAAACCAAACCTAACCAGATGAAATGTAGACAATGTAACAAAAATATGAACCTTGGTCTTTCAGGTGTGAAAATGTCCTTAGGAATAATATAAAATAAATAAAAAAAATAAATCATAGAGCTACAAAACATATTTGAAATCTGCAGTTAAGGTGAACCACAAATTTACTCCTTTTTCTTTCAAATATGCAAGTTTTTTCCACAACATTTTCACATTTTTATGAAAAAAATATGAAACTTATTTTCCTCCTAAATACAACTTTTTCGAGCAAATGTATATTTTCTTGTAAATTTACACCTTTTTTCCATTAAAAATTGGAGATTTTTTCTTCCAAAGTAGGACTGTATTTTAGTTAAAAAAACATATATTTTAAATTTGACACTCCCCCCATAAATTAGGACTGTTTTTCCTAATCAAGATTTCCTGTAAGTTTGATACTTTTCTACACCTGCATTCCAGATGTATTTTTACTACTAAATGACAACCATTTTTTCAGCAAAATTTCTTCTAAAGTTGAGACATTTTTCCTTGTAAAATTAGGACTGTTTTTCTGGTTAAAAAAAAAAAACCAACAACTTTTCTACACCTACATTTGACACTTTTGTACTCCCAAATTTTATATATATATATATATATATATATATATATATATATATATATATATATATATACACTACCGTTCAAAAGTTTGGGGTCACCCAGACAATTATTTTGTGTTTTCCAAGAAAAGTCACACTTATTTACCACCATGAGTTGTAAAATGAATAGAAAATATAGTCAAGATATTGACAAGGTTAGAAATAATGATTTGTATTTGAAATAATATTTTTTTCCAGATACTCAACCTGCTCAAAGGAAGGTCAGTTTTATAGCTTCTCTAACCAGCTAAACTGTTTTCAGCTGTGCTAACATGATTGCACAAGGGTTTTCTAATCATCCATTAGCCTTCTGACGCAATGAGCAAACACATTGTACCATAAGAACACTGGAGTGATAGTTGCTGGAAATGGGCCTTTATACACCTATGTAGACATTGCACCAAAAACCAGACATTTGCAGCTAGAATAGTCATTTACCACATTAGCAATGTATGTTAGATATTAGAGTGTATTTCTGATTAGTTTAAAGTTATCTTCATTGAAAAAAACAGTGCTTTTCTTTCAAAAATAAGGAAATTTCTAAGTGACCCCAAACTTTTTCCGGTTCCGCCGGACTGGCGGCGCCACACGAGTTGGCTGCCTTTTGCAACTGCCTTTTATTTATCTTTCTTCTTCTTTCTACACCTTTCACTCTATATATATATATCACGGACACACAGATCGCCCCAAAGGTCTCCCGAGTCGGCGGACGGAGCCTCTGTTTACAGCAGGAGACGATACAGCAGAGAAGAGCTAGCTAGCACTCAACCGCCACCTGGTGCTAACGGAGAAACTCGACATACCGAGGAACTGTAGCGAAAACGACGCGGGCGCCAGGCTGGAGTTTAGGCGGTGTGCAAGAAATATAAGACAGAATAATAAAGAGCGATGGCAAGAACCAAGCAGACCGCCCGTAAATCTACTGGAGGAAAAAGCCCCACAGGAAGCAGCTAGCCACCAAGGCTGCTCGGAAAAAGCGCTCCGGCCACCGGCGGAGTGAAGAAGCCTCACCGTTAGAGGCACGGTACCGTGGCTCTGAGAGAGATCCGTCGCTACCAGAAATCCACGGAGCTGCTCATCCGTAAGCTGCCCTTCCAGCGCCTGGTGAGGGATATCGCTCAGGACTTCAAGACCGACCTGCGCTTCCAGAGCTCCGCCGTCATGGCTCTGCAGGAGGCCAGCGAGGCCTACCTGGTGGGTCTGTTCGAGGACACCAACCTGTGCGCCATCCACGCCAAGAGGGTCACTATCATGCCCAAAGACATCGAGCTGGCCCGCCGCATCCGTGGAGAGAGAGCTTAGACTTTCTGCTGCACATTCACCAACCACAATGCTCCGCACTGTGTGTCTATATATATATATATATATATATATATATATTTATAGTAATATGTACATATGTATACTAGCTGTTCTTGTTTTTTCTTGCCTTCTGATTGTTGCTCTGAGTGTTGCTATCCCTGTGCCGTTGCAATCCTGGAATTTCCACATTGTGGGACTAATAAAGGCTTATCTTATCTTATCTTATCTTATATATATATATACACTACCGTTCAAAAGTTTGGGGTCACCCAGACAATTATTTTGTGTTTTCCATGAAAAGTCACACTTATTTACCACCATGAGTTGTAAAATGAATAGAAAATATAGTCAAGACATTGACAAGGTTAGAAATAATGATTTGTATTTGAAATAATAATTTTTTTCCTTCAAACTTTGCTTTCGTCAAAGAATCCTCCATTTGCAGCAATTACAGCATTGCAGACCTAACATGATTGCACAAGGGTTTTCTAATCATCCATTAGCCTTCTGACGCAATGAGCAAACACATTGTACCATTAGAACACTAGAGTGATAGTTGCTGGAAATGGGCCTCTATACACCTATGTAGATATTGCACCAAAAACCAGACATTTGCAGCTAGAATAGTCATTTACCACATTAACAATGTATAGAGTGTATTTCTGATTAGTTTAAAGTTATCTTCATTGAAAAAAGTGCTTTTCTTTCAAAAATAAGGAAATTTCTAAGTGACCCCAAACTTTTGAATGGTAGTGTATATATATATATATATATATATATATATATATATATATATATATATATATATACAGTATATATATATATATATATACAGTGTATATATATATATATATGTTCATCTGCTTCCGCTTAATCCTTTTTGGGTCGCAGGGGGGCTGGAGCCTATCCCAGCATCATTGGGCGAGAGGCAGGGTACACCCTGGACAGATCGCCAGTCCATCGCAGGGCCAACACAGAGAGACAGACAACCATTCACTCTCACAGTCATACCTAAGGACAATTTAGAATCCCCAGTTTTGATGCCTATTAACCTAACTTGCATGTTTTTGGCATGTGGGAATAGAAACCGGAGAAATCCCGTAGTAAACCCACGCAGACACAGGGAGAACATGCAAACTCCACACAGATCACTGTTGGTCGGAGGCTGTGATTGAACCCAGGATCCCCCGGCCAAGGGTGAGTTGCTGTGCTGTTGCACTGCTAACCACTCCCCCACCGCGCCGCCCTTTTTACACACACACACACACACACACACACACACACACACACACACACACACACACACACACACACACACACACACGTGTGTGTACAGACGTGGACAAAATTGTTGGTACCCCTCTGTTAATGAAAATAAAACCCACAATGGTCACAGAAATAACTTGAATCTGATAAAAGTGGTAATAAATAAAAATTCTATGAAAATTAACCAATGAAAATTAGACATTGCTTTTGAATTGTGGTACAACAGAATTATTTTAAAAAACAAACTCATGAAACAGGCCTGGACAAAAATGATGGTACCCTTAAATTAATATTTTGTTGCACAACCTTTTGAGGCAATCACTGCAATCATACGATTTCTGTAACTGTCAATGAGGCTTCTGCACCGCTCAGCAGGTATTGTGGCCCACTCCTCATGAGCAAACTGCTCCAGTTGTCTCAAGTTTGAAGGGTGCCTTCTCTAGACGGCATGTTTCAGCTCCTTCCACAGATGTTCAATAGGATTTAGATCAGAGCTCATAGAAGGCCACTTTAGAATAGTCCAATGTTTCACTCTTAGCCATTCTTGGGTGTTTTTAGCTGTGTGTTTTGGGTCATTAGCCTGTTGCAAGACCCATGACCTGCGACTGAGACCAAGCTGTCTGACACTGGGCAGCACATTTCTCTCTAGAATACCTTGATAGTCTTGAGATTTCACTGTACCCTGCACAGATTCAAGACACCCTGTGCCAGATGCAGCAAAGCAGCCCCACAATATAACAGAACCGCCTCCATGTTTCACAGTAGGGACAGTGTTCTTTTCTTGGTATGCTTCATTTTTGTGTCTGTGAACATAGAGCTGATGTGCCTTGCCAAAAACTTCCAGTTTTGTCTCATCTGTCCATAGGACATTCTCCCAGAGGCTTTGTGGCTTGTCAACATGCAGTTTGGCAAATTCCAGTCTGGCTTTTTTATGATTTGTTTTCAACAGTGGTGTCCTCCTTGGTCGTCTTCCACGAAGTCCACTTTGGCTCAAACAACGACGGATGGTACGATCTGACACTGATGTACCTTGACCTTGGAGTTCACCATGAATGTGTTTAGAGATTGTTCTGGGCTCTTTTGTTACCATTCGTATTATCCGTCTCCTCCTGCGGCCATGTCCAGGGAGGTTGGCTACAGTCCCGTGGATCTTAAATTTCTGAATAATATGTGCAACTGTAGTCACAGGAACATCAACCTGCTTGGAGATGGTCTTATAGCCTTTACCTTTAACATGCTTGTCTAGAATTTTCTTTCTAATCTCCTGAAACAACTCTCTCCTTTGCTTCCTCTGGTCCATGTTTAGTGTGGTACACACCATGGCACCAAACAGCACAGTGACTACTTGTCACCCGTTAAATAGGCCTACTGACTGATTACAAGTTTGTAGACACCTGTGATGTTAATTAGAGGACACATCTTCGTTGAACATGTCCCTATGGTCACATTATTTTCAATCTTTTCTAGGGGTACCATCATTTTTGTCCAGGCCTGTTTCATGAGTTTTTTTTAAAGCAATTCTGTTGAACCACAATACAAAAGCACTGTCTGATTTTCATTGGTTAATTTTCATAGAATTTTTATTTATTACCACTTTTGTCAGATTCAAGTTATTTCTGTGACCATTGTGGGTTTTTCTTTCATTAGCAGAGGGGTACCAACAATTTTGTCCACGTCTGTACACACACACACACACACACACACACACACATTATATATATATACTGTATACACTACCGTTCAAAAGTTTGGGGTCACCCAGACACTTATTTTGTGTTTTCCATGAAAAGTCACACTTATTTACCACCATGAGTTGTAAAATAAATAGGAAAATATAGTCAAGACATTGACAAGGTTAGAAATAATGATTTGTATTTGAAATAATAATTTTTTCCAGATACTCAACCTGCTCAAAGGAAGGTCAGTTTTATAGCTTCTCTAACTAGCTAAACTGTTTTCAGCTGTGCTAACATGATTGCACAAGGGTTTTCTAATCATCCATTAGCCTTCTGACGCAATGAGCAAACACATTGTACCATTAGAACACTGGAGTGATAGTTGCTGGAAATGGGCCTCTATACACCTATGTAGATATTACACCAAAAACCAGACATTTGCAGCTAGAATAGTCATTTACCACATTAGCAATGTATATTAGATATTAGAGTGTATTTCTGATTAATTTAAAGTTATCTTCATTGAAAAAACAGTGCTTTTCTTTCAAAAATAAGGAAATTTCTAAGTGACCCCAAACTTTTGAACTGTAGTGTATATATATATATATATATATATATATATATATATATTTTTTTTTTTTCTAAGAAGTATGCAACTTTTCTGTCATGGCCGCCAATCATGGCACCTGTGTGCGCACCTGCCTGTTATCTCCTGTGGCCCTATTTATTCCCATCAGGACCAGTGCTGGGCGCGGAGTCATCTGATTCCTTTGGTGAATCACGCCACAACTTGCGTCTGTGCTTCACTGCACTAACTTCTCCTGCCTCCGGCTTCCAAGCCCAGCAGAACGACGTCCGGGTCGATTTCGCCTGGACCAACACCCAAGTAAGCTCTTAACTTCTAATCTGTCCTTTCCCCTGTGCACAGGCGGAGCCCACTATGGCGGACCTCCTTCTCCCTCCAGGCGGCGGACTTGTCCCTCTTCCAGCTATTCAGCCCGCAGATACTGTCTCCCTGGCTGCAGCTTCAGTGCGACCTGTAGACTCATCAACATCTGTTGACAGTAAGCCCAGTAACATCAAACGTGCTGCATAGGTGTTCTGTTGCTAACAGCCCTTGTCTCTGTTTCAGGGTTGCCAGTTTGTACGGTGCTCTGCCGGCCCAGATGGAACGCACGGATTACACTACACTACATTACACCTCATAACCGCACTCAAGCATCCACTCACTCACGTTAACAAATAAAATACATTAACCTGTTGAACTCTGTTCAACTTCCCTAAAAACGCCTAAAAATAACATGTCCAAAGTAAATCAAAAGCTGTTCTTCAACCCTTTGCAGCATCTTCATGGGGTTAGTCTCATTTAAAAGAAAACACTCTGAATTTTTTGGTAAAACAATCATAATCTCTCTAAGTGCTCCTGCCACTGAGTAACAAGAAAGTTCGCCTGGGTGGTTTTTTTAGATACAAATGGTTGCAAATAACATACAGCTGTCAGATACTGGTTGGAAAACACAACAGAAATGTAGAACAAAGTGTTTTCAAGCTCAGGTCAAAATTTTGTAAAAATACCACAAAAAATGAATATATTACACAGCTTTTTTTCTCAGGTTGTAACAAGGCTGTGTCTGTACTGGAAGACCGGAAATACAGCTTTTTTTTTCAGTGCGCACTGAGACGCACTAAGATGCAGAGACGTGACCACCCGCGGAATTCACAGAGTTCAAGGGGTTACTTGTGTTAATCTTGAGTCGTGTCTGTCTGTGGGTCACCTGAACAATGTCAGTATGACTCCGCCAAAGTGACCCGGTAGACAGCGCACTCATGCGCCGCATTAACCATCTCAAGGCTCGGGTAGACCAATTAGCGTACCAGCAACAAGTGATGCTAACCCAGCTAACTCGCATCACCGAAAGTTAGATCATTTAACTAACCCACAGGGGTTTTCCACAGCACCAGCTAGCTCCTCAGCTCCTGCTAGTTCTACTGCTAGCGCTACCACTAGCTCTTCGCCTAGCCTTCACTCTACGGGTTCCGCTAGTCGGCTCACTCCCGTCCCTACTCCCGCCCGGTTTAAAGGGGTATTGGGAGAAGCCAGGGGGTTTCTTATGTAGTGTGAAATTGTGTTCCAACGGGTTCCCGGGGATTTTCCCACTGACCAGAGCCGCATTGGCTATATGATCAATCTGTTAGAGGGTCGGGCTTTAGCGTGGGCTTACGCGGTCATGGCTAGGGCTGACTATGTGTCCATGACTTATGTTCAATTCACACAGGAATTCCAGGAAGTATTTAGCCACTTGAACCGGGAAGATGTTCTTACCTCTCGCCTGTTAAACCTTCGGCAGGGGTCGAAGGCAGTTGCCGATTACGCTGTTGACTTCCGGGTCGTAGCTACAGAGGTCGGGTGGGAAGACGTCTCCCTGAGTAGTATATTCCTGAGGAGTTTGAGCCCTAGCCTGCGGGACGAGCTGGCCCGCCTGGAGAAACCCTCCACGCTGCATGAGTGTATCTCTCTGGCCATTAGCCTTGACAACCGTCTGAGGGAATGAGCGGCGGAGCATAAGACTTCTGGCCACGCGGAGAATAGGCCACGCCGAGCTCTCCAGCTCCCCCTACTGGGCCTCCCATCTACTGACTGAGGACCAAGAACCTATGATAGTGGGGAGGTCGAAACTTGCTGCTGAGGAGAGACAGCGCCGCTGTGAGTTGGGGTTGTGTGTCTATTGCGGGAGCGAGGAGCATGACCTGAATTCTTGTCCTAGGTGGCCAAAAGGGGAAGTCTGTGCGTCGAAGTAGGGGGTCACACGGACGTAAAAGATAGCAATCCCCTCACCCACTTTTTCATCCCTATTCGGTTTTGCTTTGGTCACAAAGAACATAATACACACGCACTCATTGACTCAGGGGCTGAGCAGAGCTTCATTTCTAGGAGTCTGGCAACCCGTCTGGGTCTACCTTATGCAGCCGTTAAAAGCTCCCCTTAAAATTATTGCCCTGTCTAAGGCGGCGTTGGCTACTGTCACTCATCGGGTCGCCTCGGTGCCAGTCATCATTTCGGGCAATCATCGGGAGGAGCTAAATCTATTTGTCCTACCGGTATTATCGTCATTCTGGGCTACCCTTGGCTGTATCTGCACAACCCTACCATTGACTGGCAATCGGGAAATATTGTGTCGTGGAGCCCTTTCTGCCTAAGTGCCTGTCTGCAGTCTGCTGCATGCTCGCCTGCCACGCTGTTGGAGGTCCCTGCCTCTCCTCCCCCGGATCTGTCAAAAGTGCCTCCAGAGTACCATGACCTTGGGGCCGTCTTTAGTATATCCCAAGCCCTTTCCCTCCCCCCTCACCAACCGTATGATTGCGCTATTAATCTGCGGGCCGGCGCTCCTCTGCCATCTAGCAGACTTTATAACCTGTCTGCTCCGGAGCGCGCGGCCATGGACTCATATATTAAGGAGTCCCTCAGTTCAGGTATCATTAGACCTTCATCTTCAGCGGTGGGGGCGGGGTTTTTCTTTGTGGGGAAGAAGGACGGCTTCCTCAGGCCCTGCATCGACTTCAGAGAACTTAACAACATCACTATCAAGGATAAGTATACTCTCCCCCTCCTTAACACTGCATTTGATTCCCTCCGGGGGGCTTGCTGCTTCACTAAATTAGACCTGCGTAATGCCTATCACCTGGTGCGGATATGCGAAGGGGATGAGTGGAAGACGGCCTTTAGGACCCCTAGCAGGCATTTTGAATATCTGGTCATGCCGTTCGGGCTGACCAATGCTCTGGCCATCTTCCAGCGTCTTATTAATGATGTTTTGAGAGATTTTCTGGGCACCTTTGTTTTTGTCTTCTTTGACTACATTTTTAATCTTTTCCCAGTCCATGGAGGAGCATCGCCTACACGTCAGGCGAGTCTTGCAGTGGCTGTTGGAGAATAAGCTCTTCGTCAAGGCAGAAAAATGTGTGTTCTACATCTCCAGGACCTCTTTCCTCGGCTTCATTATTGCCCCGAAGGAGATCATCCCGGACCCAGTGAAGGTGAAGGTGGTGGTGGACTGGCCCACCCCCACATCAAGGAAACAGTTGCTGCAGTTCTTGGGCTTCGCAAACTTCTTTCGCCGGTTTATTAAGGACTACAGCCGCATCACCCTCCCCCTCACCAACTTGACCTCCACCAAAGTTCCCTTTCTCTGGACGGAAGAGGCGGACGCCGCATTCTCGGAGTTGAAGGTCAGATTTTCATCTTCGCCTATTCTGACGCAGGTGGATTCCACCCTTTAGTGCTTGGTGGAGGTGGACGCCTCTGATTCAGGGGTGGGGGCTGTGCTATCCCAGCATTCTCCGGCAGACGGTAAAATCCGCCCCTGCGCCTAGTTCTCTCGTCGCCTGTCCCCGGCAGAACGAAATTATGACATCGGAGATAGAGAGCTCTTGGCAGTGAAATTGGCCCTGGAGGAGTGGCGGCACTGGTTGGAAGGAGCGTCACCGCCATTCATTGTCTGGACCGATCATAAGAATCTGGAGTACCTTCGGACCGCCAAGAGGCTGAATGCCCGACAGGCCCGCTGGTCGCTGTTTTTTGGACGGTTCAACTTTACCATCACCTACCGCCCTGGGTCGAAGAACACCAAGCCCGACGCCCTGTCTCATCAGTTTGCCCCAGAGACAGCAGAAAAGGCCGAGCACCCCATCCTCCCTCCAGCATGTGTCATGGGCGCCCTCGCTTGGGGAATTTGGGATAAGGTTATAGGGGCGCAGGCTGATGAAGCTGACCCCGGGGGGGGGGGTGTCCAGTGGGCAAATTGTTTGTTCCCACAGCGGTCTGAGGGGAGGTCATCCAGTGGGGGGGCATACCTCAAAATTCGCCTGCCATTTGGGAAGGGCACACACGGTGGCGTTCCTACGAAGATCGTTTTGGTGGCCATCCGTCCAGAAGGACGTGGTGGAGTATATCCGCGCATGTCCCGAGTGTGCTACGGGGAAGACATCCTCATCGCAGCCGGGCGGGCTGCTCCATCCCCTCCCCGTCCTGGGTAGACCATGGTCCCATGTGGCGCTGGGTTTTGTCATGGGTCTCCCGACGTCTAATAACTTCACCACCATTCTCATGCTGATGGACAGATTTTCCAAGGCGGCTCACTTCATCCCTCTGCGGGGGTTACCGTCTGCCAAGGAGACAGTGGATCTGCTGGTTCAGCATGTTATTCGGCTGCATGGCATTCCTCAGGACATTGTTTCGGACCGAGGGCCCCAGTTTATCTCCAAGGTCTGGAAGGCCTTTTGCACCACCCTAGGAGCTACGGCCAGCCCATCCTCCGGTTATCACCCGCAATCCAACGGGCAATGTGAACGAGCCAACCAGGAGGTGGAAGCAGCACTGCGGTGTGTCACTGCTGCCAATCCTTCATCATGGAGCACACACCTCCCTTGGATTGAATACGCCCATAATACAGCAGTGTCCTCGGCAACCGGCATGTCCCCCTTCGAGGCATCGTTGGGTTACAACCCCCCGCTGTTCCCGGAAGAGGAGGGGGACATCGCTGTCCCATCGGTTCAGGCCCAATTAAGACGCTGTCGGTGGATTTGGAGGGCGGCCAGAAGGGCACTGCAACGAACGGCGGAATGCAACACTGCGGTGGCGAATCGGCACAGGGTTCCGGGCCCGGCCTATCAGGTGGGTCAGCAGGTATGGCTCTCCACAAAGAACATCAACCTGAAGGCTGAACGTAAGAAGACCGCCCAGCGGTTTATTGGTCCATACCCTATTTGTTGAATTATTAACTCAGTGTCTGTGCGTCTAACTCTCCCCCCCCCTCCCTCCGCATCTGTCCAACCTTCCATGTCTCTCAGATTAAGCCTGTCTCCTCCAGCCCGTTGTGTCCCCCTCCCAGGTCTCCACCTCCACCAAGGGTGGTCGACAGCAACCCAGTGTGGCCCATCACTTCCATCCTGGACGTCCGCCGCCGGGGGCGTGGCCTGCAGTATCTGGTTGACTGGGAGGGCTACGGGCCAGAGTGGAGGTTTTGTGTGCGTCCCGCCCTGGTGCTCGATAAGCAGCTCATCAGGGACTTCCATCGGACACACCCGGGTAGGTTGGAACGCACACTGAGAGGCGTGACGTAGGGGGGGAGTACTGTCATGGCTGCCAATCATGGCAACTGTGTGTGCACCTGCCTGTTATCTCCTGCGGCCCTATTTATTTCCATCAGGACCAGTGCTGGGCGCGGAGTCTTTCTGATTCCTTCGGTGAATCACGCCACAACATGCCTCTGTGCTTCCATGCACTAACTTCTCCTGCCTCTGGCTTCCAAGCCCAGAAGAACGACATCCGGGTCGATTTCGCCCGGACCAACACCCAAGTAAGCTCTTAGCTTCTAATCTGTCCTTTCCCCTGTGCACAGGCGGAGCCCGCTATGGCGGACTTCCTTCTCCCTCCAGGTGGCGGACTTGACCCTCTTCCAGCTATTCAGCCCGCAGACACTGTCTCCCTGGCTGCAGCTTCGGTGTGACCTGTAGACTCATCAACATCTGTTGACAGTAAGCCCAGCAACATCAAACGTGCTGCATAGGTGTTCTGTTGCTAACGGCCCTTGTCTCTGTTTCAGTGTTGCCAGTTTGTACGGTGCTCTGCTGGCCCAGCTGGAACGCAAGGATTACACTACACTACATTACACCTCATAACCGCACTCACGCATCCACTCACTCACGTTAACAAATAAAGTACGTTAATTGTGTTAATCCTGAGTTGTATCTGTCTCTGGGTCACCTGAACCATGTCATTTTCCCTTTGAGCTAGTTTCATATGTTTTAAAGGTGAAGGGGGTTGCTTGCTTTGTATCAGCCCAAATGTCAGCCAGTCTTTGCCTTACCAAAAAGACAAAGAGAAAAACAGTAGCTGCTCCTCTTAAGATAAACAGAGACTTTTTTTAATTATTATTTTATTTTCTTATAGTATGGGGCAATATTTTAAAGTTATCTGCACTTTTAAACTTCCATCTTTTCTGTTGGTTTGACAGTTTACCTTAAGGCACTTTCCTTTTTTTTTAAAAGCCATTTGGGAAAACAAAACTGCAAATGTAACAATGACTTTTGTTAAACTTTTAGGTTAAGTGGGATGTACAGTGGTGTGAAAAAGTCTTTGCCCCCTTCCTTATTTCTCATTTTTTTGTATTTGTCACACTTAAATGTTTCAGATCATCAAACAAATTTAAATATTTGACAAAGATAGCACAAGTAAACACAAAATGCAATTTTTTCCAATGTATTTATTGATTTTTTTTTCCTTTTTGTTTTACATACAAAAAATAAATACCGGTCAAAACATGAAAAACAGCTCAGCACAACATTGATCTACACAAAATCAGAGATTGACACTAATAAAAATAATAAAAAAAAAGGATACACTACACAGCTAGAAACTCATACATGTACATACATATACCTGCACTTGTACACTTGTTCAGAGGAACGTGTCCACCACAGCACTACAAACAAGGTCCGGAAAAAAAGGAAGTCATACTTAGTCCAAGTTAACGCTCCCAAGAATCAAAGCCACCATAAGGTCCGAGAATTTGAGATATGGAGTCCATATTTTCATAAAATGTCCCTTTGTTGAATGAAGTAGACATGTTAAATATTCCAAAGGGAAACATTCCATGATAATTTTGTGTCAGTTTGTTTTAGCTGGTGGTTTGTCACATACCCATGACAAAAAAAAATATTCCTTCTTGCAGCATATGCAAGGATATTGTACAGTCTGTCAAAGCTTCCAAAAAGTAAGTCCTGGTTTGAGTGTCCCAATAGCAAAGAGCGAAGATCCATGTCTACATTCACACCAAATATCTGACTCATGTCTTGTATAATGTCCAGCTTGGATTTGCTTGGATTTAAGACAAGACCAGACACAATGAGTATAGGTACCAACTGAGATTTTACACTTCAGACACATGGGTGAATGCTGGGAGTTCATATTAGATCTTTTACTGGGAGAGATTTGCAAGCGATGTAAAATTTTATATTGCAATAATCTAGCACGATTGCATACTGAGATGTTCTTGGCACACTCCCAGATTGCATCCAATGAATCCTCATACATGTTTACGTTGTCATTTCTGTTTAACATCCTGCATAATTGACACACTCAACACATCTGACTGACTTAAGGCATTATAACAGTGCGTTATAAATTTTTTGGTTGGGCCAAAAAGAAGTAACCGTTTAACTGCAGACACTGTGGCATTTACATTGAAAATGGTCTTTCTAGTAATGAAATTTCGGACCTGAAGATATCTAAAAAAAATTCTGTCTGGAAAGGCCAAATTTCTCCTGAAGCTGTTCAAATGATAATAACTATACACCATCAAAAAGGTCATAAATTTTCTCTGTCCATACAGTATATTATAACCACTGTCCATCATACCAGGAACAAAATCAGGATTACCTTGAATGGGGATTAATAAAGTAGCTAAATCTGGACTTCCCTCAAGTTTTCGTGTCATAAACCAGGGCTTTAAAGTGTTGCAAATTATAGAATTATTATCACAGAGATTTCTAACTGAATTTAAATTCTTTCAAGACAAGATGCCCAACACTGAACAGGAGGTCTGTGACTTTTCAAGACCCAACCAAAAGAAGTAGGATCATCTTTAACCCATTCTGCTATAAACCTTAGTTGAGATGCTATTTGATACCATTTAATGTTTGGAACATCCAAATCTCCCATTGAACTTGGAAGTTGTAATTTTAGCATTTTTAGCCTCGGCTTTGTTTTATTCCGGATAAAATCACTCAACCAACCACTGGGTAACTTCAAAACCTTTTTAGTTATAAGTACTGGAATCATCTGTAGGGGGTACAGTAACCGGGGCAGGATATTCATTTTAATGATAGACACTCTGCCAAGTAATGATAGGGGAAGTGAACCTTACCTGTTTAAATCCTTCTTTATAGTTTCAAAGAGAGGGTTAAAATTAGCTTTAAACATCTGGTGGAACACAGGAGTAATCTGAATACCCAAGTACACAAAACCTGACGTAGACCAGCAAAATGGAAATGATATAAGGGAGTTAGTTCTATTTCTGAGGCTTCCCATGGGCATAGCTAAAGATTTAGAAAATTAATTTTGTAACCAGAGAAAGACCCAAAATAATTAATTATATCGACCAGTCATGGAACAGAGGTGGCAGGCTCCGCTACATACAACAAAACATCATCCGCATAAAGGGAAATTTTATGTTGCATCTCCCCTACATCTATACCTCTGTCAGCTGGGTCCTGTCTGATGGCTTCAGCCAAAGGTTCTACTGCAAGGGCAAAAAGTGCAGGGCTTAAGGGGCAGCCTTGACGCATTGAACGATAAATTGGGAAATTATCCAATCTATAACCATTTGTTATGACTGATGCCAGAGGTTTGTTATACAAAAGTTTGATCCATTTGATAAAATTATCCCCAGATTAAATTTTTGTAATACTTTAAATAAATAAGATAAGATAAGATAAGATAAGCCTTTATTAGTCCCACAACGGGGAAATTCCAGGATTGCAACAGCACAGGGATAGCAACACTCAGAGCAACAATCAGAAGGCAAGGAAAAAAACAAGCAAGCAAGAGCAGCTAATATACATATGTACATATTACTATAAAATATATATATACACACACACACACACACACACACACACAGTGCAGAGCATTGTAGCTGGATGGAATAAATATATGAATATATGAACACACAGTGCAGAGCATTGTAGCTAGATGGAATAAATATGTAAATATATAAACACCCACAGTACGGAGCATTGCAGCTAGGTGGAATAAATATGCAAGTATATAAACACACACAGTGCGGAGCAATGTAGCTAGATGGAATAATATGTAGATATATAAAAACACAGTGCGGAGCATTGTAGCTAGATGGAATAAATATGAAAATATATAAACACACACAGTGCAGAGCATTGTTGCTAGGTGGGATGAAACAGCACAACCGTCTATTTAGTTATCCTACATGGTATGATTATGTGCCCATACATATTCTCACCCTCCATAGCGACCGGTATGCTCCTAGTTGTATGCCGGAGAGGACCATTGTGTAAGTCTATTGCATCTTTTGCATTCAAAAAAACTATTAGTTTGTTACGTCTTTTTGCTATCTCTGCGAGCAGCCCTGCTTAGGTTGTACAGTCTGACAGCCGTTGGTAGGAAGGACCTACGAAACCTCTCGGTTGTGCACCTGGGATGATGTAGTCTGCTGCTAAATGAGCTCCTCAGTGCATCCAGTATGTCCTGCATAGGGTGGAACTCGGACTCCAGCAGAGATGACAGTTTAGCCACCGTCCTTCTCTCTCCTATCTCCTCCATCGGATCAAGGCGCTGCCCCAGGACAGAGCTAGCTTTCTTAATCAGTTTGTTCAGTCTCTTCCTATCGGCTGCAGTAATGCCACTGCCCCAGCAGACCACTCCAAAAGTGATGGCTGATGCCACCACCGTGTCATAGAATGACTTCAGCAGCGCCCCTTGTACACCAAAAGACCTGAGTCTCCTCAGCAGGAACAGCCTGCGCTGTCCCTTCTTGTAGAGTGCGTCAGTATTGTGTGACCAGTCTAGTTTATTGTTCAGATGAATACCCAGGTACTTATAGGATGTCACCATCTCGATGTCTGTTCCCTGTATATTTACTGGTGCTGTGAGGGGCTGCCCATGCCTGCGGCAGTCCACCACCAGCTCCTTAGTTTTCCTCGCGTTGATCTGGAGGCATTTCCGATGGCACCAGTCCACAAAGTCCTGGATAAGCCCTCTGTACTCAGCTTCATCTCCGTTGGAGATGAGACCAACGATCGCAGAGTCATCAGAGAACTTCTGTAGATGGCAATGTGTTGTGTTGTGTGAGAAGTCCGCAGTATAAAGAGTGAACAGGAAGGGAGCCAGCACCGTTCCCTGGGGGGCCCCCGTGCTACTGATGATCGTGTCGGAAACACAGTCCCGGGTTCTCACAAACTGAGGCCGGTTCGTGAGGTAGTCCAGGATCCATGATGACAGGTGCTGGTCCACCCCTGCGCGCAGCAGCTTGTCCTTCAGGATCATCGGTTGGATGGTGTTGAAAGCACTGGAGAAGTCAAAGAACATGATCCTCACCATATTCCCGGGCTTCTCCAGGTGGGACAGAGAACGGTGAAGGAGGAAGATCACCGCATCCTCCACCCCAATGCCATGCTGGTAGGCGAACTGGAGTGGATCCATCGCTGGTTCCACCAGGGGGCGGAGATGAGCAAGGAGCAGTCTCTCCAGGGTCTTCATCAAGTGGGACGTCAAGGCCACCGGTCTGTAGCTGTTCAGGTCTTTGGGGTGGGAAGTTTTTGGTACAGGTACCACACAAGATGTTTTCCACAGCTGTGGTACCCTCCCCAGTTTCAGGCTCATGTTGAAGATATACGTCACAATCCCACACAGCTGGTCTGCACAGGACTTGAGGAGCTTTGCGCTGATGCCGTCCGGTCCCGACGCCTTCCTCGCCTTGATCTTCCGTAGCTCCGTCCTCACCTGGGTCTTGGTCAGGGTCAGGATGGGGGGCTGTGTGTTGGGAGTGGGGGGGGTGTCGGTGGAGTGGGGAGTGGGCAGCAGGACTTGATTTCTTAGAGGCAGCAGTGGTTGTTGTGCAGACAGGGGGGAGGGCGGTTGGTCAAATCTATTGAAAAACAGATTCAGGTTGTTCGCCCACTCCCTGCCCCCCGTGGCCTGGGGGGAGGTATTCTGGAGCCCCGAGATGGTTTTGAGGTTTCTCCAGACCCCGCTGATGTCGCTCTGTTGCAGCTTGTCCTCCATCTTCTTCCTGAAGCTGTCCTTGCCTTCTCTGATCTTTCTCCTCAGCTCCCTCTGTACGGACTTCAGCATCTCCCTGTTCCCCGACCTGAAGATCCTCTTCTTCTCTCTCAGAAGTGTTTTTATCTCAGGGTTGATCCAGGGTTTGTTGTTTGAGTGACGCCGTATGGTCTTGGTGGGAACGGATTTGTCCACACAGAAGCTGAGGTAGCCCGTGAAGGTGTGAATGAGGCCATCGATGTCCTCACCATGTGGATCGCAGAGCTGCTTCCAGGCAGTGGCTTCAAAACAGTCCTTTAGAGTGTCCATTGTCTCCTCAGACCATAACTCCACAGTGTGCATGGCCGGAGGTTGTCTGTGCACTAGGGGTTTGTACACCGGTCGGAGATGAACCAAGTTGTGATCCGATCTCCCAAGTGGGGGGAGTTGTGATGAGGTGTACGCCTCCTTAGTGTTTGCGTAGAACAAATCCAGTGTTTTATTGTCTCTAGTGTGGCATGTGACATACTGGGTGAAAGTGGGCAGAATGGGAGACAGTGAAACGTGGTTGAAATCGCCTGAGATGAGGAGAAGAGCATCTGGGTGTTCTGTCTGCAGCCTGCTGGTTACTGAATGGATGACGTCACGCGCTGTCCCAGCGTTCGCCGTCGGATTTGCATAAACAACAATGCAGATCACGTGTGAGTGTTCTCTCGGGAGATATGTAGGCCTCATGCTAACAGCTAGCAACTCAATGTCTTTGCTGCAGTGTCGTTGTTTAACAGTGATATGTCCCGGTCTGCACCAGTTGTTGTTAACATACATTATCACTCCACCGCCCCTAGTTTTGCCACTCTCTGGTGTTCGGTCAGCTCGTATCATGTGAAAACCCTCCAGCTCAATGTTAGCATCTGCTGCTAGTTCAGTTAGCCACGTCTCCGTAAACAAAAGGAGAGAGCACTCCCGGTAAGTGCTATCATAACGGGAGATAGCCGCTAGCTCATCTAACTTTCCCAGTATCGACCGTACATTTCCCATGACAACAGATGGAAGGGAGGGTCTGTACCTTATATTTTTTGTCCTCCGCCTTACTCCAGCCCGGCAGCCGCGACGCTTTCGCCTCAATTCTCTCGGTATGTCGAGGCCACTCGACTTGATCGAAGGCTTTCTCTGCATCCAGTGAAATGACTACAGTATCATCTTCTTGTGTTTGACAGAAATTAACAATATTTAAAAGCCTCCTAATGTTGTGACTGGAGCTTCTGCCTTTGATAAAATCTGTCTGATAGTCCTAAATAATGAAAGGCAGAACCTTCTCTAATCGCAGAGCCAGGACAATTACCTTTTTTAAGAATTAGGGAGATATCAGCTTCTCTTCATGACTGAGGTAAACTTCCAGAGTGTTTTATCATTTACAAAAATGGATCCACAAGTATATTCACTGCTCAAACTGTCTGGCCCAGGTGCTTTGCCTGATTGTAAACTGTTAATTGCTAATACTGTCATAAACTCTCCGTGGACTCTGTCATTGCGCACGGAGGAGAAGAAGGATGGATGGATTTACGCGCAGAGTTTCACCACACACACTTTTATTGACATGAAACAGTTCAAAAATAAAGACTTACAGAAAGGTAACTATGTACACAAAATGGCTGACGCCGAAGTGACCAGTGGGCAGACCACTGTGTACCGTGGCCACAGGAAAAATACAAATGTAATAAACGCTCGGGAGAGCGAGGAAGACTCAAGGAGGCTCAACTGGCTAGGGGAAGTAAACTGGGCAACAGCCTAAGCGTAGCAGTAGCACTGCGGGGAAGAAATGCTAACAGCTAAATGTAGCAGAAACTACTGCACCAAGAAATGCCAAAGAGTTTACTCACAAGCAGGATCCGTCCAGAAAGTCCAGTTCTCCCAACGAGCATAATCCACATCTCCCTCCTGACGTGACGGTCACACCGTGGAGAACAAGAGTGACTTGTACAATGACCCAGCGGCGTTTGTGTAGTGAAGACCTGCTTAAATCCAAACGCCCCTGGCCACACAAATTGGGAACACCTAGGTGAGGTGTGAGGAAGATCATTACCGGGCCTGGAAACAGCTGATGGAATTAAAGAGAGCGAGGGGTCGTGGTTGGACCGACAGACTGTCAGCAGTGTGGGAAAAAGATCACAGAAGCTGACTAACAGCTGCCGGTCAGGCAGTGGCAATAGAGATGGAAATGAGTACAATCTACACATAATGCACATATACAGCAGAACCAAAACCCACAGAGAGATCAGGGCCGAGCCGGGGAAAGCCAAGCCAACTTGGCTCATGACAAATACAACCTCTTCTCTAGAGATGGGAGAATTTAAATCATGTCTCTGAGTATCAGTTATAGTAGGGAAAGCTAAGCCATCCAAGAAAGAGTCCATCTTATATGAGGCTCCTACTGTCTGGTCCGCTGTATATAACTGAATGTAGAACTGTCTAAAAGTATTATTAATATTTTTGTTATCAAAGTAACGCATGCCATTTAGACCTACAACTGAAGGAATCAGTTGGGAATCTCTTTTGATTTTTGTTAGACAAGATAAAAACTTACTAGGTTTGCAAAATGCAGTTTTTAAATGAAAGTGTTTATTATTAAGGGGAACAAAATCAGGAGTTTTTGGTAGACAGCAGAATTCATGGTTCCATTTACTACAGCAAGTCTTACAGGTCCTGAAGCAACAAAACAGTGCCAGACCATCACACTACCACCACCATATTTTACTGTTGGTATGGTGTTCCTTTTCTCAAATGCTGTGTTACTTTTACACCATATGAATCGGGACACACACCTTCCAAAAAGTTCAACTTTTGTCTCATCAGTCCACAGAATATTTTCCCAAAATTCTTGGGCATTATCAAGATGTTTTCTGGCAAAACTGAGACAAGCCTTTATGTTCTTTTTGCTCAGCAGCAGTTTTCATCTTGGAACTTTGCCATGAAGGCCATTTTTGCCCAGTCTCTTTCATATGATGGCGTCATGAATACTAACCCTAACTGAGGCAAGTGAGACCTGCAGTTCTTTGGATGTTGTTGTGGAGTCTTTTGTGACCTCTTGGGTGAGTCGTTGCTGCGCTCTTGGGGTAATTTTGGTTGGTCGGCCACTCCTGGGAAGGTTCACCACTGTTCCATGTTTTTGTTATTTGTGGGTAATGGCTCTCACTGTGGTTCGCTGGAGTCCCCAAGTTTTAGAAATGCCTTTATAACTTTTCCAGACTGATAGATCTCAATTACTTTGTTTCTCATATGTTCCTGAATTTCTTTGGACTGCAGCATGATGTCTAGCTTTTGAGGATCTTTCGGTCTACTTCATTTTGTCAGGCAGGTCCTATTTAAGTGATTTCTTGATTAGGAACAGGTGTGCAAGTAATCAGGCCTGGGTGTAGCTAGATAAATTGAACTCAGCTTTCCAAAGATGTGATAAACCACAGTTATATGTTTTAACGGGGGGGGGGGGGGATCAGTTTTTCCACCCAGAGCCATGTAGGTTTGGGGTTTTTTTTTACCCCTAATAATAGACACCTTGATTTAAAAACTGCATTTTGTGTTTGTGTTATCTTTGTCTAATATTTAAATTTGTTTGATGATCTGAAACATTTAAGTGTGACAAACATACAAAAAAATGAGAAATCAGGAAGGGGGCAAACACTTTTTCACACCACTGTATACCCCACAGAACAGGCTGGGTCCTTTCATGTTGACGGACCTCAACGATTTCTTTGAACTGACTGATTTTCAAGGGAGATAGATGAACCAGAGGCTTATCAGATGAACAGAAGTCACACAGAGAACTATGGGTAATTACAGCCGAGTGTGTGAGCTAGGCTGAGGGAGAGAAGCTTGTCTTTGACGTAAATCAATCCTAATATTTGCTTTAGCTTGTTCTGAACACATTATAGATGCTGTATGGAACTTCTGGAAACTTGTTTGGTTTTCGAGGCACTGTGTGGTCTCTAAATGAACTACAGCCTTAATCATTTAGTGGCCACAAGGTGTCACTTCAAAGATACTACAGAGCCCTTTAAGTCCTGAAGAGCAGTGTTTTTCAACCTTTTTCTGAGTCAAGGAACCCTTTTAACATTGAAAAAATTCTCACGACATCCCACCAACCAAAAATGTTTTAAAAAAGACACATTGTAGCCTATTGCAGCATATGTAAAACCTGGGCTTGTTTTTTGTTTAGATGAACACAAAGCTGATATCTGTTAAGTCTGGGTTTGGAGCTGGAAGGATGAGGCCCGGTGTCAAATAGAACGCATGTTTATTATAGCTGGCACAGATGCACCTCACACAGCTGCTGGGCAGAGGAAATGGCCAAGAAGCCATCCCTCCTGCCTGCAGCCCTTTTATAGCCACCTTCCAGTTCTGCCACCACCCTGTGCCACACAAATAAAAGTACAGAACATATACATATAATGCGAACCATATAAATAACTATTTAACACTTCCCTCCCCCTTACAAAAGTCCAAAACACACACACACACACACACACACACACACACACACACACACACACACACACACACACACACACACACACACACACACAATTCAGACCCACCCCAATTTAGGACCCGAATCATGCACTAACATAACATAAAACAATGAATTAAATTGGCCTAACACATTCACGCCCAAAACAACTAAAACTAGGCGGGGGGGGGACAGGTGGACTGCCGTCCCACGCCCATACGGCAAGACAGATTATTCTGCTGTCTGTACTAAATAAAAATCCATCTACAAATTAAAATAACTGCCGTGTTCCTACGCTAAAATTAAAAAAAAAAAAAAAACAACACAAAATAATCCCAAACTATGTACACAATAAAACAAAAAAACAATTCAAATACATGCACAACAAAGAACCTATATACACACAGCTTGGAGAAGATGACCCCATGGGCCCCCTGGACCGTTCTTTCATTAGTCCGCCCCTGGAGGTGGCCTGCCTCCCGGGCTGTAGCTGGTCACCCTGGCCCTCGTGCGCCTCCTCTTCCTCACCATCGGATGCTCTGCTCGTCCAGGTTCACCACTCACAGTCATCTCCCGGGCACACCACAGCTCGTTCGGGTGCCTCCACAAGCCATCCGACAGCTGGAGATAAGCATCCCTCCATCTGGCCACGACGTGCAGCCGTCCCTGGTGTTCCTCCACCTGCCGTTTGGCCCATACCCACCGTGATCTCACCACCTTCCGAGCCCAAATCCAGTCCGCAACTCCCAGAGGGGCTCTGCTTAGCTTGCAGGGCCTCTGCCTGGCACTTGTTCTCTCAGTGCCAAACGGTCTTGCCCCGACCTCTTCTAAATCCGCTGCTGTCTTTGCCAATGTGGCCCCAAAGTCACAGGCCCACTTTAGCCGAGCTCCAGGAACAGGAACAACTAGGACCATCCCCTCGGTGTCGCTCGTCATTGCAGGTGCCCTGCTTTGCCACCTAGTACCCTCATTCAGGGTGACTTCGGCTCTGGCACTGGAGCCCTCCTGCGGTGACCCTGAGCAAGATAAGGCCTGCCCGCTCTCCAGGGTTTTGGGTAACTCTTCATCCCACACTGCATTATCCTGCACTCTGCAGTATGGAGAGAGTTGTCTCGCTGTAGCCTAGTTCAGCAGGGTGCCCTCCACCACGTGTCGGTTTGCAACGATACCTCCACACATCCAACTCCACCATGCAGAACGTGTACCCGTTGGAGTTCGGGGCACAGAGTTGACAACCGTCGGGGCGGGAGGGGTCAATTTCTTCTTCGGGCTCCCTCTCTCAAACATGCGGCACACCCTCGCATAGTGGTTTAAGAGGCCACACCTGCGCTGCGCTCTTGCCTAGCAGTCTCTGGGCTTGGAGCGGTACTTCACGGACCCACAGCCCATATGCATGGGCTTCCCCCAGGACAGACCTCAATTCCACAGCGTTGGCATCTCCCGTGTCTTCTTTCACCCTCCCATCACTGTCCGAGTCCGCTACTTGTGTGGTAATGGGACACTTCAGCTGTCGCTGTGACAAACGCTCACACAGCTCCAGAGCTAGCCTGTCTGCTGTCTCCAACTGAAGCACTAACTCAATGGCTCTGGCTAGCGTCAGGTCACCCAGTAAAGTGAGCAGCTCCATCATATGGTCGCGAACCATCTCCACCTCCAACAGTCCAAACCAACGCTCACTATCCCATGGTCTCAACTGAGTAGGCCCACCCACGTGTTGATGGTGCCGCCAAAACTTGCTTCCCCGAAAGGTGACGTTGTATAGGGTGCGAAAATGGCACGCCATCAGGTCGACTGTGTCGTTGAAGCTGTCAGAGTCACCGAGCATGTTCAAAACCTGCTGTCCCTCCATTCCTAAGTTGTGTAGCAACAACATGTGCGCCCCCAATTTGTCCATCCTTCCTGGGTTCAGCGCCACCATGCACGCCTGGAAGGCAGCACACTGTCTCTTCCAGGAAACAGGTGGCCTGCCCAGGAGCTCCAGAAACAGTTGAATTTTAAACCCACTCACTACCATACCTTCTTAATTCTCTTTAACCCTCGTTGCCAAATGTTATGTCTGGGTTTGGAGCTGGAAGGACGAGGCCAGGTGTTAAATAGAGCACGTTTATTTTAGCTGGCATAGATGAACCACACACAGCCGCCAGGCAGAGGAAATGGCCAAGCGGCCCTCCCTCCTGCCTGCAGCCCTTTTATTGTCACAGGTGGTGGTGGAACCAGAAGGTGGAGCAACCACCCCGTGCCACACAAATAAAAGTACAGAAGATTTACATATAACACAAACCCTATAAATAACTATATAACAATGTCCTGGCAGGAACTGAAGAAAGGCACAAACGAAGATCTTCCACCACCGGAGTGGTGGCCTCAAGGTAGAGCATCTGTCCCACAACCAGGATGATGGAGTTCAAGCCCCGGACAGGTCATGCCAAAGACCATATAAAAATGGAACTTCTTGCCGTCCAGCTTGGTGCTCAGCAAAAATGGAATGGAGAAGGGAAATGTGGGTGGCAGTGGCTCAGAAGGTAGAGTGGGTAATCCAATAACCATAGGGTTGGGGGTTTGAATCCCGCTCTCCCCAGACATCCTGTCATTGTGTCCCCGGGCAAGACATTTTACCCACCTTGCCTCCAGTGTCCATGACATGGTATAAATGCAGTGGTAGACCCTCAGGGCCAGCAAAGCTTTCCCTGCTGACCTAAACACTATCAGAGTTACATTTACAACCTTTACAACATATTTGTTCCATGAGGATGTATTAAATTATTCCCAATACTCTATTCTCTTCATTTTGTAGCTTTTCTCTTGGTTGCACTCCCTACAGTGGTTCCAAGGTTGTCATAGCCAGGAGCGGCACTGGGGTTAAGCTCCCAGTGCTCATAAAATGCTCCTTACGGCGTGCGTCTCGAAAAGCCTCTGACAACTAAGTCCAACTCCTAGCCTGCTCGTGTGGTTTAGTCTCTAAGCCCGGCGGAACTGCTTTTACTAATAGGAGAAGGGGTGAGGGCGGATCTCTGGAGCTTTAAAACCAGATGCTTCGGGTAGATGGTGGCTCGTCAACCTGGGAAGGTAGCCCATCTAGGGGAAGGTAAACCCTGATTTCAAACCTCCGCTGCCTTGCGGCACACCCGGTCACGAGAAAGGCTTCGGGAGTCAACCCTGAGGAAAAATCCGGAGTCGGAGCCCCTAAGGCAGTTCTCTGTTGTGTTCAACATCATTCTGGCAGCTCCTGCGATGGCGCTGGTGCCAAACTGTAGCAGCCCTGCTGTTCCTTTGGATTCATCAGTGACGTGGAGAGGGGGGACATGCTGCATGGGCAACATCTTGTCCTCCATATCTTCCTGCCCAGGCTTGAATCCTACCAACGCCCAACGCTAGAAGGTAGAACACCGGATCACTGGAGAGGACACTCCAGCTTCGCCTTTGGCGTAGACAAAACATGGGGAATGACAGTTACTGGTTATAAGCCACCGCTCAATTGGCGTAGAGCGCGGCGCCAGGGGTTGTTCCCGACGGTGGGAGGGATCATTGGATCTCACTGGACAGCTACCGCCCGTCTCAAGCTGGGCAGCCCCCACCCAATAAGGTGTTATCCCGCCACAGCTTGCTTTCCTCATTGGGTGCATGGGGATGAGGAGAAGTACGAACAGCAGGCTGAGAACCTTCGCACCAGGCAAGACAAAAAAAAAAGAGACCAACTCTAAAACTGGGAACTTGGAACGTCCGCACTATGATGACAGGACTCGCTGCTAACCTCAAGGACATCAACGACACCAGGAAGACTGCCATCATCAATAATGAGCTGAAGAGACTGGGAGTGGATATCGCCACTCTCCAGGAAACATGGTTGGCTGACGCAGGCACACTGAGAGAGAAGGACTACACGTTCTACTGGCAGGGAAAGGGCAGTGACGAACACAGGGAACACGGAGTGGGCTTCGCAGTGAAGAACACCTTGCTGAAGATGGTGGAACCGGGCAGCAATGGCTCTGCACAACTCCTCACCCTCCGCCTCAACACCACTCAAGGCCCAGTCACCCTCGTCAGTGTGTATGCCCCAACACTGACAGCCACACCAGAGGCAAAAGACGAGTTCTACGAGAATCTCACAACAACTGTCAGGATCATCCCCAACTCTGAACAACTCATTCTCCTTGGAGACTTCAATGCCAGAGTGGGTGCTGACCATGACTCCTGGCCCTCCTGTCTTGGACCATTTGGCGTGGGCAGAATGAATGACAATGGACAGCAGCTGCTCAAGTTCTGCACATATCACGATCTGTGAATCACAAACTCGTTCTTCAAGACCAAGCCCCAACACAAGGTTTCCTGGTGACATCCGCACTCAAAGCACTGGCACAAGCTGGACTTGATCAGGCGCACCTCACTGAAGAATGTGCTAATCACCCGTTCGTTCCAGAGTGCAGATTGCGACACAGACCATTCATTGGTGTGTTGCAAGGTCAAGCTGCAGCTGAAGAAATTCCATCGTGCTAGACAGTCTGGAAAGGCACGGCTTGACACCAGCAAGATGGCCCAACCAGAACTTGTTGAGCAGTTTGCCTCCACCTTTGAGAAGGAACTTGGTATACCACAAGAAGGAGAATCTGCAAAGCAGAAGTGGGAAGAGCTGCGAAACACCATCCACCGCACAGCCTTGGCTACCTTTGGGAGGAAGACCTTGAAGTCACAGGACTGGTTTGATGCCAAGTTGACCGAGATGACCCCCGTCATTGAAGCAAAGCGCTCAGCACTTGCTGAGTACAAGAAGTACCCAAACGAGAAGAATCTCCAGATTCTCAGGGCTGCAAGAAGCAAAGTTCAGCAGACTGCTCGGCGCTGTGCCAACGAGTACTGGACTCAGCTCAGCCAAGACATTCAAACCGCTGCCATAACAGGGAACATCCGTGGTATGTACGATGGCATCAAGAAAGCACTTGGTCCGGCTCCGAGCAAGACGGCCCCCCTCAAATCCTCCATTGGGGAGATGATCACAGAAAAGAACAAGCAGATGGAGAGATGGGTGGAACACTACTCCGACCTCTACTCCAGACAGAACACCGTGACACCGTCAACCCTTGATGCCATCGACTGCCTGCCATCCATGGACGAACTTGATGCCGAGCCAACTATCGACGACCTCAGCAAGGCCACTGATAGCTTGGCCACTGGCAAGGCACCCGGCAACGACGGCATACCCCCGACCTGATCAAGCACTGCAAGACCGCCCTACTGCTGCCATTGCATGACGTCCTCTGGCAGTGCTGGAAGGAAGGTGCCGTACCACAGGACATGAGGGACGCCAAGATCATCACCCTCTACAAAAACAAAGGGGAGAGAAGTGACTGCAACAACTACAGGGGCATCTCCCTCCTCAGAGTTGTTGGCAAAGTCTACGCACGAGTTGTTCTTGTTCGTCTACACAAGCTTGCCGAACGTGTCTACCCCGAGTCTCAGTGTGGTTTCCGCGCTGAGCGATCGACGGTAGACATGATATTCTCCATCCACCAACTCCAGGAGAAATGCAGAGAACAGAACATGCCCCTGTACGTCGCCTTCATCGACCTCACCAAAGGGTTTGATCTGGTCAGCAGAGAGGGCCTTTTCAAGATCCTGCCAAAGATAGGATGCCCACCAAATTTGCAAAGCCTCATCGAATCGTTTCACACCAAAATGCAGGGGATAGTGCAGGACGACGGCAACGTCTCAGAGCCATTCAACATATGCAGCGGAGTGAAACAGGGCTGTGTACTTGCGCCAACCCTCTTTGGGATTTTCTTTGCTATGCTCCTGAGACATGCCTTCAGCACAGCAACAGAGGGAATCTACCTGCACACAAGATCTGACGGCAGGCTTTTCAACCTCGCCCACCTGAAAGCCAGAACCAAAGTACGCGAGGCTCTAATCAGAGACATGCTGTTCACAGACGACGCTGCAGTCGCAACCCACACACAGCAGGAGCTTCAGACCCTGATGGACTGCTTCTCCCAGGCATGTAAGGACTTTGGGCTTACCATCAGCCTGAAGAAGACTAACGTCTTGGCGCAAAGCACGGGAGCACCACCAACCATCACCATCGACGACTACGAGCTGGAGGTCGTGAATCAGTTCACGTACCTGGGGTCCACGATCTGCAACAACCTCTCCCTTGATACAGAGATTGACAAGAGGATTGGAAAATCAGCCTTCACACTCGCTCGCCTCACCACATGAGTGTGGGAGAATCCCAAACTCTCTGTCAAGATGAAGATGGCAGTGTACAACGCCTGCGTCATCAGCACACTGCTCTATGGGAGTGAGACGTGGACAACATACGCCCGGCAGGAAAAGAGACTGAACTCCTTCCACTTGCGCTGCATTCGCCACATCCTGGACATATCCTGGCTGGACAAAGTGCCCAACACAGAAGTTCTGTCTTGCGCCGGCCTTCCATCCATGTTCACTCTACTCAGGCAGCACAGGCTCCACTGGCTAGGCCACGTTCACCGTATGGAGGATGGCAGAATCCCCAAAGACGTCCTCTACCGAAAACTGGCGACTGGCAGGAGAGACGTTGGCCGCCCACAGCTGCGCTTTAGAGACGTCTGCAAGAGAGACATGAAGGCCCTGGAGATCAATACAGAGCACTGGGAGGACCTTGCAACAGACCGCTCCAAATGGAGAGGCACCCTAACCAGACAGCTCAAGGCGGGTGAAGAGAGACTGACTGCTGCAGCAGATGAAAAAAGGACCCGCAGGAAGAACCGCCACAGACCCAGCAGCACAGAGACCACCCACAAGTGCGACCTGTGTGGCAGGGACTGCCATTCGTGCATCGGCCTGTTCAGCCACAGGTGGTGCTGTTCCAGCAGAGTAGACGTTTAGGATTCTCTTCCATGGTCATCATAGACCGACGGAGGCCGACGACTCCCTACAGTAGTATAATACATGTTAGAGGTTTTTTTGTCCAATCATATTTCAACCATCTGTATTGCCAGGGCCAAGCAAATCTGCCTTGGGCCTTCAGGAATTAACAGTGTGGCTCTGTAGGTTAAATTAACTGTCAAACTTACCCTGTTGCTCAAACCAATCAGATGTCTTCTGTGCACCCAGAGGTATACATAGAAGGCATCTGAGAACGTCAGCATTTTCATGTCTTTTGATTGGATGGTTAGACTCCTCCACCCACAGTGTAGAGGATCCTAGCTAGCAAAACGCCAGTGCAAGGACTTGCTTAAGCAGCTAAAATATATAGTATCTGTTTAAATATAATAGCTGTTTTTCCACCCACAATGGCTGACAGGGGAAAGGAAAATGATCTGGTTGCTGATATTTTAAAAAATCAATTTTCCAGACAGACTTTTCAAGAAATGCTTGTCGTTGTGAAGAGAGGTTGGCCAACCCTGGAGCTAGCAGGTCCATCTCAGTCGGGGGAAGGATTTGTCCTTCACTTCCATATTAACCACGAGCGGTATCCTTGGATTACAGGCTCCAAGGAGTGCTGCAAATTATCTTGCTGGGAATGCCTGTTGTTTGCAACTGATCGAGTAGATACTTGAAGCCAGACAAGGTTTGCAAACTTGAGCTTTCTGCTGTCACACCATGATGATTTAGGCAGCGCTCACCAAACGTATAAAAATTGGTCTAAAACGCTGGCATACACTGAAATTTTCACTTTTGGGCATAGCAATCGCATATCCATGACTTGGACATATAATTAAGTAACAGTAACTTGAACCAACTAATGCTTAGTGTGTTGCTGACATTCACTCTTATGTGCAACAATGGGGGTCTAAATGGGTTAGGACATGTTTGGGTGGAATGCAGAAATGGCCACCTACATTTCCACAGAAATACCCCAATCATAGCACAGAGTCTCTCCAATAGCCTCTCCTAACCAAATCCTACTGTCTGGCTTCTCGTGCTGACCCTGTTTTCACTAAATTCAATTCAATTCAATTCAATTCAACTTTATTTATATAGCGCCATTTCACAACAACAGTCATCTCATAGCACTATCAACTGTAGGGGGGACCCCCACAGTTGCAGAAAGACCCCAGCAATCAGGTGGGTGACAGAGGGTGACAGCGAGTCTCTCTATAACCAGGTTGCTCCAGGTAGGTGGGGCTCGTCAGACTTGGATGTCAGTCCACCTAGGAGAAGGACCACTCTGATTTCACATTCGGGCAGGTGGTGCCCATTAGCCTTGGCCAGCAAGCTACCTAGGAGAAGGTAAACTCTGATTCCAAACCTCCGCTGCCTTGCAGCTATACCTGATCACACGAAAAGCTTTGGGAGTAAACCTCTAGGATAAATCCGGAGTGGAACCCTAAGGCGGTTGGCAAATGTTCAGCACTACTCCGGCAACTCCTGCAGTGGAACTGGTCCCAGGCTGTATTGGATCATCCTTTCCCTTGGACTCAGCCAGTGACACCGAGAGGGGGACACTGACGTGTGGGCAGCCCAGTGTCCCCATACTACCCCATCCAGGCTTTTTAGCGCAAACTGAAGAGGCCACTCCAGCGGCGTTGCAAGATTCTGGCACAACACGGGACAAGGCAGTTACCGGTTATAAGCTCCAACCGATTGGTGTAGGGAGGAGCGCCAGGGGTCTCATCCGACGGTGGGAGAAACCTTCGCAGCTTCATTGGGCAGCTACCGCCCTCCTCAAGCTGGGCAGCCTCCAGTCCGTAAGATGCCACCCTGCCATGGCTTGCCTGCTCTACTGGGTGCGTAGAGCTTAGGGATTTCTGCCGATAAGCAAGCATCAATCTGCGCCAGGCAGTCAAATGGAGAAACATACAAAGACTCCAGCTCTTTGATTTGCAAGCTGGAACATTCGCACCATGTGCCCCGGACTTACCACTGATCTCTAACAAATGGCCGACTCTTGCAAGACTGCCATCATCAATAAGGAACTGGCACGACTTAACATCGATGTTGCCTGCCTTCAGGAAACCCACCTGGCTGACAGCGGCTCTCTTAGAGAATCAGACTACACCTTTTATTGGCAGGGCCTGTCTCAGGACAAGTCCAGGCAGCATGGTGTAGGTTTTGCAGTGAGGAACTCACTGATCACCACCACAGAAACCTCTACAGGAGGGTCCGAAAGAATCCTCATCCTCCACATGAAGACATCGTCGGGCTTTGTGAACATCCTTTCTGTGTATGCCCCGACCTTCACATCTACCACAGAAGCCAAAGATCAGTTCTACGAGGCTCTAGAGGAAGTGCTATTGAGAATCCCCCGCTCTGAAGGCTTATTTTTGCTAGGTGACTTCAACGCTCACGTCGGAGCAGATTGGCAAGGGTGGCCATCCTGTCTTGGCCACTTTGGCATAAGCAGGATGAACGAGAGCGGACAGAGGCTGTTGGAATTCTGTTGTCATCATGGCCTCTGCATTACAAACTCCTACTTCAAGTGTAAAGAGCTGTGGAAAGTGTCTTGGAGACACCCCCGCTCCCGTCACTGGCACCAGCTAGATCTTGCCATCACCAGAAGAGTGGTCCTCAGCAGTGTTCCTCACACGAGAAGCTATCACAGTGCTTACTGTGATACAGATCATTCCCTTGTTGCCAGTAAGGTCAAACTGAAGCCAAGGAAGATCCACCATGCCAAGACTAAGGGTTGCCCCAGCATCAACACTTGCGGAACTTCTGATCCGATCAAGGCTCAGACCTTCGCTGACAGCCTTCAGAGGAAACTTGAAACTCACCTCCGTTCTGATATCCCAGGCAACATGGACGCCAAATGGAACCACCTTCGCAACGCCATCTACGACTCAGCCATGACCGCATTTGGAAAGAAGAACGCAAAAATGCTGACTGGTTCGAGGCTCACTGGGACGAAATGCAGCCAGTCACAGAGGCCAAAAGAAAAGGACTGCTGGCTCACAAGCAAAACCCTTGCCCTGGCACATGCAACGCCCTTCGAGCAGCAAGGAGCAAGGCCCAGCAGATTGCCCGCCGTTGCGCCAATGAGTACTGGCAGAATCTGTGCGCCAACATCCAGGTAGCTGCCGATTGCGGATATGCCAAAGGAATGTTTAAGGGCATCAAAACAGCTATTGGCCCCACAAGCATCAAAACAGCACCACTCAAAGCTAAGGCAGGTGAAGCCATCACCAACAAGAGCAAGCAACTCCAGCGTTGGGTCGAGCATTATCTTGAATTGTACTTGACCCAGAACATCGTGACAGACGTTACCCTTGACACCTTGCCTGGCCTACCAGTCATGGAGGAGCTTGATGAAATGCCCACGCTGGAAGAGCTCAGCAAGGCCATAGACTACCTCGCCTGTGGCAAGGCTCCAGGGAAAGACGGTATCCCCCCAGAAGTTCTGAAACATGGGAAAACAGCCATCTTACGATCACTTTATGATCTCCTCTACCTTTGCTGGGAGCAAGGTCACATTCCCCAAGATATGAGAGATGCCAACATTGTCACGCTGTACAAGAACAAAGGTGACTGCAGTGACTGCAACAATTACTGCGGCATCTTTCTTCTGAGTATAGTTGGCAAAGTCTTCGCTCAGGTCACCCTGTTCCGCCTGCAGAGCCTTGCTTTGCAAGTCTATCCTGAGTCTCAGTGTGGCTTCAGAGCTGGAACGTCCACAGTGGATATGATCTTCTCCCTCCAGCAGCTGCAGGAGAAGTATCGAGAGCAGCAGCAGCCATTGTTCCTTGCGTTCATGGACCTGACCAAGGCCTTTGACTTTGTTAGTAGAAGCAGGCTCTTCCAGATCCTGTGAAAGATTGGTTGTCTCCCAAAGCTCTTTGCAATCATCTCCTCCTTCCACATGGACATGCATAGTATTGTTTGCTTTGATGGAGCCACCTCAGACGCCTTTCCAGTCAGCAGTGGAGTGAAACAGGGTTGCATTCTAGCACCGACTCTCTTTGAGATTTTTTTCTCAATGCTCCTCCACTACGCCTTCACCGACTGTCCTGAAGGTGTCTCCGTCCGCACGAGATCAGATGGAAAACTCCTCAACATCGCAAGACTTCGTGCTAAAACCAAAATCTACTAGGTCCTCATACATGAGCTGCTGTTTGCAGACGATGCTGCTCTAGCATCGCACAGCGAGGAGGGCCTGCAGCACGTGGTCAACAAACTGTCCTACGCCTGCAAGGAGTTTGGACTCAAGAAAACCAACATTATGGCTCGAGATGCTGTCTCCTCTCCTGTCATTACCATTGACAATACATAGCTGGAGGTTGTGGATACCTTCACCTACCTAGGGTCCACTCTTTTAAACACGCTCTCGCTGGACACTGAGGTCAGCTCCAGAACCGCCAAAGCAGCTGCTGTCATAGCCAAACTCAACAAGCATGTGTGGAACAACAATCTGCTGAGTTTGAAGACCAAGCTACTCGTCTACCAAGCTTGCGTCCTGTCCACTCTCCTGTACGGCAGCGAGTGCTGGACAGCTTATGCCAGGCAGAAGAAGTGGTTAAACGGGTTCCACCTCCGCTGTCTTCGGCGCCTTATGCACATCAAGTGGCAGGACAGAGTCTCCAACACCAAGATCCTTGAGCGTGCTGACTTGCTAAGCATCCCTGCATCTCTCAGCCAGAGACGACTCCGGTGGCACGGCCACGTGCACCGCATGGAGCCTGACCGCCTGCCGAGAGAAATCTTTTATGGAGAACTGGGGCTGGGCATCCGCCGGGTGGGCCGACTGCTGTTGTGTTTTAAAGATGTCCGCAAACGCGACATGCGGTGTGCGCAGATCAACGCCAATAACTGGGAGGTTATTACCAAAGATCAAGTCACCTGGTGCCACAGTGTCAAAGAGGGTGTTCTCAAGATAAGATAAGATAAGATAAGATAAGCCTTTATTAGTCCCACAACGGGGAAATTCCAGGATTGCAACAGCACAGGGATAGCAACACTCAGAGCAACAATCAGAAGGCAGAAAAAAAACAAGCAAGCAAGAGCAGCTAATAAACATATGTACGTATTACTATAAAATATATATATATACACACACACACAGACACACAGTGCAGAGCATTGTAGCTGGATGGAATAAATATATGAATATATGAACACACAGTGCAGAGCATTGTAGCTAGATGGAATAAATATGTAAATATATAAACACCCACAGTACGGAGCATTGCAGCTAGGTGGAATAAATATGCAAGTATATAAACACACACAGTGCGGAGCAATGTAGCTAGATGGAATAATATGTAGATATATAAATATATAAACACACCCAGTGCTGAGCATTGTAGCTAGATGGAATAAATATGCAAATATATAAACACACACAGTGCAGAGCATTGTTGCTAGATGGAATGAAACAGCATAACCGTCTACTTAGTTATCCTACATGGTATGATTATGTGCCCATACATATTCTCACCCTCCATAGCGACCGGTATGTTCCTAGTTGTATGCCGGAGGGGACCATTGTGTAAGTCTATTGCATCTTTTGCATTCAAAAAACTATTAGTTTGTTACGTCTTGTGCTTCAGCTAGCTGAAGCGGGTATTTGCAGATGGAAGCAAACACAAGAGTCCAGATGGCATGAAGTGTGCGGTGAGGAAAGAACGCGCAGCATTAGCACATGCACCATCAATCTTCATCTGCGCCAACTGCTCCAAAGACTGCCACTCAAGGATTGGGCTGTACAGTCATTCCAGGCGCTGCACCAACTCTTGATGCGCTAATAATCGCCTCTTCGAGACAAGGATGCCAGAAGTCTAACTTCTACATAGCGCAGTCATGCAAAACTGCCATTGCCTCCTGATCCATGAATCCTAGTTTGGGGAGAGACTATCTCTATTCAACCCAGATGATTCTCCCCTCCAGAGACCACGGCGGGGGACGTGACTGACCTGGCAGAGCTATCAAATCTGTCAGGTCAGTCGTGCCTAAAACAGCTGATGTGACACGTCAAGAACATCAGATAACAGTTATCACAACCTGGCTCAAGGGTACACAAACTGATGGCAATAAAAAAGTCTATTTTCAATAAAGTGAAAAAAATAAAACCAAGCTAATGCTTGGAGTGTGCTTATGCTGGGAGGCGCAGCCAACAGGGAAGTAAACAGCTGCGCTCTGTGCTTCAGGCAATCAGCTGATTGAATCCTCCTCCTCTGGTGTTCTGACATTTTGGCATATCTATCAGAACAACACAGGACAGATGATTGTAAAGACTTCAGTTAAATGTAAAAAAAAAACCTCTGACAGGTCCCGCATGTTTAGTTCTGTGGGCTTGTGTGTGTGTATGCACTGCAGGCAGAAAGCTCTGTACGGGTTTTTCCTGTGAACCAATGCTGCAAATATGCCATTTTGTCCACAGATGCGGGACATATCAGCCATACACTGGATACATTGGAAAATTTTCAGCATGCTGAAAATTAATTTTCAGAGGAGCTTGGCGAACAACACTGTATACCAGCAAGCTTCAGTGTGCTCTTAACTTAGACAAAACTGAGCCATCACTGATTCACATACCCCGGAGTATTCTCCAAATCTTTCACGTTTTGGCTGCCTAAATCATCTAGGTGTGACAGGGCCTTAACCAAGGCAGCAGCGAGACACCAAAGCATAGACGCCAGCTGGACAAGCAACAGTACTTTTAAACCTTTGGGGAAACAAGAGTGGATCTGCAGCTCAACGAATGACGGCGAAGGAAATTGGAACTGTACAATGGAGAGGTAAAGATTTTTAAAACTATAATTTTATACTTAAAGTTGTGTCTAACATGCTTTGTGTGGATGGCCCTATAGGTTATTTTAATGGCGTTTGGTATGAATGGCACTTAAATTGGGTACATCACCACTAAAGGCCTAGTTGTAAAATATACGGTCTGCTACTGTATGAATGTGTACAAATGTTTGGCAGTGGTCGGAAAGGCCGTAGGCGCGGATTGGCAGCCACGTTTCTGTCAGTCTGCCCCAGGGCAGCTGTGGCTACAATAGTATCTATGCCCACTGTCAACGTCTGTCTGTAGTGAATGAATAATGGACTCACTGTAAGCACTTTGAGATGTCACTTGACATATAAAGCACCATATAAATCTAATCTATTATTACTATTATTATTATTATTATTATTATTACAAACTACACCTGCGGCTGTGGCGCAGGTGTAGTGTGACTGATTACTGATCGGAGGGCTAGAGGTTCGATTCCCGCTCTGTCTACAGTTTGCACTGACATCATCATACTGATATTACACACACTGCCTCTCTGTTTATGTGAGGTTGATTCTGCTCTGTGCCATTGAGGAGAGGTTTTTTTCTCTGTAATCATAATTTGGCTTACAATTATAAGCTGTATTCTGATAATGAAGTTTTTTTCTCTCCTCCCATTGTGTCATTTTTCCCTTCCTTATCTCCCCTTATCCCCCATCTTTTTGATTAGGCTCCTAGTAACGGCAGCCGTGTCATTGTGATATGCTTACATAGCGTGCCAATGTCAAGTCAAATTCCTCGTGTGTTTTTTTACATGCTTGGCAATAAAGCTTTTCTGATTCTGATTCTGCATGTTGAAATGTCCTTGAGCAAGACACTGAACCTCCAGTTGCTCCTGGTGGGTCAGGCCAGCGCTGGTGTATGGCAGCTCTGCCGCCATCAGTGTGTGAATGTGTGTGTGAATGGGTGGATAACGGGACCTGTAAAGCGCTTTGGTCATCTAGAAATGAGAAAAAGCGCTATATAATTGAATGCCATTTGTCATGGATTGGCCCCTCTAGGGTAGAAAGACAGGCCCACACGCTGAACTGTAGTGTGACATTTATTTAACAAAAAGACAAACAAGAATCCAAACAGTGCATGATGAACAAAAATACAAATGAGGAGAACTTACAGGAAAAAACACTCCGCAGCCAGCATCGCCCCACGAGTGTTAGCAGAGAGAACAGTGTAGGTAATCCAGTAAATATCCATATAAGACTGCTGCAAAGACAGAGTGAACAGGCAGTATTTAAATACATAGAAAATAATGAGCAGCAGGTGTGAGAGCAGCAGGTTTGGGCTGACTGAGCGAGCAGGTGACCTAATTACATTATCACTCACAGCTGGAACTGGAAAGCAGACTGAGTGAATGGTGGGTGTGTCTGGGAGAGAAGAAAGGAGGCTCATGTTACAAAACCAAAATGACAGAAAACTGACGAGAAAATAATAACAGACATAAAATACTCAAAAATACATAGGGAGTCTGAGCTCTGGGCTCAGACTCATGACAGCCGTTTACCATTATTATCACAGCTTTCAGTTTCTCTCATTTTATTTATAGCAGTCAGGCTTGGAAAGCCTATGTTTTTCTCTTTTAAGTTACCTGTTTATCTGTGTGCTTACAGAGGTGAACAAATTAGTCCAAAATAGTCTTGAAGTGATGGATGTTTTGCTTGGAGATAATGTTTTAAAGTTGACTGGGGCCATGACACTGCTGGACAGTTTTTCCCCATACACCAAGCATAAGGGCTTGGTGCAGTGGGAGCCCCACTGGAAGTAAATTTTAAGGAAAGGCAACTTTTGCTGTACTGCCTTGTCTTTACTGTCTTAGTTTTCTTCTGACAACTGCTTGGCCCTTCACTTGGTTTATAATTTTGTCCAGGGCTTACTTCAGAGTCTTAATCTTTCCTCTTCAAATATTTATCCATCAATGTCTTTCATCTAGTCACCACGACTTAGAACATCTTATCAAGGTCACTAACCTCCATAAAACACATGAACAAGAAGAGGAAGAAAATGATAGTAACCATATTGTGTTCATACTACCACTTGCTGACATAGAAGGGCCACAACAGAACCCATACAACAGCAGATTATTTGTAATTTTTTGGACCAAATAAGAAGTGAAATTAGACAGTTTCCCATGGAACCCTAAATGTTTTCTCACAGAACCCCTGAGTTCCTAGGAGCCGTGGTTGAAAAGCACTGCTGTAAAGTAATAATTTTTATCTTGTATATCAATGAGATTCTAATGCAATATAATAATTTGTGTGTACAAGATTAAAAAAAAAATCAGATGTTCAGAATGCAAGGGGTTCCATATTATAAAATATCTTTATGGTTTATTCTTTTTTTTTTTTTTAAAAAAAGGGGTTGCTTTGCACCACTGGATTTCAAGTCATACCGTGGCTGTTTCTAGCTTTTTGGGAGCCCTGTGTAAGATTGTGATTGTGGGCCCCTATTTTTATAATGAGAAGAGTTCAAACCCTTTAAAATGGAAAAAAAAATCTCTTCAGCAAAAACATCAATAAACTTGTTCATTGTCTAGATGAACAAAAAAAATTAATTAAAAAAATAAATTAATTAAACCAATAAACCATCCATCTATTTTCTACCTCTTAGCCAGCGATCCGGGTCATGGGGCATCAGTCCAGGCAGAGTACCCCAGACTTCTGCCCAATTCACATAGCACCATGATCCCCATGATCCCTACTACAGGTGGTAAGCCCACTGGAGAGCAGACCCATGTGCCTCCTTTGGGTACATTGGGTCCCTGATGTAACGCCTTTCATGGACATCTGTTGGACTCTTAGTCTGGCCCTTCACCTAGGACCAGTTTGCCTTGGGAGACCCTACCAGGGGCAAGTTGCCCCTGACAACATTGCTCCTGGGATCATTTGGGTGCTCAAACCCCTCCACCATGATAAGGTGGCAATCCACAGAGGGGACCATTAAACCACAGACCATTAAAAAATTAAACCGTTACAGAGAATAAAAATTTTTTACCAACATTTTACAGGAAAAACATCACAGATCTAGAAGAAAAGTCACAAATTTATTGGGAAAGTTGAAAATTTACAAGAAATTGGAATTTGGAAGAAAAAAATGGGAATTTAGAAGAAAAAAGTCACATATTTATAAAATAAGTTGAAAATATAGGAGAAAAAATAAATTTATGAGAAAAAAAGGTGCAAGTTAAAGAGAGAATTTAAAACAAAAAGATGTTGAAGGTAATTTCTTTTTCAGCCGACCCTTGAAATAAAATAAATTGAGTCAGAAGTCAAACTTTGCAACATTCTGTCAACACACTGCTTCCCAGTATTTCCCCTTGACTTATGAAAGATTAACAAGGATTTTCTCTTTTCTCTCTTTCTGTCTAAAGGTGTAGGATCTGTTGCTGGTGTTGGCCATTAAATAAGCAAAAGAGGAGGAAGACGTAAAGAATAAAAAAACAAAAAGATATGTCAGTGCTGAATCTGGGCTTAAAACACAACTGAGCAAGGAAAAAGAATACTGTTTGAATGACTGAAAATGCCTTTCTGGGCATCAGTCCTGTGCCAGGTGGAAACAGATGTCCAAGGAGACATTGTGGTTGGAGTGTGTTCTGCCCATTTAAATGGCATAGTTTGTTTTGGTGTTTTTATTTTAGAGTTTGCCTGACTGCAGCTCTCCAAAGCAATTTAATTCCCTGGCATCATTAGGCTGGCATTGAGCCTTTATTTGCTTTGTACTGCTTTGTTCTTGTTTGGAGAGAATTGTTTGTTCATCAGTTTCACTGCAGCCAGCTTTAACAGGATTCTCCCTTTTGTTTGACTTTTCTGCTTGTGTGTGTGGGATGGCATGTTGTTGGAGCTTTAAACTGTTTGTTAACAAAGCTGTATCAGTTCCACGTCTGAGCAAATGCCACCGAGGGAAAGGGCATTTAGTTCCGACTACTAATTGTCATTTAAGATGTAGTGGTGCATATGTGTTGTCTGTGGCAGCTTGGCTCTCACAGTGAAATTTTAAAACCATAATTAAGCTGCTATCCATTTTTTTGTGGATGGATTTAACTCGAGTAGATGTTCTGTTTATTTTTTATCCATCTTCTCAATTATACTTTTCAGTAACTTTTTTCTCTAAAGTGCTGTGAATGTTCTTTCGATTTCATAGTGCAATTGTAGCCCCTTATCGTGGTGGAGGTGTTTGTGTGCCCTCATATTCCCAAGAGTTACAGTATGTTGTTGGGGTCAGCTTGCCCCTGGTAGGGTCTCCCATGGCAATCAGATCCTGGGTAAAGGGCCAGAGAGAGGTCCAGCGGATCACTGTGTTATGTCCACAAACCTGGTGATGAATGACACGAAGAGAGTGGTAATGTTGAACGCAGCTTTATTGGTAATATGAAGTAGCAGTACATGGCAAGCACCCAGCGGGATCATCCAGCATAAGAGGAAGTGCTGATGATGACCCGCCCTCCTATATAGAGGGGTTGCACTGACGTCACATGGGTCACGTGTCTTTTGTTTACTGCGCCATTTTGGACGGCAACAAACAGTCAAATCACCAACAGCAAGCGTCAGTGAATGCAATCAATGGGATAAATGGCTACACACAAATCAACACTGTGGTCCAACGATGAGGTGCAGAATTTTCTGTGCTTGGTAGCTGACTAAAGAAATCCAGAGGGAGCTGGACGGAGTGACCTGAAAAGAATTCACAGCCACGGCGAAGGCAGATGGGAGGCAGAGTGGCGTGGACCCAACCATGGCATCACAATTGTTGAAAACAGTGACAGAGGATGGTGAGTGATGTGATACTATGCATCTTTGCTGTTATTTATCCCAGTGGTGGAACGCTCACTTTGAACAGACAACACCGTTGTCTCCTGTATGCAGACAATGAGCTAGCTAGTTAGCCATCAACGCTAACTCTGTGCTCTGCTTGTATTTTGCGCTTGTGTCAACAACATCTGACAAAATAAGCTAGTGTTAATCCTGGTTAAAAAGTATTTTTTCACAAGTTGCACTTTCGTGCTGTGCAAGTACTTAAGTTGTGTGTGTATTTTCATTCTGGAGTCCTACCACAGGCTGAAGATCTGCTGAACCGGAGCCAGCAGCACATCCAGTTGCTTCTCAGTGAGGCAAGAACTCATGAAGCGGGAACAGGTCAAGTGGACCCCTGACCAAGTGAGCACCCCATGTGAGCACCCCAAGTGGACCCCGGGGTTCAATCTGTACATGTACAAGTACATTTTCAATCCAGTGATTTACAAACTGATTCAAAGCTTTCTAAAGCCTCATTCACAGCATTACAGTCCCACATACTGATTCTGTGGATGTTCATCTGGGGGCAGCAGTGACAAGCAGCAGCGGTTGAGGAGAAAAAGTCTTTTGAAAGCAGAAACACAGCCAAAACCTTCTCCGGGTCAGCTTAGTTGTCATCTTACACACACACACACACACACACACACACACACACACACACACACACACACACACACACATACAGTTAGGCCCAGAAATATTTGGACAGTGACACAATCTTCATGATTTGGGCTCTGCATGCCACCACATTGGATTTGAAATGAAACAACTACAATGGAATTGAAGTGCAGACTTTAAGGTTTAATTCAAGGGGTTGAACAAAAATATATGATTAAACATGTAAGAATTGTAGCTATTTTTATACAAACACTCCTCATTTCAGGGGCTCAAAAGTAATTGGACAAATAAACATAACCCTAAGTAAAATGTTACTTTTCAATATTTTGTTGAGAATCCTTTGCAGTCAATGACTGCCTGAAGTCTGGAACCCATGGACATCACCAAACGCTGGGTTTCCTCCTTTGTGATGCTTTGCCAGGTCTTTACTGCAGCTGTCTTCAGTTGTTGCTTATTTGTGGGTCTTTCTGCCTAAGTTTTGTCTTGAGCAAGTGAAATGCATGCTCGATTGGGTTGAGATCTGGTGATTGGCTCGGCCATTGCAGAATATTCCACTTCTTTGCTTTAAAAAACTCCTGGGTTGCTTTTGCAGTATATTTTGGATCATTGTCCATCTGTACTGTGAAGCACCGTCCACTCAACTTTGCTGCATTTGGCTGAATCTGAGCAGAAAGTATATCCCTATACACTTCAGAATTCATCCGGCTGCTTCTGTCTTTTGTCACATCATCAATAAACACAAGTGACCCAGTGCCATTGGAAGCCATGCATGCCCATGCCATCACACTGCCTCCACCATGTTTTACAGAAGATGTGGTGTGCTTTGGATCATGAGCTGTTCCAATTCTTCTCCAAACTTTCTTCTTCTCATCATTCTGGTACAAGTTGATCTTAGTCTCATCTGTCCAAAGAATGCTGTTCCAGAACTAGGCTGGCTTCTTCAGGTGTTTTTTGGCAAAGTCAATTCTGGCCTTTCTATTTTTGAGGCTGATTAATGGTTTGCACCTTGTGGTGAATCCTTTGTATTTACGCTCATGAAGTCTTCTCTTTATGGTAGACTTAGATACTGATACACCTACTTCCTGGAGAGTGTTCTTCAATTGAGTGGATGTTGTGAAGGGCCATGGAAAGGATTCTGCAATAATCCACCACTGTTGTCTTCCGTGGACGTCCAGGCCTTTTTGAGTTCCCAAGCTCACCAGCGCACTCTTTTTTCTCAGAATGTACCAAACTGTTGATTTGGCCACTCCTAGCATTTCTGCTATCTCTCTGATGGATTTCTTCTTTTTTTCAGCCTCAGGATGGTCTGTTTCACTTCCATTGAGAGCTCCTTTGACCGCATGTTGTGTGTTCACAGCAACAGCTTCCAAATGCAAACGCCACACCTTTAAACTGTTTAACTGATGTCAGGTTAACGAGGGAAGAGCCCATGCAACCTTGTTATTTTTTTTTTGCAGCCTTCTGAGTCAATTGTCCAATTACTTTTGGTCCCTTGAAAAAGAGGCAGTTACGTATTAAAGAGCTGTAATTCCTAAACCCTTGCTCCAATTTGGATGTGAATACTCTCAAATTACAGCTGAGAGCGTGCACTTTAAGCCCATATTGATTATATAATTGTATCCTGAATATGTTTTCGTAAACAGCTAAAATAACAAAACTTGTGTCACTGTCCAAATATTTCTGGGCCTAACTGTATATATATATATTTTTACACTTCTTGGTGACCCGGAAAAGTCTTACCAACAGTTATACACAAATTCTTGTTGTTGCTCCCCTTTACAAATCACTGGATTAAGAATGTACTTGTACATGTACAGACTGGATCCTGGGGTCCACTTGGGTGTGCTCACTTGGTCAGGAGTCCACTTGACCTGCATCCCATGAAACTGCCTTGTGAAGGGAGGAGATGGCTCAGAATGCTGCCTTCAATTAAGCGTTCCTTGGTGTGCTGGGCCACTTTGCGAAGGCAATGAGCCAGCGTGTGTGACCAATTTTGAGTTTTTTTTTTTCACAGTTTAAAGTTTGAATTTTGCACATTCTAAATAGTCTGGATTTTGCTGGTGATTGTAATAAACAATTTAGTGATTTATGTGTTTGCATCATGATGTTCTATTTGTCTGTTAAGACACCGGTGGGAAGAGTCAACAGTACAAACCGAACATTTATCAATGACATTGAAAATAATGGCTCATTTTGAAGAAAAAGTAACCAAAAAGAATTATTTTATTTACTGAAGACTGTATTGTTGGATATGCGAGTGCAGAAGACACTGTACACTTTAGTGATAGTACCAGTAAAAGGAGAAATTCTGGGCCATATTAGCATCTGTATTTCCTAACGAGTTAGGGTTTAATGGGATTTAACATGTTTTAACACAAAACCAAAAGTGATTTCTGAAACTGCTGCATTATTTAGACAGCTTTTCCAATCTTTTAGCATTTAATTTATGTCACTAAATCTTGGTAACCTTCACAAATAAAACAAAACTAAACTAAGCAAAACTAAACAAAAGTGGAGACATATCTGCAGAAGGCACAAAAGTTTAGTGTAAAAATTCCTGGTGCCATACAAAAGGAGTACATAGTACATTATTCACACAGAATATATATTTATACAGTATCTACATGTATATATCCAGCAAATCCATATATTTTCCATGTAACCTTGTGTAACGTTACATCTGAGTTCCAAAATACATGAACAGTCTCTGTGAACAGAAAACCCTCAACTCACCCTGTTTCCTAAATAAAGCATCAAAACGTCACATTCCCTCCTGACTGTCTGTGGTGCATTATTGCACCTGGCAACTTCATCCCCTGGTGGTCAAGATTATTTTCAAGAAAATATTAAGTTTAGATGTCAGAGATTTCCAAGGCTATAACTTGAAAGTGGTAAAGAGATAATGGCTTAGTGTCAGTTAGAAAGATGTAGAATATGATCCAAAGTTTGAGATAGGAGTAAATTTATGCACATAAAAGACTGTTCTACCTCTACACATACACATCTGCATCTTCACATTAATGTAATCACTGATGAAGACATTTTCTCCTTATTCAGTTCTTATTTACAACTGTTTACCTTCATTTTGTCTCTATTAAATCCACTGTCTTTTCTATCATTTTTTATTAAGCTTTTCAGCTGTTTTCCTGTGAAAACTGTGTTATTGATGGGATGATGGCAGAAAGCAGACACACCAAAGAAATCAAGCAGAAACATCTATATACAGTTAACAGTTTTAATGATTAAACTAAAGTTAAATGACATGTTCAAGTTTGGACTGGTGCCCCTACAAGTGTTTCCCTCTTGTTTATGAGTGTTTGTGGTCACGAAGTAAACCATTTCCACACACACTGTCATAAACTCTCCCGTGCGCTTTTACGCATCGCAAGGAGAGGGGAGAAATAACGAGGGTTTACACGCTGGGTTCACCACAACACATTTATTACAAAAGACAGACAAATCCCAAAAGGTGAAGGCGAACAAAAACTTACTAACTTACTGATAAACTAACTTACTGATGGCATTCGGGGGCAGGCATCGCCCAGCAAACGAATGAGAGGAAATGTGTTAGCCACAAGTGCACCCCAGAGCTGACATTGTTAGAAGGACGCACGAGAACCACGGCGAACATGGAGTGGCTAACATGTTTTGAGTATGCTGAAAATACTAGCAGACTTACAGCATGGATGACAATGCAATGAACCAGCAGTGCGTGACTGGCAAAGACTGCTTAAGCACATGCACTGCTGATGATGGTGATGGTGGAATGAGGAGCACCTGGGCGAGGAACGGGAAAGATAATCAGTGGGAGTGGGAATCAGCTGGTGGTAATGAGAGAGGAGGTGTAGCTGGACCAGCGAGCTGTCAGCATGCGCTCACAGAAAGTAGGTCAAAGCAGCTGTATAACAGCTGCCAGCCAGACAGTGCCTAAGGAGGAAGAAAGCACACTGAAATATGTACTATACATACTATACACATATACAGCGGCACCTAGACCCACAGGGAGGGCAGGACCAAGCCGGGGAAACCAAGCCGGCTCGGCTCCTGACACACACCTCTATGTATAAATTAAATAATCCTTGTACCTTATCACACTGATAACTAATTGTTCCTACATATATTGGTCCCCCAGTGTGAGTCTGTGTGCACTCAAAAAGCAGATGCAAAAAAGAATATTAAGCCATAAGCTGTGTGTGTCTTTGCCCAAATTTGATCCACTTTATACGGTGAACTTCTCTGTCTGCTGCCCTCCAGGGAAGCCCCAGGAGGTGCAGCCAGTGGCTGTGTGTGTTTTTCTGTGCCTCCTGCAGTGAGTGTCCTTCTGATAACATGGTGGGGGGTTGACCCCCCCCACTCGCTTGAGCTGAGCTGAGCTGAAATATTGTGTTTAAAGCATGCTAAAAGTTCCAAAAAGTGTGATCATATGCTGAATTAATTAAGATAAAGGCCTGGAGAGGTGGAACTGTGAAGAAATCCAATTTGTCTTTCATTAATTCAACTCGATTGGCGAAAATTCTCGGTGAGGTAAACTGAATTAACCAATTTTTTTTCCTCAAGTATTCAGTGATGAATCTAAATCATGCTTGACACACAGCCTGATAAAAGTTACTGAGAGGAAATTGAGGTAACAGCGCTGAATTGTACACAAAGTTAAAGTTGTAAGATTATTCTTGCATGAATAAAACCAAATTAAGGAGACATTAACTCTTCAGTTTTGAGAAAAAAAAAAACAAAACAAGGCGTGGTTGGTGGTCGGTAGACCGTGTCTGAATTAGCGAGACATGTGTGCACTCACATTCGTGCATGACCGAAATGGCTACGTACCACCCCCTGTGCATGGGAACTGGGCACGCGCAGATTAAGCAGTGCAGACGCCATTTTGAAAGCCTCCAGGGTGAGTCACCCTAGACGCCATTTTGGAGCTGAGACAGATAGACCGCCTCTGAGCGACATCACTGTGTCTCCTCCTCCTAAAGTGCAGAAGGAACTGCCTCCATCTTTTGGTCAACTATAAGAATTGCATTCCTTTCATGAAGTTACACCCAGAATAAAACAAAGCACAAATCTATTAAGCCGATTTATAACCAAATCAAACTTCCAAATTAACTTCAAAGCAATCCATATTATTCAGAATAACCTAAATTTAAAACAAATTTAAAGTTTCTATGCCAAGAACAGAAGGAAAAAAGAAACTTGTTTGCTTTTGAGGTTGCTCTCATGGGTGGAATAGCTTCTGCTTCATATACACACAGTAGAAGGGTATAAAAGCATACACTTTGTATTTAATCACTTATATTAACCACACGTTTTAATCTTTAAAGTTAAAAGCACATATATTTACACATTTATGCAACAATTGCAAACTGTTGAAGCTATATATATATACAGTATATATACTGTATATATATACTGTATACAGGTATGTGTGTTTTGTTTTTTAAATGCTGTATTGTTTGATTTCTCCTACAGGAAGCCCAATTCAGCTTAAGGATTCTAATAAATGCCAATGTTTATTCAAAAGTGACCTTAAAGTAGTGTTAACCCTGTGTATGCTGGTAAAGGATTTACAGCCTGATAAAAGTTACTGAGAGGAAATTGAGGTAACAGCGCTGAATTGTACACAAAGTTAAAGTTGTAAGATTATTCTTGCATGAATAAAACCAAATTAAGGAGACATTAACTCTTCAGTTTTGAGAAAAAAAACAACAAAACAAGGCGTGGTTGGTGGTCGTTTTTTTTAATTTAAAGTCATTGTGTTATTTGTGGTTCATGTTTTTCTCCACAGGAAAAGGAAAACATTAACCAACTCATTACTTCTCACCAGGATTTAAAATAGGAAAGTCAAAAGGTGAAAACATTGATTACTCTGTAAATAAAACAAACAAACAAACAAACAAAAACTTTATAGACAACAATCAAACAAATCACCATTAACTTTAATCCTAAGAAAGCCTTGGTGACAATACACAAAAACAATTCACTTGTGTTTCCTAATCTGTAAATATTAAACATTTAAAAAGCTTTAAACGAGAATAGGCTTTAACAGTAAATGCAAAACTCAATTGTGACGTGAAAAGAAAGTAAAAACTTTAACCTTAAATCTCTAAAACATTTAATGTTTTTATTTTGTTTTTGTGTAAATAAAATCATCAAAGTCCCACTCCACAAAATTCCACAGCTAGTTATTGATGACAATTCTATTACTAGGCTTTGAAAATCTAAATAAAGAAATCAACCCACACAACTTTTAAGCTGCAAACCAAGATACAGTTTATACAAATAAATTAACACATCTCCCAATTTCTACAATAATTCAAAAAGTCTACCTCCCTTTTTACAAGCCTGTAAGTTGGAACAAGTTCTAAAAAGGAGCTTATAACTACCATCACTATAAAATAGCACTCAAGGTTAACTCTTGACTAACAAGTTTAGCTATAATCAACAAATTGATTTCAAGCTAACTGTTAAACAAATGGTAAAGCATGTCGGATCCACTTACCGAACTGGATGACCTTCATCTTGCTTCAACGATTTGAAGCAAGTCACTGAAAAACTTTTGGATGAATACACTAATAACCCACCAAAAGTAAAGGAACTCCCCAGAGTGTTAGGGAAGTTTGCACTAGCATTAGTTGCAAGGTTAAGAGTAGCCAAATCTAAAGCATTATATGCCGAAAAAGAACTGGTGAAACAACAATCAACAATCTTCACTCTCCAGGAAGATAACAAATCACTAATGAAAAAGCAGGAACAAGGTCGCAGAGAACATGAAGATACCCAAGCTGAACTTGATAATGCATTACTAGATTTGGACCAGGTAAAGCAAGAGAAACAACGACTGGAGGACAACAATACCTCATTTTGGCGAGAAAACGAGGAATTAGGAACTGCCCTTCAGGACACCGAGAACAAACTCAGAATAGTTGAAGGTCAACTAGTCGACACAGAATCTGACTACAAGAAATGTCAACTGCTCCTACAAGAAGCACAAAAAGGCCTTCAGGATGTCAAAGAAGAGCTAGAAGAAAACTGTAAACAAAGAGAACCAAGACCAGGAGCTGCGAACAGGCCAGTTCCGCTGACAAGGGAAGGCATCATTGGACGGGGACTCCCATGGCACGTGCTCGCCTGACCCGTTCGGCGAACCCGAACAACAATGCAAAAGACGTCTGCAAATCCCATCTGATAGAGACCTCGATAAGATCGTTTGCCACATCACCAAATTTGACCCCTCAACCAGTGGGTCACCTGATACTACAGCTTATTTACAAAACATTGACTATGTAGGATGAAGTGCCTATAAAAATATTTGTCATAAGGTACAGGAATTATTTATTTTATTTAATAGTGGGTGTGAAAGGGGGCGGAGTTGAACCATCACTTCTACACCCGCTAAATTAAATAAAAGCACTCATAAAAGGGGCACCAGTCCTAACGGACAATAAAATTAACTTTAATTTTAATTAATTTTGTACCTTAAATTACTTAATGAATCAGTCTCAAAGTTTCAGTGAGTTTTTGTCCTGCCGTGATTAGGAAACCTGTATATGCGAAAGGAAAACACTTCTACTGATCTTATTCACTCTCTTTTATTAAAATCATTCAGGTTACATGGCATGACGTTCAAATGATGAATAAACAGATTCAGATGATGACAGCGTAAAATATCACATCAACTGATATTGGGTTCCTGAACATAAAATCCAGCTTTACACCTCTGCAGAACCAAGGAGAAACTAGACTTATGTTTCAACGGTAAATGAGGCTGGAATGTTTTAACAAAACAACGCAATTTTATGGGGAAAATTCATAAGCTAATTATCTAAAAATGACTCCTGAATTAATCTACAAAATTTAAGGGCAGTTACTTAAAAATGACTAAGAGTTTTTTCTTCAGTTTACAGTTCCATCCTGTGGCTGAGAGATGAATTGAGCCCTGAAATACGGGCCATATTCAATTGTAATTTAATTGTTAGGACATCACGTTTTAACCCAGGAAATAGGAGAAATAAAAGTTTCACTCACACACGGCCGTAGGTCCAAGTTCCGCGGGTCGGTACCGCTGGGTTTTGAAGTTAGGACGTCGGGAGGAAGTGGCTGCTGTCCTCACTCACAGCCGTGGGGTGATAACTCAGCTGGGGGGCCCTTCAAAGAGACATTTGCAGCCGTGGGTGGTTTGTCTCAGGGCGGCGTGAAAAGTCCTTGGGAAAAGAATCCAAATTTGGGGTCTCTTGTAGCGGGATCGACCCTAAAACTGAAGGAAAATCTTCTCAGTCTCTGTTCACTTTAAACTAGGCAAATTAAAGGTCCACTTTAATGGCGTGAAAAGTCATTAAAAAAAGTGTTAGAAAAACATTTACTAGGATAAGAATGGCTTCTGAGGTGAAGGAAAAAGTTTGAGAATTTGATTCTCTAAAAGGGACGAGCTCTAAAGAAAAAATGGCTTCTCCTCAGTTTTCCAGAATATAAGAAAAGATTTGACAAACACACAGAGAATAAAATAAAACTTCACAGGGCCTTGAAACGGTGGAATAAAATCTTCTTCTGAGATCTAGATTACTATTCTGCTTCTTTAATCTTAATTTAGTTCCTAATCCTTCTCAAAATCTCTTTCTTTCTTCTTTCTGTGTTTCTAATTCTTAATTCTATTTCTAGCTAATCTTCCTGCCTGTTGTCTCTACTTCTACACTTTTTTCATTCTCTTAACTTCTGATCTCTGACTTTTTCAAAACTCTTTCTTTTCTCTTAACTGCTAACTCAAATCTAACTTCTGTCTTTTAAAGTTACCTCGCCGGGTCGTAAAACGGATGATGTAGTCACAAGACTGACCAATCGGCTTTTTCAGAAGCAGTTTGAAATGGCTGCTATCCAATGTGAGAACACTTCTTTGTTTGAGAGCAGCCAATCAAATGAAGACACCATCCCATGAAATTTCAGAGGGAAAATCAACACTCAGTTCTTATAAAATAAATGCTCACTATAAAATCTAACTAAATTAAATGACTTGGCTAATATATGGTGATCATGCATTTATACCATTACTCCAATAACACTCATGAATATAACATTTCTTATACATAATTATAATACATGCATTCACATTTAGATCAAGATTAGAACAGCAGAATATGCAGCAAACCATGGTTGGTGATAAGAGGGATGATTTTCAGTGTCCTTAGGATCCAGAGGATAAGCTGAAAGAAACTTAATATTTAGAACAAATTAAAAGTCATCCTACGTACTGAAAACACATTCCGTAGGTATCCGCTAGGAGGTACTGTTGAGCTGTAGATGATTTCCTTTAGTATCTGGCGAAGACCTGGACAGCATAGGCTATAAAACCGTCAGATTAAGTGGTTTATGACTCTTTTAAAAACATTGGTTTCCTGTGAAAAGGTACGTTATCAAATGCAGTGTTCATGTTGAGAGGTCTGGTCTCCTGAGTTTTATGTTCCTTTGAGCCTTTAAAAGCAAACTCTGATCCTTACAATCTCTGCAAGCGGCAACTGTTTACATTGGGGTCCTGGGAAAGCAAGCATCTTTGGTCAGGCCTGGAAGAAGCCTGCATGAGTCGGCATAAAAGCCAGTGATATTCCTGAGAAGGCAGAAAGGTGATATTCCTGTGTAATGAATAAAATGAAATTCCTATAAACTGGAGAGAAGTGATCTTCTGTCTTGGTTTTGAGGAGGACGATGATGCTACAGTCCCCCCCTTTGTAGCTATGGTGAGCATCGGTCAGCGTCGGTACACATCCATGGCAGCTTCGTCTCCTTGGCAACTTGACCTAAATACTGGGTTAAAAGGTTTGTGTGATGTCCATACACACTAGCATGCAAACAGTATCTATTACTAAGTACAGATCTTTGACTTTGGTTTACTGGAAGGACTTCCATGAATTTCCAAAAATAATTTGAATATGGACAAATGTAAATTGACTTGGAGTAGTAAGCTAAGGCATAGGTCTTGAAATGACTCAAAAATTCTAGCTACAAAAATAAGTGCGTAGTCTTACATACCTGAGGTAGGAATTTTGGTTCACGATGAAATAGCTTTCATAGTTGTTTAAAAAAAAAAGAAAATAGTTTGAATGGGTACAAAAATCAAAATGGAGTGCAAGAGCTATATATAAAAATATAGGTTTGTATATAAGCATGCATATAACTTTAAAAATTCTAAAAATAAAGAAAAATAAAAGTCAAAACAAAGAATGCAAAACAAAAATGTATTGCTTATCTGAGGTAGATGTTTAGGTTAAGCAATATTGAGTTAATTCAAGGAGGTTCGAACTAAATTGGTTTAGCTGGACTAAGCCATGATTCCACAGAGGTCTTACTCAGCGGATGTTTGAGACCTTTGTTCTGGAAGACTGAGCGAGCATGGGAAGTCATCATTGTTCTTTGAGTGGCAATGAGGAATAACTTTGTGACATCTGAAACAGGGGCAAGAAGCGGTGAAGGCAGACTCGTTGTCAAAGTGTTAGCTGAAAGTCTAATATTTCTAGCTACCTTTCGAAGAAACACAGGCATTATATGTGGGTGAGCAGGGTCACCCTCTAACATGAAGAGTGACAAGTCCAAGACCTTGTTGAGTTTGAATGAGGCTTTGGAGCAAACATTCAAAACCAACACAGTATCTTGCAACGTTTTGGTAACAGTTGGTGGTTCAACTATCTGGCATTTCAGTGTAGCGGTGTTGACAGATTTAACAGTAGACGTGCTAAGGCTAGCAAGGGGCCCTAATGGTGAGGCCGTGGTTGAGAATCTACTTAAGGATTGTTGACTTCTTGTCTGGGTTCTGTCCAGTTCTAACTGGGCGAAAGTAGGTGAGAGTGCTAGGTAGAGGGCTAAACTGAAAAACAGGAGGGCCATCGTCCTGGCCAACAAATAGAAGTGAGTCATTTTAATCTTGAGCTTCTTGTCAGTTTTCCTTTTCTTGAGGTACCTGAGTGGTAGGTGAAAGTTATTCTTAGAGGTGGAACAACTTTGTTAGAGGCTGAGCTCTAAGCTATTAGTGTTTATCTCCTTTAGAGGGTTTTGTGATTATTGACTTAAGCTAGTGATGTTGTTGATTTTGTTTGTACTACTTTGAAATAGTAACTTGATGATACTGAATGAAATTTTGCGGGGTCTTTTAAGGTTAGATTTTAGGGAAGTCAGTTAGTTTGGGTTACTTTCTCCTTTTGAAGGTTTAATGCAGTTACCTGATTGAGGAAGAGAAATGCGACCGAGAATGTCTGAGGCTGATAGTCAGCTAACAGTTATTTATCGGGCGCGAACAAGATTTTAGGTTTGTTTACTGACTTAATGGAACAGTGCTGTCCCCGACAAGTCCCATGGGGTTTTTGTAAGCTTTGATTTGATTACGATGGACCCATTTGGAGATGGGGTCCTGGCGACCTTTGCTTATTTTGATTTGGTAAACGACCGGAGAGAGTTTATCTGTGATCGTGTGTGGACCTGTCCACCTGGGGAGGAACTTCCGAGCGAGTTTTCCTGCTCGTGCGTTGGTCTGTCCTGTCTGAGGAATGAAAGCATAATAGAAAACCTTGTCTCCCACTTGGAGTTCATCATGTGAGGCTTTCTGATCGTAGTAGGCTTTGCGTCCTTCAGCTGATCGGTCCAAATGTTTTTGGGCAAAGGCAAAAGTCTTTCGGAGATGTTTGGTCAGGTCAGTCATGTACTGGTGAGTAGTGTAAGCTGTAGCAACACTGGCTTCTCCAGGTTGGTAGAGTAAATACAGGGGCAAAGTCATTTGCCGGCCTGTCATCATTTCAAAAGGTGGCACCCCCGTAGCTTCATGGGGTGTGGCTCGGATGGCCATTAAGACCAGCGGGAGTTTTACATCCCAGTCTTTTTGGTGTGGTGAAACATACTTCTTCAGTATGTTGATCCCAGTTCGGTGGGTTCTTTCCACCTGTCCGGAGGATTGTGGGTGGTGACTAATATGGAAGTTAGCTTTAACTCCCAAGGTTTCCCACAGTTGTCGCATGACTTCGGCGGTGAAATGAGTGCCGCGGTCAGAGTTGATTCGGCTTGGCAGACCAAACCTAGAGAATACGTGGTTCATCAACAAGTAGGCCGTGGTTTCTGCCGTGTCATTAGGAGCAGGCAGGCACTCGACCCATTTGGTGAAAGCACATGTGACTGTGAGGAAGTATTTGTTTCCTCTGGCTGACCGTGGAAGGGGACCTACCCAGTCAATTTGGAGGTCAGACCATGGGAATAAAATGCCTCTTTTCTGTAGGGGTGCTCGATGCATCGGGTTGGTTGGTTAAAACTGGCAACATACGAGACATCCCTTGATGTAGTCGGCTACATCCTTTCGCATGTATGGCCAATATGCCACTTGTTTGAGCGCGTTGTACGTCGCTTTGACGCCTTTGTGTCCTGCAGTTGGGAGATCATGGGCATGAACAATCATCACCCCCCTCTGGTTACGAGGGACCACAAGCGCAGGCGTAGGGAGTTCATCGGAAACATGAACTAGAATGCCATTTCGCAGCTGCAAGGATGATCGTGCGGCAAAAAGTGGCTTCAAGTCTGGAGTGTCAGCGAGATCCGAGTCAGATGGTGCATTAAGTGCAGGATCTGAGATGTATTGTATCATTTTATGGACCGCAGGGTCAAGGTTTTGAAGAGATATAAGGTCAGCGTCAGTGAAAACAGGGTCAACCGCAAGGGGACCTGTGGTTGGTGTCGTGTCTTGGGACCTGTTAGTCTGGGCCCTAGTGACTGCGCAGACTGTAGGGGTGGGTGGGTGGGACTGTGAAGTCGGCACCTGAGCAGAATCAAAGGACCAGGGTGTGCCTTGTATAGCTCCTTGTTTTGCAAGTGAGTCCACAAGGTCATTCCATTCTTTGTCCTGACCTGGTGTGCGTGAGTGACCTCTGACCTTTTTCCAGTACACCTGGAGGTTGTTGGAGGTGACCAGGTGATCACATGCCTTGAAAAGGTCTTGATGTTTAACCGGTTTGCGGTTGGAGGTTATAAAACCTTTGGCCTTCCAGAGTGTTAAATGACAAGTGAAACTGAGGCGTGCGTAGTTGGAGTCAGTGCAGATGACCAATGTACGAATGCCATGGTCTACGGCAAGTTGCAGTGTAATGAGCACACCTGCGATTTCCGCATACTGAGATGATTGGGAGCCCAGTTGATAGTTGTGGGGTTCACAGGGCTGATTGTTCAGCCATGCCACACCCACACCAGCACGAATGTGAGTTTCATGGTGAAAAGAACAACCATCGACATAGGCGGTGACCATATCTTGGCAGATGTTCTGGTCAAAGTAGTGATGGTTTGGGTTTTCAGTGACTGTAGGTGGCTCTGCACGAATGGATGGTCCTGGAGTGTCCTCAAAGCACCGTTGGCAGGCAGCCAAGTCTGTGCCGAGAGGGCTTCTCAACTTTTGTGCGTAGCGGACCTCCACATCAAAGCTTTGTAGAGCCATCAACCAGGAGGCTATTCTGGCATTTGTTACAACACCTTCTCTGATGCGTTGACTGTTAAGGAAGACCACTGATTGGTGGTGAGTCTCAACTGTGATTCTCTGGCCTCCTACATAGTTGGAGAAATGTTTGACTGCCCATACAGTGGCCAGAAGGGCTTTTTCACAGTCCGAGTATTTCAGTTCCGGACCAGAGAGGGTTTTGCTGGCATAGGCCACGACTCGTTTGTCGTGGTCGTAGATTTGGTATAATCCAGCACTTAAGCAGTTGGCAGAGAATCCCACTTGTAAGAAGAATGGCTGGTCGCAGTTGGGATAGGCCAAACATGGTGCTGTGCATAACTTTTGCTTCAACGCTAGCATAGCCTGTTCTTGAGCCTCAGACCAAATGAAAGGGGTGTCCTTTCGTAGGAGGTCTGTAAGGGGTTTTGCCAAGTCTGCATAATCCTCCATGAACTGACGTGAGTAATTGCATACCCCTAGGAAGCTCCGGAGTTCGGAGATGTTGGTAGGGGCTTTGATGTTTAACACACCTTGAATTCGTGCCGTTTGTGGTAGTACCCCTTTGGATCCTACCAAGAGACCGACAT